>OX439042.1:82204006-83404006 GCA_949317995.1 Acholoe squamosa
TGGACCTGGAGGCTGAGCTGTTCTAGCCCCCCCCCCCCGCCTTGCCTTCCGCTCCACCATGTGAACAGCTCATGGCAATGGTTCGCCCCACCTACCTCTACCTCCTATACTGTAAAACAATTTGTTGTCAAATTAAGGGTCAACTCCTTGTCCCAAAGTTGCCAGAGATTCGTCATTATTTTCATGGAGATTTCCCGTGCCACTGTGCTGCCATCTGTGGCTTCATTGTAAGAACTACACTTCTTTACTGCAACATGAATATGGTGGTTTACTCGTCAGTCTTATGTGGATGTCCTTTACAGTCAACAGTTATTTCTTAAAATGTAACCTTCCATGACAGACTAGAACAGTGCAGAAAAGTTGAAATTCATCAAGGTGGGGAAAGTTACTATTTCTACAGTCTTGATTTCCTGACATTGAATCTCATTTGCCTACAGATGCCTACATGGATGCTTCAATGGCCAAATCCATTAGGATATAGACATTTCACTCAAAGTAGGTAATGGACAGTTGTGGTTCCTAGTCAAGTGAAAATGAAGGATTGTGCAGTGATACAGTTGGTACGAAATATCTTGACCGAGATTGCACATACCCTTCCCCCTCAAACCGCTCCCCCTATCCGGCCTGCTTCCCTGCTCACTGCATCACCATCCACCCATCCTGAACCCTACAGGGACAGCATGGTGCACCATCCACCCATCCTGAACCCTACAGGGACAGCATGGTGCACCATCCACCCATCCTGAACCCTACAGGGACAGCATGGTGCACCATCCACCCATCCTGAACCCAACAGGGACAGCATGGTGCAAGCATGTCACATGCCCATGGGTATTTATGATAAAGCTGCTGCGATGATGTATAGCTTTCCAGCATGCATCATGCTTAAACTACAGGAAAGATGCACTAGTTTTTGAAAAGGAGGTCTTGTAAAGCTTATGGGAGTTTAGCTTGATAAAGACAATCTTGGAGCTCATCTCATTTTATCTCTTGTATTTGAGGTACAGTCATTACTGTATGACGCTTTACTCTAATCGCTTTCCCTCGTACACCCAGCCGAGTGTACAGGGTTGATGCACTAGCTCTCAGAGTGTAGGAATGATGCAGTAATGCAGTATTAGCAGGTAGACACAACATGACAACCAATAGTGATGATATGTTAAAGCACCTCAGGTCCCTTATAGAAATAAGACGGGTCGGAGTGTCGGTACACCAGAGGCAGGCAGGGTGCGGAGTGCTGTGCATACCTAACCAGAGAGCACAGCAAACCAATGCTGCAGGCTGCTTCTGGTACTTGGCTCAAGAGGAGGTAGATGGGAGGGAGAAGGAGGGACTGATGATCTGGTTGGTTGGCTGGTTGTATAAGTTGTTTCTACATATGTGAGGCTGTATGAACCTCCAAGATTGATGTTCCTCAGCCAGCAGGATTCTCCCCATATATAATGCATTCCAACCTGTATCATACCGACACATCATCACGTCGCTGGGCCAGTGAGAATTCCTGTAGACATGGTTAGTACCTCATATTTTTTTATACGCAACGATCACAGCCAGCCCTAAGACTGCAGAAGCCTGTGACTTTGGTACGACACACAGGGGCCAGTATGTTAAGAAATCACCAGCTGATCAACATGTATGGATCATGACAAATTTAATGAAGGACCAGTAGCAAACTGTAGAACAGGTTATCTAGGGAACCTCCGACGTCTAGGGACATTGATACATTATGTATTTTAAAAAAAAACCTACAATAATAGTCCTAGAACTCAGCACAAGTCAGTGTGTACACCTTTCCACACAGCACACTCTGTCCTCCGTCATCAGGTGCACTTTCACACCAATTAGAGTTTTCAAGGACTCTTATCCTTCACCAAACACCAGGAATTCAAAGACATGTACCTAGGAACCATAGGTGCAGGGGTGAGTAGTGTTGTAATTTAGCTACCGGTAATAAACCTTAGCATGAATTCTTTGTGGACTGCACAGCATAGTACCGCATCATTGTCGTAATGGCCTCAGGGTACTAAAACACATAGTGTGGGTCTTGTTTAGAATAATGAGCATAGCAAGGAAAAACCTTTATGATTTAGAGAGTTTGGGTGAATGCACAAGGGTAAGAACTTAGGATTGATAATTTCTCTCTAGACAAGTTCTGAGTGAATGGCCCAGGTTTACTGGGGTTGGTGGCCTGCCTTCTCCTTTGCTGTTTTAGAGGTGGATGGTTCATTTCTGTATCATGCCCATTAGCTGTCATTGTACATACATGCAGACTTGACATCATATTAGGCCTATAGCCCAAATCATAAAATTAAAATGGCCTGAAAGTCCCACTTAGGCTTGTTGTGATGCACCGATAAGGCGACTTACCGGCACGTGATTGCTGCATCATGCTACTCAATGGTACACTCCTACATTAGCAAGCGTTAAAGGGTTGTCCAATCAGAACTTACAAGCGTGCTGCGGCAGGAGAACAAAAAGACAGCAGGTGCTAATGACTGCATGTAGCAGCTGTGGGTGGATGTAATGGGTTACCGGCTGTACCAGCACATCAATGGACATGTGCAATGTTATACCTAGCTATCTGCCACAACCTGCTAATTACCACTTTTGACTTTACCTAAATGGTGTAAAGGCTCTCTGTGTAAGCCTACAAAAAAGGTTAACAGGACAGCTCAGAAGCAGGGACAGCTCGGAAGAAGACATCTTGGAGACAGACAACTTTTGAAATTCTTAATGCAAGCCAGTCAATGATCCTACGGCTAGGGACAATATCACTGAGGTTCTTTTTCCTTCAGATTCTGTAAGAGAGGGATACTGCCATGGCTATATTTGTACCCGAAATGCCCTGCTTTATGAGATGCCCAAATGTCCTGCATCCATGGTGTCTGGTTTTGAGATGTTCCTACCTCAATATATATAGGACATTGACATATCATGCAATCCCCAGAGGGTATAACACTGTGTCTTTGATGTAAAAAAGCTGCTGAGTCAGCTTTCTGTATCTGGGCGTTGTTGAATTCAAACAAAGACACACAAGCAATATTGAAGTTTTCAAAGGACAGCTCATACAAATGCTGAAACCATAGAAGCATACAAAGCAGTAGTCACTGGCTTTTTGATGAACACAGGTACACGATAACGATGTTGATGTACAATTGAGTTTGTGTTATGATAGGATTGAGTTCAGATGAACAGGTATAGTTGTCGGGTCTTAGTGCTTTGAAAATATTGAAATTGATTTTGGAATGTTACCTGAGGCCTATACTGAAGACACTGTGAAACGATAGCTGTGTAAAAGGGATGGCAAATACATAAAGGATGAACCCCTAGTACAACAGGTAGAACGGACCAAAGTTGGTATGGACCCTATAGTATAGGGAATAATATGTGACACGATCTGCGAAAAGGGGTATTAGTGCAGGGGGCCCTAAGACCCCTTCTTGCAGTCCATGCCACATATGTTGTAAAAAAATATCAAATCTATCAAAATCAAGTCCTGTTTGCAATTTATAGCATCTACTTATACTCAAAGTGGCCCTTATACAACCGGTGTGCCTAATATGCACAGTATTAAAATTTCTGAATTACATAGGGAGAGTTTAGTTTGCTCTATATTTTAGTGGCTCTGATGTATGGATGCATCATTGATATGTGTATATGAATGAAGATACTTTATTAATGCAGTATGTGAACCGATCGGGTTGGATGCCATTCGTAATGAGCAGAACTAGGCAAATGTTAAGTTGATCGCCTCAAATAAAGAATCTGAATGAAAACACTATAACAGCACCTGAATGGTTAAGAACAATCGATAAATCTTCTCTTTGATAAAGATGAAAGTTCTAGAGTACACTGAACACAAATGATACAACAGAGACTCTCTCTGCAAGCATCAAATGAAGAATCTGTATCAAAACATCGTAACTATAAGAACACCGGGGTGGCTCAGAAGGATTTGTCACTTTGATAAAGGTGAAAGTTTTTGACTAGAAATAGTACAACAAAGAATGTCTCCACAGGCATCTGTTGCACACACACCCTCATTACTCAGCCTCTCGCTCTTTAGAATGAGTCTTAATCCTTTAAATGCCAGTGTTGCATAAATGCCCAGTGTCCATTGGTCGTCATGTAGCATGCATAAGTTTAATTTCCAGTATTACTTCCATACACCAGGAGGCCATTTCTTAACAGACTACGACTGTTCACTTTCAAGTCGTAGTGGGAAGCCTTAACTTAGTGACAACAGAACCCGATAGTAATGGTCATGTAGTGCCTGCAGCACTATGACATCCCTACCAAAAGCTATTTGATTGCTACATAAGTGCTGATTATACTGAGCAGTCGTAGGAGTTTACCTACGATCACTGGCATTAGATTTCTGGTTCTGAAGTCGAAGTGCCTGTATGCAGTCGTAGTGCCTTTAGAAATAGCCTCCGGGACAACCCTAGAAATCTCTGAACGTTTTGCTTGATGCTTCAATGAAGTGCTGTCTACCAGACCCGCCTGTGTTTCACTGGTGTATCTAGATAACCAATGATCATGCTGCATTATTAGTGGCCCCGGAAGGGTCAAAATAAAAGACCACCTTTTTTCATGGCAATTTTATTTGGTAGGTTTTATATTGAATGAAAACATTGTGCCATACTTAGTATCCCATCTGCTATGATAGGGCAGGGAGCAGGCCTTTCTGATGCATGGTGTGATTTCACTATTAGTCCAATGCATCACTTTATTGACTGCACAGCACTGCCGATATACAAAGAAAATACTACTCATAGGTGCCTCTTTACATTTCTTGCATATTCACTCGGATAAATAGCCTTATATAAGCCATCTTATTGATATTATATGATATTATGATTATTGACACTTCAGTATTAAGGACTTGGTTGCAACAGCTTCCAAGCTTAAACAGTGCACCAATCGGTGCATTTGGACCAATCGTGACTTCATTCCATGCATCAGAAAAGCCTGCTCCCTGCCCTTATCATAGCATGTAAACCACTGATTACGGCACAATGTTTTTCTTCAAGAAGAAAACCTACCAATTGAAATAAACATGACAATAGGTAAAACTGTTGTATGCAAGAGGAAGATTCCATGGGGTCATAAGATCGGAAATACTGGGAATAAGACACTGTAGTATGTCAATAGAAAATACCGTTTGAATAGCACTGTACATGTAGCCAGACGTTGACAAAGTGTCTCAGTGAAGATCTTGTACATATGATGTAATTATTTACCAATTTTGTTGAGAACTCCAGTATATAAAGCTAGTGAATCTATTTAAAGTTATGAAATACATAAGCAAATGTCAACAAGCATGTGATAATTTAGCATCGTATTCCCCGAGGTGACTGCCCGTATTCAACAAAGCCGTTATACAGCTGAGTGAGTTGACATTTGCATTTATGTCACGGCCTATGTGATGTATTTGCTTTTAAATAAAGAAACACGTTCAGTCACTGTGCCTTGTTATTGTCCGCCATCTTGGCTTGCTCGGCTTGGTTGGGAGCTAGCTATAGGGATCAAGCCCTTTGTTTCGTAAATAAGTGTTACGCACAGGAATTTTTCCTTTTTAGATGTGGGCTTTCTCTTCTATTTACATCTTCAATTCATAACATAAAACTTCTAATAGCCATACTTAAATACGAAACTAGGTAACTATGTGCAAATTTCAAAATGGTGCTGTTGAATACACTTGCATCGTATTCCATCCCCCCATTGAATACGGCGTGAGTAGGGTAGAGGCACCCTGAGTCGGACAGACACCTAAAGCCTCACACCTTTTGGATTGAATTACATAATTTATATGAGAATTCCAGCTATCATATGAACTAGACATAGAAACTGAGCTATTATTCTCTCTAACAAATACAGCATAAAATATATAAGGCTATTTGAAAGTGGTTTCACTAGTGTGCTAAAGCAGGGTATTTTAGCTATATTCTGATGATCAAACACTGTGAGTGAATGGGAAAACTGGTTTCATTGATTGATCAGTTGTGTCCTAACTTTCATGGTTATAGAACTTCTTATATGTCAATGGAAATATATACAGTTACTGATTTGACTTGCCCAACCTGGATACATCAATGGTATTGCATTGTGGGAGCTATTCTTCTCAGACCTTTACATTGTATCTAAAGTCAGACACCAATTGCACCCTCTTTGGGACACAATTATATCATGGTTGATATAAATTTAAATTGGATATTATGCCACAAAAAGAATCCTTTTACTATACCCTTACTCTCAGTCATGGGTATTATATATGTGTATTTGGTTTACCCAGTACCTAACATCTCTATCTAATCAGTGCTCCATCTACCTTGCTGAGGTTATATTCAATTGAGCCTGCAGACTGACCTGCTACAGACCTGCAAAATAACACATTTAAGAGTATTCTGAAGAGAGGAATTGTATTAGCTTGTTTTCTCTAGTTGTACACAACATACCTTAATAGCATATTTCACCCACAGTTATCCAATGTATTTTTATCTATGAGATAACATAGTGTCCAACTTTAGGGTCAAATCTAGCAGGAACTGCCCGACCTTTGGTGCAATTTGATCTTTTGAAGACACAATATATGTACAGTTCATTTTATCCATATGTAAAGGAAAGAGTTATCAAAACATTTTCATAAAAACAAATGTTAAAACACCCTGTTTCCATTAGTGCAATGGAAAGAAGAATACACAAAGTTTGAAGGTAGTGGATTTGAGGATTGAACATGATCACCTTTAGAAAGGCCAGGAGCGTCCAAAATGGGTGCCTCTACCCTAGTAGAAACTTATAGTATTGTCAGTATCAGCCATGACATAAAGCAACATATTTCACCATCTATAGTGGTGAGGTTACTTTGAGACTCGATAATCCCGCTAGATGAGAGTAGACTTGGTCATATTAATTAACGTTCAAGTTTACTGTGTGATAATATAACCATTTATTTCAACATAGTTTTCCCCTGTCTAAAGCTGGAATTACTGGACCCCTTCTGTTTACTGATTTAAACAACCCTCGAAGATGAAAATCTTCTTTTGATAATTTCATAATCTGCAATCCAGCCTTGAGAGGTCTATCTATTTAATATTGTATTTGCGCTAATTCTGTGTAATACGGTATACAGCAGTACAGCTTTTCCCCTCATAGAGACTGGGCAGACACAAGGAGGAGGCGCATGGTAATCCACGATCAAGGAGCTTAGGCCACCCACCGCCTATATACCTAAGTTTGTCTATAAATCATTAACCCTAATCCCATCATCTATACTCCTACCCCTTAAAGCTGTCCCTCTCTACCCTCCCTCCAAGGGGGAAGTCTGGTACAGAATTGACATAGATTAGGAAGGTCTGAGTAGAACCAGGACATCTTTTATGTAGATGCTCAATTAGTGCTGATATAGAGGTGGCATACTAACATTCAATTGGTACTGAAACAAAAGCAAACAATACTATATATATATATATATATATATATATATATATATATATATATATATATATATATATATATATATATGGGTGATTCCTGTGAACTGCCCCACCTTTGGGTTTTTGGGGTCTTTTTGGATACATGTGGCTCCAGAATAAAAACTGTTCAACCAATCTTCCTATTTATGGTCTCATTTGAAAGAAAACATGTTTGGCTTCAAAAAGAGGGCAAATTTGCGTATGTCGGACCAATATTTTTTGAGCTATGGTGGCCCAAAGTTGGAAAATTGCCAAAAATTGTTTTTTTTTTTTTCAATTTCCACCTTATTCCAGGCCAAATATCATTAAGGAAAGCAGTAGTAGTCCACCATATTATTATTTATTTCATAGCTGGGGGTCCTATCTAACATTTCCATGTGTATTGGAGGTGACATGTCCAGTAATTCTTTTTTAACATCAGTTCTTCTAAGTTGAAATAGTATGTGTAACGCGCTTGATCAAAATTGAAAATCAATATAATAGATACTAGAACAGTTGTTTGTGGTTTCTCATCTATCACCATAGAGGGGGAGCATATGGGGTATTTTTGAGGAAAAAAATTTTTTTTGTATCTCCTGCCCCGTGCGCGCAATACACATTCAAGTAATTTTCAAGTCAGTCATCCCCACTCCCCCTGAAGCAACACTTTCCTCTGTGCAGCCTATATAAATCATCTAGGGGTTATCTCACCTATTATATAGTGTGTATCTATTGTTGAGGTGTCGTTTTAAAAAAAAAATCGGGTCTCTACATGCTTCGGTTGCCCCAAACCATGGTCGTTTATCGTATGTAACGCGCTTGATCGGTATTCGGCAAAATTATGGCGGGAGAAGAAAAACAGCTCCTGTTACCCGGGCGGAAGTAGCCTCCATCCGGGGACTTCCCAAAAGTTGTCATCCGGTCCTCAACTTGTTTGGGATCGTTTGTGTAGGTGTTTAATGCCAACTGTTCGTCGAAAAACAACCAAAAGGTGAGTGATATTGATGGAAACTTGATGAAATATTGATGTTGAATGTCGATTGATGTATTTGATGTGGTTTTTGTGTACCGAAAGTGTACCGAAAGTGTGTAAATCATGTAGAAAACATGTTCAACAATCGGCGTGGGCGATAATACAAGCGCTGCCGCTGTCTCGGTACCTTCTGTAGGCTTATGAATGGCGTATAACGCGCTTGATCAAAATTCAACTCGACGGTAACGCGCTTGATGAAAATGATATTATGGCCTGTAGTGGCACAAATATGGGCAAATAGATGAATAACTATGGTTAATACGATAGAATAAGGCCCTGGCTTCCATTTAGTGTAGGTTTGGTACCTTCTCAGCCATTTTGGAACCCCCAAGTTAAGGACCGCTTAGAAGCATTTAAAACTGATAGTAAAAAGTTTTGGAGGGAAATAAATGGTTTAATCAAAGGCGATGGAAACAGGACTAACTATCATTTAAAGGATTTTGAGAATGATTGTATGGTTAGAGACGAAGATGTATCTGATTTTGTCAATAATTTTTTCTTAGAGATAGGTCCCAAGTTAGCCCATAACTTTGAAGATAATTGGTTTTATGAGGGTATTGCAACTGATAGCTCTATCACTGACATTCGCACAAATGAAGAAGAAATCATAAAACTGATCAATGAAATGGATACAAACAAATCATCATGTATTGATAATGTTTCTTCAAGGGTGTTAAAAGATGCCTTACTGTCTATACCTGATAAGATTATGGACCTATTTAATATGTCATTAGAGAAAGGAATTGTTCCATCTGCATGGAAGGTTGGTACTATAGTACCGCTGCAAAAAGAAGGAGATAAAGCAAATGTATCCAACCTGAGGCCAGTAACATTACTTCCGGTTATAGGTAAATTATTGGAAAAAATAGTAAATAATAGATTAATGAATTATTTGGAGCTTAATAAAATTTTAGATGACAGACAAAATGGCTTCAGGTCGGGACACTCAACGATAGGTACGGTGGTATATTTTACAGATGAGGTATATAAAGCCATTAATGATGGTTTGTACACTATTTCTACTTTTGTGGATCTGAAGAAAGCATTCGACACAGTAAATCACTCTATTTTATTAAAAAAGTTGAGCAGAATTGGTGTTGGAGGATCACTTCAGCGATGGCTTAGAAATTATCTAGAAGATAGAAAACAAAAATCTCTGGTAAATGGATTGATGTCAGGTCAAGGTGTGGTGAAGTGTGGAGTACCACAGGGATCTATACTGGGTCCTACCTTATTTTTAATATATGTAAATGACTTGGCAAATGTAATAAAACAGGGGTCTGTTTATTTGTATGCTGATGACACTGTAGTTTCAGTGAAGGGAAAGGATCTTGAACAAATAACCATAACATTACAACATGAGCTAAGAGCTTTAGAAGGTTGGTTTCAAAGAAATCAACTCACATTGAATACCAAAAAAACAAATTATATGATTTTTGGTTTGAGGCCTTGGCTAAAAAAGATTGTTAATCATAAGCTTAAGTTTGGTGATGCACAAATTGAACGAGTTTTGAGTGTTAGATACCTAGGTGTATATTTGGATCCTGTACTTAATTTTAACAAACATGCTGAAGAAATGTGTCGCAAAATGTTACATAAGGTTTTTTTGATGTCAAAAATAAGACCATTCCTAGATAATGATTCTTTATTGAAGGTATACAAAACCATGGTACTTCCCTATGCAGACTATGGTGATATTCTGTATGATGTGGCTGGTATATATATTTTAGAAAAATTACAAGTGACTCAGAATAAGGCATTACGTACTGCACTGGGACTGAATAATAGATTCCCTACAAATCTGACCCATCAACTGGCTATGATATCTCCATTGTCCCCTCGCAGAGAAATGCATTTGTTAAATTTCATGTTTAAGCAGCAGTCTAATGTCTCCCTCTTAAATAGAAGAGATGTACCTACTAGAAGCCATGATGCTACAATGTTTCTCACTATTAAACCAAAGTATGAAACTAGCCGTAAAAGTACATTATATAGAGGAGCTATGATTTGGAACAAGCTTCCTGTATCTAAGAGAAATATAGGTACTTATGAGGAATTTAAGCTAAATCAAAAGATCGGGCTTGGTAGAGGCCTTTTTGCATAATATAAGTTGATCATTCCCTTATACCCCTTATAGAATATTACTTATTAAATTGTTTATTATTTGGGTACTGATTGCAATTTATTAAGATTTGTTATATAAAGTGGGGTGCCCGCCCCCGAGTTCACAACCCAGATGATACTTCTGGTGTTAATGTTGACAAGAGGTTGTATACACGTATATGTACTGAGACACTGATATAGTGTGTACTTTCTTATTGTAGAAAGTGTTTTGAGGCTACATATGATTAGTGATGATAAGAATAAACACATATTGTTATATACATATATATCACTTTAATAATCTGAGAATTGTACTGGTTGCGAGGACCATCATCAAGCTGAATAAGCTTTATCTTTGTAACCAGAATAATATAAAAATAAACGGGCTGGTGCTTTGCATCACTACCCATACTCAAAAAAAAAAAAAAATGCCAAATCATTTTTTTCCCCCTGCTGACACTGTTTTAGGTACCATTTCGATTGATTTTCTCCAAACTTCTCACTATTTACACACTTTCCTGTCGTTATGAATCATCCTCTATGTACCTCTCATTGTTTTATTGTGTTACATCGCTGCTGGGTTTGATTATATTGGCACAGTGACCACCAGAAGACGCTAGATGTTATTTTCATCAAGCGCGTTACCGGCGAGTCAAAAATCCCTCCTTTGTACACAATAATAGCAAACTCGTGTATTTTTGGTGTTAATATATTATTTGGGACTACTATCCAATGTCCAGACCTAATATGATGTGTGTTAGACTTTAATTACTATGATTTATAGAAGAATTTATTTCGATCAAGCGTGTTACATAACCACTATTATGCCTAAAAAATGCACCTATCCTGTAGTCACCCCCCCCAAAAATTAACACAATGTGCGCCTATGGTACCTCTAACATGTGGAATGGTCATCCGTTCATTTCTGGAAAAAAAAATTTCAACATGTATCTGGGGTAGGTCAATTTTTGATAAATTCTCAGTTACAATACACATGTCGCTTCCCGGAGGTCTCCCAATGTGTCAGTAATCTTGCACAGTATCCTGGCATGGTCAATACATCCATTCTTTAGAATATAGACATATTTCCATCTATTTGTTGTACATGTTACAGTGTTGATATTTGCTCTTTTCTCAGTGCTTTTTATCTCCTTTTCAGAATGGGTCGCAAGAAGTTGCCTGAGGGTGAGGCGGTGAGCCACACCGACTCACAGAAGGCCTACATGGCCAGGAGGGCGGAGAAGGAGGGAGAAGAGGTGGTGAGGAAGGCCGAGAACGAGAGGAAGAGGGAGAGCGCCAAGCGGTGCGACGCCCTGCGTTCTGACAGGGCCAAGGACCGCAAGCGGAGGATGGGGGCGTTCCGGGGCGCCAAGAAGCGGGCCCTGGATGACGCCCGGAAGCGGGGCGTCGCACCGCCGGCATGGACAGAGGCCAACGCGGCTGAGGTATGAAATAATGAAATTAAGTACATGTATATACATAATGCAAACAATAGCAGACATTCAACCAATGTAAATTATAAATGTAATGTACATGTATGTAAAGTAACTCTTTATGAATTCTTAATTCTAAATCTTTCACTAGAGTTGTAGTATAGCAAAAGTATTTCCAAAAGATTAACTCGCCCGTATTGTATTGCTGACAAATGCAAGTTGTGACCCTTTTCTTATTCAGTGGGTAGATGCGGAGATGGCCCGCGAGGAGGCAGAGGCCGCGGCGGAGAGGGAGACAGCCGGGGAAGGGTGTTCCGGGGAGGCCGCCCCAGCACCTCCTGCCGCCCCTGCACCTCCTGCTGCTGGTCCCCCAGCGAAGGCCCCCAAGACCGCCCCCAAGACCGCCGCCAAGACCGCCACCCCGACTGCTGCCACTGCAAAGCCACCGGCCCAGGGCAAGGGTAAGGGGCGCGGGAAGAGCTCCAAGAAGCAGACACCGGCAGGTCGCCCAGCGCGTGGACGTGGGTGCGGCCTGCCGGTCGCGCTGTTCACTTCCCGCTCCCCTACCACTTCCTTTGGGTCGGTGGCCTACGAGGAGTATGGAGTAAGTATGAATTAAAAGTGTCATTTGGTAATTGGTTATCAAAGTAGAATTATACATGTACTTAAAGAGTAACTCATCAGCACTGTTATTTTGGTAATTGGTTATCAAAGTAGAATTATGTACTTAAAGAGTAACTCATCAGCACTGCATTGGTGCATCGTGTAAATGTTATTCATGAATATTTTCCTTGTTCTATACATCAGGAGACGCCGGAAGACCCGGAGGTCATCTCCAGCGAGGAGGAGGAGGAACGGACGCTGGCAGGCGATGTCCCCGAGAACCCCCTCCTGCTGTCCGAGGAGGAGGAGGCCCCCGTAGTGCCCGCACCACCACAGCCGCCTACGGAGGCCCCAACACAGGAGGGGGCCCCGGTTGCGGAGGCCCGGTTCAACGTGGAACTCCTCGAGGACATTGCGTAAGTATTTGAATCATTGTCCCTTCTTTTGGCCCTAAAATTCTTGATCAGTAAAGTGCTACTTAGTATGATTTATTCCACACTTCTATTTAACTTAACTTAATCAATGATAACATTTAACTAATTGTTATCAATTTACAGTGCCACCGTCCTTAAAGACAGTGTTCCTCAGTGAATGTAATTATCATAATAAATCTGAGATAAGAATAGTTTGTTCCATGTTGAATGTTTCCTTGCTTGTTGAATTTTTAGAATTAAGATTATTGTACATGTACTGCCATTTCAATGTGTAACGCGCTTGATAAAAATGATATATCCTGGGGTGTAGTAGCCTTACTAGGGCAAAAATGATGAATAACTGTGTATAATATCATAGAATAAGGCCATTTCAATGTGTAACGCGCTTGATCAAAATGATAGCATGGGGACCCCAGTGGTGTAGTAGCTTATAAATAAATGGGGCATGATGAAACTGAAAATTAATGATTGTTCATTTGTTTGCAGCCCGCGTGCACAGCCCCACCAGACCGAAACGATGACGACACCAGGACCGACCCTCAAACCGACACCGACCACTCCTAAAAACCTGAAGAAACAGCAACAGAAGACCAACTCCCCCAGAACCAACCGCTACTACTACAAACAAGGGCTACTGAACAGAGACCTGACTGAGGCACATCTACAGATCAAGGAGTTGCAGGCTCAGCTTGCCCATGCCCAGTCGAACCATCCAACTGTCGCTGAACCTGCTGTAGCGCACATGGAGGAGCGCGTTGCAGCAGCTGCACCGGATGGGGAACCCGCTGTAGCGCACGGGGTGGAGCGCGTTGCAGCAGCTGCACCGGATGGGGAACCTGCTGTAGCGCACGGGGAGGAGCGCGTTGCAGCAGCTGCACCGGATGGGGAACCTGCTGTAGCGCACGGGGAGGAGCGCGTTGCAGCAGCTGCACAGGACCAGGTGAATCCAGCTCAGCTGTCGGTGCATGACAGGAGTGTGAAGGCTGTGTTTGAAGGGTTGGCCAATCTTCCTCGCAAGGACAAAACCTCCATCATGAACAAGGTGCTTTCGCCCGTCGTGATCAAAGAACAGCGGATCGCGGTGAGCTTGGCAAAGACCCTTGGCATGGATAGGCGGTCACTACTCAAAACCCCTTCAGACCTGCCATCTCCACGTGTGGTGAATCAGGAGGCCAAGATAGAGAGTGTCAAGGAGTTCTTGTCTGACCCGGAGAACTCCGAAATGAGACCTGGTAAGAAACACACTAAGACCTTGAAGAAGGTGAAGCATCAGCAAATGTACCTCAGGGAGTTTATCCATGTGCTCCACAAGAGGTACGAGGCGACACAACCTCCTCACTTGCAGGTCTCACGGTCACTCTTCTACAGCATCAGGAAAGAACACCTTCCCTGGTTCATCCCTGTGGATCTCCAAAGCAATGATCTGTGCCTTTGCCAGAAGCACCAGAACTTTGCACTCCGGCTTGCTGCTGTCAGTATCCCTTTCAAAGACGAGATGTTCATGACATCCTGGGCAGAGTTCGAACAGACTCTCCAGGACAAAGCCCCCGAGAATGTCAAGTATGAAGTGTGGAAGAATGTGGACTATGAGTATGTGTCGACAGGCAAGGATGGAACTCAGAAGAAGACTACCATCAAGAAGCTCCGCCCTTGTACAGAGATTGCATCCAAGGCGGACTTCATCAAGAAAACCAGACTGGAGTTCATCACCATGGCTGCCCATGTCGACCGTGCTCACAACCAACACCGCATCGTACGTGAGCTGCGAGCGAGTATGTCGTCGATGGAAGTTACCATCCAGATGGACTTTGCGGAAAACTGGATGGTATCATACCCCGATGCTCCACAGAGTACATATTACGCGAAGGAGCCAGTGACCCTGCACCCTGCAGTCATCCACTACCGTGATGAGGACACTGGCACCACAAACCACCACTCTGTCGCTCTGTGCACCGACGACCGGAAGCACGACACTGGCGCCATCTTGGCGTTTCTCCGCTGCCTGGCAGCATTCATCAGGGAGAACCTGCCACACGTCAAGGTGGTCCATTATGCTGCTGACTCACCCTCCAACCAGTATCGAAACATCTCGGTGTTCTCGATACTCGTACGCCACACCGAACTACTTGACGGACTACGGGCAACATGGACCTACTTCGAGGCGGGTCATGGAAAGGGCCCCTGCGATGGCGTCGGCGCTGCTGCACAGCGCAGCGCAACAAGGAAGGACATCCCGTCATCAACAATGCAGAGGAGTTTGCGGCCGAAGGTAACAAACTTGAAAGCCGCGTTCGCTACATCCATGTCCCTCTGCAGGATGTCACCTCCGCCCGCCTCACTCTCGGCTCAGTGGTAGCACACAAGTCAGTAGAGGGCACCATGAGTGTCCATGCTGCCATGGTCAAACAGGAAGGAAGGTCACTCGCTGTCCATGACAAATCCTGTTTTGACCCCTGCTGCTGGGTCGACCTTAGGTCCGTTACTGGCTGCTCCGGATTGATTGAGCATGAGCTGGTTTTCAACAAGAACAAGAAGCCTCCCCCACCAAAGCAAACACGGCAGAAGAAAACGCGGCCTGCCAGTGTCCCTGCAGAGGTGGACGACGCGGATGCCCGCACCGGCGACCCTGATTTTGATCCTGTTGTGCGCACCACTGTCTGCAAGCGCACCAGGGACGGCTCAGTCATGGCACGTAAGCGCACTCGAAGTGACCGGGTACCAACTCCTGCCACGGCTGACAAGGAGAACATCGCCCCGTGTGCCGCATGAAAGCGTGCCGCGGAGCGTGCCGTCGCCGTCCCTACAACCAAGCGAGCACGACAGGATCCATCGTTCTCGACCCTCCCTCAGGAGGATGTACAACCAACAGACAGTGTAGGGAAGTTGGTACTGGTGCAGGATGAGTACCATGTAGGTGACATTCTTATCACTGCCAGCCTGGCCAGTACCAGCTCAAAGGACAAGTGGTTTATGGGTAAGATGATAGCCAAGGACAATGACTTCTACCAAGTGCACTACATGCTGCGCTACATGGCATCGGACAAGAGAAGCTTCAAGTGGGGGAAGGAGATCATCCCAGCTAGGGTCCACCCCCTCAACGTTCTTGGCAGAGTCACTCTGCCCAAGCCAAGTCGTTATGGCAACACTGAGAACGCTGTCTACAAACTTGATCCCCTCACCATCCAACTGTCTGATCGGAAGCTTCTCAAGTACCGCAGTGAGTGTACTGGTTAGATGTCATTGATCCCGGTTATCACCTGTTTTACTTTGGCCACTATAACTAAGACCCAAACTGTGCCCAATCAAAGGATCCCGGACGGATGCAGACCCAGGAAACCCAATGGACGATTCTACATCTTCCCATCTTCTCCAGGGCACAACACACAGCGACGCGGCTTTCCACCGCCAAGTCCTTCGACCGCCGAATGGATCTGCAGACAAGCAGCTAAAACCCCGAAGACACCCCGAAGTATATTAGCATTGTACAGCAGACCCACTACACTGGTGGGCTGCTATAGTTCATTATATATTGTATATATTGTATTGTACCTATGTTTAACTGCATGACATTGCGTGTAACGCGCTTGACCGATATCTGTAATGGTACTGCTTCATTGGCTGTGGGCAACCTGAGAGTTGTCTTAGCTATACTACTGCTATCTAATATGTTACTAGACATGTGTGGCTGGTATTTTAGGCCTGTTTGGATACTCCTAGTTAATTTTTGGACCTTCTGGCTTGATTGATGTAAAAAAATTAGTCGCAAAAAAGTGCAATTTTATTTTCCGAGGCATACGGGAGGCCCCAGGTAGGTATAAAATGTACATTTCTTGGTGTTAAACAGTAGTCCCATTGCTTAAGTAGTTGTGTATAAATCAGCATTATGATATGAAAGGTCTAAGTACCTCTATGGAGCCTCTATCTATGAGTGACTGTATGTAACTCGCTTGATCGGTATCCGCCTACGCGGAGGGCATTTGACATGGTATTGCTTCATTGGCTGTGGGCAACCTGAGAGTTATCTGAGCTGTACTACTGGTATCTAATATGTTACTAGACATGTGTGGCTGGTATTTTAAGCCTGTTTGGATACTCCTAGTTAATTTTTGGACCTTCTGGTTTGATTGATGTAAAAAAATTAGTCGCAAAAAAGTGCAATTTTATTTTCCGAGGCATACGGGAGGCCCCAGGTAGGTATAAAATGTACATTTCTTGGTGTTAAACAGTAGTCCCATTGCTTAAGTAGTTGTGTATAAAGCAGCATTATGATATGCAAGGTCTAAGTATCTCTATGGAGCCTCTATCTATGAGTGACTGTATGTAACGCGCTTGATCGCTATTTGGCCAATTTTGGACAGCTGCTCACATAAAAAAAAAAATGTAGGAATGGAAGAATGATGATTGTTTAAGAAAATATAGACAATGAAGACATAATAACTTGAATTACATGCATACCCAATGCATATTAAGCTTGTGAGAGTAAAGTTAAGGTTTTGTGTTAGAAATTTTTGAAAAATCTCAATTTTCTTAAAAAGTTGTCTCATATTTTCAAAAGTTTTCAAGACTCAGTCCTAATTTTTGGTACACTTATTCATAACTACTAAACAAGTTTGGACATGCAATATGGTAATCACAGAGACATTATTGATGAAGTTCTATGCATAAGAAGTTATATCGATCAAGCGCGTTACACAAATTATACCTTTTTACTGCAACTGTGATAAAAACTGACATCCTGGGAGTTAATGACTTGAATGGACCTTTTCATACAGCCAAGATATAGGGTTATCAATAAAATAAAGTCTTAAAATGTAATGCTGAGTTTGTCATGTTTGGCCCCTGACCCCCAAAGGTGGGGCAGTTCACAGGAATCACCCATATATATATATATATATATATATATATATATATATATATATATAAATTGCTTGTAATACTTTTACAGATTTTGATATTATCATGGTAGAGATACAAAATAATAGTCAAATCTGCATGCTATGCACACAAGTTGTCTGTGATAGTATCGAGTATGGTTTTATAAAAAAAAAAGAAGCTTTTCAGGGCCACTGATGCAGCAGTGCGTCAATCGGTCAGCATGATGCAAACGAATTTGCTCATCAGCACTTCATGGAAGTAATATACCAACCCTCCAGGGGCTGCCAGGATCCATAGTGTGTAAGAACCTAGTTTGCCTCCTAAAATGGAAACAGCACAAAATGGCCATTATATCACCGGCCCATGTGTCGAGTTAAAACCGGGTTTTGATCAATGCTGGGTAACATCACGTTTCTGTAACTCTTTGCACTCAAATGCTTTTATCAAGATGAATGTTTGTTTCCTGCCTTGGGATTAATAAAAACAGATAAAAAGTAAATGTGTGAAGGTGTTGGAATAGGAAAGGGATTCCTTCCTGTCTTTTCTCTCCAGCTGATTAAAAAAAATGCAATTCCAGTTTTTGACTTCAACCAGTGGGTTAGTTCTACATTCGTACACCAGGGGCAGCTGCCGCTGGTAAGGGTCTGTTACATTGTCCATGGCACTGTACTACAGCCTACACTACAGGCAGCAGGATTCTTGCCGCGCAGTTCCAATGTTACTGCCATATTGCCCTGTATAAGCGCCGGGTTTTGAATGAGCACTGGTCTTCAATAAGGTATACAGGGGTGCTGAAATTTCAAAATACACTATAATTTTGAAGTCTTGAATAGCCGCCAGTCTGAATGAGCCCTCGGGGTAAAGCCTACTTGAAATTGACGAGCGCCCAGGCGCCTATACAGACCACTATGATACATGGGTTGATCCAAAAGGCAAAGACGACTTCCCGAATACTTGTTCCTCAAAAAGCACTAATTCAATTTCAGTTTGGCATGTTCTGCTCCTGGCTCTATTTGAGTACAAGTCTAGCATCAGTGTGCACCACAGTGATGGGCTGCTGATACTTAAGTCTCTGAGGGAATCAGTATCCACCCACAGTCTAACAGTAATAGTACACCTTAGGTAAAAATAAGAACATTATAGAAAGAAGACCATAAAATGTGCTGCTAAATTAGCATCTTGTAACAAAGTGTGCTGCTGAATTAACATCTTGTAACAAAGTGTGCTACTGAATTAACATCTTGTAACAAAGTGTGCTGCTGAATTAACATCTTGTAATAGGACCACCAAGGATCTGTACAACTCCCACACACAAATTATCCGATGCAGGACTAAATTAACCCATACATGACTACATTAACCCATACAGGACTACATTAACCAATACAGGACTACATTAACCCATACAGCACTACATTAACCCTTACAGGACTACATTAACCCTTACAGGACTACATTAACCCATACAGGACTACATTAACCTTAACAGGACTACATTAACCCATACAGGACTACATTAATCTATACATGACTACATTAACCCATACATGACTACATTAACCCATACATGACTACATTAACCCATACATGACATTAACCCATACATGCCTACATTAACCCATACATGACTACATTAACCAATACAGGACTACATTAACCCTTACAGGACTACATTAACCCATACAGGACTACATTAACCCATACAGGACTACAATAACCCATACAGGACTACACTAACCCATACATGACTACATTAACCCACACATGACATTAACCCATACATGACATTAACCCATACAGGATATTAACCCATACAAGACTACATTAACCCATATATGACTACATTAACCCATACAGGACTACATTAACCCATACAGGACTACATTAACACATACAGGACTACATTAACCCATACAGGACTACATTAACCCATACAGGACTACATTAACCCATACAGGACTACATTAACCCATACAGGACTACAATAACCCATACAGGACTACATTAACCCATACATGACTACATTAACCCATACATGACATTAACCCATATATGACTACATTAACCCATACATGACTACATTAACCCATACAGGACTACAATAACCCATACAGGACTACATTAACCCATACAGGACTACATTAACCCACACATGACTACATTAACCCACACATGACTACATTAACCCATACATGACATTAACCCATATATGACTACATTAACCCATACATGACTACATTAACCCATACAGGACTACATTAACCCATACATGACTACATTAACCCATACATGACTACATTAACCCACACATGACATTAACCCACACATGACATTAACCCATACATGACATTAACCCATACATGACTACATTAACCCATACATGACTACATTAACCCATACATGACATTAACCCATACAGAACTACATTAACCAATATATGACTACATTAACCCATACAGGACTACATTAACCCATACATGACATTAACCCATACATGACATTAACCCATACATGACATTAACCCATACAGGACTACATTAACCCATACATGACTACATTAACCCATATATGACTACATTAACCCATACATGACTACATTAACTCATACATGACATTAACCCATACATGACTACATTAACCCATATATGACTACATTAACCCATACAGGACTACATTAACCCATACATGACATTAACCCATACATGACATTAACCCAAACATGACATTAACCCATACAGGACTACATTAACCCATACATGACTACATTAACCCATATATGACTACATTAACACATACATGACTACATTAACTCATACATGACATTAACCCATACAGGACTACATTAACCCATACATGACTACATTAACCCATACAGGACTACATTAACTCATACATGACATTAAGCCATACATGACTTCATTAACCCATACATGACATTAACCCATACATGACTACATTAACCCATACATGACTACATTAACCCATACATGACTACATTAACTCATACATGACATTAACCCATACAGGACTACATTAACCCATACATGACTACATTAACCCATACATGACTACATTAACCCATACATGACTGCATTAACCCATACATGACTACATTAACCAATACATGACTACATTAACCCATACATGACTACATTAACCCATACATGACTACATTAACTCATACATGACATTAACCCATACAGGACTACATTAACCCATACATGACTACATTAACCCATACAGGACTACATTAACTCATACATGACATTAAGCCATACATGACTTCATTAACCCATACATGACATTAACCCATACATGACTACATTAACCCATACATGACTACATTAACCCATACAGGACTACATTAACCCATACTTGACATTAACCCATACATGACATTAACCCATACATGACATTAACCCATACATGACTACATTAACCCATACATGACTACATTAACCCATACATGACATTAACCCATACAGGACTACATTAACCCATACAGGACTACATTAACCCATACAGGACTACATTAACCCATACATGACTGCATTAACCCATACAGGACTACATTAACCCATACAGGACTACATTAACCCATACAGGACATTAACCCACACAGGACTACATTAACCCATACAGGCCTACATTAACCCATACATGACTACATTAACCCATACAGGACTACATTAACCCATACAGGACTACATTAACCCATACAGGCCTACATTAACCCATACAGGACTACATTAACCCATACAGGACTACATTAACCCATACATGACTACATTAACCCATACATGACATTAACCCATACATGACTACATTAACCCAAACATGACATTAACCCATACATGACATTAACCCATACAGGACTACATTAACCCATACATGACTACATTAACCCATACAGGACTACATTAACCCATACAGGACATTAACCCACACAGGACTACATTAACCCATACAGGCCTACATTAACCCATACATGACTACATTAACCCATACAGGACTGCATTAACCAATACAGGACTGCATTAACCCATACATGACTACATTAACCCATACAGGACTACATTAACCCATACATGACTACATTAACCCATACAGGACTACATTAACCCATACAGCACTACATTAACCCATACAGGACTACATTAATCTATACATGACTACATTAACCCATACATGACTACATTAACCCATACAGGACTACATTAACCCATACAGGACTACATTAACCCATACAGGACTACATTAACCCATACAGGACTACATTAACCCATACATGACTACATTAACCCATACATGACTACATTAACCCATACATGACTACATTAACCCATACATGACATTAACCCATATATGACTACATTAACCCATACAGGACTACATTAACCCATACAGGACTACATTAACCCATACATGACTACATTAACCCATACAGGACTACATTAACCCATACAGGACTACATTAACCCATACATGACTACATTAACCCATACATGACATTAACCCATATATGACTACATTAACCCATACATGACTACATTAACCCATACAGGACTACATTAACCCATACATGACTACATTAACCCATACAGGACTACATTAACCCATACAGGACTACATTAACCCATACATGACTACATTAACCCATACATGACTACATTAACCCATACATGACTACATTAACCCATACATGACATTAACCCATATATGACTACATTAACCCATACAGGACTACATTAACCCATACAGGACTACATTAACCCATACAGGACTACATTAACCCATACAGGACTACATTAACCCATACAGGACTACATTAACCCATACAGGACTACATTAACCCATACAGGACTACATTACCCCATACAGGACTACATTAACCTATACATGACTACATTAACCCATACAGGACTACATTAACCCGTACATGACTACATTAACCTATACAGGACTACATTAACCCATACATGACTACATTAACCTATACAGGACTACATTAACCCGTACATGACTACATTAACCTATACAGGACTACATTAACCCATACAGGAATACATTACCCCATACAGGACTACATTAACCCATACAGGAATACATTAACCCATACAGGACTACATTAACCCATACAGCACTACATTAACCCATACATGACTACATTAACCCATACATGACTACATTAACCCATACAGGACTACATTAACCTATACAGGACTACATTAACCCATACAGGAATACATTAACCCATACATGACTACATTAACCCATACAGGACTACATTAACCCATACAGGACTACATTAACCCATACAGCACTACATTAACCCATACAGGACTACAGTAACCAATCCAGGACTACATTAACCCATACATGACTACATTAACTCATACATGACATTAACCCATACAGGACTACATTAACCAATACAGGACTACATTAACCCATACAGGACTACATTAACTCATACATGACATTAACCAATACAGGACTACATTAACCAATACAGGACTACATTAACCCATACAGGACTACATTAACCCATACAGGACTACATTAACCCATACATGACATTAGCCCATACATGACTACATTAACCCATACATGACATTAACCCATACATGACATTAACCCATACAGGACTACATTAATACATACATGACTACATTAACCCATACATGACTACATTAACCCATACATGACATTAACCCATACCGGACTACATTAACCCATACATGACATTAACCCATACATGACTACATTAACCCATACATGACTACATTAACCCATACAGGACTACATTAACCCATACAGGACTACATTAATCCATACAGGACTACATTAACCCATACATGACATTAACCCATACATGACATTAACCCATACATGACTACATTAACCCATACATGACTACATTAACCCACACAGGACTACATTACCCCATACAGGACTACATTAACCCATACAGGACATTAACCCATACAGGACTACATTAACCCATACATGACTACATTAACCCATACAGGACTACATTAACCCATACAGAACTACATTAACCCATACAGGACTACATTAACCCATACAGGACTACATTAACCCATACAGGACTACATTAACCCATACAGAACTACATTAACCCATACAGGACTACATTAACCCATACAGGACTACATTAACCCATACAGGACTACAATAACCCATACAGGACTACATTAACCCATACAGGACTACATTAACACATACATGACATTAACCCATACAGGACTACATTAACACATACATGACATTAACCCATACAGGACTACATTAACCCATACAGGACTACATTAACCCATACAGGACTACATTAACACATACATGACATTAACCCATACAGGACTACATTGACCCATACATGACTACATTAACCCATACAGCACTGCAGGTGTTTAACACTTTAAACCCCATAACACATCATTGCCTATTAGTCTTCAAGTATAGCAATGGAATGTTTTGGAGCTTCAAACTTCATTCAATATTTCTAGAAAACCAAGATATAGAGTTTTCAATAATTCAAAATGTTATTTAGTAAAACTGAGTTTTTTTTTTTATTCCATTAGTCATCAGGCTGGCAAGCATACAAATGGATTCACATATAAATATGAATATTAATTGCCAGGGCTACTTTCATACATCTTCCAAATCTTACATGGTTGATACCCAAACGAGTTTCCTGTTTCAGAGGGCCTTAACAGACGGCCAGGATAGTTAAACCTTGCTGTTTACAGCTTGGGGCAGTAGTACATTGAGGCTGTCATGAAAGGTATAAGGGAAGGAAAACACCGCGTTTCGCCAACCCTACTGCTTTGATGTGGTTCTGGGTTAGTTTGATTGGGGAAGACCCTCATGGCACAGGGATTGTGTTAGTTAAGTACTTCAACTTGTCTCTAATTATGTTATATAGAGCTTGACCCTTTAAGGACCGCTGATGGAGGAGGACAGCATGCCAGTAGACCTATAATAATTGGTCGTGTATGAATGCACCAGTGAAGTGGTATAGCAACCTTACAGCACCAGACTACTTCCCAGGAGCGGTACGTGCAGGCTGACATCAGCAACTTCAGGACCTGATCTTGCAATTGCACCCATTCCTGGCATATCGGGTTGTTTGGAAGCCTGGTACCTACTTAATCTCGTGAGAAATCCCAAGGACAGAACTGTCATGACTGCTCGCACAGAATGAACATGAAACCTCGCTATAGACAGCACTTAATTGGAGCATGCCAGCTCTCCAGTAGCATAGTATAATCCTATCAGGTTTGGTACAATCCAATTTGGTAACTGGTTCAATCTGCAAAGTCACAGCATGCTGACACTGGCGGTTCATCTGTTTCAGACTCATGCATAATTAGCATCCATTTGTACTGAAGACCAATGATGCCATCTATTTTAGGGCTCTGCGGACCACATTATATTTCCTTCTACTGGATGTGTTGTACTTTTAGATCTATATGGCATAATTCTGTGGCAAAGGGAAGGAAATAATAGGTAATGATCTAGCCACAGTTTGTAAGTTCCCTTAAGACTTATATCAATATAGCTGACGATAAATCTTTGCAATATATATAATTGTGGTGTGGGTCATAGTGACTGTTACAAAGCATGACACGTTCAGTTAGTCAGGATGTGGGTCATAGTGACTGTTACAAAGCATGACACGTTCAGTTAGTCAGGATGTGGGTCATAGTGACTGTTACAAAGCATGACACGTTCAGTTAGTCAGGATGTGGGTCATAGTGACTGTTACAAAGCATGACACGTTCAGTTAGTCAGGATGTGGGTCATAGTGACTGTTACAAAGCATGACACGTTCAGTTAGTCAGGATGTGGGTCATAGTGACTGTTACAAAGCATGACACGTTCAGTTAGTCAGGATGTGGGTCATAGTGACTGTTACAAAGCATGACACGTTCAGTTAGTCAGGATGTGGGTCATAGTGACTGTTACAAAGCATGACACGTTCAGTTAGTCAGGATGTGGGTCATAGTGACTGTTACAAAGCATGACACGTTCAGTTAGTCAGGATGTGGGTCATAGTGACTGTTACAAAGCATGACACGTTCAGTTAGTTAGGATCCATCTTACAAGACAGATCTTCTGTCAGCCCACTGTCGTACGGTGTTCATTTGACATGGAATCAGCTGACGGATGGGGTGGGACGTAATGGCATCTTAAACACTTGTAGTCTTCGGCATTGATACATAGGGGGAAAAAAGAGTACAGGAAGTATGGATGCTGTTTTTTCAGGGACTATATCTTAACACAGCCTACGATTGGAAATGCCAATGCCCTGAACTTGTACACGTTGAAATGGGAAGGTTACCAGAGTTTTGGCAGTTCATAAATTAAGGGGTTAACAGGGATTCATTCGTATTGAATGAATCGGCCTGCTGACAAAATTAGAAATAATCCATGCTATCCAAAACATAGTAACTCAAAGTGAGCTTTCGAGCAGGCTCAACATCACTTCAATGCTGCATCGTGCATAACACACCCCAGCATCAGCGGTCCTTAATGGGTTAACGCGGGCAGTATGCATGGTGATCACGATTTCAGATCTTAACACTCTGTTACACCAGGGAGCCAAGGGGAAGAAACAATTCTCAAGAATTGTCCTCTTAATTGGAAGAATAAATCAACTGGAAAAGAAATTGACTTTTGATGGAATCCAATCCAAGCCAAAAAAAAGAAAATGTGACTTTTATGTTTGAATTGGAGGAAAAATCTTGTTTAATAGATATTCATGATATTCCAATGCATTGGCCAGTGGACTTGCACGAGAAAATAATCGTTTATTTGGAAAGGCATTTCAAGGCAATTCAAGCTTTTGTCTTGTTGTCCCAGATATAGTTACAACCTAGTTGTACTGAAGCTACAAATATTGAATCAAATCATTTAGTGTCTCTGCAGGAGAACATAATTGTGGATCAACAAGGTAAAAGGTATGCCTGCACACCCCCTCGCGGGTGTGCCTTTTACCATGTTGATCTACAATTATCATAGGAATGTTTAGAATTATATTCTGAAAATGTGTCAATTATGTACGTATTTAGAGACATTCTGGTTATTGTATTGTAGCAGGGTAGGTCCTGAGTCACAGCAGAGCTTACTCGAATTCCTCGCTTCTATCTTGCTGTGATCCGTTCAAGTAGGTCTGGGTTGCTTGGCCAAATCCTGAGTTGAAGGATGCGGGTTTGAGTCCTGCTTAGAATTTGGAATTTTCCAACATATACTATTACAACAGTAATGCTCACACCCAAACGGGTATGGTCAAAGTTCAGGAAGACAAGAAAGAACAAGAGGCATATAGGATCATACCGTGGGTAGAGAATCCACAAGTGGACGATTGATTGTGATTTTGAATTCAGTCTGCATCACGACATCCACCGTCTGCATACCGATATGCCCCTAGTACAGTAGATGCATGCACCTACTCTGACAGTCGATCATCGTCTTCACAATGCACTGCCATACACTTGAAATCTGGAGCTGAGAAATATAATTCAGGCGTGCAGAGCTAAGACATATGAAGTAAATCAATCAAAGGTTTTAGTGATTTTAGAATTAGGGACCCTCAATCATGAAAACACATTTAACTGCCTCATCATATAGGTATTGTTTGCAGTCTAATCTCTAGTCCATGCTCTTCACCTTTACATATCCACTGTTCAATAATGTTTAATCTTGCTATAAGACAAACACTTAACCAAGTATATTATGTAGGCTATACAGAGGTTGTCTCCTAGCGCTATTCCATCCAGTGTCCACTTCCACTTCCACACATGGCTGAGAGGCTAGATTAGTCTAGTTAGAACCCCCCCCCCCGGCTATCCCTGCCCCTACCAGGGTCTATTCTGTGTTGATGGATGGGGGGTCTCTGTGTCACTAGCCCTATAGCTCACAGAAACTGCACAGCTCCTACTCATGGATTCTCAGTCAAGCTGAGAGGGCGCCAGCAGGCATTACCTGGAACCTGTTTGAGCTGAGTATATATATATATATATATATATATATATATATATATATATATATATATTGTTTTATAGAACAGGAATGCTTACATAACATGCTTGTGTACCTGCAGGCTTAAATGAAATGTAATTTCCTTAAATCATTTATGTTGTACCATTTGATTCCTTAATCCTAACTGTGGTTTGGTGTATCCTTAATAAATTTCTCACTCCTCCCTCTGCAAATTCTTCCTTACATTTATTGTTTCAATCGTCAGCTTGACGCCCTATTCTGGCTGCTGAACCATCCCAACCCTACCTCCCTCCCTTCCTCCGCCCCCGCCCTACTCTGGCTGCTGAACTGTCCCAACCCTACCTCCTCCCCTTCCTCCACCTCCGCCATACTCTGGCTGCTAAACTGTCCCAACCCTACCTCCCCCCCTTCCTCCGTCCCCCCTACTCTGGCTGCTAAACTGTCCCAACCCTACCTCCCCCCCTTCCTCCGTCCCCCCTACTCTGGCTGCTGAACTGTCCCAACCCTACCTCCTCCCCTTCCTCCACCTCCGCCATACTCTGGCTGCTAAACTGTCCCAACCCTCCCTCCCCCCTTCCTCCGTCCCCCCTACTCTGGCTGCTGAACTGTCCCAACCCTACCTCCCCCCTTCCTCCACCTCCGCCCTACTCTGGCTGCTGAACTGTCCCAACCCTACCTCCTCCCCTTCCTCCACCTCCGCCCTACTCTGGCTGCTGAACTGTCCCAACCCTACCTCCCCCCTTCCTCCACCTCCGCCCTACTCTGGCTGCTGAACTGTCCCAACCCTACCTCCTCCCCTTCCTCCACCTCCGCCATACTCTGGCTGCTGAACTGTCCCAACCCTCCCCTTCCTCCGCCGATACATCCATGAGAGGCATGTCTCGTGTTGCCGGAAGTGGTGATGAATGGTCATGCGCACGCCTCAAGTCTCCATATTTCATGGTCATTTTGTCAGCAGGAGGTAAATGTATAGTGGAGTAGCAAGTGGCTCCTGACACCATAGTAACAGTAGTAGAGGAAAGGAGAAAGTCTGTTTTTAATGTTCATTAGTGTTGGTTTCTTAAAGGGTACAAGTTACTTTTGTTCTAATCTCCTCGCATATGACTCTCAGTTAGGAATTCTTCTCCTCAAATGTTTTAGATCATGGCAGTGCATCAAATAATTGCATCGATTGGTAGCCAGGACAAAGCCCTGATGAGTCGACAACAGGGCTACAATCATGAGTCATGTTGAACCTAAAGAACTCTGTGTCAGCATGACGCTGCTGTGTATTTCTGGCTAGCAGACTTGTCAGAACTTCATTGGCGCATCATGCTGACGAATGGACACAATCTGCTCACGCATCGGAAGTTTCAAAGCATAAAAGAAGGCTGACATTTTTGAGGATCCATCTTCCAAATGTTATGATGACACCTTGATCACATTGAAAAGATTGTAGCTAGGACAAACTGTTCTTGAGGATGACACGCTGATAGTGGTGACACTGTAGGAAACAAGATGGCTGCCTGGTGAGGATGACTCAGCAGTATTTTCTGCCTGTCATGGCTGCCCCATACAGAGAGGAAGCAGGGCAGTAAATTGTTGTGGTGGGTGTCGACATTAGCCTTCTCGTAACCAGCTAAAAAATACAGCTGCTGCTGTAACCCACTGGTTTCAGACTTTGCACCATTTACAACCTCCATTTATATTTCATGTAGGCTATAAGGTGACTGGAATCAGCTTCACAACAGAGCAGTATAATGTCCACATTTGAGTATCAAAGGGGTGACAGTAGGAACCTGTTGTATATAAAATAATAGGGATCTTAATGCACCCTGTACTAAGGGCCCTTTTCGCAGATCGTGTCACATATAATTTCCATATTTGAGTACCTTTTGTATATAAAAGAGGTAACCATAGCGAGTCTTCTGGAAAAAGTGTACATGCACAATATTGAAAGATTTCAACAAATGCCTGGCACATGCCCGAGGAACTATACCATGTCTGTCGAAGCCCTTACTGTGTGTGAAATATCACTCCAGCTTCTAGGGTTGTGAAGCAGGGTGGGAGTGTGGTAGCTGACTGTAGGTGGTGATTACACTACATTAGTGGTAGTTCTGGTGGTAGAGGGTTGCAGACTTGTATATGGCAGCATGTGGACATACATCAATTTCTGTAACAAGCTACTTCTCCAACCTAACACTCGCTAACCACTAAACCCTTTAAAGGCCAAAACTGGCAAAATGCATCTTGCCGCCTCAATTTAATTGATATGGGCTGGAAGGGTTGGTGCGATGCATGGATGAAGTTCTGGCAAGACTGGCCAGGACTTCTTCGGATGCCTGCAGGTCTATATTCCTTTGCAGTTATAGTGTAGACACAAAGTATCTGGAGCCTACCCACAACAGATTCATCACGCTGTGATTCCTATCATTCAGGACGCATGGCTGCAGCTGAGTAATGCAGGAGAACTGCAATCATTAAGCTGGCTCATAACTCCTCCAGAGGGTCAGCATGCTGCTCCAATGAAGTAGAGCCAACTTGTTACCCTCCCTGAGGAGGGTGTTGCTCCTATAGTAAAAGGAAGAGCTGGCTAAAAATGCCCTCATTTCCAGTCCTTTCTTTTCATGTAGCTATAACTCAACCCTTTTGTTGTTCACAAGTGGTCATTCAAGTATGGTGCTAAAAAAGGGGGATTTTAGTAGGTAACTAGTTGGGAGAAGTCAGTCAGTATAATAAAATATGATAGAGTGTGTCACATGAGTAGGTACCTGATAGTGCAGCTCTCTCTGTTTTAAAAAAGGCAGGTGACTTCTCAGACTAATGTGGTGAGTGCAAATTGAATGGTGAAGCAGAGGGTGACTTCCTTTGAAAAGAGGGTACCTACTGACAGCTATTTTTACCATAGGAGAAACACGCTCCTGCACTCCCTCTCTCTCCCACACTGGCTGACTGGCTGGTTGCCTCCCTCTCTCCTTCTGAATGAATGGAATCCTCTAAGAGCTGCGAATGCACAATTGCCTCATTTTCATAATGCATCCGTGTAGTGTGGTGAGCGTACTTTGCTGCATATAACATGACTCGGACAGATCTTAACAGGCTGCTTGGGTTAGCATGATACATAAATGTACCCATGGCGAGTCACTCACTAGCGCTTCATTGATGCATCATAACAAAAAAAATTATAAAAGGAATGATGCATTAATACATCAGCAGCCCATAAAGGGTTATTATGGCTCCATGAGCCTCCATAGATGAGGCTAATCAAGTGTTACACTAAGTATGGCAGTAAACATGTGGCCGAGGTGTTGGGCGAGCTACAGTCAACGACCGATCCATCATGGCACTGAGTAGCATCGGGGTGTACACCAGAAAGGCTGTAATTGGTTATAGTGAGAGCAAAGGATGATATATGTGTGCACTGCCATGATTTCCATATTCTTTCATCACATGATTCACTGTACTGTTTTCTAGGCTATATTGCACACATGGGCTTCCCTAGCCCAATTAAAATGATCTATATCATCTCTTTCCTGTCCCCTCAGAATGTGTGTGGTGCACACATGCGTGGGCACTGGCACATTCCTCTGTGAAGTTGGGTAATGTAGTTCTCGCCATGAATATGACTGTAGCTGTTGAAATGGCATGAAACTCACTCACCCACTCTATTGTACACATTACAGTACTTCACTGCATATGAAATATGATAGTTCACAGTTCATGACTGTTAGATTTAACCAGAGTCATTTCTCAGAGTAAAGATAAAGGGACCTACAGGTAGATAATGAAATGAACTCACATCTTAATGTAGATAGATAAATAGGTAAATACTTGTATATATGCTTGCAAAATATGTTTACATTGTTGACTTTTTTTCTGATGTAATTTCAGTAAATGATGGATGCATATTTATACTTAATTAGGCCTTAAAACTAGATAGTGCGGTAATTATATTACCCATAATTTGCGGCCTGTTGCTGCGAGCATCATTTTTTACCTCTGCACCAATATCCCTGTAAGGGGTAGATGGTGATTTACATGTTTAGTTATCGTTATCATGATAACTTTATGTAGCCCTCCTCGGCAACTCATTCGGTCTGTACTAATGCCTAACGCTGGCCCTGTAATAAAAATAAAATTTATAAAGGGATAGAGCTTAATCAGAGATGTGATACAGCCATGAAAATATAGATCAAACATGAATTGGTGATTTTTAACCACATAATGCTGGACAATTCTGTGTCATGAACCTCTCATATGCAACATCATGGTGCCAAACCTCAGTGGTTTTCGATACAGTTGTTTGAACCATGACATGGATTTTGGGTGCAGGCATTTATGATAGACATTTATAGCCTGAATTTACTTACTTTAAGGTTTTTTGTGGATTATTTGATGCACAGATGCAGCAATTAAGTGATTTTGATATAGCTGAATAGAGAAAGGAACACTCTTAGAATTAAGTGTTGAATCTGCCAGGGATCCTTAGAAAATACCTCAGCATATTTGTATTGCAGTGAAGTGGTGTAATTTCTACAATGGAACCTGTGCAGATAGCAGGACAGTACACACTGTCGTAGAAGGACCTTCTCGGAAAATAACATTGAAATCCTTGTCCAAAAGATTCATCATTATTTTGAAGATATCTTCTTACAGTGTTAACAGTTTACCCAGACTGAGTGAAAGTTACCTTATCCCTATCTAAGACTGAGTAATGTGAATGTTGCCTTAGACTGAGTAGAAGTTACCTTATCCCTATCTAGGACTGAGTAATGTGAATGTTGTCCCATACTGTGTAGAAGTTACCTTATCCCTATCTAGGACTGAGTAATGTGAATGTTGTCCCATACTGAGTAGAAGTTACCTTATCCCTATCTAGGACTGAGTAATGTGAATGTTGTCCCATACTGCGTGGAAGTTACCTTATCCCTATCTAGGACTGAGTAATGTGAATGTTGTCCCATACTGCGTGGAAGTTACCTTATCCCTATCTAGGACTGAGTAATGTGAATGTTGTCCCATACTGCGTGGAAGTTACCTTATCCCTATCTAGGACTGAGTAATTTGAATGTTGTCCCATACTGAGTAGAAGTTACCTTATCCCTATCTAAGACTGAGTAATGTGAATGTTGCCGCAGGCTGAGTAAAACCTACCTTATTCTATCTAGGACTGAGTAATGTTAATGTTGTCCCATACTGAGTAGAAGTTACCTTATCCCTATCTAGGACTGAGTAATGTGAATGTTGTCCCATACTGAGTGGAAGTTACCTTATCCCTATCTAGCAATGAGTAATGTGAATGTTGTCCCATACTGAGTAGAAGTTACCTTATCCCTATCTAGGACTGAGTAATGTGAATGTTGTCCCATACTGCGTGGAAGTTACCTTATCCCTATCTAGCACTGAGTAATGTGAATGTTGCCTTAGACTGTGTAGAAGTTACCTTATCCCTATCTAGGACTGAGTTTTGTGAATGTTGTCCCATACTGAGTAGAAGTTACCTTATCCCTATCTAGGACTGAGTAATGTGAATGTTGTCCCATACTGAGTAGAAGTTACCTTATCCCTATCTAGGACTGAGTAATGTGAATGTTGTCCCATACTGCGTGGAAGTTACCTTATCCCTAACTAGGACTGAGTAATGTGAATGTTGTCCCATACTGAGTAGAAGTTACCTTATCCCTATCTAGGACTGAGTAATGTGAATGTTGTCCCATACTGAGTGGAATTTACCTTATCCCTATCTAGCACTGAGTAATGTGAATGTTGCCTTAGACTGAGTAGAAGTTACCTTATCCCTATATAGGACTGAGTAATGTGAATGTTGTCCCATACTTAGTAGAAGTTACCTTATCCCTATCTAGGACTGAGTAATGTGAATGTTGTCCCATACTGAGTAGAAGTTACCTTATCCCTATCTAGGACTGAGTAATGTGAATGTTGCCTTAGACTGAGTAGAAGTTACCTTATCCCTATCTAGGACTGAGTAATGTGAATGTTGTCCCATACTGAGTAGAAGTTACCTTATCCCTATCTAAGACTGAGTAATGTTAATGTTGTCCCATACTGAGTAGAAGTTACCTTATCCCTATCTAAGACTGAGTAATGTGAATGTTGCCGCAGGCTGAGTAAAACCTACCTTATTCTATCTAGGACTGAGTAATGTGAATGTTGTCCCATACTGAGTAGAAAACACCTTATTCTATCTAGGACTGAGTAATGTGAATGTTGCCATAGACTGAGGGACCTAAGCTGCTTGTGACAGAACAAAATATGGCAGTTTTACCCACTATAAGAGCAGCTATCCGCCACCAGCTTTAGGCGGTAACGACTCCTTCTTCATCAATGAGTCTCCTTTGCCCTAGTTGGACCACATGAGGACTCGAGAGTTTTGAAGATAACGGAATGCATTCCTATTGGTCTGATACACTCCCAGACATGCACCATGCTGACCAATCATTGTACTGAGGAGTAGGTGTACTGGCATTGCTTTGGTACATGTAGTATGCACTATTCCTTTAGGATTAATTTTGGATTAACACACAATGCCATCCAAATGTGCTTGAATTACTCCTGTAGGGTCAGTAGGATGCTTCAGTGAACTACTTGTAAGCACAAGGATCCAGATGTGAATTATTCTGAACAAAAGTGCATCATTCATTCCTGCATTTCTTGTGGGTTGCTTTCATGCATCATGCTCACCAATATACATCATGCATGAAGACCCTCGAAGGGTAAAGCGCTTAGGGAGGTAAATATGGCTCCATGCGGCGACTACTCAGTCTCACTCAGTGAGGCAGTTCTAATTTATTCACCAATCACTCCTAGTGGTCTCCTTACCAGAAGGCGCCAGTGACCTCTTGAATTCTGCTGATATTATGAATAGGCCGAAGGTTAATGCCATTTGACCGCCCGGCCCGGGACAATCATCATCAAATCTGGCTGAGAGTTGAGTAAATCAAACTTTACTGCTCCATCAAACCTGTTTGGGCATGAAGGGAGCATTAAGGGGGCAGAGGTATGAACCCTTTCAGGTCCGCAGATGCCTTTATGTATCAAGTCTATGGTTGTCATGATGCAAGAATACAGCCTTGATAAGTAACACCAGGGCTACATTTCCGCATAATGTGGACCATACATGATTGATACAGTCGCGGAGGGACAGCATGATACTCCAATGAAGTGCTGGTGAGTAGACTGGCCAGCACTTCATTGGTGCATCATGATGACCAATGGGCATGATGCACTCCTGCATCAATGGTCCTTGATGGGTTAAGAGGCAGCGGTGTGCCTTCACATAGCTGCCACCCAATCATCACTCACATCACACTGCTGAGCACCAATCTACCCAGCGCTAACACGGTGTTGTACGGTCAGCAATATTTATCTATATCTAAGCGTCATGTTCATAGGGTTTGATACTGTCTTTATAATATTTATTGACTGAAATTCATCTTTTGTCTATCGGTGGTCAGTTGTGACGCGGAATGAAATGTGGGAGAAATTATTTTAAAGCAGTTTTCAATGGTTTACCTTTGGAGACCTAAATGTCAGAAAGTAGATCCTGATTTAAAAAAAAAAATATCTTAAGAATGTACATGTATGTTTGCAGACAAATTGTGATGTTCAAAATGTAAATGTCATAGATATTATCATCCCACCTCCTATGAATAAATGAAAACATTTACCGATCTTGATGTGGATTTCATTAGCCCTATCGTTTGGACTAATCAGTGCTAATAGTTAGGGAGGTCAAACTGGCATAGTCCTTCACTTCAATTGGCATATAGTAGAATGTACACATATCTCAGATATGTTATCCTCCAATTGAAGTTCATCTCCATCTCCGTCTATTTAATAGTCCAGTTTGGAGGACCTGGCATACATGATTAGTTACGCTAAGTGCCACTAGGAGACCCTGCTGTTGACTGTAGCGATCAGAGGTTGGACAATAAATATCCCACTGGGCGCCATCTTGGGCAGCCATCTTGTCCCGCTCTGTTGGCGCTTTACAGCCACACCTGATCCAACTGTCTAATGATATTTCCTGCCTTGACGACATCAAAATCCCTCCCCATCCTCCCAGCCCATGCCATAGGAACCATCACTCCTCAACCCCTGCGAGCACCTCAGGCCCCAGTCTAACTTCCTCCTTCACCCTTCTCCACTCATACTGGCAAATAAGAATCACCCCTATGACATAGGTCACAGCTCTCAAAAGCGAAAGCAATGTGGAAAAATGGTCATTACAGTGTTCAAGTTTAGTTTCAAAGCATCAGATAGATTTTTGAAAGCTGGTCTGACATGGCATACATGATTAGTTATACTAAGTGCCACTAGGAGACCCTGCTGTCGACTGTAGCGATCAGAGGTTGGACAATAAATATCCCACTGGGCGCCATCTTGGGCAGCCATCTTGTCCCGCTCTGTTGGCGCTTTACAGCCACACCTGATCCAACTGTCTAATGATATTTCCTGCCTTGACGACATCAAAATCCCTCCCCATCCTCCCAGCCCATGCCATAGGAACCATCACTCCTCAACCCCTGCGAGCACCTCAGGCCCCAGTCTAACTTCCTCCTTCACCCTTCTCCACTCATACTGGCATATAAGAATCACCCCTATGACATAGGTCACAGCTCTCAAAAGCGAAAGCAATGTGGAAAAATGGTCATTTCAGTGTTCAAGTTTAGTTTCAAAGCATCAGATTGATTTTTGAAAGCTGGTCTGACATTCAACATAATTAGATAGTTACAGACTTTAATGTGGAAATATAAACACGTTGCACTATTAAGCTGTCAGCATTAAGCTCACAACTCTTTGCTAAGACATTCAATTTTTGCCTGTTATTTCAGATCTGACGCGGCTCTCCGGACTGCGCTTGCTTGCCTGTAAGTACAATCTCACATCACAACAGCTTTCATCTGTACATAAAGTGTTCACTGAATGCAATAATCATGGTGATAATATTTCCTGTAATGTAGCACCTTGTTACACGGCAGTTTTGTAGTTTTCTTTGGTGTTTGATGCCAAAACTGATTTATGCTTTAGTGCTTCCAAAAAGTTCAACCTGACTGACAACAGAAAAGCCAATGCTTTATTGATTTGGCAATGGATAGTATTCAAAACACAATTCAAACATTACAAAAGCTGTCATATAACAGAGTTCACATGTTTTGGAATGAAATTTGTGGGCTGACATTGCTGGTTCATTTGGAAGCAGATCTGGAATACTGATGCAGACCTTGAACACCCTGCATCTGGATTATTTGCTTCAGCCGCAGGAAACTGGATTATTTGCTTCAGCCGCAGGAACGACAAAGTGTTCTGATTTTGTTCAAATCTAGAAATATTTCTAAATTCTTGATCAAAAAGAGAGTATCCTTCACATGGGTTCTAGAACCCCCACCCCCTTTCTGCTTGTTCCTGATAGACTCCAAATCCAAAGCAAAGTACCACAGCAGACGTCAGAACTCTGCCTTCGTTATGGTATCAGGCCTGCCCTACAGACACAGCTTCAGATACATTCCTATTCCACAACCATCCCACAAGGCGTCAGTATCTACTTCCGCTTACAAACTGCCGTCATTTTGTTAGTTGTTGCTACGTGAATGGGGCTGGAAGCAGAAGTAAATAAGACTTATAGTACACGTAGAGGAGGAATAGACGACTGGCAGCTGTTGAGACCTCCCATATCGAAGCCTACTAACAGAAGACATTATGGGGGAAGATGAGACATGGAGGGGGATGTAAAGTCTATTTATTTAGCTGGTTTCTACTGATGGGAATAGATGTAGAGATGAAAGGATGAGCAGAAGTGATGCCAACTGAGGGTGAGCGGGGAATCTGTATGCAGCACAAAAGTGTCCTGATGTTTGCACAGGGACTTCAATACTGTACCTCTGTGAGGGTTGCTGATGCAGGAGTGCATCATGCCCATTGATCTTCATGATGCACAGCTGGAATGGTGCTGACTGAGGGTGGATCCAAAGGCAGCACTATATTTGTACACCGACTTTTACGAGGCTTGTTCAGTACTTGAGTATGTAACGCATAGGGTCCATCTTATAGACAAGGATGTTGCATCTTATTTAATCTTTCTGAACACAGGGTGCCCCTTCTAGCAAGGTGTTCATATCATCAGGCAGTACTAGAATGGCCTAGGTGCACCTCATTGGTGGGGTGAGAGCTTAGTGTGCACCTTATACGAGAAGTGCAAGGTATACATAAAATGTGCCTCATACCATTGGCCAGCATTGTGTGTTACGTCATAAAGATATTTAATGAAGGTGGTAAGCTCCCAGAGATCCTGCATGATAAATAGGCTAAACGCAGACACCGAGACTCACCAGCACAGGTCCAATGCAATGCAATGCATTACCATATTGGCCTTTGTAAGCACTGTCGAAATCAGACATGCACAGGTATAGCTTGGGGTAGAGTGGGTTATAGCCTAGTTCAGCTTGGGGTACAGTGGGTTATAGCCTGGTTCAGCTTGGGTTATAGTGGGTTATAGCCTGGTTCAGCTTGGGGTATAGTGGGTTATAGCCTGGTTCAGCTTGGGGTAGAGTGGGTTATAGCCTGGTTCAGCTTGGGGTACAGTGGGTTATAGCCTGGTTCAGCTTGGGGTACAGTGGGTTATAGCCTGGTTCAGCTTGGGGTACTGTGGGTTATAGCCTAGTTAAGCTTGGGGTACTCTGGGTTATAGCCTGGTTCAGTTGGAATACAATGGGTTATAGCCTGGTTCAGTTGGAGTACAATGGGTTATAGCCTGGTTCAGCTTGGGGTACGGTGGGTTATAGCCTGGTTCAGCTTGGGGTACTGTGGGTTATAGCCTGGTTCAGCTTGGGGTACAGTGGGTTATAGCCTGGTTCAGCTTGGGGTACAGTGGGTTATAGCCTGGTTCAGCTTGGGGTACAGTGGGTTATAGCCTGGTTCAGTTGGGGTACAGTGGGTTGTAGCCTGGTTCAGTTGGGGTACAATGGGTTATAGCCTAGTTCAGCTTGGGGTACAGTGGGTTATAGCCTGGTTCTGCTTGGGGTAGAGTGGGTTATAGCCTGGTTAAGTTGGGGTAGAGTGGGTTGTAGCCTGGTTCAGTTGGGGAACAATGGGTTATAGCCTGGTTGAGCTTGGGTACAGTGGGTTATAGCCTGGTTCAGTTGGGGTACTGTTGGTTATAGCCTGGTTCAGCTTTGGGTAGAGTGGGTTATAGCCTGGTTCAGCTTAGGGTAGAGTGGGTTATAGCCTGGTTCAGCTTGGGTACAGTGGGTTATAGCCTAGTTCAGCTTGGGGTACAGTGGGTTATAGCCTGGTTCAGCTTGGGGTACAGTGGGTTATAGCCTGGTTCAGTTGGAGTACAATGGGTTATAGCCTGGTTGAGCTTGGGTACAGTGGGTTACAGCCTGGTTCAGCTTGGGGACAGTGGGTTACAGCCTGGTTCAGCTTGGGGTACATTGGGTTATAGACTGGTTCAGCTTGGGGTAGAGTGGGTTATAGCTTGGTTCAGCTTGGGGTACTGTGGGTTATAGCCTGGTTCAGCTTGGGGTACTGTGGGTTATAGCCTGGTTCAGCTTGGGGTACAGTGGGTTATAGACTGGTTCAGCTTGGGGTACAGTGGGTTATAGCCTGGTTCAGCTTGGGGTACTGTGGGTTTTAGCCTGGTTCAGCTTGGGGTAGAGTGGGTTATAGCCTGGTTCAGTTGGGGTAGAGTGGGTTATAGCCTGGTTCAGCTTGGGGTACAGTGGGTTATAGCCTGGTTCAGCTTGGGGTACAGTGGGTTATAGCCTGGTTCAGTTGGGGTAGAGTGGGTTATAGCCTGGTTCAGCTTGGGGTACAGTGGGTTGTAGCCTGGTTCAGCTTGGGGTACAGTGGGTTATAGCCTGGTTCAGCTTGGGGTACTGTGGGTTATAGCCTGGTTCAGCTTGGGGTACTGTGGGTTATAGCCTGGTTCAGCTTGGGGTACAGTGGGTTATAGCCTGGTTCAGCTTGGGGTACAGTGGGTTATAGCCTGGTTCAGCTTGGGGTAGAGTGGGTTGTAGCCTGGTTCAGTTGGGGTACAATGGGTTATAGCCTAGTTCAGCTTGGGGTAGAGTGGGTTATAGCCTGGTTCTGCTTGGGGTAGAGTGGGTTATAGCCTGGTTCAGCGTGGGGTACAGTGGGTTATAGCCTGGTTCAGCTTGGGGTACAGTGGGTTATAGCCTGGTTCAGCTTGGGGTACTGTGGGTTATAGCCTGGTTCAGCTTGGGGTACAGTGGGTTATAGCCTGGTTCAGCTTGGGGTACTATGGGTTATATCCTGGTTCAGCTTGGGGTACTGTAGGTTATAGCCTGGTTCAGCTTGGGGTACTGTGGGTTATAGCCTGGTTCAGCTTGGGGTACAATGGGTTATAGACTGGTTCAGCTTGGGATAGAGTGGGTTATAGCCTGGTTCAGCTTGGGGTACTATGGGTTATAGCCTGGTTCAGCTTGGGGTAGAGTGGGTTATAGCCTGGTTCAGCTTGGGGTACTATGGGTTATAGCCTGGTTCAGCTTGGGGTACAGTGGGTTATAGCCTGGTTCAGCTTGGGGTACAGTGGGTTATAGCCTGGTTCAGCTTGGGGTACAGTGGGTTATAGCCTGGTTCAGCTTGGGGTACAGTGGGTTATAGCCTGGTTCAGCTTGGGGTACTGTGGGTTATAGCCTGGTTCAGCTTGGGGTACAGTGGGTTATAGCCTGGTTCAGCTTGGGGTACTGTGGGTTATAGCCTGGTTCAGCTTGGGGTACAGTGGGTTATAGCCTGGTTCAGCTTGGGGTACTGTGGGTTATAGCCTGGTTCAGGTTTATTAGTGCCAAGGGACTTATATAGGCCGTATCTATATTTTGTCCTTCTTATACATGAATAATTCCTTGGCTGATACCTCGCCTGTCATAGCAACATTCAAGGATAGCTTCATGATTCATGTCAAAGTCAGAGATCAGCAAAGCAGAGCACATTGTCCTATTTACTTAAACAACACTGAACACCCTGCTACAACCAGCAGGGTGTCCACTACTACCTGGAAGAGTGCCTTTACGTGTTCTCCAGCACTGTGTTGTATCTTCTCCTTTTTCTCAACCCCTCCTCCTCTTTAACAGGCAGCTAAAATCTAGACCACCTGTCAAGGTTCCCACAGTCCTGTGTATAAGGTTTGTGTGTCCGGCTCTCTATAAGACGTAACATCTTAAAACACTGTTGTTTTTGACAGAAAAACATCTATGCCTTCAATTTGAAAAATAAATGAAATAATTACTCTTATCTCACGATTCTGGCCTCTACAGTGCTTTTTTGGTCATAACCCTGGTTCATTATCCAGCCATAACGCACTCTCAGACCTTTTGTTCATCTTCAAGAAGGTGCTGGTTTCAACCTAGACATGTTATTAATTTGCCGAAGCATACAAAGTCAACTATGCCATTGATTTCCAGTTAAAACCGTTTAGGGTTCAACAGGGAATCGATCCCCGGCCACTTCGGCAGTAGGCGAGCTCGCTGTCCACTATACCAATCCGACCGGTGATACAAAGCAATGTACATCAAGGATTTGAAAAAGTTGTCCGACATACCTGATGTTTACACACCTTGTTAGCATAAAATCCAATGGAGCCTGGTGGAGTTATTAAAAGGGGAAACATCCTTAGATATCCTAGATGAACATGCCATGCCTAACTTCGCCATTTTGTCCAGTCTGGCAATTCCTTGTTTGATGCATATCTGACCTCGTTCTTCCATCCGGGCACCTCCCCGCTTCGTAAATAAAACGGAATAGCCGTGTGCTGGGCCATGTGTGTTGGATTGCTATGTAAAATCATTGGATTCTCATTTATTTATAAGAAAATGGAGACAAAATGTAGGCGAACACCAACTAGAGATCGTATAGTTGGAAGTGCTAGAAGTACAGGACTTGACATGCTTGGATTCTACCCGAAAAATGTGTGTAAAGGTGGAGGTATGTCGGGCAGAGTGACAACATGGCCACGACGGCTTGGCAAACTGTGCGGATCGCATGCACTTAGGAAATGTCTTCTCATGGAATAATTCTGGGGTTATAACATAAGAAATTCCTACATAATGGATGAATAGGTTAGATAAACACGTTAATCCATGTTATGAGAGAGCACTTGTGGGTCTATGGTTCAATATTCCACTCCGCTGCATGGTCATGGAATATTTAACCATGGACCCATGCATGCTCCCTCATAACATGGATTAAACGCTACCTAATGCATTCATCCTATAGCCTATGGAGACATTATGGACAGTCAATGCAATGCAAATGTTTTCCATATTCATCTTGTAATAGCAGATGCTAACTCTACAAACACTATTCTATTCTATGTTGGCAATGTGGGCGTTTGGAGAGCATATAAAGGGTTAATGTTTCTTCCCAACTAGCATTGTGTAAAGCTTGTTTAGTGTTTGTGTTCAGGGAGATAGTAGGATTAACGTGGGTGTATATTTGCGTTATAGTAGAGAGTGTGTTATACAGTAAAGTAAGATCAGTAACAATGATGGGGTAGCATTATTACAAATCCTGTCACCTTTAGTTCTGTGAATGGAAACTTGAACTCTGTACAAGTCTGTAAAGAGGCAAACATTGCTAATTGTGTTTACCCGTTGTGGACATTTGAACATCTTTTTTATACATACAGGGCCTCCTCTTTTATTCCTTTATACCTGGCCTCTCAGTAATACAAAATGGGTTTTCTGACCCGGTCAGTCTCTGTCTCTGTCTCTCAAGCTGTCTCTCTCTCTCTCTCTCTCTCTCTCTCTCTCTCTCTCTCTGTATATGTCCATATCGTCCTTCCTTCCTTCCTTCCTTCTTTCCTTTCTTTCTTTCTTTAATTATCTTTCTTTAATGTCACTCGCACCCCCTTCATATTTCTGGCTGTGTCCTTCCCTCTATTTTGAGTTGTCCCTCTATCATTCTCTTTGTCTCTGTCACTGTCTCTGTTGGTTACACATCCCTTAGCCAGGCACGGAAGAGCTCTGCACATACATGAAGACTTTAGGGTGTGAGCGTACCGCTCTCCCTGCGATGAAGATCTCTAACCCTAACTCCATATATTACTGGTCCCACACACCTCAAAGCCTGATATAAAGGTAATGGCTCAGGAGAATGTTGAGGGCTATCTCTAGAGGCACAAGCCAGTGTGTAATTTTGTGTATTTACCCTGGTTAAATCATACTCTTAAGTTGGTCTTTTCGTCAGCTGGTTGCCAACAGGCAACAAGATCAAAATGAATTTGTTTGCTGTCAGTCTTATGACCAGATAATATCAGCTATAAAGACATCTAGAATGAAAAGGATGCCAGGTGTTATGGCAGTGCTTGTTTGTGTATGTGCAATGGATGGTTTGGCCAGAGCTCCCACGTAGAAAACAAAAAGGAAATGTGCAGATATGGCTTGGGTTAATTTTCAATTCCCAATATTGTTACTTGAATGGAGCATGAGGCCAATCCTATGTTAATACAAAATATGTAAATTTCATGAGTTTTTTCTGTGTCATGTTTAAATTAACCGTAAAATACATCATAGTGTTCTTGCATTAGGGTGTTCAATAAAGGGCTCATAGAAAACATATATATGGGGCTTCTGTGTTCTTTTTATTGATGTTTTTTTTTACTTGATGTAAAACAAATATCAGGAACAAATAAACAGTCAGTTTTAAAATAAACTGGTAATGTTTTCTAAACCACAAAATTCAAGATATAATACAAGGGTAGAATGGGGTAAGCGTATTGGATATCAGGCAGCATACATCAGATAATGTACAATGTGGTGACTAGTAATGAGCAAACTGAGAGAATCATAAACCATGACATAGCGGGTATAGCTAAGCGAGGCGTGTACACTCGGCAGCATAGGGGTAGCTGCTGGACGGGAGTAAGGGCTGACTTAGGGGGGAGAGGGGGTGATTCAGTATTTCCATAATTGATACATTCACTCTGGCCCGGGTACACGGCAAGCCATCTATATGCACATGCACATATATTTCTACTACTACCCGGTAGGAATAACCCCTGAGTAGACATGGTAATTTTACTATATACACAGGGAGTGGGGGTGGGGAAGAGCTAGAAAGGAAGAAGAGGTTAAAGGGGAGAAAAGATTAGGAAAAGGAGAGTAACAGAAGAAGGGCTTACATATATAATTTTGAAATTATTCAAAACTTACTGGTAATTTGAGGTATGATCAAGATTATACCGAGAGAACCTAGTGCTACAGGGAATATACTGCTCGTCCAACTGTTGCAGATTTCTAGAAATGCATTGTTTTCTGAGGGATAATCTAGCTTACATATAACGCATTACTTCTTCATGCCTATAGCAAGCAATATATAGACACGTGTAAGTGAATAGGAACGACTGCTGTACTTCAAATCGTAGTGACAGACCTTAAGATAAGGCCATTACTTAGCCTTATGTAATTATTGCATAGGTGGTGATCGTACAGAGCAGTCGTAGTGCAGTGACTACGATCACCTGCACTATTCCTGGGGGTCTCAAGTCATAGTGGTGGTATGTAGGCGTAGTACCTTAAGAAATGGCCTCCAGAGGGGGTATTGGGGAAGGCAGACACAAGTTCCTGGTATCGCGTGGTTTACCTAGTACCTTGGTCTTGTGTCTACTGATGTCAGGAAACTGTGTAGCCTCTGACGTCTGAACCAAACATGGTTAGAAAGGAGGAAAGTGCAGGTGATTCCGAGAATGAAGTAGGCTGCTTACAGCTTTTTTGCCTGCAGTCATCAGGCAATTACAAGCTTTCAATTGGTTTGCCTCCCATTCAATTACCCTATAATATATCAGGTATTTTAGATCAAACTGGTTCTGAACAACTCTAAGGTTTAATATCGTATGAAACTTGTTCCTGGCATGTCAAACAGTTGGAAAAATGGTACCTGTAAAAGTATGGCAAGATATTCAAAGATATTTCATAGATGACCTAGCAGGTCTGGGAGACCAGAGGGAGGGAGGGGATGGAAGAGGGTGGTGGAGGATGGTGCAGGGGAGGCTGGCGTAAGGCCCTAGCGGATGATAATTTCAGAGCTAGAATACATACACGAGGCAGGTATACGGAGGCTAGGGGATATACTGGAGGTAGGACCACAGTATATATATGAGAACCAGGGGGCTGGGCGGGGACCACGAGTGAAGTGGTGGGTATACGTTATGAGAGGGTAGGATTTACATTGTCCCACGGCAGAGCGCAGTGTGGAATATGCAGATTTGTAAAATGGCTCCCTTGCCTCTCTAGGCTGTGTATATTTTCATAGCATGTATTACAAGGTAGGGCCTATAGGGATAAATAGAACTATTTCAGATCAGAAGAAATTATCATGCCAATAACCATCATTGATTTTCTGTGTGAGGATCTCTGGTTCTGCACTGGTTGTGGAAATTGACATGAAGGCTGAACTAAAGAGAGAGAAAGAGAGAGAGAGACATTGAGAGAGACAGAGAGGAAGAAGGAGGGTGAGAAACAGAGAAGGGCGATAGAGGAACAGACATATAGATAGAGGCAGAAAGACAGTGAACCAGAGAGTGAGAGATAAGGGAACTAGAAGAGGCATAGAAGGCAACAAAGAAGGGACCAAAGCAAAATATTGAGGAATAAACCTTTAGGAGGAAAAGGACTGATGGATGATAAATTTCCAGTTTAGACTGTCAGAAGCAAAAACAAAACACAATTAACTATATAGTAGGATATCCCCAATATCTTCTACGACATGAAGGGACAGGTACAAAAGGCCAGGCAGTGTGAATACAACAGTCCATGAGACACGGGGTCTCAGCGGGATGCGTTGTATGTTGTACAGATGACAGAGGGTAGCATTGGTACTGACAGTCTCAGTATATCACTGCAGGATGTCTGACGTATGGACGGCACCGGCCGTCATGACAGATGGACCACATCAACATTTGATTCACATTGCTATAAGTCATTGCATGCTAGGAGGACTGTGGGGACTGGGGGAAGGAGGACATGTAAACTGGTGAAATCCCAGCTGTCCTTTTGGTACATAACCATCTTAACTTAGAAAACATGGCTGAATTCCTTTTCTGTCTTTGATTTCAATCTTGAAGCTTGAGTCTAAGGAATCCTGTAGATTCTCAGATTTCCACCTAATACTGACAGCCCTATTGAAACTCTGTTTATAACTGATGATTGGTAGTGACAAATGTAATAATGGCAGAAAGCATTTGGTCATACCCTAAACTTTGACTTTTTTCCAAAGCACTTAGGTTAGGTTTAATTTTTAGTCTTGGTGTTTAAGGACTGCAACATGTCATTCCCAGAAGGACAATACATCATGAGATATACATTTTCCATGTAATATTTTATTAGATGTAGATCAATGTGGTGCGTTTGGGAATGGAGTTGGTGTGAAGGGTCATGGTGCGCAGACTCAGTTGCGAGAAGGGTTGGTATAACAGGAACAGCAGCCTCCTCAGGCCAGAGGTATGTGTAGGTCATCAGTCAGTGAGAGTATACCAGATGGCTGCTGGTCATCAGTATTCTCACCTTGTCTGCTGTTACACATAGGATAGAAAGGTGACACCCTTAACCAAAGGTACTACTACATTGGGTAGATACCCTATTAACCTTCTCCAGCTTCAACCCTATGGCTACTGCTGAAGGGTACAGCTCTATACCCTATACAGCCTTATAAATGTGCAAAGGTGTATACTCATGTAGATAATGTTGAACCTTGTAAGTGGGCCTACTACGTTTACACAAATTACACTGTTAATGAGTACCAAATGCTGCTTTTTCTCAAATCTCACCTCTGCAGTAGATAACTCATAGACTAACTTAACTCCCTTACCTAGTCTTTTTAAGTGTTTTACTGGGTCTAGAGGCCCCTCTCCTAGCTTTCCTTGCATTAAGGTTTCTAGGTAAGGTCCCATTACATAGCACAACTATTTCGTGTCATTTCAACCACTGTCCATGTGTTTATGACAATCTAACAGTTATCTAAACATCTGTTATAGGCTTGCAGTAAGCGAAGAAAGTGTTACAGTAGTGAAAACTCAGTCAATAGGGAGCTAATGGGCAATTACATTTAAATTACCTTTATCTCACAAATAACTGTTGAGGCCTGAAAAGAGCATGCCATCAGTGTATCATGACAACCGATGGACAAGATGCATCTATACAATGGCAGCCCTTAACGTGTTAGAATGTTAGATTGGCGGAAGAAACAAGGCCCTGGTGGTCGGGGTATCTTCCCACATGGAATTGAAGCACGTCACCACATCGTTTATTTCAACACAGAGCCATTTTTCTTATTCCCATTGGAAGATGGGGGAATGTGGCAGCAGGGCACAGAAGCTGCATCCAGTGTGGGCGGGGCAGAAAGCCCTGTGGGGTGAGTGGGGTTGGGTGGATAGAAGAGTGGGGCTGTGTGCAAAAAGTGTTTTAAAGTAGGACCTGCCCATGGAGTAAATGTAACTAAATCTTTACCAATTCTTTTACTTATCAACACCTTCCATCTACCATAGGATTGTACAGTATGTTCCATAACATGCTTTGAATATCATCACAGAGTAACTAAGTTTTTGAATAACTTTCACAAAATATACTTTTCATTATTCTCAGGGAAATCTATTCTGAATATATGGCCCCAGGCATTTTTACATCTGTTTGGTCACTTGAAATAAAAAAAGAAATGGTTTAACCATCCATACTCATGCTGTGTACTAACTCTATACGCCTTACTAGTAAACAGAAGGTCCCTAGATCGATCCCCACTCATGCCACCTCACTACGATTTCACAATTGAAGTCCACACAGTGGATGTAAAGCTGCGAAATGGACGAGTTTGGCATTGGAGTTACCGACCTTAAGGCAAGATGGCCATTTACCCTCATGATTTTATTGTCTTTTATTTATTAGAACCATGAAGCCCTGGTTATTCATACTTTGATTTTACACTGCAAAAATGGTGTTTAGATCCTAAACACAGTTCTTAACATATTCTTGCAATGTTTTGTAATCACATCAATTTCCTAAACATGTTTAGCCAAGCAATGTGCTTAGGGAATGCTACATGGCGTGGACTCCACCTGGCTGATGACATAACTAGGGAAGAAAAGCAAATTCAGAACGACTTAAGAGCAATCCATGCATTGGCACGAGGTAAGGGGCTGGACTGCTCTATCAGAGGAGCTCAAATCATCATAGAAGGACAAGCTTATCCTTATAAGGAGCTAGGAAATTTACCACATGACCTATCCCTTCAAAATGCTAAAACTGTTCAAACCCCAGATGGTATAGCCTTCCAAAGTGAACACTCAGTATTTTCTAATCTCCACAAGTCTGAAATAAAATTCGAAGGCCACACATATGACTCTGTTGAACGAGCATACCAGGCTAAAATGTGTGTAGTGTCAAACCAAGTTCATATCCTAAGGAAGGTAAATTCTGCAACCACCCCACTTGATAGCATGTTTGCTGGACGTGCATGTAAGAAGACCAACGATTGGTATGACATAGACGAGACTGTGATGCAGAAGCTGCTGGAAATCAAGTTCAGTGATCCACTTCTACTACAACAATTAGTCCAGACCAAGGGCAAATACCTCTATGAAGCCACACGACATCGTACTTATGGGGCTGGCTTCCATCTTGGGCAAAAAAAGGACATTAATATTCGAAATGTTGCCCATAATCAAGCTGAATGTGCCAACAAGTTGGGAGAATTCCTGATGAAAATAAGATACAGACACAGCGGTGAAAAACCCCTTCCATCCGCTGAGGAAATCCGACTTCAAGATGCAGCAAATCAACAACAAAATAATCCCTAATTTTTTTTTTGTATATCTCTCTAACAATTGCCTACGAAATCCTGTGCTAAAGTCAAATTGCTGTAATTAAGGCCTACAAGGTTTAATAATACTACCAGTATACGGGACTGCATAAAGGCAGAAGTTCCTATATTGGTCAAATTACCATAGTGGAGTATTTGTTGGGATAATTTTATGTAATCCATCTTAAGTACTAATTCGAGAGATAATGGAAAGATTAAAGAAACCAATTTTATGTACTGAATGTACTATACAAATATAAAGAAAATAGAAGACTCCAAAGGTCTACGTATTCTGCATCTAAATGCAAGAAGTATTAAAGCTAATTATGCATCTATATGTGCTGAAATCTACCCATCCAACCTTGAAATTTTTTCGTTCTCTGAGACATGGTTCAAGTGTGAAGACGACGAATCTAACTATCAATTTTATGGATATACTAGATATAGATTAGATAGGCAAACTCTTGATAATAAAGGTAAAATTAAAACCGGAGGTGGTATATGTATCTATGTGAAGCATGGTATCAAGCATGATATTCAGAAATATGAATACCTAAATAAGTCTGATGGTACAATTGAATTACAATGCATATGTATACATAAAGATCATATGAAACCAATTTTATTATTAAATATATATAGACCACCTGACGGTGATAAAAATCTATTTGTCAACATCCTTACGGATATACTCTCGAACTTAGAAATTACTAATACCTTGGAAATTATAGCGTTGGGGGATTTTAATTTTAATATCAATGAGGATTCGGATATAGTTAATATTCTATTAAACAGAATGAAACAATTTGGATTGAACCAAGAGATAAAAAATGCCACGAGGAAAAAGGCAACACTTGATTTAATTTTTACAAATCTTAGACCTAATCTTATTGTATCAGGAATATGTAACAATTATATCTCAGATCATCTTCCAATATTCTTAATAAGGAAAAAAATGAAAAATGTACAAGAAAAGGTATATATAACAGGTCGTTCTTATTCGAAGTTATCTGATGAAATCCTTTTATCCGAATTTGATAAGGTAAATTGGGAAAACTTTGACAATACAACAGATGTTAATACTGCATGGTCTATACTTGATTCAGCCATATGAGGTATTTTGGATAGATTTTGTCCGGTACACAAATTCCTGGTGTATAGATATAGAGATCCATGGATGACTCAGAATGTTTATGAAATCATAAGGGAAAAAAATAGAAAACTATGGAAAGCTAGACGTTCTAATAAAGAAGAAGACTGGGAAAGTTCAAGAATTTATAGGAATAATGCAAATAAGGTAATAGATAAAGCCAGGAAAAACTTCTTTAAAGAACAATTAGAAAATCACAAAAATGATCATAGAAAATTCTGGAGAGTCATAAACAATTTGATACCAGGACACCCCCATCGTGCAAAAGATATCATTATTAGACCATGAAAATAATAATGTACCTATTGACAAAGAAGATATTCCTGATTTTATCAACCAATATTTTGCTAATATTGGACCTACTCTGGCAAAAGACTTATATTTACCATGGAAACCATATGATGATTATGTTATAAATGAAATGGACCCGATTGTTACTAATATACAAGAAGTTAAAAAACTTGTGCATGATATTAATATTAACAAATCCTCAGCTATTCCAGATATATCTACCAATATACTAAAGAAAATTTTTACTCATGCTCCCGATAAACTTGTCAAAATATTCAATCTGTCGTTCTCTTCCAATACGGTACCTGATGATTGGAAACTATCGAAGGTGACTCCAATAACTAAAGCTGGTAATGATAAACTGGTGAATAATTATCGACCAATATCATTGCTTCCCTTGCCATGTAAATTAATTGAAAAAATTGTACACAATCGAGTGTATGGTTTTTTGACGAAAGAATAAATATTAACACCCCACCAAGGAGGATTTAGATCTGGCTTTAGTACTATAGACACGCTGGCAAAATTCACTGATGATATTAAAAGGAACCTAAATGTGGGTAATTCTACTATAGCTGCATTTATAGATCTAAGGAAAGCTTTTGATACGGTCGATCATTCTGTACTGCTAATAAAATTAAATCACTATGGTATAAGGTCTGACAACTACCATTGGTTTCCAATAACTAAAGCTGGTAATGATAAACTGGTGAATAATTATCGACCAATATCATTGCTTCCCTTGCCATGTAAATTAATTGAAAAAATTGTACACAATCGAGTGTATGGTTTTTTGACGAAAGAATAAATATTAACACCCCACCAAGGAGGATTTAGATCTGGCTTTAGTACTATAGACACGCTGGCAAAATTCACTGATGATATTAAAAGGAACCTAAATGTGGGTAATTCTACTATAGCTGCATTTATAGATCTAAGGAAAGCTTTTGATACGGTCGATCATTCTGTACTGCTAATAAAATTAAATCACTATGGTATAAGGTCTGACAACTACCATTGGTTTGAAAATTACCTCACAAACAGACACCAAATAACTATAGCAAATGGTATAACGTCTGGTAAAAAACAAGTAACATGTGGTGTCCCCCAGGGGTCAATTTTGGGTCCGCTGTTATTTCTTATTTATGTAAATGATGTAATTAAATGTGTAAAAAATTGCAATATTAAACTTTATGCTGATGATACTGTTATATACTCAGCACATCACTAGTATATGTCAGCTAAAATTGACCTTCAGAATGATTTAGAGATGTATGAAACATGGTGTATTCAAAACAAACTATCTATTAATGTGGCTAAAACCAAAGTGATGATTTTTTCTTCCAGTACTAAAAAACTTAACACTTTAAGAGCTGATTTACACTTAGGTGAACAGCTATTGCAAGTAGTACCTAGTTATAAATACCTTGGGGTTACCCTCGATCCCCTACTGTATTATAATCTCCATTTAGCTAACCAAGCAAAAAATATTGCATATAAAACATATAAATTATGTCAATTAAGAAGATATCTTGATGTGAATTTAGCCTTAAGAATATACAAAGGTACTATCCTCCCGTATATGGAATATGCTGATATATGTTTTGCTACCACGTTTGATAAATATCTGGATCCTCTACAATATGCGCAGAATCGCTGTATAAAAATATGTCTTGGTGTTCCCCATCTGACTAATACTAATTATATACACAATGTAACAAAAATTAACAAAATTGCTGATAGAAGATATATCCATGTATTAAATTATATGTATAGTAGAGCACATGATGATAACTATAAAGATAATCGTAGAATTGTTACTAGATTACATGATGCACCTACTTTGAAGATTATAACTCCTAATGGTATGGCATATGCTAAGAGCGTAGAATATTATGGAGCCTTCATGTGGAATGCTTTACCTACGGAAAGGAGACTTGCTATTAATCTAAATCAATTTAAAAATGAATCCAAAAAATCATTAAAAGCTCTTATTCCGTATGTAAATGTATAATACTATCTGTAAATTTTATAATAATAATAATTATCTTACGGTTGATCTCTCTTGTAATCCTAAAGAAGCTTCCAAAGTGTGACAAGGATTGCTGAATTTTCTCTTTGACTCCGTCTATGTATATTCATTATTACTTCATAAACTTATTTTGTGCTAAGTTTTGTATTTAATTTGGGAAGATAGGTAGGACCAGAATTATCAACCTAACACTGTAAAGTGGGGATGAGGTCCTCTACCTTCTGCTTGACTAAGCTATCGTTCGTATGACATGGAATTTATGTATATCTCCCCAAGAAAACATCGTATTTTTAATGTTAACCTATGGTATTCCAAAATTATTGAAGAAGTCGTACTGTAAATTTGATTTCTGTACTTCTATAAAACCATGTTCGATATATTATTAGTCAATAAAGTAAATTCAAACCATAGCTCAAGTGTTTAGAAATGTGTTTAGGTTAAAACTTTGTGTTTAGATATATGAATTTTTAGTGTTTAGGTGTTTATGAATTTTTGTGTTTAGATGTTTAAATCATTTGATGGAGAGTTAAGGTTTGCAGACATGTATGCATTAAAAAACAGAGCTATATCTTGTTTTTTTTTTCTCATTTACCTGGGGGGGGCATCAGCAGGTATTTATTTGTCAAAGTCTCAAAAGATGTCAGCCACAGCTATATATGTGTACTTATATTACACACTGCATCAGAATGAGAGACTTGAGAAAGTACAACAGCTTGGCAGGAAGGACATTGCCTTATCTATTCCAGAATAACATCAAATAGGTGTCAGTCATGGAGTTTATTGATTATTTTATGCTAATGATGGTGGCATGAGGTGAATCTAGTCAATTTTCTATTGCCCTTTCTATTAACATGACATTCTATTAAATGAAACCATGATAAACATGGGATTTGGGGACATTTGTCACAATTATTGATTATAACTGTGTGCAGATGGTCCATTCAAAGGTAGTGCTGCTACCTGGTGTGGATTCAACATCCAAGTATCTAAACATGTTGGTGTTTAAACCTAAACACCTATTATTCAACTGTCTCAACCCTAAACTTCTAAGCATGTTTAGCGTAAATGTTTATGTAGTTAGAATAAAAGTGTTCATTTCCTAAATGTGTAGTCAATGAGACACCTAACTGACCTATATGTTTAGGTTTTAAACATGTTAAGACCTAAACATGTTTAAAATCTAAACACCATTTTTGCAGTGTATGCATCATGACAATCATTGTGATTTGATGCTCTATTGAATGCATGGCAGAGCTCATACTCTACTGCATAATAAACCAACACGGTGCATTGGACTTGAATTAGAATATCCACCGCACTTTCGGTTCATCATAAGAGCAAGGGAGATGAATTGTGAAAGAGTATGGTGTGCCATGATTAGAATTCTCATGATTCGGACCAGTTTCACCCGAAAATGTCTCCAGTGAATGGTAGGAATTATTTCATTGGTTAAGAATTCATCCTGCTTTTGCTTTACATAGATTGGAAAATTGGGGTTGATTTGAGGGTACAGCAGAGTGGGGCTGGGAATATAGGCCTGGGGGTCTTTAGTTGAATGTAAGCTGGATGCATTCTATGGGGATCGCAGTAATAGATCCTGCCGGTGGTACAGATATGAAAGCTTAACCCTTTATAGGTAAATGATTTATTAATGCGTCATGGCAATAAACAATTTTTGATTGTCATAATGCATGAATGCAAACTTCACTCACAAGGCGTACATTCATGTATCATGCCAAAAATGGTGAGTCTGCTTGCCAGCAATTCATCGGCGCATCATTCCGACCTTCCATGAGTTTGTGTATCAATCCTGCAGGGTCCACATGATGCATAAATGTAGCCCTGGTGAGTTACTGAAGGAGACACAAGCTGTTGGTAACCTATTTTGGTTGATACCAAGGTAACAGAAAAATCTGATGTGCATTTTTAGATAAAGTGTTGAAAGAGTTTGAAATTGTTAGTTTTAAAAAGTAAAGGGAAAGGTTGATCTAAGAAATGTCACACTTTGTTCTTATAAGGTCTGCACTATTGTAAGCTAATGACATTTTTGTTGCTTTGGAGATATTTGCTGGGATCTTGACATTTGCCAGTGTTACAAAATCCCATAGGCCAGTTGAATATATGATAAAATTGATATAGTGAGTAGAATGAGTACAGTCTAGACAAATTTGCAGTACTCCTGGGTACAAGCCCTTTTGGTGCCAAGTTGACTGGACTAAATAGGCGATGGTGGTGGGGCAGCCTATTGGCTGATAGATGAAGCAAATTAGGTGGTGGAAAATGGGCCTCATGCTCTCCCAGGGACTTCTCAGGTTGACACCCCGGTCCTTCTTCCAGCCCTCTCAGGGCAAGATCTGCACCAGCCTCCATTTAACTGCTGTGAACATTCTCCCATGAGTCACTCTTTCCTTTTCCCTCGTCTCACACTGTTCTTTGTCAGCACCTACTTTAACCATTGACTCTTTTCGGTGTGTTCAGGAATTTCAGGGTTACCAATCTGTTTAGGATTTCTGATTATGTTATTGATTTTCCAGATTGTCCACTGCAAATTGTAAGAAGGCAAATTCAGTGCACACTTGTCCTTGTCAGGAAACTGAACATTTGTGACTAAGTGGATCTAACTTCTCAACAATGTTAAGCACTTTAATGTGGCTTCCCATTATTGGTGGTGTCCTTTTTTCCACTTACGCGGGTTTAAACGAACATTGTCACGATGTTCATTATGTGTTCTACTAAGTGCAAGTCTGTGCAATAGTACTGCAATCATACATCAACTCACAGACTTTCATACATCCTTGGGGAGTTGATTTGTTATAACTAAGCACTGAATTGTTGCCTCATTCAGATAATTGAATATTTAATTTTCCACATTGGTGGCGACATTAACTGAGTTGTGTTTGAGCTTTATTAGTTTATTGACCCAAAGCTTATTATATAGTGGATCATTGCATATGTTAGTCATTTATTGGTGCAATCAATTCACAATCTAGTAGCACATTAAATCTATCTGGACAAAGAGATAAGAATCCTGCCAACACTACAGGGTAGGTACACTCATTGAGGATCAGCTAGAATCACTAATGTTTAAAATAATAAAACATTCATTGGTGCATAATGCAAACCATTGGGCAACCAACAGGCCTGACAAATCAGTGGCCCTTGTAAGGTTAAGTTTTAAATCTGTGTTTGGCAAATCCAGATTAGGAGGCTGTGGGAAGTTAACCCTCCTGGTCCTCAGCTGCTGCTTCCAGGCTCTGTGCCAGTTTTTCACCTGGTGTCTCAAAAACTGCCCCAGAGGAGACGTCACCTTGTTGCCATTTACCCTTCCTCACACCCTGCCACCTGCACTAATCCAATCTCACTCACAGCACAATTCACACTCTCAAAAGCCTTTATCAACTGCTGGACAAAAACCCTGAAAAAAAACTCGTTTCTTTGGACTAACTCTTTGGCATATTTTGAAATGGTTCTTTGGAGAACAGCATGATTAGCATGACATTTAATGTGAGAATTTGGATTCGCATTGTCTGATCTTTCCTATAATCGATCTATCGGTAACACTTGTCTCTCTTTTCTTGAGTAGTCCCTCTAGAGTCTAGATGCTGTACACCAAGTCTTCCTGTTCTCCTCAATGCCACGGACAACAGTCAGTATCGTGCCACTTCTGCTCCGACACCATAATCTCACCTTCTGTACAATCGCCCATACCATATGCTTACTATCTCTATCCACCATCTCTCTCCTCACCAATGCCCTCCCCCACACCAGAGTCCTTCAAACCCAAGCCCAGGGAAGCAGAGCAGCGCAATTGCTGCAGAAGACAATCAGATGAGCTATATTTACCTTTAAAACCCATTCATTGCCATGAGGCATGGGAACAAAGTATCCATGGCAACGTTCAGGACTACATTCATGACTGTTGAGTAGTCCCTTAGGTCTTTGCTATAGTTTTGACCAAAAATGCAGCTAAAGACTGAACTTCACACAAAAAGAAGGAGCCATTTCTTGAAGCCCACCATCAATATTTGCCACTGCTTGGAATCCCTGATGGGTTACATGGAGTGGCTAAGAGGTGCTCAGTCTGATGGCCACTGACCAAACAACCCCTGTGTGTACACTAGTGACCGGGGACCAGGGAATCCAGGGGGATGGGAGTAAAACAGGGCTAAACATTGGGCTGGGACATTAGGCCTTTTAAATGCAGTACAGTGATTTAATGTTCTTTGCCCTTTGGTTGTCTGCTCAAAATAAATGTAAGCAAATAATTTACAGCAGCCTTGCTGGACTTAGGGTTCTTGCCTCTTGGGTTTTGACGCATACCATTTTGAAAGGGTTATAAGCACACAAAGTGTTATTGCAGGCAAACATCTGAAATGACCCGTCAGATATGCTGAACAAACAAATTGGTGTTTGTGCGGAGGCAACGGGGGAGGAGAAGGGAAGAGAAATTTGGCAGGCAAATTGACGTTTTTGCAGGCAACACCTGCTGCATCAATAAAATGTTATTGAGGCATCAACGATCTTATCCACAGAGCCCCCTACACCAGCCCCCCCATCCCTTAAAACCCCAAAACACCCCCCCCTCACCCATCCACACATACACACACTTCCTGTAGAAGAATTGTCCAGAGGAGGGTGTATACACAGGGTTTTTGATCAGCCATCATACAAGGGCAGTGGGTGACGTTTACTCTCCAGGCAAGCCCTGAGTGGTAAACATGGCTGCTCAATGTTACACAAGGCACTACTTTTTGTAGTGGGTGAATACGATGTGAGCATCACACACTGCCCCATTCCCCAATTTACCTCATTGTCTGCACACACCTGTATTTCAAAACTCTTACAGCCAGTATGGAGCTCATTCAGTTAGGCCCATTTCCACCACCCAATATGGCCCCTCTATGGGCCGATAGACCCCTGGTGAATGCTACTGTCGGCCGACAGAGGCCATGCCCCACCATTAGAGCCTATGGCAGCCCCATTGGCTGAGGTGGTAGTGTGGTGCAGTTGTCGGCGGATAGGGGTACCATATCAGGTGGTGGAAAAACGGCCCTACGGGCCACTTTCCAATTCTCGATATTGGGGCTGTTAGCCAAGAGGTCTCCATAATATGCTTTAATCGGCTGACAGAAAATCAGGCTTTAGCACGGAATGGTTTGGCATACATTGGCATCTTCTTGGACTGGCAGGGCTGGAGTGTTAGGATTGTTGTCTTACATATGGTATTTCATTAGCTTAAAAAGGAGTGAACTCACCACAATTCTTGGCTCTAAACCAACAGTATCTCAGCAGAACATCCTTTGCTTCGATTTCTAAAGGGTGATTTATATGGAGGGGCGCTGGAAACTTGTAGAAAGCAGAATGACAGACAAGAAACTTATAAAAGCACATACATGCAGAAAAAAAATAAACCACTGAATATCCAAAGCTGCACATGTCAACCTACACCATAGTGAGAGGTAAAACAGATTTTCTAGGAAGGAACCAATCTCTTATAATCCCTCGCCGCACTCCATTCTGATGAAATATACAACTTTTCCTAACCTGTTTCTACGCAAACCCAAAAAGCAGTAGCAATGGAAACCAATTCCCAAGGCAACCATTACTCCTGCTTATATCTAGGCTCCTCTGAAAAGTCTGCTATCCTATTTCCAGAGGCAATTGAACATATGAGGCGCACTCCCACTGAAACAGACCATTGGTTAGGAACCTAAATGTCCATAGGTGAATGTACTAGGTAAGAACAACAAGATGGCGCTGTATTGACAGTAACATACCAAAGATAAGCCCGTAGTCTGTCTTTGGGTGAACGTTAGTAAGGACTAACTCCAATTGGGTAGGAGTCAAATGGCTTACACTCAGCAGGCAGGGCACTCCTACTGGGCAGAGCGTTAATTGAAAATGTAACTAAAGGGATCGGTTGTAAAAGCAGGTTGGGGAAATCCCAGAGCGTTTGATCTGTTGATGTTAAAATGATTTACTGAGAATCCATCTGTCGGTTTAAATGAATTAAGCAGCGGCAAATGGACAGGGACAACTGGGGACCACCTCCCTTGGTTTCAATCTTTTTTGAATGACTGTGCAGGAAAATGCGACACAGTGCTACTAGCCTGCTCAGACTGTGTATATCCTGATATGAATGTGTTTATATGAAATGCTGTTAAGGTGCATGAATATGGTGCAGATTTGATATCCTGCCGCAGAATATGCATGAATGAAGTGCTGGCAAGTAATTGATTTTCAGTTCTTTGTATTTCTTTAAAACACTCAAACCCTGGACTTATTATTTATCATTCCTTCCACCTGGTGCTTTTGGTTTGTTTATCATGTTTCAGCCTTGCCCCACATGTGAACCCTGTAGAATAATTGCACACTCAAACCAAAAACATTAATTTTGTCATCAAATGCCATGATGAGATAAATTACCCTTAGAAGTTGGGAAAACATAGTGGCTTTTAGAGTGTCCAGGCGTAAGACAATCATAATAGAGAGTTTTGGCAGTCCGGACGTGAACATGTCCATATTGCGTAACCAGGCAACCATGTTGATTACATCATCAATGTGTGTGCTACGTATGCCCATCACGTAGCGAATCACTTAGATACGTAGCTCTGTAGTGGAGGTGCGCGTACGGATATGTCCACGTTGGCTTTGCTAAAACTCTCTATTAATGACCACTGTGCATCAGGGGGTTAGCATTTGATTTAAACCTACTCTGAGTGGCATTAGGTGTTAACCCTTTAAAGGCCGCCGATGCAGGAGTGCAATTTGTTCATTGGTCCTCATATGCTGCACTCTTGATTGCTACAGCATGTTAACCGAAGTCAAAACCTTAAAATATCTGAATGTGTGCTTTTCTCAAAAACTAACAAGTACTCTGCACATGCATTACTCTGCCTATCGTTTAGTCTACCTGCACTGTAGAAAATAACTGTTGCACTACCAGGGATTCTTGGAAAATTTCTTTTACACTGTATCAGTCATGCTGCCCATATGCCGGCCACATTATTCAAGGGTATCAGAACAGGCAGTGGCAGATAGATAGACCAAATCGGGTGGTGGAAAATGGCCCTAACTCATGTCCCAGGAATGTCTCAGGTTGACACCCAAGTCCTTCTTCCACCCCTCTCAGGGCAAGGTCAGGCTCAATTTAAAGCTTCTACAAGACATGAAATATAAAGAATTTTCGTTTGGGTATATCTACAATCAGCTCACCTGCTTGTGTGTACTGTTCACATCTCAGCAGATTCTGAGGGTTTTAGCCATGCTAATTTCAAAGATATAGATTCTAAAAATAAAATGCTTCTAGCATTTTATCTTTGTTGGCAAGCACTTAATTGCACAGTAGTGCCACCTATAGTTAGGAAACCAAATTATTGTGTTGTATTGCACTGACTCCCTCCCAAGGGAGGCCTGTAGGGTTCCAAACTGCTAATTGCTGCCACATGGAGACTTTTGTTTGAACTAACTAAACAATGCCGTTTACCTTCCCACCAATGAATTGAGCAGAGTTAAACATTGTGTTTCTCACTGTATGTATTAACACCCACTCCTTACTAAATTAAATATGGTGACATTATTAGGAAAGTGATGCACAATCTTCTGAGATAGTAATCAGAAGAATCCTTATGACATCTTGTAGCAGCTTTAACTCCTGTGAGCCACTCGTCTCGTATCTCTTTATCCCCGTCTGTTATTTATGCAAAAAAAGAGGTGGTAAAATCACTGTGCACCTGACACTGTTAAAAAACCCGCTGACGAGCACTTGGGGCTAAGTGGATCTTACTTCTTCTTACTTTGGTGCAGCTGACCATTTATGGCTTGGTCCTTTTGGGGGGTCGTCGTTCATTTTATGTGGGCATCAAAAGCACAACATGAAGTCTATTTTGTGTTCTACTAAGTGCAACTCTTTGGAATTGTGCTGCATCTAAACATCATCTCACAAATTCTCATTCACCCCTATAGAGTTAGATTATTGTTACAAAGGTCTTTTTAAGCACTGCATTGTTGACTCATGCAGAGCATTGAACTATTTAGATCTACCTAAGGGAGCAGTGATTTATCCAAACAATTCAAAGGCAAGTCATGACTGTCTTTGCATATCATTCATATAGGGTAGAGGATACAATAGGCATGATGCCTCCCTTAACACTATAAGGGCCGCTGTTTGGCCCTTATGCCCTTATGATGCACCAATGAAGTGCTGACAAGACTGCTCACCAGCACTTCATTGCTACATTATGCGGACCCTCCGAGGATTATACATAAACTCCTGGAGGGTTGGCATGATGCTCCAATGAAGTGCTGGTGAGCAGTCTCGAAAGCACGTCATTGGTGCATCGTGCCGACCAATTGTCATTATGCACTCCTGCATCAGCGGCCCTCAAAAGGTTAAACGGAAAGTGGGAGGGTGTTATTATAAACTCCTGCATCAGCGGCTCTCAAAGGGTTAAACGTTAAGTGGGAGGGTGTTATTATAAACTCCTGCATCAGCGGCTCTCAAAGGGTTAAACGTTAAGTGGGAGGGTGTTATTATAAACTCCTGCATCAGGGGCCCTCAAAGGGTTAAACGGTAACTGGGAGGGTGTTATTATAAACTCCTGTATCAGCGCCCTTCAAAGGGTTAAAGTAACAGATACCCCGTACTAACCATTCAAAGGGTTAAAGGGTAAGTGGGGAGATGTAAAAGGGTTAAAACCTTAATCTGTATTTTGCAAATCCAGATGATGAAAAGTTAACTCCTTTGGTCCTTAGCCGCGGCCTCAGGGCTCAGAGCCACTTTTTCACTCAGTGTCTCAAGAACTGCCCCGAGGAGACGTCACCTTGCTACCCTTTACCCTGCCTCACACCCCACTGCCCGCACTAATCCAATCTCACTCACAGCCCAATTCAAGCTTCCAGATTCTGAAAATAACCCCTGAACAGAAAGCCCAGTAACACCTCTTTTAGCTTTTGACAGAATCTTTAATGGATTTTGAATAGGGTATTTGAATTTGGTATCAGAAGCTGATACTTTGCTCTTGACAAGGGACATACAAGAAAATGCACTCCAACAGTAAAGTAGTAAGCTTTTCCGATGATCTAGAACTACTCATCAGTAACGTTTCTCAGTAGGTCCTTCTAGATTCACTGAAGGCACTGTGCACAAAGTCTCCATATTCTCTTTGATACCATGATCCAGAATCAATATCCCAACATTTCTCCCCTTTCACCCCAACTGCACCCCCTGAAGGCCATTGCAAAAGAAAAGAATCAGAATCGGATTCTTACTGTTGTAACTCACCCACCAGTTCCCAGCTATTCTGATTGCTCAGAACCAACTTCCCACCTTACACTCAGAATCAATCCTTTTAATGTGAGTCATACTGTTTTTCCAAAAGTGGGTTCCATAATCAGTACTAGACTGCAAAAATGGTGTTTAGATCCTAAACACAATTCTAAACATATTCTTGCAACGTTTTTGTAATCACATTAATTCCCTAAACATGTTTAGCCAAACAATGTGCTTAGCTCAGGTGTTTAGAAAAGTAGGTGTTTAGGTTAAAACTTTTGTGTTTAGGTATATGAATTTTTGTGTTTAGGTGTTTATGGATTTTTGTGTTTAGATGTTTAAATGATTTTAAGGTTTGCAGACATGTATGCATTAAAAAACAGAGATATATCTTTTTTTTCTCATTTACTGGGGGGGGCATCAGCAGGTATTTACTTGTCAACGTCTCCAAAGATGTCAGCCACAGCTATATACATGTACATATATTACACACTGCATCAGAATGAGAGACTTGAGAAAGTACAACAGCTTGACAGGAAGGAAATTACCTTATCTATTCCAGAATAACATCAAATAGGTGACAGTCATGGAGATTATTGATTATTTTAGGGTAATGATGGTGGCATGAGGTGAATCTAGTCAATTTTCTATTGCCCTTTCTATTCACATGACATTCTATGAAATGAAACCCTGATAAACATGGAATTTGGGGACATTTGTCACAACAATTGATTATAACTGTGTGCAGATAGTCCAGTCAAATGTAGTGCTGCTACCTGGTGTGGATTCAACATCCAAGTATCTAAACATATTTATGTTTAAATCAAAACACCTATTCCTCAACTGTGTCAACTTTAAACATGTAAACATGTTTAGCATAAATGTTTATGTAGTTAGAATAAAAGTGTTCATTTCCTAAATGTGTAGTCGATGAGACACCTAACTGACCTATGTGTTTAGGTTTTAAACGTGTTTAGACCTGAACATGTTTAAAATCTAAACACCATTTTTGCAGTGTACCTTAACACTTTTCATGGTTGGAAGCATTCCCCAATTCATCACCACTTCAGAACCACTTCTATAACCAATTACCTTTCTGCAACAGAGGGGAGATTGTCTGAGGTAAGTCAGTTGTGATTTGGGAATAGCACCTCCGACAGAATTGAAATCCTGTCATTTCACAACAGCCAGATGTACATGTGCCTTATGTTCCCTACCTTCATCAACCATCTCTCCCCTGCGTCCCTTTCCTATCACCTGAACCTCTTACCCCTGACCCAGGGAAGCTGCGCAGTGCAATTGCTGGAGGCAATGGGATGAGCTATATTTACCATTAACCCATTGTTTCAACGATGCATAGAAACGGACTCACTATGGCAATATTCAGGACTGTATCCATGCCTTCCATGTGGAGTGAAGGCACCCATAAGGGCTAATGGGGTGCTGAACTTCAGACTCTAGGGTCTTCTCACCAACATTGCATAAGTATCATTAAAGGAACATGGACTTAATGGTCACCTGAACAGCAGTGGATGTAGAGGGGATGTGGTGTATCCCAATTCTTGGTAAAATAAGTGGAACCATGCCAATATTTGGCCGATATCTTTTCCCAAACAGAGGCAAATACACACAAAAAAGGAAGCATTCTGAAAGCCAATCATATCTGCCAAAACATGAAGTCCCTGATGGGTTAAGTTGAGTGACTGAGAGGTGTTCAGTCAGATAACCACTGACCAAACACCCCCTGTGTGTACACTTGTGACCAGGGCATCCAGGGAGATGGGAGTAGGTCAGCAGTAAACAGTGAGCTGGGGATTATGCCTTTGAATGCAGTGTGGTGATTTATTGCTCCATGCCCTTTTGTAGTCTGGATGAATTGATTGTAAAAGTACCTAATACTCTACTGCGGCCACACATCATTGGGACTTGTGACATTAGGGTTCTTGCCTCTCGGCTTTTGCAGGATTTGGGGAATACCATTCTGAAAGGGTTATGAACACACAATCTTTAATTGCAAGCAAACATCTGAAATGGCCCATCAAAGCTGCTGAACAAAGGAACTGGTGTTTGTATGGGGGCAACAGGGGAGGAGAAATTAGGCAGGTAGAATGGCTGGAGAATGGCCTGCTTTTTTCGTAAGCCGCACCAACTGGTGCATCAATAATGTGATATTGATACACAATGGTTGTGAAAAACAACAAAAAGAAAATGCATAAAGCCTGAAATGATTTGCAAGTACATCTAATGCTCTTGAATGATGCTAGTCGTGCACTGACTGTATAAGATGCACAAGGGGTCCAACTGTGCACACATGGAACAAAGAGAGACAAAGAGAGACAGAGAAGGAGAGACAGAGACAGAGGGAGAGAGAGGGAGAGACAGAGAGAGAGACAGAGAGAGAGAGAGGGAGACAGAGAAAGACAGAGAGAGACAGAGAGAGAGAGAGGGGGAGAGGAAGGGAGGGAGGGAGGCACCCATTGAACAATGCAGCAGGGGCCACAGAGGGGAGACTCACTGATCCTGAGGCATTGATGATCTTATCCACAAACCCTCCTCCCCCTGTAAAACCCCAGAACACACAAACAAATCCCCCATACACACAAACACATGTAGGAGGGTGTAAACACAGGGTATTTGGTCAGCCTTCATACAAGGCCAATGAATGAAGTGTACACTACAGACAAGGCCAGAATGGTAAACATGGCTGCTCAATGATACACAAGGCACTACTTTTTGTAGCGGACCAATATGATGTGAACATTGCATGCTGTACCGTCCCCAAATCAACCCTACAACCTGCACACATCTGGTTACTCAGCACTCTTGCAGACAATATGCAGCTCATTTAGTTAGGGTCAATATCCAATACAATGGTAAAGGTGAACGATGAGCAGTTTGAGCTGACCGTTTCTTCACGTCAAGGTGCTTGGGTTGATATTTAATCAATATTTCATCAAAAAGATTGAAATTAAACCCTTATTTACCCATCTTCATCGCGAATCCTGACCACCACCATCTTGGATGTTTACATTTAAAAAAGGCTGTGCATGCGCGGTGGACCTATGACGTCACCGTGCAGATTTTTCCGCGGGTTATTTAACGCAGGGGTGCAATACGGGGGTTTAGTGCATTTTCAATGGAGCATCGATATTCACCTTGACATAAATGATAAGGCTGATATCAGCCAATAGGTCTCCTGAATATATGCTTCTATCAGCTGACAAAATGTTAGGCTTCTACACTAAAGGTTTTGGCAAATGCTGGCAGCTTCTTCGGCTTACAGAAGTGGTATGGTGGGTCTTTCAGCTGAAAGATTTATGCAATCGGGTAGTGGCAAAATCAGCCTAAGCCATACCAAAATCATGTACCATTGATAGCAGTCACCCTAACTTCCACCATAGATTAATTTATGCTTGTGCTAACATGGAGTCACAATAGTTTACTCTAAACCAACAGTACCTCTGCTGAATACTTTGCTTCAATGTGTAAGGGGACATTTATATGAGGGCAGGGAGGCTGGTACCTTGCAGAAAGCAGGAAAATAGGCAGGAAAATCACAAAAGAAGCAAATATGACTGAAACCCAGAAGCTGCATCAGCCAACCTGCAGTGCATAGTAAAATGTAAAAGAAAGTTGTCAAAATAACCAAAGAATCCTTGTCCCAAGGTTGCCAGAGACCCGTTGTTATTTTCACAGATATGTCGTTATTTTCACAGAGATTCCTTGTACCACTATACTGTCCTCTGGGGCTTCTTGTAAAACCTAGACTGTAGTTCTACAAGGATCTCTGGTAGATTCAATCGTTATTTTTACAGTGTAAGAGACAGCTTTTCCAGGAAGGAGGCAATTCCTTTTGCTCCCTCACTGCACTTTCTTCTGATTAAATACACACCTATTCCTGAAATGTTTCCATGTAACAGCCAATGACAGTAGAAATGGAATCCAATTCCCAGAGGCCATCATTACTCCTTCCTATATTTACACCCTTCCTAGAAGCTTGCTATCCCATTTCTAGAGGCAATTGAACATATGAGCAGCATTCCCATAGAAAACAATTCTCCATCTTTTAGAAAACAGTCACAGAAACCCATTTCAAGAAGCCATCCCTTCTTGTTCCTATCTCTGCCCCTGCCCCCCTGCCCCTATAATCACCAATTGAGCACCTCCTAGTGTCAAGGGTTGATAACGAGAGGAAATGGGGTGGAGGTGAAGGGCAGAGGTGTTGTGTGTAGTTTGTTAGCTTACTTTGTATGCTGTGCTGCTGTGTGCCCCCTACACTGAAAAACTGAGAGGCAGGAAACTAGTCAGTGCAGATGACTTTAAGTCCTCAGGTTGACGATACCTAAAACTACAGCTTTAGGTTGTCAAAGTGACGACTTTAGGTTGTCATCCTGACCACCTTAGTCATCAGTATGACTACTTTCTATTGTCAATTTGAGGAGTTTAGGTGGTCATTTGACCTTTACTACCCTAAACTTGTCTATATTGACGAGATTTAGGCGGCGACATGTTTTCTGTGTAACGCTACCATCACCAGCCTCACCGCCATCACTTAGCCTCTCACCCTGTTTTCTGTTCTGGCAATGGTGGAGAGGGGTAGGGTTTCAATGGAAAGGGTGGATTCAAAGAATACTGCGAGCATATGTACAGTCTTTCTCTATCCCCTGCAGTGTAGACTAAGGATTTAATTGTATCTAAAAAATACATTCATCAACAATTCAGTTGTTGAAACAGACCGTTACTTAGCCACCGTAATGCCCTCTGGTAGATGTCAAGTTTATGACACATAAATTACAACAACATGATGGCAATACATTGACAGTAACAGGCCCAAGATAAACCATTAGTCTGCTTTTGGGTGAATGTTAATAAGGACTGCCACCAATGGGGTAGGAGTCAAATGCCTCACACTGACCGGGTAGTGCACTCCTACCGGGCTTGGCTTTAATTGAAAATGTAATTAAAAGGATCAATTGTAAAAGCAGGTTGGGGAAATACAAGAGGGTTCAATCTGTTGATGTTGAAATGATTTACCGAGGATCCATTTGTCTGTTTTAAAAGGAATAAAACATGACAGTCTGCTGGGGATGGCTGGAGACTTAAGAATCTTTTCTGCTTACATCTAAGTATACATGAGACATAATAAGCTGGAAGACTCACCATTTCAGGGAGCTTAATGCATTAACAACTTAATAATTTATGTCAATTTGTCATTAGGATTTATGAATGCAGCCCTCTCTATTGCCAATACTACATTATGACCATTGTGGATCAACACGGTAAAAGGTACGCCCGTGCATCCCCTCGTGGGCATACCTTTTACCGTGTTGATCCACATATATGGTGTATTACTGCATTACAAACCCTCAAAGGGCATAGGAGGGAAACACTGTTAGAAAGTAGCCAGAAGTAACACAACTTCAATCATTGCTGGTCTCTGGTGGTTGGGTGGTTTATCATCTTTCAGGCGTGCCATTCATGTGAACCTTTCAAAATTATTGCAAACCCAAACCAAAAAACACTGATGTGATGCCCAACTGGCATCGAATGCCAGAAGGAGATAAATAACTCTGAGAAGTCTGGAAAAGCGAGTGCCTTTAAAAGGGTCCTGCATGTAACAAAATCATAATAATGGCCACAGTGCATCAGGGGGGCCAGCTTTTGCCTGTTATGAGTGGCATAGGACATTAATGCATTTGAACTATTTGTCTTTGTTTTTGCTGCAACAAACCTATTGACTACATTCTTCCTGGTGCTACGGTCATGCATTGGTTTAATCCTACAGGTTTGATACACCAGTGAAATGCTGGACTTGACAGCACTTCATTGTTGTATCATGCCAACCAACGGGTATGATGCACTGAAGCAGTAGCACCCATTTATAGAGTGATATACTACTGTATGCGGCTTTGAAGGGGTTAACTTTAAGTGATTTTATAAGCATATACACAAGAGCATGTTTTTGTTCTTTAATTCTGCCATTTGAATTCAGCAGGCTTTAAAAGTTTAAAGTGAAACATAAGAGTTCTGATAAAAAACATTTAGAGCTAAAGGCAAGACTTGTGTCATCTGTTACCTTCTCGTATTACCCACACTCCTGCCTGCGTCTGGTGCCTTTTTAGTGCAGTGCTTCAGCTTTTTATTCAGGATGTGTTAAACTAGTTAACAGGTACATGTTACTTCAAGGTTGCTGTTTCACCTTATAAAGTTATCACAGAACCAACAGAAGAAGAAGAGCTCGAGGTTGAGTATTTCCCATGCTAAATTTGCTAGGGAGTCACAGGGTGGGCGGAGTTTGAATGAGCAGGGGGGGGGGCTTTATATAATTAGCTTGGACCTCTTGACATTGGGTGCACTTTTCCTTCAGCCCCTCTAAGGGGATAGGTCAAATAAAATCAAATGGCAAACAGGCCAGAGTGCTATACCGTAAAACCCCTGTCATAAGCCGAACCCAGTCACAAGCCGGGGGTAGAGTTTGAAGAAATATATTATAAGCTAATTTTGGGGTCATTTTCTCTTTATTCTATAATAATAAACCCCAGTCATATGCTGGGGGTAGACTTTTGGAGAAATTTAGAGAAAATAAAATCTGGCTTATGACCGGGGTTTTACAGTGACAGATCAAAAGAGTGCATCACACACAATTTAAGGCCCCTCAGGGGGAGGCAAAAATGTTTTGATCCTTAGTGGAGGGGATTGCCTTCCTTGTGAAAACAAACTATCTCTCCCTGCTGTTAAAAAATGATCACTCCCTTATGTCATTTTACTTCCTCAATCCATCTTAGTCATCCATAACTAACACCGAGGGCCTGAGAACCTTGTCTATGGGGTGTAGCAGATGGAATAAAGTCCATTTTATGACACATAAATCAATATAAGTCGATTACAGACTAACCCCCGCCCCGGGTGTTGCCAGGTTGCTAGGTAGTGTATGATGCTAATGACCCTATCCAGGTTGGAGGTATTTCAGTCGGCAGACATCCGTTACAGCAGGCACAGTCCGCATAGATCCTGATTCAGTATAAAGTCAGATTTTAGATGCATTAGTTGTCCGAAAGAGTTAAATACCCTAGTACACCATAGATAATGTGTCCCTTGTATAGGACATCCCCACACTGTGTGGTTCTGTCTAGCAAATATAGGGTAAGACGGGATGAAATAATTTCTGTTCTAAAACATGAATTGAAAAGGCTACCCAAATGGTTCACCTAAATTCATGAACTATGAGGTTAATAAAGAAACACACGCTAAACCTCGTTGGGGAACGTCTGCCGCAGGCTTTTCTCTGAATGATGTCCTGTTCATTCTGACGTATGTCGGTACTCATAGGATGCGTCACCATGTTTCCATAGTAACACAAAAACCTGGTTATCGTACAACAAAACACTCATTTCACATGGCATTATTAACTTCCTGTCTTCTCCGAACTCTAGTTGATGACATTTATTAATGTCTGCCAGGTAGACAGGGATATTTTCAATAACCCTCTAAGGACTGTCTAAGCTGGACTGCATTATGCCATTGACTGTTTGCCGGCACTTCATTAATGTATCATGCCAAGACTCTGGGACACATCAACTCTGTAAGGGTGGCATGATGCATGGAAAGTTACTTAACTGGATTGCTATGCATTCATGCATCATGCCCGGAGCATCATGACAGTCGATAGACATGATGCATTAAGGCATTAACAGCCCACCAGGGGTCAATTCGTACAGCAGCGTGTGTACCTATATATTGGATATGAAAGAGCTGTCACCTTTATTGATTGCCTGAAGATATAAGATAAGTTATGGCTCCACTAGACGATTTTTTGGACCATTCTCATTAAATGCTGTCCGGACAATGTCTAAGGTATAGGCTGTTGACAGTCCTAAATTGTAAATATGAGATTTAAATTGTAACCATTAGATATGAGTGTCACTTTTAACAACAGGGAGTGTGTTTACATAAAGTTCTGTTTACATTTACTCCACACCTGAGACTGAGACACCATACTGATCACGTAGGGGCTTGTGGGCATCCCCTTCTGCTGTATAAACAATAACACAGCATATTATAAAGAACAACACAGCAGTCTAACAATAATCTTGAATTACAGGTCTTTTCCTGTCAAAATCAAACCTGTTTAATATTGAATTGCAGAGACCCCTATATGTGAAAGTCTGCAATATTTTTATAACATCAGTTTGATTTAGTAAACAAAAACATCTTTTTGACAACACAAGAATACCTGAGATCGCACACAATAACATCAGAATAATAACAAATAGCTCCCTTAACATACAATTTCTACCTTGCAATGATAACAAACACTACTCTTTAGTCTATGTTTTTGTCCCAATTTGTGAGAATAGCTCCGATTCTCTGCAATAATCGCGTAGTGGAGCCTCTGCTATATGCAGTCTATCGAGTGTTAATCCTAGTACTGGTATGACAACCTTAATAAGCACAACCAAATCAAATAGCACTTAGAGAATAGCATTGAAATGAAGGAAAGAGGTAAATGAGCCTCTGCAATGTTATTGTGTTGTTTTATGAAAGATAACCAACGAGTAGAGCTTTGTATTTTCTATTTATAATAGAATTACAATGATCAATCATAACATTCGACTGTGGGTTGTGTCGCTGAGAGGTGGCTAGCGTTACTATTCAGGAAAAGCCCCTGTTGTAGGATACTTGTTGGGTTTAAGCTAATGCAGTAATGGTTGGTAAGATGCACCGATAAAGTGGGATTACATAGCAGCACTTTATTGGTGCATCATCTCGACCCTCCACGGCTGTATCAACCCATAGAGTCAGCATAATAAATGAACATATAGAAACTCACTATGGCAGCATTCATGCATTATGGCACCCAATGGACATGATACATCATTGTATCAGTGGCCCTGAAATAGTTAAGCCCTGAGGCTAGTTACCAGCTGGGAGGTGTCATGACAACTCAGTACACACTGCTATACTGTGGGAGCTACACTCCTAAAGATGGGGAAACCATTAATTCAGATACTTTCAAAATTACTGAATGTATAAATAAAGTGAGAAATGTATGTTGTCCTTTTCCAAGTAAGTTTGTCATATTTCTTTTTTTTTGTAGAGACAGGTGGTGTGTGAGACATGGCTTGAAAAACTGATGACGTTGACAGTTGAGAAAAAAATAGCCCTTTAGGTGGAAGACAAAACTTCCCAAATAAGCAACAACAAAAAAGCACTTATTTAAGTGTTATAACACTACAGGTAAGAAGCCTGACAGCTGTGTAACTGTGAATGTAATATATAATGAATAGACTTGAACGAATGTCTTTCAGGGGATGATATAGGCATGATGCGCAGCGGAGTGCCTATATAAAGCCCCTGACAGGGGCCCGGACAAGAAGGACCTCTGCCATATTGGATACTTGTAGAAGACGACTAGTCCATCCACAACGATTATACACTTTGAGCACTCATAATCGTTCCAAAACTCGATAACCATGCTATAAAGTCCTTTAACCTTTTAAAGTCCCCTAATGCATTATTGTATTATTGGTGGTCATGATTTATAAACACAGTCCTGGCGAGTTACGTGTCGGGGCTACATGCATGAATCATTCTGACAATACAGGGTTGATACACTTCTTGTCGGCATCATGCATCATGGTGTATCAAGCCGACTAATGGGCAATATGCACTCCTGCATCAACCACCCTTACAGCGTCAGGCGTGGGTGTATACATGTATTCTGAGCAAGGGGAAGCTAACATTAACCTAATTAGGAGTCATTACAAGTATAAATTCAAATATAGCAGTTCTGCCCTTGACACATTGAAGTCACTACAATGACGTCATGATACCAGGAAAATGCAGTTATAAACATGTGTGTTATTGATTACCATGGTTACTGTGTCCAAATATAAGACACCATAGTAACATAATAAACATGTTGTTAAGGTGTGAACACCCACACATACCAAGGATACTCTTGTTATGAGCCTGTGCTTAGTGATTTGACAAAAGCATGACCCTTTGTTTCATATGGACTAAAGGACCCTACCAAGGGAGATACACTGCTTTCCTGATAAACCTACACCTTGTAGAACTACTAGAGCATTCATCCATCACGCCCATATATGGTCATCATGGCTGATAAACCTACACCTTGTAGAACTGCTAGTGCATTCATCCACCACGCCCATATATGGTCATCATGGCTGATAAACCTACACCTTGTAGAACTGCTAGTGCATTCATCCACCACGCCCATATATGGTCATCATGGCCAATAAACCTACACCTTGTAGAACTGCTGGTACATTCATCCACCATGCCCATATATGGTCATCATGGCCGATAAACCTACACCTTGTAGAACTGCTGGTGCATTCATCCACCACGCCCATATATGGTCATCATGGCTGATAAACCTAAACCTTGTAGAACTGCTAGAGCATTCATCCACCACGCCCATATATGGTCATCATGCCTGATAAACCTACACCTTGTAGTACAGCTGGTGCATTCATCCACCATGCCCATATATGGTCATCATGCCTGATAGACCTAAACCTTGTAGAACTACTAGAGCATTCATCCACCATGCATATATGGTCATCATGGCTGATAAACCTACACCTTGTAGAACTACTAGAGCATTCATCCACCATGCCCATATATGGTCATCATGGCTGATAAACCTACACCTTCTAGAACTGCTGGTGCATTCATCCACCATGCCCATATATGGTCATCATGGCTGATAGACCTAAACCTTGTAGAACTGCTGGTGCATTCATCCACCATGCCCATATATGGTCATCATGGCTGATAGACCTAAACCTTGTAGAACTGCTGGTGCATTCATCCACCACGTCCATATATGGTCATCATGGCTGATAGACCTAAACCTTGTAGAACTGCTGGTGCATTCATCCACCATGCCCATATATGGTCATCATGCCTGATAGACCTAAACCTTGTAGAACTCCTGGTGCATTCTTCCACCATGCCCATATATGGTCATCATGCCTGATAAACCTACACCTTGTAGTACTGCTGGTGCATTCATTCACCACGCCCATATATGGTCATCATGCCTGATGAATGTAGCTCTGGTGAGATGCTCGTCAGGCCATGATTGATACAATCAAAGATGGCGGGCATGATGCTTAACTAGGCACGATGCACTCCTACATGGTCAGCACTTAAAGCCTTACAGTGTGCACACCCACATACCAAACATACGTCTGTATCATTTACCTGCTGTTATCTGGGTACAGGTGTGAGGAAGTAGCACCTTTGGTTCTATGGGAAGTTATGATACTTCCTAGACACTGCTGACAAATGAAGTCAGCTTTGATTTGGTGTGTTCTTACAAGATAAATGCACCTGAACCTGTATATATACCACAAAGGCCCAGTCATGACTGCTTTGTACAAAAGGTTAGCATTTCATATTGAGAAAGTGACACTTCCGTTTTACCTGGATCAGTTGTTATGGACTCGGGAGACTTTTGAGGAGAGCAATGATAATTGCTCAAAACGGAATGTTTAGCTCCAAAATAATATTCCATGGCACAGGACAGATTTTTGAGTAATTCTCCTGAACTTCTGTAGACCTATCCCACTTGGCATAAAAAAAAATACGTAAAAAAAAAACAACACGTTTTTATTGGTTTCTCTATTGGTTAAAAATTAGTTAAAATGTTTTTTGTCAAGTGGGATGTCTGCCAAGTCTATTTAATGCTACCCCTCAAAGAGTACTGACTGAGGGGGAGTCCGCTCTGCAGCATCGGTCGATGTAAGAAGTATAACATGTTCTATGACGTAGCTTCATCCATGCATGATGATGAGTAGTAGGCCCTTAAAGTGCCATTTGAACAAATAGTCTCCTTTACACCAGGTTTCTAATTAGCCAGGAACACCGAATACCACCACTGTGTGTCCAATGATACACGGCCTGAGGGCAGTGAATTGTTGGACCACCTCCTCCCACCATCCTCTGGCTACTCTCCATATGATAACCCCTTAGGGCCCACTAATGTAGGAGGGCATCATGCCCATTCGTCATCATGATGCACAGATGAAGTGCTGGCATGTCTGCTCGCCAGCTTTACACTGGAGCATCATACCGACCCTTTGGTATCATATCGATCTTGTAGCACTGGTGAGTAACTTGCCAGGGCTACATTCATGCATCATGGCCATCAATGGGCATAGTACATTAGTGAATTAACAGTCTCAAAAGGGTTATATGTAATTAACCATAAATGTTAGCCTGCAGGGGAGTAGTTGAAGGTGTGTGATTGTTTTTCACTCTGTCTACTGCCAATTTGTGTGGGTGAACTATGTATAGAGAGTATGTCATGGATACCTGGGGGCTGTTTCTTAACATATGATGATTTAGGCAAATTTGTACCATTATCTAGAATCAATGATATGCAAAAGTGGAATGCCCTGAAGCTTCTCTGGTTGTTTTATATGGTAAATATGGCCTCAGAGAACGTCCTAAACCTGTGCATAAGTTAAATAAGTAGACATGTTGCTGTACTGTCATCTTACCATACCCCTGCATTGAAGCTTTGAGAACGGATTGACATGAGTACAAATGACTCTTCTGTTAGTCATTTTTATTGTAGCGAATAGGGGAGGGGACCTTTCAACAGAGATGACATCGGAGAGCTGATATCATAAATCTTAACCCCAATTCATAATTCTAACTCATACATATTTCTTAATTTCAATGAAGAACCATTTGCCCTAGTTTATTTGATATACTTAAATTGAGGAACAGAACCTAGAGCTCTGACAACTGGTAGTGAGCTTACAAATGACATCAATAAGCCTCATGCATTACTCGCTTGAACTTTACGGCAATATGCAATCCTCTCTGAATACATTAATAAAACAGGTGGGATATTTAGTTCTCCCCGTATGTCTGGAGGCCATTTCTTAAGGTACTACGACTACATACCACCACTACAACTTGAGACCCACAGGAATAGTGCAGGTGATCGTAGTCACTGCACTACGACTGCTCTGTATGATCACCACCTATGCAATAATTACATAAGGTTTGGTAGAGCAGTTGTACTGGTGCAGGCATTAGTACCCACTAATGCATGATACTGTAACGGCATTATTTTAAGGTCTGCCACTACAATTTGAAGTACAGCAGTCATAGTGTGTTAAGAAATGACCTCCAGGCATGCTCCTTTGCTTTGTCTTCATTGTGTAGTTTACGTAACAGGCTCCAGACTGGCAGAGGTATGGCAGCCACAGCTTGTAGTGAGGCTTAAGACAAATGACAGCAGAGTGTGGAAACACCATGACTACTGCCTGACACACCCTGCCTTAACTTGGTATGGTTTAAGGATTAAAGTGAAAGAGTGCAACATGCCCATTGGTCATGACTCTCCAGCATTTCATTGGGTCATCACGCCAACTCTATCAGTGTATATTGACACCCTAGAGTTATCATGATGCATGAATGCAGGTCTGGCGAGTTACTGACCAGAGCTGCATTCATGTATCATGACCAGCGGCTGCGGCGCTGCAATAATGATGGGCCGCGCGAAAGTGCCGCCAGCATTCACAGCGTATATCTGACTTCAGGTGAACTTTCAGTTGCATCAGACTCATGATAATGATGCATGCTGGGACTGCCTCAATGAGCATAAAGTGTGACTGACACTTTGGCCCAAAACCAACTATCAGGCTGTCAAATACCTGTTATTATTTCTTTCCTCTTAAATAGATGACAAATTCAGATAGAAATACATGCAGGGTTGAGAGAAAAGAAGAATGGGTGGATTGAAAGTGAACAATTATAGAGATGTCTTGATAAAAGCAGTCAGGTCAGTGCGTGAAAATAGCAGACGAACAGACAGACTCGAGTCCACATCAATCTGAAGTGGGGGAGGTTTCCTAGATAAGGGGGGTAACAACAAATGGACATACATTAACACCACGCAAAAAAACCAAGCGCATAATTCTGTCTCAATGTTATCACAGCAAGCATGGCAATGACCATGTATTATAAACAGAGGTTTCCTGTGGCTCATATAAGGTTCTCAAAATCAAGGAGTTGCTTCTTAGTAGGTGAGCCTTGTACATGAAAGTATACCCAAAGGTTTAAGTCGTTATAGCTCATTAACACCTTGTCCTCTTTCTACTTCCAGGAGACGCTGATGACGTTCGACAGTAAATGGACGGAAAAACGAGGAGACCCAGTGTGACACCAAATAAGCCACTACTACCTGACATACTGAGAGGGAGGCAAAATATCAAAGGGGAACAACCCACTGCGAGATCGACTCCCACTCATGGACATTGATACACTTAGTAAGCCAATGCATTAAGTCTTCAACCAAACCTCAGCAATACCATCCTCTGGTCACTCTATTCCATGCCAGGGTAGGAGAGCAAGGTGAATCAGTGTAACCTGAATTAGGCTGCGGCTAACTAACTATAACCGAGAAAACAACTATATACTGCTAGATGACCTAGCTCTCAAAAACATTAAAACACATAGTGAGGCAATAGGACAACCTAACACCATCCCCTGTTTCACACCATATCAGGATGGTGGCAGGACAAGGAAGGAGAACACAGCCATCACACCTTTACACTCTCCACTCACAAACACCAGAGTGTGCTACATAGCCCCAGGCAGCAGCAGCAGGACTAGTGGGGGGAGAGTGTAGGTGCAGAGAGCCTGAGGCAGGGAGTGAGACAAGGCTGTAGGGGCAGCAGGAGGAGAGAAGTAACCCAGGTTAATGCCTTAAGGAGATCCCTCTAACACCAATAGTACGCTGACTGACTGACTGCCTGCTGCAGCCAAGGGGTGTCAGAATTGCTGAGTCATCCTTCACTTTCTCACCACTGGAGGTGGGCGATAATACAGGAGGACAGCACTGCCTGCAGGAGGTCGTGGGCGATATTGGAGGTAGATACAGGTGTCCACATCGCTGATGGTTGTTATATGTCTATTGTTTTAACATCATCAGTACAACTGCCACACCCACTGGAGGATCTACAGGTAATACTGCTATTGTACACTCAGGTAAATTTATAATAATATAGGAGTATATCTAGGAATTCAATAAAGTATATCTAAATACAAGAAACACTATAGACTATAGTAGTTTACATTAACTACAGACAATCCCACAGTGATTATACCATACGTAATGGCACGTTTAAGCACTAGGGTCACAAAACAGCATCATTTCTATATATGCGCGAGGGGGTACAAGGGTATTCACACTAGTCCTAAACACTAAAAACAGTATACAAATCCCTGTCTGGTGTAATTGCTGGGTTTGCAGTACAATTGAGTTTATTCAGGTGCTCATATGTGCCACTATGGTAACATCTGTTTCCAAAGTTAAGAGTGGACCTTAATGGACCCAGAAACCCAGTGTACTACAACCACCACTCCCATTGCTACTTGCATCAATGGCTATTGATAGGTTCCTCAGGAACCCAGGGCATTACAACTTCCACTCCCATAGCCCCAGGCTCTAAGACCTAATGATACAATTTCCACTTGTGTCGCTACCTGTTCCACCGTATTGCCTTATCTAAGTACCAGGGCCTCGAATAAACGCTGGGGATATAGGGGTATAGAACCAGTCTTAATCACTGTAAGCAATATTGAAATAAGCAGATAATTGGCTATGGGTGCATTGGAATCAATACGCGCACCCAAGCTTACATGGGCCACTATGGGAGGCAATTGCAAAAAGAATCGTATTCTAATGTCATAACTCACCTTCCAGTTCCCAGCTATTCTGATTGCTCAGAACCTACTTTCCACCTTACACTAAGAATGTGAGTCATACTGTTTTGCCAAAAGTGGGTTCCCTAATTTGCTCTACCTAAATGCTTTTCAAAGTGTGAAGCATTACCCGATTCATCACCACTTCAGAACAAACTCTATAAGAAGTGATTGGTAGAGGGTAGTCAGTTCCAATTTTGGAATAGTACCTCTGACAGAATTGAATACCTGTCTTTTCGCAGCAGCCTGCTGAGGTGCTGAAGACCTTACTTCCCCCATCACGTAGAGTGGTGGTATCGGGGCAGCCTCAGAGCCCCCTGTAGGAGGGACCAGGAGTGAGCGAGCATTAACCTGAGGTCTGAATACAGAATTGTATTGTAAACCCCAGTGTAGAAGGCGCACCCTGTGTTCGAGGAGAAGGACAAATGCACAATGATGGATTTATTTTTAGTACAATATCCACCCAAATGTTGTGCACCCTCTATGTGGTAAAACTGGGGTCATCCATGCATATATACTGTGTTGTTTGTTTATTCTTTGGGGTCTCAAATTATTGTCCATCTCTAAGAAAGTACCGGTGATAGGGTAAGTTCAAATAAAACCTACACAGTAAAGGCTGTATCACAAATTATCAGCTTTACAATAATAAGGGATGGTGCTTAGGGATCTTGGAATTTCAAGAGCGGGGGGGGGGGCGTAAATCAGGCCTGAACAATAAGGTGCACTTTATACGTAGGATATAACAGGCTCACACAGAAGGAATTACAGTAGTGGTAGAACAGTAGCACCCACAGCACAACAACAGTGTAGTATTCTGTCACTCCTAACTGTCTCCTACTTTTACACTGTCCCACACACCCATCCCCTCAATCCAACCCGGCCTCGGCTGCCTACAGAGATCCCCCCAAGCACTTCCTACTTCCTCCAAGCCATCCATCCTGCTCCAGGTGTGTCAAATCTCTGAGCTGTGTAGTCTAGAGGAGTGAAAAGAAGGCTTAACACAGTTGTCCATTTAACCCTTTAATGCAGGGTTGCATTATGCCATTTCTCTCCAAGGTGAACCAATTAGGTTCTGGCGAGTCTGCTCACCAGAACTTCATTAGGATATCATACCGACCCTCCAGTGGGGTGTTTCAGAAGCCGGACATGATAATGAACATTAAATATCTCTTTCTAAAACTGTTAGATTCTAAACTTACAACTGCAACCATTATCATCTCTCACCAGTCATATAGTTATAGACACAGTATGATAATGGTAATGCTTTAGAAACACATGCAGTTATAAGCCTACAATCACTATTAAAACTTAATATCTCCTTATGACCGGTTGTAAACATTACCTGCTTCTGAAACACCCCACAGGAGTGTACAAACGCCATAGGGTTGTTATAATTCCTGACTGTAGCCCTGGTGAGTTTTTCATCAGTACATTCATTAATGTGTCATGACGGCTGAACGGCATGCACTAAAGTGACCCTTTTAACTGTTGAGTGTTTGGGTTTAAAATGCCTCCCTGTTTTGAATATAAGCGCTGTGGATTAGGAGGTATTGAAAAAAGATCTCAGAAAACATGATTCAAATAATATCCAGCTTTAAGAAAGAAGCTGGGTTACATTGGTACTGCACTCTTTGAGTACCCTGTACTTACATGGCCCACTATACTGGCTGATATGAGCTTATTATAGCTCTGTGAACCTATTACAGGAGTCAGATCCTATCATAGCAAACTGAGCCTATTAACACAAACTGAGCACATTAACACAAACTGAGCCTATTAACACAAAATGAGCCTAAATAAGGAGCCTAAAGCAGCCTGACCCTTCATGGAGCTCACTCACAGCCAAAAGCATACAGGAGTGCATCATGCCCTTTGGTCGACATGATGCACCAATGAAGTGCACTGAAAACATGGAAGATCCTGGGAAGTAGGGGATTTAGGCTTAATGAGTCAGCGATGACCACTTTAGGTCCTCAAGTTGACGATACCTAAAACTACAACTTTAGGTAGTCAAAATGACGACTTAAGGTCATCATCCTGATAACCTGAGTCGTCAATATGACGACCCTGTACTGTCAGCATTGTCATCCTGACGATTGGTCACCAGCTCCTTATTAGGGCATCTTGTGGGATTGAATGCATTGACCCTGTAGGGTCAGCATAAGGCCTGAATGTAGCCCTGGTGAGTTACTCACCAGGGCTACATTCTTAAAGGCATCACGATGACCGATATGCATGAGGCATTACTACATTAGCAGTCCTTAAAGGGTTAGCCTAAAAGAGTCCTAAAATAGGCATAGTGAGCTGCTTGTTGTGTACTGGCAGCCTAAAGTAGGCGTAGTGAGCTGCTTGTTGTGTATTGGCAGCCTAACGTAGGCCTAGTGGGCTGCTTGCTGTGTATTGGCAGCATAAAATAGGCGTAGTGAGCTGCTTGTTGTGTATTGGCAGCATAAAATAGGCGTAGTGAGCTGCTTGCTGTGTATTGGCAGCCTAAAGTAGGCTTAGTGAGCTGCTTGCTGTGTATTGGCAGCCTAAAGTAGGCGTAGTGAGCTGCTTGTTGTGTATTGGCAGCATAAAATAGGCGTAGTGAGCTGCTTGCTGTGTATTGGCAGCATAAAATAGGCGTAGTGAGCTGCTTGTTGTGTGTTGGCAGCATAAAATAGGCGTAATGAGCTGCTTGTTGTGTATTGGCAGCATAAAATAGGCGTAGTGAGCTGCTTGCTGTGTATTGGCAGCCTAAAGTAGGCTTAGTGAGCTGCTTGTTGTGTATTGGCAGCCTAAAGTAGGCGTAGTGAGCTGCTTGTTGTGTATTGGCAGCCTGAAGTAGGCGTAGTGGGCTGCTTGCTGTGTACTGGCAGCAAAAAATAGGCGTAGTGAGCTGCTTGTTGTGTGTTGGCAGCATAAAATAGGCATAGTGAGCTGCTTGTTGTGTATTGGCAGCATAAAATAGGCGTAGTGGGCTGCTTGCTGTGTATTGGCAGCATAAAATAGGCATAGTGAGCTGCTTGTTGTGTGTTGGCAGCATAAAATAGGCGTAGTGAGCTGCTTGCTGTGTATTGGCAGCATAAAATAGGCGTAGTGAGCTGCTTGTTGTGTGTTGGCAGCATAAAATAGGCGTAGTGAGCTGCTTGTTATGTGTTGGCAGCATAAAGTAGGCGTAGTGGGCTGCTTGCTGTGTATTGGCAGCCTAAAGTAGGCTTAGTGAGCTGCTTGCTGTGTATTGGCAGCCTAAAGTAGGCGTAGTGAGCTGCTTGTTGTGTATTGGCAGCCTAAATAGGCGTAGTGAGCTTCTTGTTGTGTATTGGCAGCCTGCAGTGTTTGTTGGTCTCTTGTAGTGCAAAGTATTTACACAAGGAGGTGCTGGGCTTAGTGTGCTGCATTCTGATTGGTCAACAGGAGACCACGTGGTCAGCAGACTGCCATCTAGTGGGAACCGCTCTGCATTCCAGTAGGAGACTATCTAAGGGTCAGTCCCCAATGACCTGATTATCTGGATGATGAAACAATGCAGTAGTGGTAGTTCTGGATGCCAACACTTCATATGAGCATCATTCCAACCCTTCATGAGGTAATCATCCCCATAATATCCTGTGTGAATGACTGCAGCTCACCAAGGATACAATCGTGCATCCTGAAGACACATATTGGAATACTGTATTATTGCTCTTAAAGGTTTAATGAGTTCATAGTTTACCCCCCCCCATTCCCTCCCCACTAACACATGTGTATACCTTGTAGAGCTGATCACCAATAGAGCCATGTAATTGACGCCCATCGTGTTTGTTCCTGGATGTATGTCAACATTTTGTGGTGTGAGACCATGTGTACAGTATGTGTACAGTCAGCAAGCGGTCTTATTTATCAAACAGCACAGGGGCACCTTGAATGAGTCTAAAGCAGTGTGCAGACTGCCTTCTAGAACATCCATTACCTTTATGGTGCTGCAGGAGGAGATTGCTAAACTTAGATCTAGGCATTTATAAAACCATTACAGACTCATGAAACCCATTGAGAGAGTCTATGATATATCAGTTAAGATGGCGTTGTGTTAGTTTGTGTCTTCTATAACACACAAACACGAGTATGATTGTATTGGATTTCTCTCTGTGTACCTATAGGATCAATGAATTTTTAACTACTACTGTACCATACCTCCTTCACTGTTTTGTGAATGTTGTTGTGGATCTTTGAATGGCTGCCGGGGGATGTGTACCCAAAGGAGGGATCCATATCCAGGTAAACAGCGGGAGATCAAAGAAACAATGACTGACAGGCACAGCCTCTGCCATACTCAGTGAGGTTAAGTGGGGTTGACATCCCTGACCCCCCCATCCACCCACCCCTCCCTCCAAGTCAGCTATTCCATCCAACCACTTAATAGATTATCAGTCACTCACTCCGATACCACACAGGCTCAACTACCTACTGGAGCCATCTACCCACTACCTTTAACTCCTACCTTTTACTGTACCAAAGCTCCTTCACTCTTGGTGGGCACAGTTCTTGTTTTGTTTGTAACATGTTTCTAGTATTGTTCTTTCCAATACAGCAGATACTAATACTAAGCACCTTCCAGAGCAATACACCCACCACCCCTCTCACCTGGCTTGCACTGATACTTGTTTTGTACAGATATACTCCTCTTCTCATTTCTCTTATCAATTCTTCCTGGTCGTTTCATCTAATGCGTAGGCTCAGGGTTTGTTTTGTAACCGACTACTAGTATTACCATCTTCATTTTCTTGACAGAAAATAGAAATCTCTCTCTCCCAAACGCCCACTCCTAATGTCCCATACAGGCTTATCAACGCTATAAGGTTTCATTTCCTACATTTGCTGTTTTTACCTCATATACATCCACCACCATAATCTCCGATAACACTTTTATGTAGTTCCTGAAAGGTTGTTGTACACGTTCAGAAGGGCAGGGTCGTTAGGTTCATAGGGAGGGGGCCATTTTGAAAAATGGCAATGAATGACTGGGCCCTAAACTGGTACAAAAACACCTGACGACCAGCCGTCCTTACTTACCCTGCTACCAGCCATCCTTACTTAGCCTGCTACCACCTGTCCTTACTTAGCCTGCTACCACCTGTCCTTACTTAGCCTGCTACCACCTATCCCTACTTAGCCTGCTACCAGCTATCCTTACTTAGCCTGCTACCACCTGTCCTTACTTACCCTGCTACCAGCTGTCCTTACTTAGCCTGCTACCACCTGTCCTTACTTAGCCTGCTACCACCTGTCCTTACTTAGCCTGCTACCACCTGTCCTTACTTAGCCTGCTACCACCTGTCCTTACTTAGCCTGCTACCACCTGTCCTTACTTAGCCTGCTACCACCTGTCCTTACTTAGCCTGCTACCACCTGTCCTTACTTAGCCTGCTACCACCTGTCCGTACTTAGCCTGTTACCCCCTGTCCTTACTTAGCCTGCTACCACCTGTCCTTACTTAGCCTGCTACCACCTGTCCTTACTTAGCCTGCTACCACCTGTCCTTACTTAGCCTGCTACCACCTGTCCTTACTTAGCCTCCTACCAGCTGTCCTTATTTAGCCTGTTGTCAAAGACACATTACATGGGTACCATAGTCTCACACATATAAGGCGCACTATTTGGTCCAATTTTAAGAAATGTCATTTAAAGCAAACCATGTCACCATTTACAGTTTACACTCTCCCCATGACATTTGACAATGTCTGACATTAATTCCCGGGCATTAAACCCAATACGGGCCGCTGATGCAGGAGTGCATCATGGCCATTAGTGGTCATGATGCACTGGTGAAGTGCTGGTGAGTAACTGTATTACAAGTTGGTACGACTTATGTTACTTCTATTAAATAGTTGTACCATCAGCCGTACCACACCCATCACCCACACACACACCGTGTACCGCCTTCTACAACTACTACTACCGTGTGAAACCTGTACACACGTTCCCACGGCCTCCATCCTCCAGGTCCTGTCTGACTCACCTGGAGGGTGTTGCTCCTATAGTAAAAGGAAGAGCTGCCTAAAAATGCCCTCATTTCCAGTCCTTTCTTCTCATGTCGCTATAACTTGTCCCTTTTGTTGCTCACAAGTGGTCATTCAAGTACGGTGCTAAAAAAGGGGGATTTGAGTAGGTACCTAGTTAGGAGAAGTCAGTCAGTATAATAAGCTATAGAGCATGTGACATGAGTAGGTACCTGGTGTGCAGCTCTCTCTATTTTAAACAAGGCAGGTTACTTTTCAGACTAATGTGGGGAGTGCAAGTACTTAGGTGTAGCAGTGCACGACTTGTTTAGAAAAGAGGGCACATACTCACAGCTCTTTTTACAATAGGAGCAACACCCTCCAGGTGCGGGGATCACTTTGTAGTGGGAAGTACCTGGTAGCTGGTCATACGTCTTCTATCTGTATCACCTGGTGGAGCTAGCAGCATGTATGTAGGTAGGAAATGGTATTACTGAGGTATCCGCACTCTCTGAGAGATCTAGTGGCTATAAAGCTAGCAATATATTTATACACTTATTACCACTTTTAGGGAGTGAGTAATGCCATTTCGACAGAACCACTTTTAGGGCCCTTGATGCCAGAGTGCATCATGACATCTTTTTTTTTTTTTTTTTGGGGGGGGAGGGGGTGGGGGAGCCCGTTAACGTTGTAGCGCGGAGGACGTGGTTATAAGTCTGCCATCACCTGGTGGAGTTAGTAGCGTGCTCACACAGGAAAGAGAATTTACTAAGGTAGATCCACAAGGTGCTAACTGGGAGTTCTGGAGGTTATAATGCTAGTTTGATCTCCTTATAATCGTACCATTTACCAACTGTTTATGGACCGCTAATGCAGGAGTGCATCATGCCCACAGTAGGCATGATGCACCAATGAGGTAGCCGCCAGTTTGCTAGCCAGCACTTCATTGGTGCATCATGCCCACAGTAGGCATGATGCACCAATGAAGTAGCCGCCAGTTTGCTAGCCAGCACTTCATTGGTGCATCATGTCCACCCTGGAAGACAGTAGCAATCCTGTATGGACGCATCAGCTATCGGCCTTTAATGTATATCAATATTTGTACATTGAGAATACACTGGGTCTAAAATTATAACTAAAGATATAACATTTGTTTTACAGGTCAGAGATGTGTAGGAGGTCGTGGTCGTATCAAACACGGACAGGATGAATGAAGGCCCGGCCCACATCAGGTTAACCCATCAAGAAGAGCTGATCAACCCACGTGGAGGTAGCAGCCAGGGAGGAACAGTCTGAGACAGTATAGAGGGAACTCCTCCTTAAAACAACCAGGACTAGTTTGACTCCATTGCTAACATATTGGTCAACCTGGGTTATCAGAGGAGCAGTCTGGTATATCAGGGGAGTCACTAGCAGACTATCAAAGGCCTAGTCTGGTCCAAATTCTGACTATAGTTCTCAGTCAGGGAGTCTATCCTAGTTTAATATTCTACACAAAGGACGTAAACCTACATCACTCAAAGTCATCACCTGGAGTCATCAGTAGAGGGGAACATCTGCTTGGAGAGTGTAGAAGTGTCACTACGATAGATACCTGGAGATACGAGTGGAGATGGTTATCTGTGTCCATATAGGAGAGTTCCATGAAATATGAGTGGAGTTGGGTTGATGTTATCAGGACATATCAATATATCAGTATCACAGGAGAGCGACCCTAACTGACACGACTTGTGTACCTGTATAGGTAAATAAATGTGTCACTTAATAATGATCTCTGTCCATGTCAATAAAGATATCAGTGTGACATGTACACCCAGTCATAAGACTGCATAGACTGCCTGAGGTTACTCAACATCATTAAATTGATTGTCAAGGAAATAGCTTCCCGAATTCTACTTGGATTTAGAAATAGGTACCAGTCATAAGACACTTTCAGTCATAAAGAAGCTTGTAAGGCTTAACTCTCCTGCCTCTACCTGGAATAAGAATCAGGTTTCATATAAGAGTCTACCTGGAACCACTTTCAAAGGAAGCTAGAGTGAACAGACTGACTACTGCCTGGAGGCCATATCACCAGACGCTAACTCTGCTAGGAGAGCGTAGTAGATGAGTCAGGAGTAGAGGCAGGATCTGTTGTGAGAGTGAGAGGTACCAACTGTTGTCGGCCCTGGAGGAGGGATGTAGGAGGTACTACGTGAAGTAGTACAGGAGAGTTTTATAGCTTCTAGTACTTACTGACTCTGACTCCACCTGGGTCTGCAGCTGTCTATGACACCATGCTACAGGCGTCACTTGTACTACAGGCGTCACCTGATATGGCGTCAGCTGTGGACGTCATAGGAGTATTTTGATTCAAACTGGAGTTTAACATACCATATCAGAGTTGTGCAGCCAGTACTGGAGGTGTAATGCTACTGCCAATTCTACAATCTCTACACGTGGGAGAATTTAATTGAGTCGCAGTGGATTATACCTGTATTCAGTGAGTGTCACTTGAGGCTTCTGTCACCTGGGGCCTCTCTGCTACCTCCATGACCATGTGTATGGCATTACGTGCTGGGATAAGTGAGATGATTATACAGTAAACATACACAGTATTTATTGATAAATGCTACTGTCATACCTACCTATGTGACAGTACAGATTGTGGAGGATCACAAAGTGGAGGTATTTATTGACTGTGGCTGATACCTGTATATACACAGTGACTGCACAGCTCCCTTTACCTTTCTGTAATACCTACCTGTGTATGGCATTCAGTGCTGAGATATGTACTTAAGTGAGTCACGTGGATAAAACAGTTGATATACACAGGGCTTATCAAGGAATGGCAGAGGGATACCTACCTCTTTGACAGTCTTATGCTGTGTAGGATCAGAGAGGATTATTATTACTGTGTAGTAGGTTAAATACGTATGGTATGGAATTACCATGTAGACCTCCACATGGACGCTTTTTACACTGGGTCACAGCTGAGTATTAATACTCTGTGAGGACTGAGTGAGTGGGTGCAGTCATTCAGGTGTGTGTGTGTGTGTGTGTGTGTGTGTGTGCCATGCATGCTGCTTCTCTCACACAGTCAATAACACACGGGAGGTACACACTGTATGGACATTGTCATCTGAGGGAAGACCAGTTTTTACTCCAAATAACAGCCCAGCATGATTAGAAATGGTCATAATCCTGGCGTTTTGTAAAAGTATCATATCTATGGATACATTACTTTAGAACTATGCTAGAGACATTGTCATCTGTGGGAACACAAGTCTCTCAACTACAACTAACAATCTAAGGTAGTTGATGCATGACTCAAGAGTGTTATTGTGGATCGATATATGGTCTAAGGATTTATGGGAAGACGAGTCTCTCAACAGAAGCTACCATCGGTCTAAGGAGACTAATAGTGCTATAGTTTATAACAGTGCATTGATGTCCTATATAAGGATACATGACAGGTTTAAGACATCCTACCTGTGCCATTAATGCACCTTCTGTGCTACTCTGACACATGCTGGGAGTATTACATGGGTACTATTAACTTCGGGGGCTGTATGGTGAGTCTGTCTGCAGGTCTTGTATCTGTAGACAGCTACAAGCACTCACCACCTACATCTCAGACGTGTGGTTATTAATGCTATTAACCACCCGGCTCATTCACCACACAGGCATCTTATATAATACAACATATATCGACATTTACACCTGAGGAGGAATCAGCATACCTGGTCCAGGAGGTGTATTATTGGTACCATGAATATGCAGTATAAGACATAGGGCTGAGTCTGAGCAGTCATAGACCATATTAGTACTGTGGGTGGATGTCAGAAGGCAGCCTCAGTTCTACCTGTGTATGTTACTGATATTCCATATTATAACTACACATGGAATATTACTACACATGTGCATTATCTAAGACATAGGAACCTCTGAGGATGTTGAGCCCATGTCGGGTAGTCCACAGGCTCGTTTGTGTCACAAATGGTTATTTTATGTTCACACAACCAAAGAGCAAAATGGAGCTAGTAAAAGTGATATATAAATGAAGAAAGTGCTGATCGTATTCAATGCGATTGCTAAAGGATTGATAAAGTGAATATCAAAAAGGATGACCCTGCCATAAATTGCTATGCGATCGGCAAGTAATTGCTAGGTGAGTACTTAGTAATTGCTCAGTGATTGATAAGGAAGACCACAGGGATTGCTAATAAGGAGTTATTCTGCAACTGTTTAGCCCCATTGGATTATATCACTATTAGTTATCATAGCTATACACATATCACTAAGACCAATGCGCATACATCTTAAAATGCGCCTTAACAACTGTGTGTGACAATGTTGATTTGTAGATGACACCATTCTATTATTGAAAAAAGGGAGTACTAAGTTATGCTCAGTTTTGGATAGTTCATTATTGATCAGCATCTGCCCAAGGAAATCCAGTTATTCGCTCAACATGTTCGCATTTGGGTGACGCTACTGTGACCATCATGTCACCTGTAAATGAGACAATGATGAGTCACCGAATGGTATCTAAGGAGGGGGTGTGTACCTGGAGGTGCCATGAGAGGGGGAGGGTTAAGGGACTCACCTGTGCATACAGGTGTGCTACCTGTACAACCCCTATCTCTACAACCACCTGTACAACCCGCATATGTACAACCCCTACCTGTACCAATACCTGCACCAGTAGCAGGGTTAACAGGACCAGTGTGACTAGTACCACCAGTACACCCCCCTGGAGGGCCTGGTACCTACCATACATCAGTCTCCTCATACTGACCACACTGGACTCCTGTGCAGCACACAGCTGTAATGTTGTAGTGTATTTTGGACAGAAGACAGCAGAGTGTAAATCACAGGGGCTCACTGATCTGCCACTCGATATGGTTTATGATATCAAAGTGCTGCAGTTTAAGGAGAACGCTTTGACGACAATTGGGATCGATTACTTCAAGAAGTACACAGCGATACAGGAGCTATTCCTGGAGAAGAACAGGATATCTAAAATAGCACCCGAGGGATTCCGCGGCCTCTCTAATTTACAGGTAGAGTTACCTTTCCCTTCATTTTAGTCTATTGATTGTGCATCATACAAATAAATTGTTTCAATTTACGAATGCAGCCCTGGCAAGTCGCTTTGCCAGAACTGCCTTGATGAACAATGTCAAGCCAATGCTAGAACTTATATCAATCCTGTAGGATCCCTTCCTGATTGGCAAAAAATAAAGTCCTTTAATTTTTGGAGAAAACACTTTTAGATCTATTAGTTCTCCAGGCCTTCCTTTAAATAACATCAAAATACATACTCCAAAAATGTTTTATAAAGAAACCTTTTTTACAGCTGTTTTATTTGTAGTTTAAGAAAACACATGATTCCGACCTATCAACTCACAACTAGCAAACGTTTTGATCACACAAAAACATTGAACAATATCTGCATTTAATACATTAAGAATATTTATAATATTATTGAAAAATGTTGGTCACAAAATCTTCTTTATTTGTTTCTTAAACCCAGTATACCAATTCCAAACGTTTGCAAAAGTATGAACTTTTTTCGAAGTGGGTCAGTTGTCATGAATCTTACCCAAGCACTCTCCATGGCTGCATTTCTAATATTGTCTCGATAATAACCAGCCGCTGATGCATCAATGCGTCAGCGGCTCATTAAGGGCTACAGTGATTGTTCTACTTGCGTCGTGGCATGTGGTAGACTGTAAATGTACTGAATACTCATCTAAATATCCATCACCTGTCATGTTTTTAGTCGGGAAGTGATATTCCCACGGGTATCCTGTGAGAGTAACACTCCTATTCGAACAGGATTTTCTAATACACAGGACTTCTGGGAAACAGGGCTCCATGAGAAGTTCTGGGAAACGGGACTGCACAGCAATTTTGGGAAACCGGACAGGTTATTTTGGGGAACGGGACTAATTATTTGGGAAACGAGACTAATAATTTGGGAAACTGGACTAATCATTTGGGATATAGGAGCTTTTTTAGCACAGGGATCATCTACCATAGTACCATGGGACAAAGAAAGTCCCTGGAATTCGGGGAACAGGACATCTAGAAATACGGGAAAAAAGGCACAATAAAAAAATCGGTAAAAGGGACTTTTGGTTCCCTGTGTCCTAGAAAATATTGTGCAAAAACATGTTATTGTCCTGTGTACAAGATATCCTGGTGTAGTCCTGTTTCCAAAGTATTATGTCCTGTTTCTCATACGTCCCGTTTCCTAGAAAATCTTGTGCGAATAAGAATCCTACTCCCATGAATTTTAGGTCATGTAATAATTAACTGGGTTCTACTGAACGTCATCATGATACAACCAACTGGAATTAAGAAAAAAAATAACAACTGTACCGGAGAGAAATTAAGCTCTGTGTGTGTCACTGTAAACAACAGTCAGTGATAGGTTTCACTAACCTCCAACTACACATCTGTCTCTATTTTATGTATACGAGATGTGAAGTTGTGGTTAACCTATCGAGGACAGCTAATTGTCCAATTAATCACGGCGACTAATGGGCATGATCCATTAAGTTAGTGGATCATCAGACCATGCCCCTCAGCAGGCTTGATGCACACATGCCATGGCTACGTAAAGGTATCACGTGGTTGATATAGGATGCAGACCCGCCAGCACTACACTGGTGGATCATACAGCCTATGGACATGGTGTACTCCTACATCACTATAGCACTACACTCGTGGATCATACAGCCTATGGGTGTACTCCTACATCACTATAGCACTACACTGGTGGATCATACAGCCTATGGACATGACGTACTCCTACATCACCAGCACTACACTGGTGGATCATACAGCCTATGGACATGGTGTACTCCTACATCACCAGCACTACACTGGTGAATCATGCAGCCTATGGACATGATGTACTCCTACATCACCAGCACTACACTGGTGGATCATACAGCCTATGGGTGTACTCCTACATCACCAGCACTACACTGGTGGATCATACAGCCTATGGACATGATGTACTCCTACATCACTATAGCACTACACTGGTGGATCATGCAGCCTATGGGTGTACTCCTACATCACCAGCACTACACTGGTGGATCATACAGCCTATGGACATGATGTACTCCTACATCACTATAGCACTACACTGGTGGATCATGCAGCCTATGGACATGGTGTACTCCTACATCACCAGCACTACACTGGTGGATCATACAGCCTATGGACAAGATGTACTCCTACATCACCAGCACTACACTGGTGGATCATGCAGCCTATGGACATGATGTACTCCTACATCACTATAGCACTACACTGGTGGATCATACAGCCTATGGACATGATGTACTCCTACATCACTATAGCACTACACTGGTGGATCATACAGCCTATAGACATGATGTACTCCTACATCACTATAGCACTACACTGGTAGATCATACAGCCTATGGACATGATGTACTCCTACATCACTATAGCACTACACTGGTGGATCATACAGCCTATAGACATGATGTACTCCTACATCACCAGCACTACACTGGTGGATCATGCAGCCTATGGGTGTACTCCTACATCACTATAGCACTACACTGGTGGATCATACAGCCTATGGACATGATGTACTCCTACATCACTATAGCACTACACTGGTGGATCATGCAGCCTATGGGTGTACTCCTACATCACCAGCACTACACTGGTGGATCATACAGCCTATGGGTGTACTCCTACATCACTATAGCACTATACTGGTGGATCATACAGCCTATGGACAAGATGTACTCCTACATCACCAGCACTACACTGGTGGATCATACAGCCTATGGACATGATGTACTCCTACATCACCAGCACTACACTGGTGGATCATACAGCCTATGGACATGATGTACTCCTACATCACCAGCACTACACTGGTGGATCATACAGCCTATGGACAAGATGTACTCCTACATCACCAGCACTACACTGGTGGATCATACAGCCTATGGACATGATGTACTCCTACATCACCAGCACTACACTGGTGGATCATACAGCCTATGGACATGGTGTACTCCTACATCACCAGCACTACACTGGTGGATCATACAGCCTATGGACATGATGTACTCCTACATCACCAGCACTACACTGGTGGATCATACAGCCTATGGACAAGATGTACTCCTACATCACTATAGCACTACACTGGTGGATCATACAGCCTATGGGTGTACTCCTACATCACTATGGCACTACACTGGTGGATCATACAGCCTATGGACATGATGTACTCCTACATCACTATAGCACTACACTGGTGGATCATGCAGCCTATGGACATGATGTACTCCTACATCACTATAGCACTACACTGGTGGATCATACAGCCTATGGACATGATGTACTCCTACATCACCAGCACTACACTGGTGGATCATACAGCCTATGGACATGATGTACTCCTACATCACCAGCACTACACTGGTGAATCATACAGCCTATGGACATGATGTACTCCTACATCACTATAGCACTACACTGGTGGATCATACAGCCTATGGACATGATGTACTCCTACATCACCAGCACTACACTGGTGGATCATACAGCCTATGGACATGATGTACTCCTACATCACCAGCACTACACTGGTGGATCATACAGCCTATGGACATGATGTACTCCTACATCACCAGCACTACACTGGTGGATCATACAGCCTATGGACATGATGTACTCCTACATCACTATAGCACTACACTGGTGGATCATACAGCCTATGGGTGTACTCCTACATCACTATAGCACTACACTGGTGGATCATGCAGCCTATGGGTGTACTCCTACATCACTATAGCACTACACTGGTGGATCATGCAGCCTATGGACATGATGTACCCCTACATCACCAGCACTACACTGGTGGATCATACAGCCTATGGACATGACATACTCCTACATCACTATGGCACTACACTGGTGGATCATACAGCCTATGGACATGACGTACTCCTACATCACTATGGCACTACACTGGTGGATCATACAGCCTATGGACATGACGTACTCCTACATCACTATGGCACTACACTGGTGGATCATACAGCCTATGGGTGTACTCCTACATCACTATAGCACTACACTGGAAGATCATACAGCCTATAGACATGATGTACTCCTACATCACCAGCACAACACTGGTGGATCATACAGCCTATGGACATGATGTACTCCTACATCACCAGCACTACACTGGTGGATCATGCAGCCTATAGACATGATGTACTCCTACATCACCAGCACTACACTGGTGAATCATACAGCCTATGGACATGATGTACTCCTACATCACCAGCACTACACTGGTGGATCATGCAGCCTATGGACATGATGTACTCCTACATCACCAGCACTACACTGGTGGATCATACAGCCTATGGACATGATGTACTCCTACATCACCAGCACTACACTGGTGGATCATGCAGCCTATGGACATGATGTACTCCTACATCACCAGCACTACACTGGTGGATCATGCAGCCTATGGACATGACGTACTCCAACATCACTATAGCACTAAACTGGTGGATCATACAGCCTATGGACATAATGTACTCCTACATCACCAGCACTACTCTGGTGGATCATACAGCCTATGGGTGTACCCCTACATCACTATAGCACTACACTGGTGGATCATACAGCCTATGGACATGATGTACTCCTACATCACCAGCACTACACTGGTGGATCATGCAGCCTATGGGTGTACTCCTACATCACCAGCACTACACTGGTGGATCATACAGCCTATGGACATGATGTACTCCTACATCACTATAGCACTACACTGGTGGATCATACAGCCTATGGGTGTACTCCTACATCACTATAGCACTACACTGGTGGTTCATACAGCCTATGGACATGGTGTACTCCTCCATCACCAGCACTACACTGGTGGATCATGCAGCCTATGGGTGTACTCCTACATCACTATGGCACTACACTGGTGGATCATACAGCCTATGGACATGATGTACTCCTACATCACCAGCACTACACTGGTGGATCATACAGCCTATGGACATGATGTACTCCTACATCACCAGCACTACACTGGTGGATCATACAGCCTATGGGCATGGTGTACTCCTACATCACCAGCACTACACTGGTGGATCATACAGCCTATGGGTGTACTCCTACATCACCAGCACTACACTGGTGGATCATACAGCCTATGGGTGTACTCCTACATCACCAGCACTACACTGGTGGATCATGCAGCCTATGGGTGTACTCCTACATCACTATAGCACTACACTGGTGGATCATGCAGCCTATGGACATGATGTACTCCTACATCACCAGCACTACACTGGTGGATCATACAGCCTATGGACATGATGTACTCCTACATCACCAGCACTACACTGGTGGATCATGCAGCCCATGGACATGGTGTACTCCTACATCACTATAGCACTACACTGGTGGATCATGCAGCCTATGGACATGATGTACTCCTACATCACCAGCACTACACTGGTGGATCATACAGCCTATGGACATGATGTACTCCTACATCACCAGCACTACACTGGTGGATCATGCAGCCTATGGACATGATGTACTCCTACATCACTATAGCACTACACTGGTGGATCATACAGCCTATGGACATGATGTACTCCTACATCACCAGCACTACACTGGTGGATCATGCAGCCTATGGACATGATGTACTCCTACATCACCAGCACTACACTGGTGGATCATGCAGCCTATGGACATGATGTACTCCTACATCACCAGCACTACACTGGTGGATCATGCAGCCTATGGGTGTACTCCTACATCACCAGCACTACACTGGTGGATCATACAGCCTATGGACATGATGTACTCCTACATCACTATAGCACTACACTGGTGGATCATACAGCCTATGGGTGTACTCCTACATCACTATAGCACTACACTGGTGGTTCATACAGCCTATGGACATGGTGTACTCCTACATCACCAGCACTACACTGGTGGATCATGCAGCCTATGGGTGTACTCCTACATCACTATGGCACTACACTGGTGGATCATACAGCCTATGGACATGATGTACTCCTACATCACCAGCACTACACTGGTGGATCATACAGCCTATGGACATGATGTACTCCTACATCACCAGCACTACACTGGTGGATCATACAGCCTATGGGCATGGTGTACTCCTACATCACCAGCACTACACTGGTGGATCATACAGCCTATGGGTGTACTCCTACATCACCAGCACTACACTGGTGGATCATACAGCCTATGGGTGTACTCCTACATCACCAGCACTACACTGGTGGATCATGCAGCCTATGGGTGTACTCCTACATCACTATAGCACTACACTGGTGGATCATGCAGCCTATGGACATGATGTACTCCTACATCACCAGCACTACACTGGTGGATCATACAGCCTATGGACATGATGTACTCCTACATCACCAGCACTACACTGGTGGATCATGCAGCCCATGGACATGGTGTACTCCTACATCACTATAGCACTACACTGGTGGATCATGCAGCCTATGGACATGATGTACTCCTACATCACCAGCACTACACTGGTGGATCATACAGCCTATGGACATGATGTACTCCTACATCACCAGCACTACACTGGTGGATCATGCAGCCTATGGACATGATGTACTCCTACATCACTATAGCACTACACTGGTGGATCATACAGCCTATGGACATGATGTACTCCTACATCACCAGCACTACACTGGTGGATCATGCAGCCTATGGACATGATGTACTCCTACATCACCAGCACTACACTGGTGGATCATGCAGCCTATGGACATGATGTACCCCTACATCACCAGCACTACACTGGTGGATCATACAGCCTATGGGTGTACTCCTACATCACCAGCACTACACTGGTGGTTCATACAGCCTATGGACATGGTGTACTCCTACATCACCAGCACTACACTGGTGGATCATACAGCCTATGGACATGATGTACTCCTACATCACCAGCACTACACTGGTGGATCATACAGCCTATGGGCATGATGTACTCCTACATCACCAGCACTACACTGGTGGATCATGCAGCCTATGGACATGATGTACTCCTACATCACCAGCACTACACTGGTGGATCATGCAGCCTATGGACATGATGTACCCCTACATCACCAGCACTACACTGGTGGATCATGCAGCCTATGGACATGATGTACTCCTACATCACCAGCACTACAATGGTGGATCATACAGCCTATGGACATGATGTACTCCTACATCACCAGCACTACACTGGTGGATCATACAGCCTATGGACATGGTGTACTCCTACATCACCAGCACTACACTGGTGGATCATGCAGCCTATGGACATGATGTACTCCTACATCACCAGCACTACACTGGTGGATCATGCAGCCTATGGACATGATGTACTCCTACATCACCAGCACTACACTGGTGGATCATGCAGCCTATGGACATGGTGTACTCCTACATCACCAGCACTACACTGGTGGATCATACAGCCTATGGGTGTACTCCTACATCACTATAGCACTACACTGGTGGATCATACAGCCTATGGACATGATGTACTCCTACATCACCAGCACTACACTGGTGGATCATACAGCCTATGGACATGGTGTACTCCTACATCACCAGCACTACACTGGTGGATCATACAGCCTATGGGTGTACCCCTACATCACTATAGCACTACACTGGTGGATCATACAGCCTATGGACATGATGTACTCCTACATCACTATAGCACTACACTGGTGGATCATACAGCCTATGGACATGGTGAACTCCTACATCACCAGCACTACACTGGTGGATCATACAGCCTATGGACATGATGTACTCCTACATCACCAGCACTACACTGGTGGATCATACAGCCTATGGACATGATGTACTCCTACATCACCAGCACTACACTGGTGGATCATGCAGCCTATGGACATGATGTACTCCTACATCACCAGCACTACACTGGTGGATCATGCAGCCTATGGACATGATGTACTCCTACATCACCAGCACTACACTGGTGGATCATACAGCCTATGGACATGATGTACTCCTACATCACCAGCACTACACTGGTGGATCATGCAGCCTATGGACATGATGTACTCCTACATCACCAGCACTACACTGGTGGATCATGCAGCCTATGGACATGATGTACTCCTACATCACCAGCACTACACTGGTGGATCATGCAGCCTATGGACATGATGTACTCCTACATCACCAGCACTACACTGGTGGATCATACAGCCTATGGACATGACGTACTCCAACATCACTATAGCACTACACTGGTGGATCATGCAGCCTATGGACATGATGTACTCCTACATCACTATAGCACTACACTGGTGGATCATACAGCCTATGGGTGTACTCCTACATCACCAGCACTACACTGGTGGATCATACAGCCTATGGACATGATGTACTCCTACATCACCAGCACTACACTGGTGGATCATACAGCCTATGGACATGATGTACTCCTACATCACCAGCACTACACTGGTGGATCATACAGCCTATGGACAAGATGTACTCCTACATCACCAGCACTACACTGGTGGATCATACAGCCTATGGACATGATGTACTCCTACATCACCAGCACTACACTGGTGGATCATACAGCCTATGGACAAGATGTACTCCTACATCACTATAGCACTACACTGGTGGATCATACAGCCTATGGGTGTACTCCTACATCACTATAGCACTACACTGGTGGTTCATACAGCCTATGGACATGGTGTACTCCTACATCACCAGCACTACACTGGTGGATCATACAGCCTATGGGTGTACTCCTACATCACCAGCACTACACTGGTGGATCATACAGCCTATGGACATGGTGTACTCCTACATCACCAGCACTACACTGGTGAATCATGCAGCCTATGGACATGATGTACTCCTACATCACTATAGCACTACACTGGTGGATCATACAGCCTATGGACATGATGTACTCCTACATCACTATAGCACTACACTGGTGGATCATATAGCCTATGGGTGTACTCCTACATCACTATAGCACTACACTGGTGGATCATACAGCCTATGGACATGATGTACTCCTACATCACCAGCACTACACTGGTGGATCATACAGCCTATGGACATGATGTACTCCTACATCACCAGCACTACACTGGTGGATCATACAGCCTATGGACATGATGTACTCCTACATCACCAGCACTACACTGGTGGATCATGCAGCCTATGGACATGATGTACTCCTACATCACTATAGCACTACACTGGTGGATCATACAGCCTATGGACATGATGTACTCCTACATCACCAGCACTACACTGGTGGATCATGCAGCCTATGGACATGATGTACTCCTACATCACCAGCACTACACTGGTGGATCATGCAGCCTATGGACATGATGTACCCCTACATCACCAGCACTACACTGGTGGATCATACAGCCTATGGGTGTACTCCTACATCACCAGCACTACACTGGTGGATCATACAGCCTATGGGTGTACTCCTACATCACCAGCACTACACTGGTGGATCATGCAGCCTATGGACATGATGTACCCCTACATCACCAGCACTACACTGGTGGATCATACAGCCTATGGGTGTACTCCTACATCACTATAGCACTACACTGGTGGATCATACAGCCTATAGACATGATGTACTCCTACATCACCAGCACTACACTGGTGGATCATGCAGCCTATGGACATGATGTACCCCTACATCACCAGCACTACACTGGTGAATCATACAGCCTATGGACATGATGTACTCCTACATCATTATAGCACTACACTGGTGGATCATACAGCCTATGGACATGGTGTACTCCTACATCACTATAGCACTACACTGGTGGATCATACAGCCTCTGGACATGGTGTACTCCTACATCACTATAGCACTACACTGGTGAATCATACAGCCTATGGACATGATGTACTCCTACATCACCAGCACTACACTGGTGGATCATGCAGCCTATGGACATGGTGTACTCCTACATCACTATAGCACTACACTGGTGGATCATGCAGCCTATGGACATGATGTACTCCTACATCACTATAGCACTACACTGGTGAATCATACAGCCTATGGACATGATGTACTCCTACATCACCAGCACTACACTGGTGGATCATACAGCCTATGGACATGATGTACTCCTACATCACTATAGCACTACACTGGTGAATCATACAGCCTATGGACATGATGTACTCCTACATCACCAGCACTACACTGGTGGATCATGCAGCCTATGGACATGGTGTACTCCTACATCACTATAGCACTACACTGGTGGATCATGCAGCCTATGGACATGATGTACTCCGACATCACTATAGCACTACACTGGTGGATCATACAGCCTATGGGTGTACTCCTACATCACCAGCACTACACTGGTGGATCATACAGCCTATGGACATGATGTACTCCTACATCACCAGCACTACACTGGTGGATCATGCAGCCTATGGACATGGTGTACTCCTACATCACTATAGCACTACACTGGTGGATCATGCAGCCTATGGACATGATGTACTCCGACATCACTATAGCACTACACTGGTGGATCATACAGCCTATGGGTGTACTCCTACATCACCAGCACTACACTGGTGGATCATACAGCCTATGGACATGATGTACTCCTACATCACCAGCACTACACTGGTGGATCATGCAGCCTATGGACATGGTGTACTCCTACATCACTATAGCACTACACTGGTGGATCATGCAGCCTATGGACATGATGTACTCCGACATCACTATAGCACTACACTGGTGGATCATACAGCCTATGGGTGTACTCCTACATCACCAGCACTACACTGGTGGATCATGCAGCCTATGGACATGGTGTACTCCTACATCACTATAGCACTACACTGGTGGATCATGCAGCCTATGGGCATGATGTACTCCGACATCACTATAGCACTACACTGGTGGATCATACAGCCTATGGACATGATGTACTCCTACATCACCAGCACTACACTGGTGGATCATGCAGCCTATGGACATGGTGTACTCCTACATCACTATAGCACTACACTGGTGGATCATGCAGCCTATGGGCATGATGTACTCTGACATCACTATAGCACTACACTGGTGGATCATGCAGCCTATGGACATGACCTACTCCTACATCACCAGCACTACACTGGTGGATCATGCAGCCTATGGACATGACGTACTCCTACATCACTAGCACTACACTGGTGGATCATACAGCCTATGGACATGACGTACTCCTACATCACTATAGCACTACACTGGTGGATCATGCAGCCTATGGACATGATGTACTCCTACATCACTATAGCACTACACTGGTGGATCATGCAGCCTATGGGTGTACTCCTACATCACTATAGCACTACACTGGTGGATCATACAGCCTATGGACATGATGTACTCCTACATCACCAGCACTACACTGGTAGATCATACAGCCTATGGACATGATGTACTCCTACATCACTATAGCACTACACTGGTGGATCATACAGCCTATGGACAAGATGTACTCCTACATCACTATAGCACTACACTGGTGGATCATACAGCCTATAGACATGATGTACTCCTACATCACCAGCACTACACTGGTGGATCATGCAGCCTATGGGTGTACTCCTACATCACTATAGCACTACACTGGTGGATCATACAGCCTATGGACATGATGTACTCCTACATCACTATAGCACTACACTGGTGGATCATACAGCCTATGGACAAGATGTACTCCTACATCACTATAGCACTACACTGGTGGATCATACAGCCTATAGACATGATGTACTCCTACATCACCAGCACTACACTGGTGGATCATGCAGCCTATGGGTGTACTCCTACATCACTATAGCACTACACTGGTGGATCATACAGCCTATGGACATGATGTACTCCTACATCACTATAGCACTACACTGGTGGATCATGCAGCCTATGGGTGTACTCCTACATCACCAGCACTACACTGGTGGATCATACAGCCTATGGGTGTACTCCTACATCACTATAGCACTATACTGGTGGATCATACAGCCTATGGACATGATGTACTCCTACATCACCAGCACTACACTGGTGGATCATACAGCCTATGGACATGGTGTACTCCTACATCACCAGCACTACACTGGTGGATCATACAGCCTATGGACATGATGTACTCCTACATCACCAGCACTACACTGGTGGATCATACAGCCTATGGACAAGATGTACTCCTACATCACTATAGCACTACACTGGTGGATCATACAGCCTATGGGTGTACTCCTACATCACTATAGCACTATACTGGTGGATCATGCAGCCTATGGACATGGTGTACTCCTACATCACCAGCACTACACTGGTGGATCATACAGCCTATGGACATGGTGTACTCCTACATCACCAGCACTACACTGGTGGATCATACAGCCTATGGGTGTACTCCTACATCACTATAGCACTACACTGGTGGATCATACAGCCTATGGACATGATGTACTCCTACATCACCATCACTACACTGGAGGAATATGTCAGCCTATGGGCATGATGTCTTCCTACACCTGTAGCCTTTAAAGGACTGACATGAACAATGTATATAATGCAATGGTCGCACCACACAGTCATAAAAGGGTTAATATAATATGACCTGCTTGTATTTGACTTTGTATTGAAGTTAGAGAATCCATACTGCTATACTGATATTGGCCTTTACCCAGAGGAGGTATCACGCTTTGTTCTCACAGTTACAAACATCTGGTGAATATTGTGGTAGCCCGTGGGAATCTGTCCTTAATTGTGTAGACCATTATCATCCCACAATTATATGCCTGTGTGAGTAGATACATCCTATACACAATAGTCCTGCAATACCATATGGTCTAATTCAGTGGTCGTTTGTTTTGTTGTTGTTTTTTTTTTTAAAAAGGAGGTGGGTGAGCACAATTTTGGTCCACCCTAGAAGGGGTCCCTTTTCTCTTCTTTTTCCTGTGCCACATCTTCCGTTCTATAGTAGAACACACACTGAAAAAAGTGATATTTTGTTTCGTTCTTCAAAGAGGGTTCAAATATTTATTTGTCACTCTCAAATCATTTCCCCCCAGTTGATAACATAGTAGCCCTCAGGGAGTATAAAGTACCCAATTTCTGGAGAGTTAGTGGTTATAAATCTTTTTTATTTCTTGCAAAAGAAATGTCAAACTGGCATCACATTTTGACATATCAAGGGCATATGAATGTTGTAACATATAACAGAATCATGTTTCTCTACCTTTAACCCTTCATTTCTAGTTCTATATGTCAGAGATAGCCTTAATTCTGAAAGGTTTGTAATTTCTAACGGCAAACTAGATGATTAGACAAAAAAGCAACATAATATTCATCATCCCTTGGGGCTCCATGACAACATATATCCCATGAGGTCATAGACACCTGGTAAGATACACTGCGGGGAGGTGTTTAAAATGTGCCGGTTACTGTTGTGAAATATTTTGAATATGGTTTAACATCATAAATAGTTGGCTGAGAATTGGTCCTCTAACATAAATCCGTTTAACATCAGTTTTAAACATGTAGCTGATTAATTCGGTATACCACAAAGGCCGAGCACCAAATAATCAGTCGTCTCAAATTAGCACTATGGGTGCAGGGGACTGATTCATAACGTTAAAAGGAAAATCTTTCATTGAAACGATCAGGGTGACATGATCATCTCATACTAAAAGTAACTCTTTCATTGAAACGAAAATCTTTCATGGTTATTGTATTAACTATATCAAGGTAAGAGTTATTAGAGCATGGTGTGAATTGCACCAAAACGATCATCTGAGTTTTAGGTTACCAGGCTGATTCTTTCAACAATAATAATATCTCTGTTAATTCTTTAACTTATGAGTCGCCATCCAGGCCCACTAAAACCAATGTTAAGCACTACAAGACACCACTCCATTGAGCACCGGTCTCAAACAAGGGTCAGGGTTAAAACGGGGTTGGAATTTATCAGCGTGCGGTTGCATTACTGAACCACTGCAAAATACACTTCAAATTTGCTAAACATATTGTCTGTTTGTTTATAAAGTCATTTTGTTATTGGATGATGTCAACTCAAACAACATGAATTATCGGTTGTATGGATGGGGTCATAAATCTGTTTAATGGTTTCCACAGCCATCTTCATATCGTGGTATGTACAATCAGTGAGTCATTTGAGAAATATGTAACGTTGGAGTACATAGAGCAGTTGTATGTGTACAGTTTAGGGTATGTGTCAGAATCGTTAACTATAGCCAAATATACCTACAACCACCATTTTAATACTCTCGTAAAAAATACGCCTTCCAGACGATCACCAGCTATCTTGTGCAAATCAAATCATACAAGATGATTGTACAAATTTGTGAGCCTATGCTATGTGCAACAACACTACTTGTTTTATTGCTCTAAATAGTTCTCTCCATGGTCACTTTGTTACATAATGATATTGATTTTCAGTAGACCTGCTTTGTTCAAAATGATATTGGATATGAAATCTGAAATTTATTTAAATCATTATGTCATAAATCCTTCCATTTCAGAATAAGTTGACCCTAGTACATGAGTATCAGTGATTTTAAAGGAAACAGTATTTAGATAGGATGCACAGCAAATAAAAAGACCACTTGGTACTTTAGCATTCCTTATTGTCATTTCATATAAACGATAACCAAAGAGGCTATCATGAAATAATGCTGTTATCTCCACTTTGAAGTCTATCAATGACCAACCCTTGAAACTGTCCCCTAAACCTCACCTTTACTTTGTCTGAACACTTTTAAACATATTTAACACGCTAACACTTTGCCCTCCTTGTGTTCCAGGTGTTGGACCTGATGGGTAACCAGCTGACCACCGTTCCCAGCTCCTCCTTCACCTACCTCCTGTCACTCCGCGAACTCATCCTACGAGGCAACCCCATTAAGTACATCACAGAGAATGCATTTGGCAACCTGCCTCACATCGAGATACTCAACTTTGAGAACTGTATCTTAGAGCGGGTTGATCCTAAGGCATACCACGGGTTGGTTAATATAAAGGAGATTAATATGGTGAATAATGAGCTTCAAACGTTAGATGCAAGTATGGAGCAGTCACTACCTCCCAATCTGAACATATTTCGGTTGTACCGTAACCCGTGGAACTGCGACTGTAAGCTGCGGTGGTTGCGGGAATGGATCGAGGACACTAAAGTAAACTGGGATTTCTCCCAGAATACCCCTGCTTGTTCGTCACCGGAGATCATGCGTGGGTTGAATTGGAAGCATCTGACACCTGAGCAATTTGCTTGTTCTAGTGAGATCCTTACTAATGGTACCACTAGTATGGAGTTGGAAGTGGGTGAGAATGTGACTATTGAGTGTCTGATTAGAGGTGACCCTATTCCTACTGTGTCCTGGTACAAGGAACCCAATCAGCATATCACAGTAGGCACCAATATCCATAAGTATATGGTGGTCATGACCGGCCAACAACCCATTCGCAGTTCCCTCACCATATGGAATGTTCACCTGGAGGATGCGGGTGATTATAAGTGTGTGGCCGCTAACTCAGCAGGGCGGGAGGCAGTGACCTATAAACTGTGGATTAGGGATCCTATAGATATACCCCGCCCTGAGGGAGTGACTGGTATCAGTCAGGAGTCTATACTTGGTATAGCAGTTGGAGGTGCTTTGTTTATACTCATACTAGTTGTGTGCGTCGTGTATGGTCTCAGGAGGAGAGATCGGCGTAAGCACGCATACAGAGTCAGGGACTATAAGAAGCCTCCTAAGGGTAAGAAAGACAAGAGTTACATCAAGGAGAACTGTGACAAGTCTCTACCTGGTGCAACCACTGAGCTCCTATCTGAGAAGGAGAAGGAGAAGGAGCGCGGGAAAGTCGAGTTGCAGCTGACAGAGACTGCAATGGGTAATGATATTAACCATCGGCATGACAACAAGGAGGAGTTCCAAATGAAGTTATTTTCCTACAGCAGGGGTAACGGAAAAGATGATAAAGTGCAGCTGGATCAAGGGTATGCTACTCCTGATAGGGAGGACACTGAGACCGACCCATTATGTAAGGGCCAGGAAACCAGCCTGAAACCTATGGGTAATGACATACGGGAGGTCACGCCTGATTTGCTCAAGAATGATAACAACACAGGTAATCATCATACCAAAAAGTCGAACCATGTCACAATTGAGGAGAATCCCTATGTTAAGGAGTATAAGCCTAATGGTGGCATAGACAGGCAGAAGGATCTGCAGATTAATAAGCCAGACTATAGCAGTTGTAATAACACAAGCAGGGACCATCACCGACACAGGGATGCAGGTGGGGGTGGGTCAGATCTAGTGGGTCATAATCGTGATAAGGGGAGGAACCGTGAGCCTCCTGAGACCAAACATCCAAACTCACGGAAAAACTCTCTGGAAGATATCCTCGCACAAAACTCTTCTAGCTCAAAAGACAGTTTGTCCAGTTCTCAGAGAGACAGTTCTCGCAGTTCCCCCAATCGCAGCCCTAACCCAGAGCTACAGGACAGCTTGCAGTCACAACAGAGCAAAAGCAACAACAGTAGTAGCAGCATCCCCCATGCCCCTGTGTCTAGTAGTGGCCATCACCCCTTGCCGAGTAGCCTCAGTAAGAACCCGGAGAACCGGCGTGAGCGAATCAGTGAGGGAGTCAAGTTTGCCACCCTGCCAAGTAAGTCTAACGCTAAAGGTCTGTCAGCCTCAGCTTATATCACCACAGGGACCATGCGGCCAGTGTCGGGCCGCGCCGCAGGACGGCCAAGTGCCAAGGTAGTAGGACAAAGACCTCATTCTCAAGGTTGGGGGGCGCCACCTGTGAGCCCACAGGGAAGTCCCCGGAGGGTGGCTAATGCCACAGGTGCTGCCCCTGTGCCTATCATTAAGCTGCCTGATGGGCATCTTGTAGGCAAAAAGGACTATCGCACACTCGTGGTTCCCCCGCCACCACTACCACCAGCCAACCGGTCCCCCTTTGCCATACGCAACCCGATCACTGGCCCGGCGGCCCTTGTGAACCCCGGTGAAGGCCTCCCCCCTGCTCCAAGAAAACCCCCCAGGACGTACTCCTCTGTGTATGAGAACCCTTACGGCACCCTCGCCAGCCGCTCCAGCCATCAAAGCAGCCATGACAGTCGGCAAAGCAGTCATGACAGTCGGCAAAGCAGCCATGACAGTGACGGAGAACGACCGCATAAAATTGGAGAGAAGGATGAGTTTGGGACCTGTGTATAGTCAGATGATGACTGGATATAGTCAACTAGGCACTGACTAGGTACAGTCACATGTAGTCTATCACACATTGTAAGGGTGGAGTCATGTGCGGGCTGTGTATAGTCATGACTTGACTGTCAATAGTCATAGGATGACCATGTACAGTCGCTGTGATGGTAACCCATAACGCTGGGTCACTCACAGGGGTAGACACTAACGCAGGAAGCCAAAGCGAACAGTTTGAAACTCTGGCCTTAATCATACTTCAGTGTGTGTTCAACTCAATTAAGTCACTAAATATCAATTTTTAAATGGAAAAAATTGGAAATGAATATTGGACCAAACACTGACAAATTGAAGAGAATATCTGTGGCTGTATAAAAGATGAAGGAAGTGGGCTTTGCTGGCTTCTGTCTGACGGTGTTGGTGTCTACATCTGTGACTCACATGCTGACTCTATTAAGTCAACTTTGGTGTATGTATGTACAGGTGTGAGTATAAGCAAAATACCACAAGTCAGGTTCTTATCAAGTGTGTGAAATGTATACAGGATACTGAATATGTTTTATACGTCCAGCTTTGCTAGTCATTGTACCATACATTAAGTGTTAGATTTATAAGGGAATCCATTAGTTGATGCTTCAGTCGTCAATGTTTAAAAAGCTTCTACTGGGATACAGATGCCCTTATGAATTGAGAGATTGCAGTGTGAGCAGATTAAGATGGTTATAAGGTGGCTGGACGTGGTAGTTAATTACTGGTATATTAAATGATGCGTTTACACTCACCCATTTTGTTTCCAGTGACCGGTTCACTTGGTGTTAAGAAAACAAAGTACAAAGTATCATTTGATACTGATGAATATAGATATCTATGTAAGAGATGTTCTAAATGCAAGCCAATCTGCATGTTGTTGTTTTCTCGGTGAGTATATATATTTTTGTACATTAGCATATGCATCAGAAGCTGCGATAGTCTTTAAAGGCAGTGATGATACAACAGAGAAACTTGTGTCTCAATAAGTCATTTTCATACATGTATGTGTATATTAATAGATATAATTATTCCTACAGAGGTGTTATTATTTGGGGCTAAACTGCAGTAGGTTGGTGAAAAGGGAGACCTGAGCTCTCTCAAGGAATAAGATGAGGGTACGATCGCATTGCTCTTGTGTGACTAATAATAGGGAAGCATTCAGTTCAAGATTGTATTATATTCCATCTTGCACACATTGACTAGGATTTTCTTTTATTCAAAAAGTACTCTCAACGAGAAATGACTCGCGGGAAGTCTCTATTATGCAGCAATCATAAAACTGTATGTCCTCCTGCCCTTCTGAAAGCTCTATTTTTTATTGCTTATTAAGCCTGACAATTTCCAGTACCTCTGGCATTAATCATACTTTGCAAATTCGACCAACACGGTTCTACTTCATCATGTTTCTGTTAAGCATAATGAGGATGCGCCTTATTCTATTCATGGGCTGGTAATGATAAATGCTACAGTGTGACATGTATCACATTGGTAGCATTATTAATCAGATATCAGCTTATCTACAAGTTATAATTGGATACTTCTCTAAATCAACAGTGTAAAAAAACACAATTGAAACAGAATAGACTACTGATTTGACCTAGAATAGAAAGTGACCACAAAGGTAGTTGTTTCTGTACATGTGTTGTTATTCTGTCAGTTGCACCTTTCAAAGTACACTTGAACTGCACACATAGCCCACCGTTGTATACATGAATGGAAACAACAAAACACATGTCAAGAACAAATCAATCAGGATTGTGTTGATGACTCCACATAAGGATAAATCTCCATGATTTAATTTTCTGATGAATCTATTTGAATATATATTAAAACTTCATGAAATTTAATTTGGTTTTTCATTGTCATTATCGTTCAAAAATCAAAAGGTGTACAGGTTATTGTTCAAAGTTATTCATTGCTCAACATTTTCATGGTATTGTATAACTGGCTTTTATAGTTTCCCGTGAAATTTGATATGTACAACATAAACTATGGATAGTTGTAAAAGAAAAGAAAAAAGGTTTAAGTGCATGTCCGAATAGATCTATCTATAACTTCATAATGGATAAATAATTCATCTGAAATACAGAATTGGATGCAACCTTACTTATGTATTGGAACAAACCACTTGTTTCATTTCTCTTCTGCAAATCGTCTATGATACCTGTGATGCTCCTTATGGTATACAGCCATAGTGCTGTACATATACTTGTTTGTGTAATGTGGCTTCTGGAGTCTGTACATTATTTCAGCAAATAATGATACATGATGAAACATTGTTTAATTTGTTGTCAGAGTGTGTTGTAGGGTTGACTTGAATTTAGCACCGGTGAATCCCCAGCGGTCTTTATATTTGTGTGCTGTAGATGACGAAAATGAATAATTTTGCATAAAAAACATTGTCCTGTCTGCGATGGTTTCATAGTTTGTATACAATAGTGCTGGTATTGGTCGGTCATGATTGATATCAAATTTTATCCATACATGTCACAGAATATTTCAAGTCATATGATATATAGATCTACTTGGAAATATCATCATAGTTCAATTGTCTTTTTTTTTCTCTTTTGGCAGTTATTTGAATGTTGCAATAAGAAGACACACAACACATTCCATACACACCACCTAAGTGATCTATCATGTTTTATATTACCAATATCCCCATCATAACTCGGATGTAATTGTAAATCAGATATGCAGTAGAAATGCTTGCATATCAGTGCTGGTTAGCTGACAATGTCCGATGGCATGTCGACCTAGACAAAGCGCCAATTTGTTGCCGGCTTATTTGTTGGATGCTCCTGGGAGGACTGTACAGAATATTGTAATATAGGTCTCCGTAATCAAACACAAGTGTAACAAATGTCATATTTTATAATCATTAATATAAGATTATGGAAAAAATTGTCATTTTGTCAGGCTTGCCAAGAAGGAAACAAGTTTGAGACATTGATGTGTAAAATATAGTGTGAATGCAGAAAGATATAATTGGTATTTTCTTAATGAAATGAAATCTGTCCGAGCTGAATGATGTTTTCCCCTGGGTGATCATTGTTAATTTCTATTTGATTTCCTCTATACACACTAATTTTGGCATTTTTGACTTAGCCGAGGCTGTACAATGGTGTGCAGCATGTATGTAGTAACTCTATTCAGTCTATCTATATCCCTCAATGCTCAAATAAGTGATACTTCCTGTCCTGAATCCCACCACTGGTCACTTACCCTTTCACGGCCAGCATCATCATAACCGCGTTACACCAGAGCAATGTTTAGAAATACCTTCTCCGCAGATCTTTATTCCTATTTTGTGGCTCGCCATGGAGAGTGTACCAGTATGTATCGTCCAGTCCTCACAGGGTTAAGAGTTTGAGGGCTGAGGGTCCATTGGTGCATCATACCGCCTGTATGGTATCAAAACACGTCATGGGTTTCAGCATGATGCATCAATGAATGCACAGCTGCAATACTGCACCATGACATCCTCTGGGTATGATGCATTCATGCATTATGCAGCTATGAGAGGGTCAGAATGGGATTCAGTGAAGTACCTATGTACAATGTCAACATCAATTCTCCTTATCACTACTACAGCAAGAAATACAAAGCTACAGCAATCCATGTATTGTACCTGTGTGGATGTCTCTATTGGCATTAGTTTGTGACTATTGCCGACATGTGTAATGTAACATACACTAGATTGTTCATTAATTGTGGTGTACTGATATAGTAGTATGAGACATTGAGTTGATATAAATGCCCTCCATGATATGTGCTATAATTATTGATATTACTGCTAGACTTTAAAAGGCGGCCGGTTAATATACAGCCAGGCCCTGACACGATAGCCCAGTCCGCAGCTAATAGAAAACTTAAATGTTAAATCAAGGGTTTCATTGGTGTAATGCAGAGGTTCTAGTCTGGTATTCTGTCCTGTGGCGAATCACTGCAGTCGGTAATAAGTTAAGATGAAGAATTTGAGTTTCCATTTAATACATTGTTGTTATGTAAGCAATATTTGCCTGTTTATGAGGATAATGACTCATTGTACTAGTCGAGTATCGCTCGGTGGCTCATAGTGTGTTATTGATAATAATGTAGCTGTGCTTGTGATGGGGGAGAATTAAACGTTTTGAATAGTTCAGCTTTTGAGAAGTCCAATTATACCTCACACTCTGCTGCACTCATGAGGTAAGAATAAAATAAATCCATTTAGTTAACTGTCAAAATCTGACTCACAATAACTGACAAATTAGAGACAACTTGAGAGATACAATTTGATATTTATATGTACATACTTTTCTTAAGGTAAAGAAATAGGACCAGTTTTACTATCCTTTGATTAAGTACATATACTGTCTTTTTCTGAAATGATAATACTGATTTTTGGCAACCATTGCTTACTTTGTTTCCATTATTTTCGTTTTTTACTGAAACATCAGAAATTGAAAAAAGATTTAGTATGTTTTGAAGACTTGAAATGACTAAACAAAGGCGAAGTAGGTGAATCGAACCGGTTCTACAGCTTTACTCCACTGTGTGTTATGTCATATAATTACCTGTTCTGAATGATAGTTTCATAGTCAACATATCCTATTTTGATAATGAACCTATAACCTACAAGATGTTCCCTCCCACTATACATGTCTATGTTTATGAGGTATACAAAGAAGTGAACTGGTGCTGTGCAGCGAAAGCAGACATGACGTAAATCGTTATATACTGAAGTCGTTTTTGGCTTTCTGTGCTCTGTGAACCACCCAATAATACTAATTTACAGACAGTCTGTGTAAGTACTAACATCACTGTATGTATATTTGTTGGTAAGCAACATGGTTGTTATAATTATTATGATAAATGATGATATAGTGTTGTCAATGCATAGCAAGCACCTCTAGGCTGCCATCCGCAGTCGCTCTGTGGACATATGATGAATAAACAGAATCTCATAAAGCTTACTGTCTTGGTTTTTTTTTATAACCATAGCACCTTAGATATAAGGTCTGACTTATAAACTAGGAAAAGCCCTACAGAACCTGATTTAAAAACTCTATCAGATTAACTACGATCAAATAAGATTCAGATCAATACGGGCCAAATATTCTGTTTTTCAGCTCAAGGGTGCTATATATAAGAAATGCAGAAATGGGGAAAACAATGGTGGACAGCAACACTGTTACCCTGTAACGAGGGCAGTGTTCTCTCCAAGCATTAACCCATTCCCTCCTTAACATTATGGGAAGAAAAGAAGGGGCCCAGTATTTGATGAGGTTTTACAAAACAAACTCCTAAATTTGAAACCGTAATATTACACCAATTTGCCAATTCAAATTCTCAAATGACGAAACCTGCAGGCAGGAAGGAAAAAGGGATGGACAAAAGAAACTCAGGAAAAGGAAGACACAGCCAGAATGGGCAGCGTTAAAAAGTGAATTCCATTATTCCTATCAGCAGGAGGTAGTGAAAAAAAGAGTGTGGTATTTTGTTTGTTTATTGTTCTCGCACAAACAGGAAGTGTGCTGTGTGACTCTGTAAAGAAGATTATGTTCTTAGAAGGATAGGATATTGCTGTGTCAGCTGAAATTAATGTGCAAGCTTGTTGTTTCTCTGTTACTAGTGTAAGCAGATACTTATTTCGACTGCCTGTTTGATTTGTCAAATTTATTTTTCTTGTGATTATTTGGTCTTAGGTCTACAGTATATAGGTTGAATAATATGTTGAGTTCAAGGCAAATCATGCTTCAAAAAAGACACCCCTCTAACATTAAAATGAAAAGGTTTAATGTTCATCTGGAGCAAGATTTCTCTATAGTATATAGTACAATATCCAGCGTTTGAAGTTTTGCGAATATTATAAGGTTTATTAGGGGTCCATCTATGCATATAAGCAGCAACCTTAGGTATTATGGGAGGCCAGAGGCATCCGTTATTATCTCTAAACCCTCATCACTCTCTGGGACCAGTGCTTCCTGCCCAAGTTTTAGGGCGGTAAGCTAGTGGATGTTACTGTGGAGTCCTACTCTTCTTTCAGAATTGCTTAAGTGGAAGTGTTGCCCCTGTGGACACCCCTGTTCCAGAGGCATCCGTTATTATCTCTAAACCCTCATTGCGAATGCGTTTAGAGGCCATGGGGAGGTGTTCCAGCCACCAGGAGATGGCTCTGTCTCACCAGTTTGATGCAACTACTTTTGGGGAGGTTTCTGACCGGGGAGGTTTCTGACCAGGGAGGTTTTTTGACTGGGGAGGTTTCTGACCGGGGAGGTTTCAGACCGGGGAGGTTTCAGACCGGGGAGGTTTCAGACCGGGGAGGTTTCTGACCGGGAAAACGATATGGCCAATTGTGCCACAAATATATGGGGTGGCAAGAAATTTATCAATCTAAATTGGAGCCACGATAGGATCAATCCTATGTTGCCTGAAAAAAAAACTATGCCTTTCTGTGATGAAATTCAAACTACAGGTCAATAGATGTTTTTATAACTGCCGGTCAGAAACCTCTTTGGGAGAGGAGGAAGTCAAGAAAATGTTCCTTCTCGGTTTTTCCTGAGTCTGGAAAGGAACAAAAAGCACAGGGAAGAGTGCCCTGAACCATAAGGAACATGGGGGTTTTGAAAAAAAAACAGTACCTTTCTGTGACGAATTTCAAACTGGAGGCTAAATAACTATCTGTAATTGGCGGTCAGAAACCTCGGTCAGAAACCTCCTCGAACGTACTTGCATCACATTGGTGAGAACAAGCCAGATGTCATCAAGTCCCGCTTGGCCTATTATCATGGGCCCATCAAAATTACCTTTGTTCTTTTCAAGCTCAAGGTTTCTATCTCTCTCCAAACCTTCAATGTGTGCTGCGCCATATTGGACTCCTGGCGCGAGAGATTTCATGAGGCCCACAATTGTGCTACATACCAACACGTATATTTCTGTACATAATACAAAGCAAGGCCTTATCTAACATTCAGTGACACTTAACAGTTTGCGATTGGAAAGCATTAATCATTTTTGCTGGAAGTAAACAGTCTTACTTGATGAATAGCATACCATTTCAGATTTTTCATTATTTACTGCTATTATCTTCTTCCAATGTGGTTTACAAATTGTCAGAAACCCACCTCCAATTGTTACAATAATGCCCGCGGGACCACATTATACAAAGCTGGTCGAGAGAACTAGGAATGCATTGCAGAAAATGATTAAGTAGCAGCATCTATCTCTTCCCCTATCTTATTAAGTTATGTAGGTTAGAATCCATTAAATGACAATTTGTTATTAGAATTTGGGTCCAAAAAACAAGGAAAATGGCCGACTCAAGGTACATGGATGACTCAAGGTCACTCTTCCTTCATACATATTTTACCTCTATAATAGACACTGAAGTCCAGGTGTGGAAACCCACCTAGCAATGTATATATGCACACTGCTAATACTTGCTATGAACTCTAAGAGCTGGAGTGTAAGAACTTTATATAGACATGTCCATAAGGAACACCTTCCTTATGGACATAATCATTACCATAGCTATGTGTGGAACACTTGTGTATTGACATTGTATTATCGATACATAACTACTGCCTAAAGCTTGAATAAACCAGTGATAACTGGAACCTCTATAGAGCTGATCCTTTATAACCACATGAGTTCTCTCATATGACAACTTGATCATACACACACATTCCTTGTATGACACAGGACACCAGAGGAATACCTGTCCTGGCTTTAGCTGTCGTTACAGATGGTTGCGGTGTAACTGCTGCCCCCTCCAGGGAATAATAGGTACTGAACATGTCCCAGTGCTGCCTCCTCATGCCGGACATCTGAACTACTTGACCATTCTACATAGAGTAAGGTTTGACCGTATTTCCATCTGTATGGCATATCATGAGTATTACCCATTATTTGGGTTTATTATATATGTTTATTAGCTATTACATGAGTATTCTACATTGAGTTATAGTGGGATGGGTAAGACATATAATTCATGAATAGTCTACATGACTGCAGCCTTGGTGAGTAACTCACAGGTCTCGGCGGCCATTTATCATAACAACCCTTTCTACATGACTGCAGCCTTGGTGAGTAACTCACAGGTCACAGCGTCAGTCATGTATCATAACAACCCTTTCTACATGACTGCAGCCTTGGTGAGTAACTCACAGGTCACGGCGGCAGTCATGTATCATAACAACCCTTTCTACATGACTGCAGCCTTGGTGAGTAACTCACAGGTCATGGCGGCAGTCATGTATCATAACAACCCTTTCTACATGACTACAGCCTTGGTGAGTAACTCACAGGTCATGGCGGCAGTCATGTATCATAACAACCCTTTCTACATGACTGCAGCCTTGGTGAGTAACTCACAGGTCACGGCGGCAGTCATGTATCATAACAACCCTTTCTACATGACTGCAGCCTTGGTGAGTAACTCACAGGTCACGGCGGCAGTCATCTGTCATAACAACCTTTTCTACATGACTGCAGCCTTGGTGAATAACTCACAGATCACGGCGGCAGTCATCTGTCATAACAACCCTTTCTACATGACTGCAGCCTTGGTGAGTAACTCACAGGTCACGGCGGCAGTCATGTATCATAACAACCCTTTCTACATGACTGCAACCTTGGTGAGTAACATACAGGTCACGGCGGCAGTCATGTATCATAACAACCCTTTGGGGTTGACATACCTGCAGAGCGGGACCGAGGCTTTTGCCAGCAAAATCGCTGCCAGGCCTATGGACATTGCCAGAATGCAGGACCAAATGTCTCACTGTACCTTGGGCTACACTTTGTCTGTACAGTTTATAAATTCGACCATTATTTAGGCTTTAGTAAAAAAATCAGGAATGTTTTTTTTTAATACTTTAAGAGTTGAACGATTGAAATGAACAGTTGATTCCTGTTTTCATTCCTGACAGCAACAATCTTGAGGTGTTTGGTCCTGCTAAGATCAATGCGGGCCTGTAGAATAATCATCCTCCAATTGGGGTTTGTCAGTATATCCCAGGTATAATAATGATATGGTTATAAGGACATTGTGATATGATAATGGTATACTTGTAATAAAACGTCTTATCCTATGCATTGCCAACAAGAATTAGTCAATGTGGTTTGGCTTCATATCAGTTGTATTGGTACAATTTGAGTAAAATATGTTACTTGTCGACCCAATATTATTATTGAAAAAGGCAATGTATCTAATTATATTCGAGACAACATTGAGCTGTTTGAATTCACACCAGTGTTTCAACGCACATTTACAAACTTGTTTTTACCTATGTAATACCATACAGCCCAACGTATCAATATATTGTTATTATGGCTATTTTGATGTCCGTTTAGGATATAACTAGGTGTTCTAATTACGGGGGATAAACCTGTGCTGCTGGCCTGAACGATATGGTCTGTAAGCCTTTTCTTGAAACAATGTTCAAAAACACATTCAATTGAGTCAAAATCATTCAACACACACTTTTATTGACTACGTCTGTTTATTTCACCTTTCCAGAACTTTTTTTTACAATGTCAATGAAGGAAAAAAATGAGGCTATATAAAACAGGAGCCTTGCTTTTTATAAGTTGTAAGAGTAAGGAACATTGCTGCTAATCATTGCTGCTGATATGACGATTTAGGTAGGAAACATTATCGGTCATTTGGAGAAAACCAATCAGGCGGAGTGATTAATGGGATGTTTCTTTGGTCCTGTTCATTGGTATATATGACCACTCCTTCCAAAGCCATACAATAATATTGACTCATCGTTTTACGACCTTCAGCCACAGGTCCAGCGGCCTTAGTACAGCTGACTTATCAAACTGTAGCGGTACCTGTAATGTACAATATATTATTTTTCATATTTCATTTCATTGTCAAAGGTTCACCACAACATGCACAATGATTTAAAAATCATTTCATGAAATATCATAAGATATCTGAGAACTTTCAAAGAGCTTCGGGATAAAAAAGAAAATAATTTAAAAAAAAAACAACAACAACAATTCACAATATATATCCTCTCATAATGATTGTCATCGAGTTAATGAAATCTAATTAAAAAATGAATATGGCCATTTTCTCTTCTACCCAGTTTAGTAACAGAATATAGAGCTATTTGGTAATATTATTTAGGCGTTATCCTGGTAATGCATCAACGACAGGGATGGTAGGTCAATTATCATGTGTAAAGTAAAAATCTTTCCATACCCCTCCTCCCTGGTCCCTAATGGACACTTTGTTACCTGCCTCTAGCTCGCACCACTGATTAAATTTAGAACCTAATGCGATGGGACTTTTCATCAGTGTTTGAGCCACAGGCAGCTGATATCATCAGACCGGTCTGAAATTTGTGTCTCCCTCAAACCCAGCACCACCCGTCATTGTGCTATGTCTATGACCACTTCCTTACCTGTGTTTTGTCACATGTTTCTATGGTAACCTGTTTCAGCATGTGTATAACGGCCATCTTCATCTCCTGTAGGGCCAGCCTCATCCCGATACACATACGTGGTCCTGCACCAAACGGCATGTAGTGGTATGGGCTGTGGCTATGCTTATTCTCTGCTGAGAACCTGCAATCAAGGAAAGGATGATATATGTGAAATATTATGTTACACTACTTAATATTGGGATGTTTAGTAGGATTGAGAATCGGGCAATTACAATCCGAATAAAACACATTTGAGCAATGTGCTGTGCTAATTAGTAATTGTCCTTGGCATACATGCTGCATCCTATGTTGAATAAAGTATGACGATGCAGTTTGGGCTTGGTCTTATGACTTATCATAACTCCATCTACATTTTCTAAGGTATATGGACCTTCCCAATGACATGTATCTGATGTTTTACAATAACTTAACATTATGTAAATATCTGTTTCTTACCGTTCTGGGTCAAACTTCTCAGGTTGAGGCCATCTTTCAGGATCACGCTGCATGGCAAAGATGGGGATGTTGACCTGCATGCCCTTCTCTATATGGACACCATGTAGGGTCGTCTCCTCATTCGCCATTCGAGTTGCCCTGTATATAAGTATAGCAATTGATTGATATACACATGTAGATTCAATATGGGTCATTGGCACAAAAGGTCTCATCGTTTAACATCCTTCGGCCATCTTTTTTTGCAAAATTTTCTGTAGTGAATTATATGCCAATACATGAGCATTAAATAAAGATTAATATTGTGATAATCTAAATTTAGTGAGTTTCACTAACTGGAGTCCAATGGGATAGAGACGTAGTGTCTCGTTGATGCACTTCTCGAGATAAGGCATGTCCTGCAGTACACTGTATGGCACAACATCCTGTAGAAAAAGGTAAATGTTGACAAGGGAGTGTCAGAACATTAAATGGTTTGATATCTTTGTGTAGCTGTGTTAGTATAAAAGGTACCCATACGTCTTTTCTTTAACCTAATATCGTTATAAGAAACTTTGTTAGACTAATGTACTGCAACATTAGCTTGGTGACTTAGTAAGGTTTGGGTTAACATCTATTTGGATAAATCCCACTGTATTGTTGAGTTACACAAAAGGTATGACTATTACCAAGATAGGATATCAAGACATGAGCAAACCTCTCTTAACATAACCACAAAATCAGGTTTACATTAATATTTACACTACTTCTTCTTTCAACAAATATTGTGAATATTCAAACAAACAGGGATGAAAAAAACTAACCATAACTTTAACAACCGAGTCAATCTCCTCAATGAGCCTTGTCTGTACATCAGGGTTTGTGGCGAGGCTGTACGCTAAGAAGGCAAGACTGTTAGCCGTTGTGTCAAACCCAGCCGAGAAGAAAACCATTGCATTAGCCACAATCTCATCTCTAGTCAGACCTAGGAGATAATCAGTTCAATGGTTAGATGTGTATTCCATTTAACATTTCTTCACAACAGTATACATAGTCTGGGTATGATCTAGTATTTTAAAAGAAATTGTGAAAGATTTTGACAACATCCCTATGTGTACTTTATGTTAGCTTCACCCTGATCACAGATGGGTCCAGCCGATTGGTTGTTACACACTACCGATCTTATCTAACAGAGAGAATGAGATGTGTTGCTTGTCAGTTTGGATGTTTTTTTAACACCCTGATAGCAGTGCTGCCACGTTTTTCAGAACAGTGACACCATGACTTGTCATAGAGATTGATCTACACTATACAACCTCTCTCAGTTTTCTTTTGGAAAATAAGCCTCAAATCGTAAACTCGGGTAAGAGAGATTTCTATTTCTAATAAACATTCACCTTTCAGATCAGGAGATGTTTGTTCGTCTTTGTCTTGAATACTCTCTCCTCTTTGTGCATTTATCATCAGTTGTAAGAAATCAGATCGTGACTGGAAATAAAAGAAAAGCTGGAATAAATTCCATGTGCAAATCATACTCTCTCTCTGAAATGAGCCTCTGTATTGACTAGACAATGATATGTTTGGAATTATAGACGATATTGCATATAAAAGTCAAATGAAGAGATTCATATTTATAATTGATATAGTACTGGTAACAATTAACATCCTTCTAACGTAAGCGTTGTCATAAATTGTCAAAAATTTCCCTGGGTCAAAAATGACTCTGGGATGAAAATTCTTTAAGTAGGCTATATGGGGGAATGGGGGGGGGGTGGGCAGGGTCAAAGAACACTGTCCATATTCAAGTGTCAACTTAGTGCCTTTATCTCTTGATAAATTCACTCAGAGTATCCAACTAATTGCGCACCCAAAATTGTTCTGAAATGTTATAACCAAGGTATAAGATAATGCATTCTTATAATGTCAAAAAGCATTAAAGCATTCTTATAATGTCAAAAAAGCATTAAAGGCTGAACCCCAAGTCTCGACTAACCTGGTCCGTGTCAGATTTTCTGACGGCCATTGCCTGATTTATAACATCTGTGAAGAAGTCTGCTGACTCCGGAGTTGACAACTGGAATGAAAACCCAAACTTCCGAAGAAATGAAGCCAGAACTGGAAAATAGACTGAAATATAAAGGTTTTCATATAAGTTAGATTTTTTTTTAAAGTGTTCAATAGGGTTTATGGTCGCTATTTCATTAATATGATTTAATGATGTGTGATGGGGGTGAGGTAATTGGGTCCCCAACTAGAAAATAAAGAAACATAGAAACAGACTTCATGTTATTTTTATCTCTCCTACAAAAACACTCCTACAATTTTTCTACTGCTAAGTCCTATAGAATTAGAAACTTACCAGATAAGGTATAAGCATTTTAAATATTTCTAATACATGCAATATTTAACAAGAAATGCGGTTGTGACCGCGTAAAAAAACGCCTCCCGCCGTTAATGTCGGTATTCAGTAATTTTGTATTGTGAGACCTCATCACATGGGGCAAATGAAATAGCGCACTCCCGTACCGCTTCGCGGTACCGCCGCGTAGCGGCGTGGGAGGCGCTAAAAGAAAACACAAAACCAAGCTTACAGAGGATAAGGAGGTTTAGATCGAACTTATCAGTTCTGACATCAAACAGTTTCTTGGCGTACTTGACAAACACATTATCTTTGTCCCTGAGAGAATCGACCCGCATACCAAACGCTGTGCTGCTAATGACATCCATAGTAAAACCACTTGTGTAACTGAAAACGGAAAATTTGGTCATGATTCATGATGTGCATGTTAGGATGAATAAATTTATTCACTACCTATTGCTTCTGCAATGGAACATCACTTGGAAAGATGCCAAAACCTATCCATTACAGGCCGCCTTTATTAAATGCCACTTACCCCCCAGCAAATTGTCGTTATCTGTCGCCATAATTGGTCATCAATGGTGACTCCTTTATGAGTGATAACTCACTGCGTCATCTTTTGCCATTGTGTGTCAGTCTCACATGGCATGGCGATTTATCACCACCATCACCAACATAGATCTAACTCACTGCGTCAGTATGTGCCACTGCCTGTCAACTCTCAGTCAGAATGGCAGCTTATCCCAACCATCGCCAACATGGATCTGACTCATTGTGTGATTATGTGCCACTCCCAGTCAGTTCTCACTCAGAATGGCGACTTATCACCAACATCGCTAATATGGATCTCACTCCCTGCGTGATTCTGTGCCACTCCCAGACAACTCCCACTCAGAATGGCAGCTTATCACCACCATCGCCAACATGGATCTCACTCACTCCGTCAATATGTGCCACTGTTTGTCAACTCTCATTCAGAATGGCAACTTTTCACCTGCATTGCCACATGGCTCTCACTCACTGCATGAGTGTGTATCACTCCTATCTTCTCTTTAAATGGCGACTTATCACCACCATTGCCAACATTGGTCTCACTCAATATGTGAATTTGTGTCACTCCATCCAAGTCAATGCTCTCTGAGGATTGCATCATCTGTCACTCACTCTCACTTACAGTGGCAACTTATCACCACCATTGCCAAAGTTGTTGAGACAGCACTACTGTTCAACATCTAGGAAGTGTGGGCATGAAGTATAAGTCCAATACGTATCAAATGTGCTTTGTTTCACACTGATTTCCATGTAATACTTCAGATCTGGCAGATGTGAGGCTGCATGATTACCAATGTTGATGATCATGAGCTATTCATCTAACAAGGTGAGTGATCACCAGCATCACCATCACTGGTGAGTTTGAGTTATCACCACTCTCGCCATCCATGGTGAACCTGCGCTATGACATGGTGCGCGTTTCAATTAGCGAGGTGAGTGATCAACCGCCTTGCCATCCCTGGTGAGTGTGAGTCATAACGATCCTCGCCAACCGTGGTGAACATGCGCTATGGCATGGTGTGTGTTTCATCTAGCGAGGTGAGTGATCACTTGTGTCGCCATCCCTGGTGAGTGTGGGTGATCAAGATCCTTACCCTCTGTGGTGAACCTGTGCTATCACGAGGTACGCGTTTTATCTAGCGAGGTGACTGATCACAATCCTTGCCATCCGTGGTGAATATGCATTATGACGTGGTGTGCGTCTCATCTAGCGAAGTGAGTGATCACTCATGTCGCCTTCCCTGGTGAGGATGAGTGATCACTCATGTTGCCATCCCTGGTGAGGATGAGTGATCACGATCCTCGCCATCCCTGGTGAACATGTGCTATGACCAGGTGCGTGTTTCATCTAGCAAGGTGAGTGATCACCATCCTCGCCATCTGAGGTGAGGCCATGTGATCACCATCATTGCTTTTCCTGGTGATCTTGTGCTATAGCAAAGTCGTGTTCCATCTAGCGACATGTGTGAGCCACTTCACACAGGTTGACGAGGAGTCACGACAATTTGATGGGCCTGTAAGTGGCACCGCTAAGGCAGGGTCAGTATTTTTAACATAACACTTAATCTCATCAGTAATTGCATTGAACCCGTCCAATAAACATCCAAGGTTGACTTTTTAATGAATAAAGTTGTGTTTAGGTCAACTTTGGTGAAGCGCTCATAACTTTGCTTGTAGTGACTATATGTGCAAATGACTTACACCGAAGGATTCACAGGGCAATTATCTTTCAGATAATGAGTGAGTGAGTGAGTAATGGACGTTTAACGCCTTTCAGATAATGGATGTCAGCCCTGACAAGGTACGTTTTGGGTTCTCAATAGATTTCCTTGAGAAAAACGTTTCTGAAAAGTCATCCTTACTAGCAATATTGATCTATGGAAGGAGCAATGTCCTTTCCTAGCATGTTATGATATATCTGATATATAACTACAACTAGTTCCATTTATATATTGATGACAAGGAGGATAATACAATTACTCTTTTATTTCAATCGCTTCCGCAGTTTCAGCCTTCTCAACAAGGTACTCCCCAAAGGCCTTGGCACAGCGGTTGATCTCAAAATTCATCTGTAAATAATCACATAATACAACTTCATGTCTTTTGAATGTTAGGTATTTCATTGTAAGTTCAACCACGAGTTAACATTGAAAAGACCTTGAGTCATTTTTGACAAGCTCAAAAGTAGAATGGAATAAATGAGAATTGGATGTTATACTATTGTTTGATCGCAGAATCAATGTTTTAGGCATTTAAAGTTATCACTATTGTTCCATTGCACGCCTACATCAGTTTCACAATTGTTTCTATGATTGCTCTAAGAAACCCTCTGTAATGATAAAATGATTCTCCTGGTGGAATATGTATTTCACCAAATGCAAAAACAAAAATATAATACTGTGTGTGCACAAAGTGTATATATATATCTAGATTGCCAAAAAAAAAAAGTCGTCAAAACGATCTTACAATGCATATTCCAAAGACCCATCATTCCTTTTCCCTACTGCCTGAGACTCCTTTTTTCCAGATTGAACAGTTATTTCTGACAATGTAACAAGAACAGTAAGTGCTATTTACAATGGTCTGGTATAATTTTTATTGAGCTCAGTTACCTTCTTCAGTTTGCCGGTAGTGAAGGTAGGGCTCATCTCGTTACGGACGCTCTTCCAGTGCTCGTCACGCAGGTTAAACACCATGTTATTTTCTATACTGCCTGGGTCACTAAATTTCTACAGGACAAAAAACATTAAATACAGAATTAGTCTTTGCTTTCAATTTGACTGAAGTTTTACTGAGCCTATCTAGCTCAGATTTACAGATCAGCGTAGGGGCCAGAGTTCAGGGAAGAACACTCCTAGCTTATAGGACCATCATATTGAGGTGTCAGGGCTTATCGATGCAATAATTTTATAGACTGTGGACTGAGAGGGCCCGGAATGCACCCCGAGCAAATCAGCTAAGCAAATTTTTTTTTTAAATAACAGTCAAGATGCTCATTTAAATAATATCAGGGTTCATTTGAAAGGGCGTTATGTCTTCTTTTAAATGATCCAGTCAGGATTAGGTAGTATTAGTGTACAATGTAAGAATACCCCTAAGGTAATATGATGCAATAAATGACTCGAAAGTGGTCTGACCCAACAACTGGATAATGAGCAAAAACCTGTAATGCATTCCAAGACAATCAATGTTAACATCATGAATCAAAAGGAACAAAAAAAAATACCTGTTTCCCTGACAAGTTGGGGGATGCATGGTGGGTCCTTTCAGCCCACGGTCTACGACCATTGGAAAATATTAATCAAATCTGGGCATGAGTTGGTAATGCATTTATTGTGACGCTGATAGCTGGTAACGATTCATATGCTTTTAGAGAGAGATTCATATGCTTTTAGAGAAGGGTATGACGTATATTGTATTAATTAAACTGAACCTGGCTAAAGGTGATGACTTACCGGATGGTTCATAAAGTTGGTAGACTCCTTAATCAGAATGTCAGCAAGCATCTTCTCGTCCCAAACGGTGAGTATGGGTCGGTCACCCATAAACTCCCTGTGTTAATATTATAGTATTCAACCACAGCAGTACCAAGTGCCCAGTTTGACCTTGACAAGTTAATAGCTGTGTTAAAGGCATCATTCATTATTTGTTACAGTATTTAGATATTGTAACAATTAATGTTCCTGAACTTGCCTGCCCATATGTGATTTAGTAGCCTTTGTCTCAGAGAATACAAACAGTAATGGGAAGTAGCATGGAGTTTCAACTTCTATCCTATAGCTGGAATCTATTCAGGCAGACTATTACAATCTATAACAAAGGATGACTGAGTAATTAACAACATGATATACTCTAGATGACGAATCTCCAACGTACCCTAGCATTCCATGTTTACGATACTTCATGTATTTCTCCTTTTCTGCTGCTGCCATACCCTATCAGTAAAAAAAGGAATTAGATACAAAAATAATGCATTGACCTTCGAGTTATGCACTAGGTGGAGATTAGCCTTGATTTCTGGTTCCAATAGACTACTCAGTTTTCATTGTTGTGACACATGGGCATTTCTTAGTATACAGACGTCATTGCCTTGAGAGCAGATTCTTTCTATTATATATGGCAGGGAGATTTCTGACCAGATGTATTAAAAGGTGCAGAAATCAGCTGAATTCCATAAACTATTAACTTAACCAAAACGGTATTCCTGCTGTGTTCCTGCACATGTTTCAAGTAAAAATAAATCTTCAATTTTCTCTATGAGGCTACAATTGGCTGTTATCTGTCCAAGAGACTGGCTGTTCACTGCAGCCTTATCCTTTATGATAAAAGTAGATGGGGCTTACTGTCATTTAGGAAGCATTCACTAAAAACCTGATGTGCTATTTGTAATTGGGAAGATATGATATAAAGACCACCGGTCAGAAACCACCCATCCGAAAGCGTCATTTCTGACAGAGAAGATAGGTGAACATAAGGTGTGGATGAAGCTTTTTCGCTGGGATATATGTGCCCTGAAGGGATGTTATAGACTGGAGGATAGCAATTTAGTTAATCGTCCATTACTGAGAACTTGAAAGGCAAAAACTGATAAACGATGCTCTGTGGTATCATTCTACCCCCGCCCCACTCCTATCGCCACTATCTGACAGAATCAGCTAAACTTTGCACGAGGGGTGATGCAATCGATGTACAGACCTAGCTTATTTGAGAATTGTAGGGAACCGAGTTCTGGTGTCCCTATGCCACCAGAGTGACTGTAGCGAGTAGGTCCACTGGGTAGGAGCGGTCTCATGGTGTAGTGGTTATCATTCTGCACTTTGAAGTCAGTGACCAGGGTTCGATTGCCTTCCAGACTAGACCCTTTTCACCAAACCCTACAGAATCTATTCTTTTCTGGGACAGAATTCAAACTACAGCCAATATTGCAGCAAGCCAAAACCTACGGTTAGAAACCACTTCATATTTTGCATCACTTGTATGAGACATAGCCATAATGCAGTAAACTCTTTGATGTCTTTTCCTTTAAGCAGCTGGGTCTTGATACGGGGCTTCAAAAGGCCTGTTTATGAATATCAAAATAAATCACTATGATAACCTTAGCATAATGAACATCAAGATGAATCACTATGATAACCTTAGCATAATGAACATCAAGATAAATCACTATGATTACCTTACCATAATAAACATCAAGATGAATCACTATGATAACCTTAGCATACTGAAAATCAAAATAAATCGCTACGAATACCTTAGCATAATGAATATCAAGATAAATCACTATGATTACCTTAGCATAGATGGCCATTGTGCCAAAGATAAGGCTAGGCTTCAAATAAGGTATGCCTTGCTTTTTGAAGAAATGGTAGTTTCGAGTTTCATATCTGAAAGGAAATTTATGATATAAAAACTGGCATGTGCATTGATTTATATATATATATATATATATATATATATATATATATATATATATATATATATATATATATATATATATATATATATATATATATATATATATATATATATGGAAAAGGAGCCGATTCCCCCCACTGCTATTGAACATCCCATCAAAACATAGACCTACCACTCATTGTCAACAAAATCCATTACATGTATGTTTCTATAGTGTCACACGCAAACGCAAAAACAGCTGCCTAAAATGTATGTTAGCAAAGGTTTCAACCATAGCACAATTTACTCGTCCCCCATACACAATGTGATGGATAGACATAACACTGAAATCTTAAATAAGGGAATGATATGTGCAGTGAGTGCCATTCTACCCTATTTTGGGCCTAAAAATCTCCATTGGACAGATAAACCTTTACCATATGACTCACGCGATGAGAGTATTTACTTTCACACAACCTGTAGTTCTATGGCACTACCAATGTCTCCTGGACAGACATGGAAATAGGTTTTTCGAAATTCAAAGATCCATTGGTTAGAACAAAAGTAATGTTATTTGTGAATTTATCTCATGTCCATAAAGTATTGATGTATCTTATTGACACGAGTATGCAGTGAATAGCAGGGATCGTCTGATTGGTCAGTAATATATATTCTGCATGTTTCCTGTATCTGTAGATCAGACATGGTATAGGTCAGGTTACAGGTATGTCACGTGATATCACTTTGATAACAGTGCACTTAAAATACCAGTCATTCACCTGTATGGGCACCATGGACATCCTGGTGTCACCTTTAAACCCTAGGCCAAAAAGAAAGGTTTCCGGTCTCCCGACCTTTCTCAGCTAAAGGGGGCCGTCCTCAGAATTTGTCTTTTTCAATCTGAAATCTTTAAGTTTTTGTGTCAAAACTCTCATTCGGAAGTTATAGACATTTTTCCCATAATCTTCTCATATTGCATACAGGAAAGAATCCTTTGTTATAATGACCATTGGAAACCACGCCTACTAGAACTAGTACCAACATGTTGACAGTGTACAGTCTATACACTCACTACATACATGTACGCACCGATCCATTTAATTTTGTGTGATATAGTCTACTTAGTAAAGCTAATGTACTCACAGATAGAAGGCTACAATAAGGAGCAGTAAGATGCCCCACCAGGGTATGTCGACCAGTCCTAGTACCAACATGTTGACTCTTTGTGGTCTATACACACAGTGAATGTAAAATACATATATATACTGACCTACCAAACACTCTAGTACTAGCTACATGTACATGGGATTAACCACTCACATTGACCCATACAGGGTCAACGGTCTAATCTCCCTGACATACACTAAAGTAGATAGCTATACACTCTGATAATGTTAGGTTAGGTTAGGTTTGTAATATGTAACTACAGTCAATCAGGTCCCTGGTGCAGTCTGTATTGTTCCCTTTATAGAGTGTGGCTCCACCTGGGTTGTACTAGACTGATATTGGTACTCACCACTGACACAAGGGGGCAGCACCAGCAGGGCCGGTGGGCTAGTGTAGAAAGGCCTAGACTGTGAGGCTGCAGAACACTAATTATTTTTCCACTGTTGGCCTATATTGCTTTTGGGCGAAAATAAAATACTTGTGCAAGTATCTGGGCTTAGCCACTATTATTTTCTTGTAGATATACATTTTTCCCAATAATTTAGGGCCATGGCATGTGGTACAATGTGATTAACTTTTTTGCTATAGGCCTTAGCGTGCGGACATACCCAGATTTGGGGGTTTTGCAGTGAATGATTTCAATACATTCTCTAATTAAATAGAGTGCATCCCCCTCAACTTACCATCAAATATCAGCCTAAATAACACTCAAATCAATTAATATACACCCTAAGGATTAATTTGATACCTGGTTTGCCTACCCACTGTCAGATTTTAGACCAATAATCGTTGTACAACACCCTTCAGTGCGGAGCTACAAAGTGTCTCCTGCTGCCACCTCCCGTCAATTAGTGTTCTGCAACCTAAAGGCCTGGGTTGGAATCTTGGTGGTCAATGAAATAGCTTGGAAAGCTTTTATTCACTGGCCCAGTAATGTCTCATTCAGAATCTTTTACTTTTATGCCCCTCAGGCCCCTCAAATCTCTCTGAGAATCAATTCCCAGAGCGGGTATCAGTCTGTGCGCTCTCTGTAGATTTTATTGATTTCTAGCATTGACATGGACGTATGGTGCTTTCACATAGAAAAAATGGTCACAGGGCCAAGAAATTTGACATGCTGATAGCAAAGGGGCACCACGTGAGGTGCTGAGTGTTATTCTCTCTCTAGGTGCTATAATTCACAGAAATATCTGGCTAAAATGTATGAAAAACCCTCGGAAATATAATGATATAAAGGAATAAATTCAACAAAATGCATCTTAACTCCATGTGTAATGGCTTAGATGGCCCCATTTACACATTATTCAAGCTCCCCCATATAAGGACAACAAAATTTACCAGATATGGTGAATACGAGGACATTTTATTAAGTGTCAGTAAACTTTCATTGGCTGCATAGCTCGGGGAGAGAAAAATTATGTTTTCCCCCGATGCATGAAAAGGCCTCCCATAGAGCACTGAGGACGATAGAAATAGATGGAAACAGCTGAGAATGTAAAATTCAGGTCATTCTGACCCTGAAAACCATAATTTTGGTTACCTGGCACCCCCAAGAGAGAAGTATCAGGCTTGCGGATTGACACCAGAATATTTCTCATAAACCTCTCCAAGGCCTAAACTCCGCTTCTACGATTTTCAGTGATTTCTCACTAATTTTATTGATTCCCTTGCCCTTTCTCACCATAACATTGTCAAACTGACTTGCCCTAAGCAAAATAAACACATTTTAGCGAGATTTGACAAACTTGGTAGAAGGCCCTATATAGCCCGTAGAGGCTGGAGAACACTAATTATTTTTCCACTGTTGGCCTATATAGCTTTTGGGCGAAAATAAAATACTTGTGCAAGTATCTGGGCTTAGCCACTATTATTTTCTTGTAGATATACATTGTTCCCAATAATTTAGGGCCATGGCATGTGGTACAATGTGATTAACTTTTTCGCTATAGGCCTTAGAGTGCGGACATACCCAGATTTGGGGGTTTTGCAGTGAATGATTTCAATACATTCTCTAATTAAATAGAGTGCACCCCCCTCAACTTACCATCAAATATCAGCCTAAATAACACTCAAATCGATTAATATACACCCTAAGGATTATTTTGATACCTGGTTCGCCTACCCACTGTCAGATTTTAGACCAATAATCATTGTACAACACCCTTCAGTGCGGAGCTACAAAGTGTCTCCTGCTGCCACCTTCCGTCAATTAGTGTTCTGCAACCTGTGAGTGTGATCAAACTTTGCAATTGGTTATTTCCTCTTTGAAGGCCACTGATGAAGGAGTGCATCATGGCCATTGGTCGTCATGATGCACCAATGAAGTGCTGGTGAAGCTGCTCACAAGCACTTCATTGGTGCATCATGCCGACCAATGGGCATGATGCATTGATGTACCAGCGGCCCTTTTAATGTTAAGTGTTGTGCTAAAGTATAAAAATCCTCACCTATATTGCACACCCTGATTTCAAACAGGTAAGGAACAGCTACATATGCCTCATTCACCTCTTCTTACACAAAGCGTTATAGTGACTGCTGAAATCAACATCCCGCTTTTCCTAAAAAGTAATTTTATAAAGTTTCCTTCATCTCATTTGGTCTTAACAAGCTGTTATCATCTGTTGGCTTATTTTAGTTAGTGTTTGTTGAAATTCTTCCTGGAAAGAAAAGATACCTTCCATTATCTTTTTCCATGAATTCTTTTTTTTTATTGTGAACGTCATTACCGTTTCAGAGTGTTACAATATGTAAAGTATAGTATATAATATTAATTACTTTGGATGAGATGTATGATTTCTAGATTCACAGGATATTATGAAAGTGGTCATCAATGTATTTAGAGACATTTATATGTATTTCCTTTGGGTATTTCTTTCTTGAGAGGAAACTTTCATGAGATAGCAGAGTGACCGTTTGATATGTTTACACATCTGTACTAGGCCTTTTACTTGCTAGTGTCTTTTTTAGGTTGAATTTACTTTATTGACTCATAGGCTTTGTAGAAAGTGTGGACATTTGTATGTGATATTGTACATTATAGGAATGAATACATGCATTGTGATATCGGTAATATAGCAAAGGTTTGAATGATATATCATATTCTGATAACAAGGGTATAATATTCATTTGTATAAATTCGCCATCATATCACAGCATATTTACGAAATGTAATTGTACAAATTACCTTGCAATAGCCTACATGTATATCACAATAGGTGTTATAAGCCTTAAGTCAACTCAGAAGAACCTCATCCCCACAGTGAAATATGTATGGGTTGATTCTTCTGGTTCTATCTAACCTCCATATATGTTATTGAAACACTTGACAATGAGTTGGGAGTCAAAGGATTTTCTTGGATTAAGATATATGTTTAGAAAAGAATATATGACCAAAGAGCAGACTAGCAATTTATTTTCAGTGAAGTAACTTGAGCCTTACAAGAATATAGCGCTATGTATTGACGTAAGGGAAGAGATTTGCAAAATACAATTTGGATTCAGCCTTAAACTGAACCAAGAAAGGACCATTTCTCCTCCCGTCAGTCAATGCATTCCAGCATGTGGCACCAATATATTCCACACTTCTGGCATATGAAAGGCAGTTTGGTGTTAGGACCTTTAATGTGGGAATATCATACATATAGCAATATGTCAATAATCAAAAAATTCTTCCAATCTGGACCTTGTACATGCATATTATTTAAAACATGTGTATATGTCCTATCTTTCAATAGATTAATCTTGGTTATATAATGTATATAGGACGTGCTAGTCATGTGTGGCACTTTCAAACATATATAGTAGTGTAGGGGCTTGTGGAGCATCTTATATAGTTTTAGCTCCTTATTTGAGAGGGAAGGTCAGTCGGTGTGGTTACCACTATGGGGTGATGGCAGCACTGGTTGTCGCTGTTCCAGTCCCTACCTGGGACCACCTACTGAGTACCGAGCTATATTCATAGCACCACTTCGAACCTATGTAACTACTTAATAAACATGTGCAGGTTGCACTAACCTGAGCTATGTTGTCTGGTTTTGCTTGATATTAACATATCTTGAACTCAACCAAAGTTGTACAAAAACCCGAACCATTACAGTAATATTGTAATGGATCTATGTACTCATCTGTGGACTTATTATAGGTGTTCATGAATCGAATATCAGCTGGTCAATATAGGGTAGAATGTTAGACTAATAAATTTTAAGGACCAGTTTGCAATCTAGATATTTTCTCAATAGACATAACTTATAAATTTTGTATGCTATGGTTTAACTTGGTTTGCTAAATGTAAAGTATAATGGAGTAAAGGGCCTAGGGTTACTCATAGCTGGGAACTACCTGTAACAATTGATCATTTAATAAAATATTGGCTCTCTGTGTATTTAACCTTCTAGTTTTTCTGGAGCATGGGCCAACACCTTTTTTAGAACTGATGAAGAAATATATTTAATAGCTAATGTTTTAATCACATTAATATCATGGACCAATTCAGGAACCTCCTGTACATTGGTAACAAAGGGATCAATTTTATTTACAATACAATCGTTATAAGGCTGGACCTATTATAGTAAACGATTGATTTATAAAATCAGGAACTTCTCCAGGTGGAACAGGTGAATTATTGTTTTCATGGTCAACTAGGGAAATATCATTTGCATGTGTAGGATGGCCAGGAATTAAATATTTAATTACTCTTCAAAATCTTCTATGGTCACTTTATAGGCTTCTGCTTGTTCTTTAAAAAAGTTTTTACACGCTCTATCAAAAATTTTGTTGGCCTTGTCACGGCAGCTACTAAAGATCTCCCAGTCCTCTTTCTTGCTAGAATGTCTGGCTTTCCATAATTTTCTATTTTTATCTCTTATGATTTCAAACACATTCTGGGCCATCCATGGATCCCGATGCTTACTTACCAAAAAGCAATGTATGGGGCAATGTTTATCTAAAACACTATTGTAGTGGTCAGTGAAAACGTCTCTGGAGACACCGGGATTCGAACCCGGGTCTCTCGCTTGCAAGTCGAGTGCTCTACCACTTAGCTACATCCCCTGGCCTGACATACCCTGTCACCAACACGGCCCCACTGACATTTCCACCTTCCAACTACCCTGGATCGGTATGGTATACATAGGGAAAGTGACACAACCAAGTGAACAGTCCCTCTGAAGGCTCTGCACACCCGACGGGGGAACGAACCCCTACACTCCTCCCAACCAGCTTCAACCGTATCCCGCCAGAACCGGTCCTCCAGTCCAGTCTGAACGGTACCAGTACTGAGTCACACACAGCCCATCTGTTTCCAAGTCCCTCAGCACTAGCAAGTTGAAGCGCTTGTCTATACCATACCGGCCCAGGTACCGAGCTCTCTAAAGGTCCCCCATGTGAGGCAGGACCACTCGGTGTCTCCACCACTGTAGTGGTCAGTGAAAACGTCTCTGGAGACACCGGGATTCGAACCCGGGTCTCTCGCTTGCAAGTCGAGCGCTCTACCACTGAGCTACATCCCCTGGCCTGACATACCCTGTCACCAACACGGCCCCACTGACATTTCCACCTTCCAACTACCCTGGATCGGTATGTTATACATAGGGGGAGTGACACAACCAAGTGAACAGTCCCTCTGAAGGCAGAGCTGCGCACCCGACGGGGGAACGAACCCCTACACTATGAACAGCAGTTTCAAATTGGGTCCATGCACAGTCTACATCAAAGGTGTCAAAGTTAAAATTATCAAACTCATTGAATAATGTTTTATCAGAGAGCTTTGAGTATGAACATCCTGTTATATACACTTTCTATTCCTTAAATTTCCATTTTTAACGAATAAGGTATACTGGTAGGTGGTCAGAAATGGAATTATTGCACACTCAACGGAATTAATACAATTTGCCTCATATTAGTAAAGACCAAGTCCAGCATCACCTTTTTCCTTATACAATTTTTAATCTCCTGGTTTACACCATGTCCCTTGAGGCGGTTAAATAAGTTATTGATAATATCATTGTTCTCTACAACATAAAATTAAAATCACCCATGGTAATAATATCAAAACTGTCCCTGTCGTCCACATTGGAAACCATACCTTCAGAAATATCAACAAAAGTACTTTTTGTCACCATCAGGGGGTCTATAAACATTGAAAACAAGAATAGGTTTCATGTGTTCTTTTTGAATTCTTTAGACATTGAACTTCTATATTTTCATCAGATCTGTTCATGTGCCTACATCACCAGTAATCGTGTAGTACACCATGTTTCACATATAAACAAACCCCTCCCCCAATTTTAATTCCACCCTTGTCACCCAGTATTGCCTGTCGAGTCTATATCTAGTATAACCATAATTGATAATTGGCTTCATCATCCTCACATTTCAAACAGGTCTCCGAGAAAGAAAAAACTTCTAAATTAGCAAGATATAATTATGCACATATAGTTGCATAATTGGCTTTTAAGCTGCGCGCATTAAGATGCAACAAGTGTAGACCTTTGGTGCTCTTAATACTAATCACGTCACTGTATTGCATTCAATTCTCAGCATTTTAGAGGAAGCAATCTTGGTCATATAATAACCTTGAGTTCTGTAAATAAAGATAAAGAATACCAATATATTCCATCAATTGACTCCAAGGATGCTAGTGGGTTTCACTAATGGATATACCAAATTTGGGACATAGGCCGTCCCTTTTACCAGTATAAATTGTGTGCATGATGTTTTACACAAAGATAGCACTTTAGCTTAGCAACAGTGATTGATGGTGTGCATCTGTGGATCAACACTGTAAATGGTACGCCTGCAGGGGGATGCACGGGCATACCTTTTACCATGTTGATCCACATAATCTAGGTAAAGAAGGTTTCGATCCACATTTAGGAATAATTTAGTGTACCTTAATACATATAATATGATATGGTCAAATAACCCTCTACTACATGTTGATTTGATCAATACAGAATTCCAAAGTAATGTCACTTATAGTAACTATACTGCTTGGTCTGCTGCATCTTGTAGTCTGATTTCTTCAGCAGTTGGTAGTGGTGCTTCTCCTGTGTGTCTATAGCGGATGTTCATCAGGAATAGGCCCAGTTTGTTTGCACATTGTGCTATGTTACGTATGGTAATATTGTCCTTCTGGCCAAGGTGGAAGCCTGAGCCATAGGTGCTGTGCTGAGTGGCCTCGTGTAGGTACTTCCCTTTAGAATTCACCAGTTCTTGGAGCAAGTCAGGTTGGGAGATTATGATGCCTTGTAGGTTTTTGCATGGTTTCCTCATCTACTTCATAACAGTCATTGGTCCTCTTACAGGCTTTTCCAGCATACATACTGTCCAATGGTGTCGTGGCTGCATTCACTTTACGAAGCACATTAACCTGGTTACATACAACGGCCATTTTGGCCTGATATGGCCTCTCAACCGAGTCGTTATCTTGACCTTCAAAATGAATGTCACTTTTATAGAGGTTAGAATATATGGAATGCTTACTCCGGAACGCAATTTCATCTGGTGTATTGACTGTCTTTGCATTTTTTAGCGAGATGTTGAGTGGAAGATCACCAATGTCTCTATATGTGTAATTCTGGCCAGCAATAATAATTTGGGTTCCCTTGACTGTACAGTCTATACTTTTACTATGTGCTAGGGCCTGAATTGAGCATAGATCTTTTTTTCATCTTCTTCATCCTCTTGGCTTACATCATCTGACATGTGGACACCTATGCAGGCATCATTTCTTGATGTTAGAAATAATTTGTAGTTTATAGTTTGCGGACGAGAAAATTATCACTTGTCTTTTTTTGAAGTTGAGGTTCCTTTTCTGTCTTTCTGTTGGAACTTGTTTCTTACTTTGCCTGTACAAAGCCTCTGCCACTGAATTATTAAAGTCCAATCCAAGGTCATTAATGAGTTGGTTGAGGGTATCTCATAAACTGCCAGGTTGGTCTTCATCTAGTCCATCCATCACCAGCATTCTTTTTTTTCCTTTCACCTTCGACCCTTGTAAAGTGATCAGAATGCTTATCAGAGGTTTCTTGTAGTTTAGATGTGTCGGTCTCATTTTTCTCTAACTTGTCATTGTCATTTGACAGTTGAGTATCATGCTCACCTATCTTTTTTTCTCAATCTCTGGTATAGTAAGCATCTTTGCCTTTGGGACTCCCTCTGGTCCGAACAATCTTTGTTCCAGCCCCCTTAATAGCCTCACTGTCCGCTTTGTAATAGACTCCTGTGCCTTAAACAGCTTCTCATTTACCTTATTCACAATTACCATAGTTGATGCTTAATAAGCAAGACGTGGTAAACAATTGGTCTCCTCCTCCTCAGAATCTGTCAGATCTAGCTGCATATCTAGTAAATCAGCCAGAACAGAAGCTGCCAACATTGTTTAAATTTGCCCAAAAGTACTGGTCACTGAATGTTGATATTGTTTCATACTTTGTGTGTTGATTTGGCCCATCATTTACTTTCGTATCCACTAAATTAAAGTTGACATTTAATGTCGATATCAATGGTAGTACAATGTGTAGATAGTGTAGATTTATAGATTACTAGAGTCAATTGTGTTGAGTGGTGGCCATGAAAGTTTCAATACTGATTACAAACTGTTCATCGTCACCGGCTTCATGAGAGCCACCATGTTGGATTTTATGGGCGATGTCAAGTTGTCAAAAATGTAAAAAAAACTGTTCTTAAATGCCATAGAAACATTCTGATGTGTTGAAGAGACTGCTTCTTGGCACACCATTGCTGCATCATTGCCGACCCCAGGGAGTGTATCAGTCCTGTGTACACGGTGAACACGATTCATGATTAAAGCCCACGTGAGTTAGTTACAAGGGCTGCATTCTTACAACATGGCAGCAACCGAGCATGATGCATTAATGCACCATCAAAGTCCTCTGACCTCCCCATGTCTATCATTGCCTATACAGACTCTATGTAGATCAGACACTGGTATATTACACTCTTTGTCTCAGTGCAGACTCCTCGCCCCTTACTAATAACTCAAAAGGTCTACATGGACAAACCATACTACCACCAGAACTGACCTTCATTCAAGGTCATTCAAGGTCATAGATCAAGGAGATATACCAAGTTCATAAGGTCACTAATATGACAATAGTGCCACCTGCACCCCTATAGTAATATGTGACAATGACACAGGAGGCTGACAGATTTGATACGCCATGCTGTAGGTGATCCGGTCCTATATATCAAACACACAGATGACGAGGAATAATGAGTGAAAGTTGCCATGACACCCCCTATCTCAGGAACCCTTGTTTGCATGTCGCCAGCCTGATTCAGTGCCTTTGTTGACATTGCTAAGCAGGGACAGTGAAACATTTTAATGAGATTTGAAAAATGGAAATCAAACTGTCACTTTAACAATCTAATGTAGTAATTCCATAGGGATTAGTAGAACAGTCATACCATGCAAAATAAAGAAAAGAAATCGTCGCTCACTATTATATGCATGCAATTTCAGTGAGTGAGGGCTCCCACTACTGTTTTATGTTTGGCAGTAGCAGAATGTTACAGTGTGCCCTCATGAGGCAAACCAAGGTTCAGATATAAAGAACAGGTCCTCATAGAATGACCTTATCTAGGGTGTGTGTGTATGACAAATTATCCTTTGGCCTTCACGGATTCACTGGAAAATGCGTCAAGATAAGGGAACCTGACAGGGGTTGTTTCCACTGGAAAATGCGTCAAGATAAGGGAACCTGACAGGGGTTGTTTCCGGTGTTTTATATTTGACAGTCACAATATGACAATCCTTTTGTTGTTTAACACAAATGACATATTGGTAGCTATTTGAGATTTATCTTTGGCCTGAGAAGTATCAAGTGTTTATCAAGGAAAATGAACCCAAATGATTGGTATCGATCAATCTAACCTTAACAGTTCATTGAATGTGTTAACTCCTCAGTAAAGATAGCAATGATTTCTCATCTACTGTGACCATTGTAACTTCATACTTGAGAAAATCTTCTGCCATTATATATTGCTATTATATGACATAACAATCGATCAGCCATGGAGGCATTTATCAAGATGGTGGGACTAGACCCCACCAAAGGATGATGGCATCCCCCTCCCTGATGCCGTTAGAGATCTGCACCTAGTGGTAACAAAAGATTACACTGGTATGACTGCCCTACCAAACCCTATAGGACCACTGCACTAAGTACTGGTATGACTGCCTTACCAAACCCTATAGAAACTGGTACTGGTATGACTGCCCTACCAAACCCTATAGACACACTGCACTAAGTACTGGTATGACTGCCTCACCAGACCCTATAGACACACTGCACTAAGTACTGGTATGACTGCCCTACCAAACCCTATAGACACACTGCACTAAGTACTGGTATGACTGCCCTACCTAACCCTATAGACACACTGCACTAAGTACTGGTATGACTGCCCTACCAAACCCTATAGACACACTGCACTAAGTACTGGTATGACTGCCTTACCAAACCCTATAGACACACTGCACTAAGTACTGGTATGACTGCCCTACCAAACCCTATAGACACACTGCACTAAGTACTGGTATGACTGCCCTACCTAACCCTATAGACACACTGCACTAAGTACTGGTATGACTGCCTTACCAAACACTATAGACACTGCACTAAGTGCTGGTATGACTGCCCTACCAAACCCTATAGAACCACTGCACTAAGTACTGGTATGACTGCCTTACCAAACCCTATAGACACACTGCACTAAGTACTGGTATGACTGCCCTACCATACCCTATAGACACAGTGTACTAAGTGCTGGTATGACTTCCTTACCAAACCCTATAGACACACTGCACTAAGTACTGGTATGACTGCCTTACCAAACCCTATAGAAACACACCACTAAGTACTGGTATGACTGCCTTACCAAACCCTATAGAAACACACCACTAAGTACTGGTATGACTGCCTTACCGTACCCTATAGACACACTGCACTAAGTACTGGTATGACTGCCTTACCAAACCCTATAGAAACACTGCACTAAGTACTGGTATGACTGCCCTACCAAACCCTATAGAAACACTGCACTAAATACTGGTATGACTGCCCTACCAAACCCTATAGAAACACTGCACTAAATACTGGTATGAGCTGCCCTACCAAACCCCATAGACACACCGCAGTAAGTACTGGTAGGACTGCCTTACCAAACCCTATAGACACACTGCACTAAGTACTGGTATGACTGCCTTACCAAACCCTATAGACACACTGCACTAAGTACTGGTATGACTGCCTTACCAAACCCTATAGAACCACTGCACTAAGTACTGGTATGACTGCCCTACCAAACCCTATAGACACAATGCACTAAGTACCGGTATGACTGCTCTACCAAACCCTATAGACACACTGTACTAAGTACCGGTATGACTGCTCTACCAAACCCTATAGACACACTGCACTAAGTACCGGTATGACTGTTCTACCAACTCTATAGAACCACTGCACTAAGTACTGGTATGACTGCCTTACCAAACCCTATAGACACACTGCACTAAGTACTGGTATGACTGCCTTACCAAACCCTATAGAAACACAGCACTAAGTACTGGTATGACTGCCTTACCGTACCCTATAGACACACTGCACTAAGTACTGGTATGACTGCCTTACCAAACCCTATAGACACACTGTACTAAGTGCTGGTATGACTGCCCTACCAAACCCTATAGACACAATGCACTACGTACTGGTATGACTGCCTTACCAAACCCTATAGACACACTGTACTAAGTGCTGGTATGACTGCCCTACCAAACCCTATAGAATCACTGCACTAAGTACCGGTATGACTGCCCTACCAAACCCTATAGACACAATGCACTACGTACTGGTATGACTGCCTTACCAAACCCTATAGACACACTGTACTAAGTGCTGGTATGACTGCCCTACCAAACCCTATAGAATCACTGCACTAAGTACCGGTATGACTGCCCTACCAAACCCTATAGACACACTGTACTAAGTGCTGGTATGACTGCCCTACCAAACCCTATAGAATCACTGCACTAAGTATCGGTATGACTGCCCTACCATACCCTATAGACACACTGCACTAAGTACTGGTATGACTGCCTTACCAAACCCTATAGACACACTGCACTAAGTACCGGTATGACTGCCCTACCAAACCCTATAGACACACTGCACTAAGTACTGGTATGACTGCCTCACCAGACCCTATAGACACACTGCACTAAGTACTGGTATGACTGCCCTACCAAGCCCTATAGACACACTGCACTAAGTACTGGTATGACTGCCCTACCAAACCCTATAGAAACACTGCACTAAGTACTGGTATGACTGCCTTACCAAACACTATAGACACACTGCACCAAGTATGGTATGACTGCCTTACCGTTCCCTATAGACACACTGCACTAAGTACTGGTATGACTGCCTTACCAAACCCTATAGACACACTGCACTAAGTACTGGTATGACTGCCTTACCAAACCCTATAGAACCACTGCACTAAGTATTGGTATGACTGCCTTACCAAACCCTATAGCACTAAGTACTGGTATGACTGCCCTACCAAACCCTATAGACACACTGCACTAAGTACCGGTATGACTGCCCTACCAAACCCTATAGACACACTGCACTAAGTACTGGTATGACTGCCCTACCAAACCCTATAGACACACTGCACTAAGTACTGGTATGACTGCCCTACCAAACCCTATAGACACACTGCACTAAGTACCGGTATGACTGCCCTACCAAACCCTATAGACACACCACACTAAGTACTGGTATGACTGCCCTACCAAACCCTATAGACACACTGCACTAAGTACTGGTATGACTGCCTTACCAAACCCTATAGACACACTGCACTAAGTACTGGTATGACTGCCTTACCAAACCCTATAGACACACTGCACTAAGTACTGGTATGACTGCCTTACCAAACCCTATAGACACACTGCACTAGGTACTGGTATGACTGCCTTACCAAACCCTATAGAAACACAGCACTAAGTACTGGTATGACTGCCCTACCAAACCCTATAGACACACTGCACTAAGTACTGGTATGACTGCCCTACCATACCCTATAGACACACTGCACTAAGTACTGGTATGACTGCCTTACCAAACCCTATAGACACACAGCACTAAGTACTGGTATGACTGCCTTACCAAACCCTATAGAAACACAGCACTAAGTACTGGTATGACTGCCCTACCAAACCCTATAGACACACTGCACTAAGTACTGGTATGACTGCCCTACCATACCCTATAGACACACTGCACTAAGTACTGGTATGACTGCCTTACCAAACCCTATAGACACACTGCACTAAGTACTGGTATGACTGCCTTACCAAACCCTATAGACACACTGCACTAAGTACTGGTATGACTGCCTTACCAAACCCTATAGAAACACTGCACTAAGTACTGGTATGACTGCCTTACCTAACCCTATAGACACACTGCACTAAGTACTGGTATGACTGCCTTACCGTACCCTATAGACACACACCACTAAGTACTGGTATGACTGCCCTACCAAACCCTATAGACACACTGCACTAAGTACCGGTATGACTGCCCTACCAAACCCTATAGACACAATGCACTACGTACTGGTATGACTGCCTTACCAAACCCTATAGACACACTTTACTAAGTGCTGGTATGACTGCCCTACCAAACCCTATAGAATCACTGCACTAAGTACCGGTATGACTGCCCTACCAAACCCTATAGACACAATGCACTACGTACTGGTATGACTGCCTTACCAAACCCTATAGACACACTGTACTAAGTGCTGGTATGACTGCCCTACCAAACCCTATAGAATCACTGCACTAAGTACCGGTATGACTGCCCTACCAAACCCTATAGACACACTGTACTAAGTGCTGGTATGACTGCCCTACCAAACCCTATAGAATCACTGCACTAAGTATCGGTATGACTGCCCTACCATACCCTATAGACACACTGCACTAAGTACTGGTATGACTGCCTTACCAAACCCTATAGACACACTGCACTAAGTACCGGTATGACTGCCCTACCAAACCCTATAGACACACTGCACTAAGTACTGGTATGACTGCCTCACCAGACCCTATAGACACACTGCACTAAGTACTGGTATGACTGCCCTACCAAGCCCTATAGACACACTGCACTAAGTACTGGTATGACTGCCCTACCAAACCCTATAGAAACACTGCACTAAGTACTGGTATGACTGCCTTACCAAACACTATAGACACACTGCACCAAGTACTGGTATGACTGCCTTACTGTACCCTATAGACACACTGCACTAAGTACTGGTATGACTGCCTTACCAAACCCTATAGACACACTGCACTAAGTACTGGTATGACTGCCTTACCAAACCCTATAGAACCACTGCACTAAGTACTGGTATGACTGCCTTACCAAACCCTATAGCACTAAGTACTGGTATGACTGCCCTACCAAACCCTATAGACACACTGCACTAAGTACTGGTATGACTGCCCTACCAAACCCTATAGACACACTGCACTAAGTACTGGTATGACTGCCCTACCAAACCCTATAGACACACTGCACTAAGTACCGGTATGACTGCCCTACCAAACCCTATAGACACACCACACTAAGTACTGGTATGACTGCCCTACCAAACCCTATAGACACACTGCACTAAGTACTGGTATGACTGCCTTACCAAACCCTATAGACACACTGCACTAAGTACTGGTATGACTGCCTTACCAAACCCTATAGACACACTGCACTAAGTACTGGTATGACTGCCCTACCAAACCCTATAGACACACTGCACTAAGTACTGGTATGACTGCCCTACCAAACCCTATAGACACACTGCACTAAGTACTGGTATGACTGCCCTACCATACCCTATAGACACACTGCACTAAGTACTGGTATGACTGCCTTACCAAACCCTATAGACACACTGCACTAAGTACTGGTATGACTGCCCTACCAAACCCTATAGACACACTGCACTAAGTACCGGTATGACTGCCCTACCAAACCCTATAGACACAATGCACTAAATACTGGTATGACTGCCCTACCAAACCCTATAGACACACTGTACTAAGTACTGGTATGACTGCCTTACCAAACCCTATAGACACACTGCACTAAGTACTGGTATGACTGCCTTACCAAACCCTATAGACACACTGCACTAAGTACTGGTATGACTGCCTTACCAAACCCTATAGACACACTGCTGATTGCACTGAGCAGTAATAGTGCATTACCTACAATCACTCAACACTCTTATTATGAGGATTTTAGCAGATGTATGCAGTTGTACTTTCTTGGGAAATTTCCTTTTATTGGCTGTGGTGCATGGGTTTCCCTTGTGGCTGACCTTTGCAATAAAAAAGGCCCCAATCCAAAAGGATAGACATACATCTGAGGTGGGTTGTATGTAGAAGGTCACAGGGAACGACTGAGTGAGATACCCTTATCTTGAATGATAGTCCTTCTGGGATTGGATGACACTGACATTTACTAAATAAACAAGGCAAAGGTCTGCAGGAGGTGGCATCTCTCCACTGTAGTTTTGGTGGCTTCTGTTCTTATCTTTATTCTGCCTTTATTTCATATCATTTTGATATTGTTCCTTGCAGGTTGGATCCAAGGCTGTATTCATTATCAAAGGGATTGGATAACCAGAAGATATTCACTCTGTGGATACAAAGGGTATAGAGTAATACAATATTTAGAGGTTGCAGATTCCATTGACACCAAAGCCGAAAATAACTTATAATTACTGATCTTACTGCGAGTTGTCAAATCCATATTACTGTGGCTGGAGTCCTAAATCACCCTTAGTGAGACAGCAGGAATTCAGAGCAGAACATAGATTTCAAGGCACAGTGTATACCTCGACCCCCCCCCCCTAAATTAAAGAGCTTGTATGCATGTTAACCATCCACAGTTGTCCTAAACAGGTATTCATAAGCATCAGGCAATAACAACAGGGTGATTCATAGAAACTAACAACTCTTTTAAAGGCATATGATTCATTAATTTTAGAAATCATAATCTTTTAAGGGGAGAAAGATACAAATAGAAAATCATGATTTAGGGTGTAACATAGATACGCTGTAAAAGTGTCTCACTTCAAGTCTTTCCTACCACTACTTTAACTCTTATCTCATCCCATCAATGTACATGTATTGATAATGCAATACTAGTTTTGGTTGATGTAATTGCCCTAGCACTGCTTTCCCTGCCATACACTGTATAACGGCATAGGCTAATATAGGGAATAACGGGGTACTAACATATGTAGGGTAACGCGCCCATGTTAGGTTAAATACATATCTTATAATTTTCATTATTTGTATATGTAAGTTTAGACCCAAAAAAAAACTCTTAGGGAAGAATGAAATTTAGTTTATCTATTCTTTAGACATTTGGGGTTCTTTCAGAAATAACAGTACCCACATATACAATATTTGCTCCTTGCAATGGGACCATTGATATGGCTGGTTTCATTTTGTAAATAAATGTAATTCACAATTCTCATGGTTTAAAGCAATGATGAATCCCGCCAAAGTTTGGCGTTTTACATCATTAAAGAGAATAAGACTATGCAGTTTCAATATTGATATTTTGGTATTGGAAAAACTTGTAATATCCCACTGTGCAATGGTCCAAGGCCACACACTAATCTGACAGTATACATTCTTGGGTTGTTAAAAGTCACAACTGAGTTATAGTTTAAAAGAAATGAGTGTTTATTACAGAATCTGGTAGCAGAATGCTGCTGCAGGCATGCATTGATTATGACTGATTGTATCGTATTTTAGTCTGTTCATTGATGTGTCACATATGGTGATTGCCACTACTCAGGGAATCCTTTAGAGCACACATATCCTTTTCTCCCTTCTGGATACCTTATCTCCTCATTTTCCTCATACTGATTGAGCTAATACCTACACCCTACCCCCAAATCCCCTGACATTCCAACCGTTAACCCCTTTTCCACTAGCATGTGCTTCCTGATTACAGATGCATCAGTCCTTGTCTTGGGGTGCTATTTGTTGTACAATCAGGCATCCCTGAGGTCATCAAGGGCCCTGCGTGTGAACAACCATGTATAGACAAGGTCCCCACACCCAACACTCTATCCCCCTTACATTGCAGCGTTAAACCCCTTTACACTGTTCTATTTTGCCTAACTACTAAAAGTACTTCAGTCTTTGTCACAGGTGTAGAGGTGTGTGGGATGTCGTCAAGGGCCCTAAGTGGGTGGATGTGCCTCTTGTGATCATACCAAGATTACATTAGCTAAGGCCTAACACCTGGCTTTACATTTCAATTGAACAACATTTGTTTGACCCATCTCCGGTCTTCTACTCAAGGACCCTCAAAGACTGAACACATTCATTACTAGCCCATCATCCTGGTCCATCCTCTCACACAGCCTAATTATACAGAAGACATCAATCTGTCACATGGAGCTTTATGTTGTAAAAGCAGGATTCTGTAGAGGTGTCCCTCAGGTCAGTAATGGTCTGTTATTGATGTGTGCTTACTTTGTGATATAGAACGGCCCAAATGAATGGCATTGTTCTTAGTGTAGCTCATCCGGGCTGCCAGTTTTGTTATTGGCTCTGGTTGGAGATCTGGCAGCCAATAATATATATATATATATATATATATATATATATATATATATATATATATATATATATATATATATATAGTGGTCACTGTGTGCACCCAAGCCCAGTTTATAATATGGAACCATATGGTATATTTCCTATGCATAGTATAAAAAAGTATTGATTGAGAATTTGCTAAATTTACAATATACTTTTATACTTTGACAAACATACTCAAAATACCATCTCTTTCTAATAGGTCTGTTTTGTCAAAAGCAGGAAATTGGTGTGCTAATGAGTTACTAACACTAATGTCATTCCAAAACATTTTGACGCATTGGTTCAATGTCATTAGATCTGCGGTCAGCACTAGATGAACCTCTTCAAACGCTACCTGAGGGATGATTATAGCTGACATCACTCCCACAACCTCGTCCCTTTCACCCAGCAGACAGCCGCTGTGGTGGTAGAAGTGACCTTTACATGCTAAGTTCATCTGAGAAAGCAGCTCCTTATGGCTTCTCAGTAAATGCCATCTATGATTGGATGTAAAAATTGGGATGCTATGACCATGCACTGTAGATGGTAGAATACAGTGAGGTACCTCCCTTCTGGGCCCTCATTGCAGTTTCTTATGGAATTCCAATCAATGTAGCAATTGTGAATAAATAAATGTATTTTCACTTGGTAAATTACAATATAACACAAATCCATTCATAACTACTTCCAGCATCTGAACTAAAGGATATCCCTCCAATCAAACAACCTGTCCTCACCAAGCAACCTAATTCTAACATCACAGTTATTAGTATGTAAGAGTTTGTCCATGATCTAAGAGTGATTGGAAACTAGTATGTCTCTGGAAGTACCACTATTTCCTTGTGCAACAACTAATAAGAGTCACATTGTCAGAAACTCCCTTGCTTCTCCTTTTGGTTGTTGTCTCTATCACGGCAAACACCCTCCTCCTTCCTAGACTTATTAAGCCTCTGGTGCCTCAGGGCCAGCCATGGTCTTCGTCTGTTATCTGCACTTAATATTTATCCCACGGTAGGATGGATTATTGTAGGACCAGCATAATGTGTGTGTACAGGAATGGTCTTACATTGTGTGCCCACGTTTTACAATCATTTCATGAAATATTGCCTTTTTTCATGCTTATAAATTAAATCTGTTTTTTTTTTACTTAAGGGAGGAATGCTAAATGTTTGAATAATTATGATGATGGAGAATTCTAAGAACATTATGGGATAGTTATGAGAGAAACCTCAGTTCATCGCGGGCTTCCCTAGCCCACTTAAAAGGGTCTATATCTCCTCTTTCCTATCCCCTCGGATGTGTGTGGTGCACATATGCACGGGCACCAACACATTCCTCTGTGAAATTGTGTAATGTCGTTCTGGCCATGGATATGACCTTAGCTGTCGAAATGGCGTTAAACATCTATTACTCACTAACCTCAGTTCATCGCGACAAAGCCACCCATTAGGGAACAAATGGGTTCTATTGCATCCCAGCAAATTGTCTTGACTCCTCGTCACAGTATGTGAAGTGCCACACACATGTCGCTAGATGCAATATAACGTCCCTATAGCACAGGATTATCAGGAATAGCCATTGTGGTGATCACATGGTTTCACTGCAAATGACAATATTGGTGGTCACTCAGACTCATGAGGGATGGCAACGCTGGTGATCACTTGCCTTGCTAGATGAAACGTCACCTTGTGATAGCGCAGCTTCACCACGAATGGCAAGGAAGGTGATCACCCACACTCACAAGCAATGGCGACGTGGGTGATCACTCACCTTGCTAGATGAAACGTGCACCTTGTCATAGCGCAGGTTCACCATGGTTGGCGAGGATGGTGATAACTCACACTCACCAGGGATGGCAACTTGGTTGATCACTCACTTCGCTAGATGAACCTTGCAACTTGTCACAGCATAGGTTCACCATTGATGGTGAATGGTGATTACGCAGACTCACTAGCCATGGGGATGCTGGTGATCACTCATCTCAATAGATGAAAAGCTCATGATCACAGGCATCATCGACATTAGTAATCAGGCAACATCACATCTGCCAGGTCAAATTTTGTTTTGTCAGAAAAGGTGTTTTCCTATGTATTTTCCTTCTAACCACAGAAAAGGTGTTAATGTAGATGGTGCAATTCAGTGAGCGATGTTCACCAGCCTGCGAACCAATAAATTCAAAAACTCAATATTACTTTATGCCACTTTTATTTATTGATAGCCCTATATCTTGGCTTATTAGAAAGGTTGATTCAAGTCACCAACTCCAAACGGGTCAGTTTTTATAGCCCGCAGCGTAAAACCATATATTTTTAACCTCACGTACATAACGTTTTTATTCAGACAGTCATTAAAGCTATTAAATATCATGCTATCTACATCATATTTCATGTCCATAATGGTACAATATATGTCTTTAAGTGTAGTGAAAATCAAATCCCTCAGTCAATAACTTCTTTTGTCACACTTCATCGCCAACTTTGTAGATTATCGAAATTTTTTAAAATGTAGATTAGTATTCTTAACTTTACCCTCATACCTTCAAAAAAGACTAAATCTGTCTGAAAATGAATCTCCACCATCTAGAATGTTCATACTTTCAAGATATGTTGCTCTTTTGCAACAATATTCGATATGGCCGGTATGGTCCAAATTTGCGTGGACCCTTCCGAATGCCGAAAAAACGTTACGGACGTGAGGTTTTCGGTAGAACTTTCCAAGTCCACCTGAACAGTACGTATAAACATCACAGATCACCTTCATCACTTTATCTTGTACAGAATGATTTAAATTGCTATTTTAAAGCCATATCCAGACACTTTGAGTGTATTATGGGTCATTATGACTGCTCGGAAAATAAATTCTCCCAATTTTGCAACACTTCCAACATTGAGTGGGAGTCCAGTCCTACCTAAATACAGACTAGGGTAACTCAAATACTCTTTTTATACAAGGCACATATCTCTATTAATAATTGCAAACAGGAGAATTAATATACAACATCAATCAGGACCATATTGTTCATTCTACTATGACATGTCTAAAACACCCGAAAACGTTACGGACGTGAGGTTTTCGGTAGAACTTTCCAAGTCCACCTGAGCAGTACGTATAAACATCACAGATCACCTTCATCACTTTATCTTGTACAGAATGATTTAAATTGCTATTTTAAAGCCATATCCAGACACTTTGAGTGTATTATGGGTCATTATGACTGCTCGGAAAATAAATTCTCCCAATTTTGCAACACTTCCAACATTGAGCGGGAGTCCAGTCCTACCTAAATACAGACTAGGGTAACTCAAATACTCTTTTTATACAAGGCACATATCTCTATTAATAATTGCAAACAGGAGAATTAATATACAACATCAATCAGGACCATATTGTTCATTCTACTATGACATGTCTAAAACGTTACGTATGTGAGGTTTTCGATAGAATTCCAGAAATTATAGAACATCTGCATCATAAAAATACACTTGTGAACGACAGACAACTGATCTGGGAGAATGATGTGATATGAAGCATGACAGCCGGTTAGGAGGTCAAATCGTCGCGCTTCTTCTTTAGCTTCATGTTGGCAATTTTGATGGTGAGGCCTGCGATCTGGTATGAGACAGTGCGTGATGAGGTGCCAAACCTCTTTGGGGTATACTGTACCCTTCCCATGATGTCATCACTGTCCAGACACCAGACGTTCTTCTCCCGCGGCCAATGGAAGGCAGTAGCGTCCTTCTCGTGCCGCACCATCATGCTGACCTCATATCCGGCGTCATGCCTACATATCACTTTCCCTAATTACCAGGTGTCCTCCTTGGGAATAGATTTATGCAGGAAGGGCACGGCGACAAAGTCACCATAGTCGTACTCCTCCTGCCATAGAATCTGGGCTTGTTCGATGGCCACGGGCTTTGGGTCGTCAAATCCTGGAGGGGACGTTGGTAGATCTGGTCGCACTCGCTTGTTGATTGGGACGGCGACGGCATTCTCCGCGGCACGCTTTCGTGCTGTGCACGGAGGGACATTCTCCTTGTTGGTTGTGGCAGCAGTAGGCACGCGTTCACTTCGAGTGCCCTTACGTGCCACAATTGGAGAGCCGTCCCTAGGGTGCTTGTTACACGCGACCGGATTGTAGTCAGGGTCCACCTGCTTTGTTGGGGGAGGAGTGGTGACATCCGCGACGTCCACCGTAGTAGGAGCACGGACGGGTCGGGTGTTTTTCCGCCGTGTGCCTCGTGTCTGCTTTGGTGGGGGAGAGTCCTTCTTGGTGAACTTGAGTTGATGTGTCACCCATCCCGGACATCCACGTTTGGACTCACAGGTTTCATGGTCCCAGCAGCAGCTACCAAAGCAAGATGTGTCACGGACAGCGAGTGACTTTCCAGCTTCGGCAGGGACAGCAGCATGGACCTGCATGGTGCCCTTCACTGCCTTGTCTGCTTTTGCTGAGACCATGGTAAGGCGGGCGGCAGCGATGTCTACAACTGGAACGCAGACGTAGTGGACAAGGCTGTCGAGTTGGTTTCCCTCGTCGACGAACTCTGCTGCGTTCCTGATAAGGTGTTTCCTGGCAACGAGGTTGTCTGCATTACGCTTTCCAGCAGCGCCGACCCCGTCACAGGGACCTTTTCCATGGCCCGCCTCAAAGTAAGTCCAAGTCGCTTGGAGACCGCCAAGTAGCTCTTTGTGGCGTACCAGCAACGAGAACACTGAAATGTTCCGGTACTGGCTAGAGGGAGAGTCCGATGCGTAGTGGACCATCCTGACCTCGGGCAGGTTTTCACGGAGGAACACTGCCAGGACTTGTAGAAAGGCCAGGATGGCACCAGTGTCATGTTTCCTGTCGTCAGTACAGAGCGCCAGAGAGTGGGGGTTTGGTGGTACCAGTGGGTTCATCTCTATAGTGGATGACTGCAGGGTGTAGCGTCACCGGCTCCTTGGAGTAGTACACACTCTGTGGCGACTCGGGGTATGTTACGAGCCAGTTTTCGGCAAAGTCCATCTGGATCGTAACTTCCACTGAAGACAGGGTCTCCCTCAGCTGTCGCATGACGCGGTGTTGGTTACGAGCACGGGACACATGTTCAGCCATGGTGCCAAAATCATCTGTGAGGTTTTGGATGAATTCAGCTCTAGGCTCTGCCTCAACAACATGTGGGCGGAGCTTCATCACTGTTTTGTTGTCCTTCCCATATACAACAGCCTGATGGATCCACGTCATGTACTTGATGGTCTCCTTGCGCACCTCGGTGTTCAATCTGTGTGTAAACTGCTCTAAGGTGGTAGATGTCACAAGGTCGTCCGGACAGTCATTTATGCCAGCAGCTCGGAGCCTGAGCACAAAGTTCTGGTGCTTTTCGCACAGGCACTCATTGACGGGCTGGTCTTCGATGATGACAAACCATGGCCGTGCCTGTCTGATTTTGTAGAATGTTGTGCGGCCAATGGTCAGGTCAGGGTTGGCTTCATTGTACTTGTCTGCGAGTACATGCACAAAGTCCCGCAGATTCCTCTTTTGGTGCTGAATGCCGTTGACTGTCTTATAGTCCTTTTTCCCTGCCAGCATGGTGGAGTTCTCTGGGTCTGACAAGAACTCCACCACGCGCCTGACCTTTGCCTCTTGGTCCACCAAACGCTTGTTAGGTTTGTCCACAGGGGCTTTGGCAACAGTGCGTTTATCAACCCCCATAATCCCTGCCAAGTCCTTAGCATTTTCCTTACGGACTTCGAGTGGCAGTGCTTGGCGGAGGAGGTTAATCTTGGCACGGCTGTCCAACTGTGTGATGCCCTGCAGCAAAACGTCACAGACAACTGGCTGAGCTGAAGTGTGGGGTAGTTCGCCGTCGGTTGCAACGCGCTCCTCCATGTGCGCTACAGCCGGGGGTAGTTCGTCGTCCGGTGCAACACGCTCCTCCATGTGCGCTACAGCCGGGGGTAGTTCGCCGTCCGGTGCAACACGCTTATCACTGTGTGCAACACCGGGGGTGTGAGTGGCCTTGGCAATCTGGGTGCGCAGTTTCACCACCTCCCGTTCGGCTTCCTCCGCCCGCCTTCCGAGCAACCGTTTCTGGTAGTTGCGCCGGTTTGTTCTTGGGGTTGTAGTTTTACGTGATGTATACTTCAGGTTTGGTGGGGTGTTCTGGGTCGTTTCGGGGGGCGGTCCTGGGGTTGTCATCTCACCAATCCATATGCGTGGGCTGGAAGGTATAGAGTACATGTTAGTGATAAATCATGGCATATTGAAAGGATGAAGTCAATTCAAACAGTCTGATTATTTCATGCACTGTTACACTGTCAATATCTTTCTAATCAAAGAAATATACTCTACAGTTGAAAACCTCACATACGTAACGAAACCTCACATACGTAACGAAACCTCACATACGTAACGAAACCTCACATACGTAACGAAACCTCTCATACGTAACGTTTTGAAACAATTGAACTCATTTAACAGGTAGGTAATTCAACATGCAACTATTGAACATGCTTTCCAACTATTTACTAGAACTATGGATAGTTACATTTCACTTATCACTGGCATTTTTACGGATGGTCTTCCTGTAAATAATTGCAACATTTAAAAACATAAATTACTTTAAGGTTGATAAGTCAGAAATGCACAATTTTGATTTAAAATATATTATAATGCCAGCACTTCATTGGTGCATCAATCCCATAAGACCAGCATGATGCATCAATGTAGCAAGGGCAATTTTTTAATACTTACAGTATCTCCTCCATCAGGGGCAGGTTGTCAGGCGGTGGAGGAGAGGCATCGTGCGGCCGATGGCCGGTCGATCTGCCGCTGCTTCTCCGTTCCCGGGGGGGTGGGATTGCAGCCTGCCGGACCGGTCGTGTACGGGCGCATGCGCCCTCGTCCTCCACACCTGCGTCTGCTGCCTTGGCTGCGGCGGGGACCGTGGGTGCCTCCTCATCCTCTGATGACAGGAGTAGTGGGTTCTGCAGAGTATCCTGAAATGTAAAAAAATACATTAGGATAGCTTAAATACACCTAAACTACACAGGTTATGGAATATCTAGTTTCATGAATTCATTTAGATCAATTGTGCTATTTAAATCACAACATTTAAAAATGTATAGATTATGGAATATTTTGTTTCATCATGAAGTTGAATGAACATGAATCCTATAAAATGACAAAGCATCCTTATTTCATAAATGATAATGCATATCAATCATTGAAGGCTGTCTTAATTCTCACTTACACCAGTAGTGTCCTTTTCCTTGTGGGTGCTCGACACCTGCTGGAACCGTGGGCGCCGGGTAGAACCGTGGGTGAAGAGCGCCACAGGCATGCGGGAGCCCCGGCCTTGGCTGGGTCGGCCCGCAGGCGTGGCGCTCGTCTTCCCACGGCCCTTCCCTTTACCCACGTTACCTGCAGGTGTCTTACTAACCCCTGTGGCCTGAGGAGTAGGTGCCTCTGCTGCTGGTCCTGTGGAGGAGCCCTCTCCAGGGTCAGTGGCAGGTGTCACTGGTCCTGCGTAGGTGCCCTCAGTGCCAGGAAGGGTAACCACCCCCTGAAATGGAAAAGTAGCATTGAATACAAAATGAATGCAATGATAGCAAATGACATACCTGCATTGCTATTGAACTTTAAAAATATTCAATCAAGGAATTTATATACTTATTACCTTCTTAATCTCACATTACATAAATACATTACTATATCAGATAACAACAGATACAAATGTTGCAGATTAGGGAAATATAAACAAATAGTTACCCTTTCACGCCAGTACTTGGTCTTTTGACGTAGGGCGGCCTGTGCCCTCTTCTTGGCGGCGTTGGGATCACCCTCCTTCTTCAGTCTTTCACGCAGGTCCTTCTGCCTTTTCGCTTCATCAGCCTTATCCTGCACCTCCCCTTTCTGGGCTCTCATTTTGGCACGATGCTTCGCTGCCCGCTCGGCCGGGGTCATGGGGACCTTTTTCTTCTGGTCATCAACTCCATCATTGGGTGGCTTGTCACCGCCTGTCACAGACATACTGCCAAACATAAGGACAAATTATTGAACAACCAAGGTGTGTAAGCTCAATGAAAAATACTTCTATATTAACAGAATATGTATGGATGATGATGACAAAGTAGGAGTAAAAAATTATGTATGGATAGAACAATAGACAGGTCATTACTGTCCAGTAGTTCAGCGGAACCCTAAAAATTGGCCACCATGAAAAATGTTGGGATTTTTTTTTTTCAGAATTGCTACAACCAACATCATTTAGGATGAGGGGCCCATAGGCGCATCTAATGGTGAATTTAAAATAGTCTGGGTGTGTCTGAGGTACATATAGCAATCAAAACGAACAAAACCTCACATACGTAACGTTTTCAAATTTGTGTAGAACTTGCATAAAATAAGGTGGTAAGTGCTTTAATTCTGTCCAGCATATTAGGTATGGCCACTAGGGTGTACATTGTGAAGCAATTTAATTGAAAAAAGTGACATGGAGGTCTATAGGGCAACATATCTAGATAACGACTCACGTACGTAACGAAATTTGAGGAATGATGAAAAATAGTCATTCCTGGCAAAATACATACCAAATGTCAGGTTATATGAACTAGAATGATTGATTGTAGATCTTGGGGCACATACACCATGGTAAAAACAGGTAATTATGCAAAATACTGCCATTTTGGGGGTCAGCAAGTAAAAAATTCAACAAAAAAATCAGCCCTGCCCCTCCAAACAAGCTGGGGGGTCATCCCAAAATATCCAAAGATGGTCTAATGCACCCTAGTAGCAATGGTAGACCCTAATTTCAACATATAACAATGATTTGGGGCTAAATATACAGCGTGAGTTGCTCAGCAGAGCCATTTCCACAACCTGGTGAAAACGTTACGTACGTGATAAAAACAAATAATCGAAGTTCAGGGAGGTCCGGGGCCCAAAAAAATGGCGTCAACCGGCCGAGATGGCAAGAGAATTTGACTGTGGTCGATTCTACGTCCACATACATCATTTCTGCGTATTATTTGCACAATCAAAGCCATCTACGGACACTCACATACGTAACAATCGATATTCCATCACACTTTCATGGGAATTACCTACCTTTTTTGTGGTTTTAGGAAGAAACAAGGACAAGTAAACTTCACTATTTGCAAGTTCGAGATCCTCTGAGCATGTTGCAAAAGTTCCCGGATGTGGGTCACTTCCGCCCGGTTAACAGGAAGCGTCTTCGTTTGGCGCCATAAATTTTCGTTACGTAGGTGAGGTTTGCCGCGAGCAAGACAAAGACACCCACTGTGGCCATACTACACGGTCTGTGGCTTTGATTTTTGCTTCAATTATTCCATTTATATTTAAATTAATCCAAAATAGACTAGAAATGAAGAATTATAAATTTATGTAGCAAGTAGACTTGTAAAAGTATACCTCACGTACGTAACATTGTCGGGAGTTGAATTTTGGTTTATGAGATCTAGCTCGTATCTGCGACAGACCAGCAGTTTTATTTATTTAACATCAGAACCCCCCTAGGGACCCTGTTGAACACAATTAATAGAGAAAGGGAGGATACATTTTTATTATGGTAGTTAGGGGCATAAAAAAAAAGTTACGTACGTGAGGTCGCTCATAGTTCCATATTATAAGACATGCGGGACAGAGGGTTGAGGCTGTGACATGACCAAAGCATTTTTGATAGATGGCTACGACCCCCCACCTATGTTTAAAGAGGTTTATGGCACTGTAACACTGTCTACCTTGATAAAATATTGGTGGGAAGGATGAAAAATTGGCAAAAAAAAGGCATTTTTGGTGTGTCATCCAACTTCAAGACTCTGTAACTCATCAAATTATAGGCCGATATACATAAATCTGCCCTCTGCTTGAAGCTCAAGATGTTTTCTATCAAATGTCATTAAAATAAGGAAGAATGGTAATCTACATTTTATACTGTAGCTCCCCAAAGCTAAATAATACCCAAAATAGGCCCATACATCGCTCAGTGAATCCCCCCAGATATTTCCCTATGTATTTTTCCTCTAACCAGAGAAAAGGTGTTTAGTTGTTTAAATTTTAGAGATACTTCTATGTAAATTCAACTTCCTCTCTGTAGTCTTCTTTGATTCTACTCATAATAATTCCATTGAATTTGATGTGAAACAAGGCACACATTGGATACTTTTTGGGAGTGATATGATGACACAATATTGAGGAAAATGTTGGCAACAACATTGAAGAGTCACGATGCTGAGTGAAAGGTGACATGCAGTGGTGGACAGTCATGAGGTGGGTGAGAAAATTGCTGATGACAGCGGTGATGATTGGCCATGCCATGCATTATCACGAAGGTGCGTTTTAAACTAAAACCTGGCATTGTTGGTGCTCAGTACTTAGAAATAGCCAAGGGGGGGAGGGATTTGTAGGTTCTCCTTCCTCCTTGTGAAGAAACTGAATACATATTGTAATATATTGAAGTTTGGAAATGGTACAGTTACTCAGTGTTGAGGATTGCTTTTATGAAGTACTGATAACTCAAGTTGTTTACCATGAAGGTAACTCAGCAGATTGAGGATAAACCACTTATCCCTACATTTGGACAGATATGTGTAAGTCATAATTCTATAAACCCTACAGGTGTCTTCATGATATAATGATCCCCTATGGACATTATGTCATGTATAATGGGTTTGGCCCCCAGGTGAATTCCACTGTATGAACTCTACATGCCTGATATATTGGCATATTGTCACATGGAAGTCACAGAGAGACAAAGGCCACCAGATACAAGGAAATCCAATCTACAGTACGTCTCAGAGATATGACAACGATTCCGGAGTGCACAATGTCCATAGGGGATCATGATATCATGAAGACCTAAGAAAACAGTTTTTCTGAGTTAATTCCCTGCAAGGTTTTGGAAAAAAATGAGGTTCAATATAACACAAAAAAGAGGCTGAAGAATAACATGGCAAGTGCTTGGAAAACTAAAAAAAAAAAGTGGAAACCCAAGGCTGTCAAAGGGAATGAACAAAGCAGAACCTTATGTCATGAACAATGGGTTTGACCCTGAGGAGAATAGAACTGTCTGATCTCTACAGCACCGATATATTGACATAATGTCACAAGGAGGTCACAAGGAGACAAAGGTCATCAGAAACAAGGGAACCCAATATGTGTGGTATTACCCAGAAATAAGACTTTATTGTCTCAGCATGAAGGAAGGCCTTTGGTGCCGTCTTAACCATCGGCCCTTTAAGGGCTGCTAATGTATTAATGCATTGTGTCCATGGGTCGTCAGGTTGCATGGATATAACCCTGGCACCAGGGCTATATACATGCATCATGCTGGCCCTTCAGGATCTATACACTTCCAAAATGTGGGCATGATGTTCCCATGCTGCATCATGATGACAACCAGTGGGCATGATGCACTCCTGCATCATGATGACAACCAGTCATCATGATGCACTCCTGCATCATGATGACAACCAGTGGGCATGATGCAGTCCTGTATCATGATGACAACCAGTGGGCATGCTGCACTCCTGTATCATGATGACAACCATTGGGCATGATGCACTCCTGCATCATGATGACAACCATTGGGCATGATGCACTCCTGTATCATGATGACAACCAGTGGGCATGATGCACTCCTGTATCATGATGACAACCAGTGGGCATGCTGCACTCCTGTATCATGATGACAACCATTGGGCATGATGCACTCCTGTATCATGATGGCAACCAGTGGGCATGATGCACTCAGGCATCATGATGGCAACCAGTGGGCATGATGCACTCCTGCATCATGATGACAACCAGTCATCATGATGCACTCCTGCTGCATCATGATGACAACCAGTGGGCATGATGCACTCCTGTATCATGATGACAACCAGTGGGCAAGATGCACTCCTGTATCATGAAGACAACCAGTGGGCAAGATGCACTCCTGCATCATGATGACAACCAGTCATCATGATGCACTCCTGCTGCATCATGATGACAACCAGTGGGCATGATGCACTCCTGTATCATGATGACAACCAGTCATCATGATGCACTCCTGCTGCATCATGATGACAACCAGTGGGCATGATGCACTCCTGTATCATGAAGACAACCAGTGGGCAAGATGCACTCCTGCTGCATCATGATGACAACCAGTGGGCATGATGCACTCCTGCTGCATCATGATGACAACCAGTGGGCATGATGCACTCCTGTATCATGAAGACAACCAGTGGGCATGATGCACTCCTGCTGCATCATGATGACAACCAGTGGGCATGATGCACTCCTGCTGCATCAGGATGACAACCAGTGGGCATGATGCACTCCTGTATCATGAAGACAACCAGTGGGCATGATGCACTCCTGCATCATGATGACAACCAGTGGGCATGATGCACTCCTGTATCATGAAGACAACCAGTGGGCATGATGCACTCCTGTATCATGATGACAACCAGTGGGCATGATGCACTCCTGTATCATGATGACAACCAGTGGGCATGATGCACTCCTGCATCATGATGACAACCAGTGGGCAAGATGCACTCCTGTATCATGATGACAACCAGTGGGCATGATGCACTCCTGTATCATGATGACAACCAGTGGGCATGATGCACTCATGCATCATGATGACAACCAGTGGGCATGATGCACTCCTGTATCATGATGACAACCAGTGGGCAAGATGCACTCCTGTATCATGATGACAACCAGTGGGCATGATGCACTCATGCATCATGATGGCAACCAGTGGGCATGATGCACTCCTGCATCATGATGACAACCAGTCATCATGATGCACTCCTGTATCATGATGACAACCATTGGGCATGATGCACTCCTGTATCATGAAGACAACCAGTGGGCAAGATGCACTCCTGCATCATGATGACAACCAGTGGGCATGCTGCACTCCTGTATCATGATGACAACCATTGGGCATGATGCACTCCTGTATCACGATGGCAACCAGTGGGCATGATGCACTCAGGCATCATGATGGCAACCAGTGGGCATGATGCACTCCTGCATCATGATGACAACCAGTCATCATGATGCACTCCTGCTGCATCATGATGACAACCAGTGGGCATGATGCACTCCTGTATCATGAAGACAACCAGTGGGCAAGATGCACTCCTGCATCATGATGACAACCAGTGGGCATGATGCACTCCTGTATCATGAAGACAACCAGTGGGCATGATGCACTCCTGCTGCATCATGATGACAACCAGTGGGCATGATGCACTCCTGTATCATGATGACAACCAGTGGGCATGATGCACTCCTGTATCATGAAGACAACCAGTGGGCATGATGCACTCCTGCTGCATCATGATGACAACCAGTGGGCATGATGCACTCCTGCTGCATCATGATGACAACCAGTGGGCATGATGCACTCCTGTATCATGATGACAACCAGTGGGCATGCTGCACTCCTGTATCATGATGACAACCAGTCATCATGATGCACTCATGCATCATGATGGCAACCAGTGGGCATGATGCACTCCTGCATCATGATGACAACCAGTCATCATGATGCACTCCTGCATCATGGCAACCAGTGGGCATGATGCACTCCTGCATCATGATGGCAACCAGTGGGCATAATGCACTCCTGCATCATGATGACAACCAGTGGGCATGATGCACTCCTGCATCATGATGACAACCAGTGGGCATGATGCACTCCTGCTGCATCATGATGACAACCAGTGGGCATGATGCACTCCTGTATCATGATGACAACCAGTGGGCAAGATGCACTCCTGTATCATGATGACAACCAGTGGGCATGATGCACTCCTGTATCATGATGGCAACCAGTGGGCATGATGCACTCCTTGTCACAAATCATAGAAAGTGTGCATATGGGGCCTCACATGTCATTCGCCCAGACATGTGCCCAGAATCATGAAAAATAATTCTTATAAGTATGCTTCTTTTATGATAGCAAGGACACATCTGACATAAATGATAATGTGATTTTCTTAATCTACAGTCAAAATAGTCTGGACCTGAGATTTTCATGGAGGTATGATTGTTTCTGTAGGAAATGAAGCCCCCAGCATGGCTTGTAACTTAGGCCCCTAAATGTCATTCGCCCAGACACAATTTTGCCCAGACAATTTTGGGCCCATTTTACCCCCCTGGAGCCCAAGATATTCATATTGGACCATCAAAATCCATATGTAACACAAAGATCTCATCCAGCCTGACACTTTGAGCCAAAAAAATAGAGGGGGAAACAAAAATTCGAAGAGAAGGGGCTGGAATACCTCCAAATTCGTCATATGCAAACCTTCTATGATTTTCGACCTCCTGTATCATTATGACAACCAGTGGGCATGATGCACTCCTGTATCATGATGGCAACCAGTGGGCATGATGCACTCCTGTATCATGATGACAACCAGTGGGCATGATGCACTCCTGCATCATGATGACAACCAGTGGGCTTGATGCACTCCTGTATCATGATGGCAACCAGTGGGCATGATGCACTCCTGTATCATGATGGCAACCAGTGGGCATGATGCACTCCTGTATCATGATGACAACCAGTGGGCATGATGCACTCCTGTATCATGATGGCAACCAGTGGGCATGATGCACTCCTGCATCATGATGACAACCAGTGGGCATGATGCTCACATGCTGCATCATGATGACAACCAGTGGGCATGATGCACTCCTGTATCATGATGGCAACCAGTGGGCATGATGCACTCCTGTATCATGATGACAACCAGTGGGCATGATGCTCACATGCTGCATCATGATGACAACCAGTGGGCATGATGCACTCCTGCATCCTTATGACAACCAGTGGGCATGATGCACTCCTGCTGCATCATGATGACAACCAGTGGGCATGATGCACTCCTGTATCACCAGCTGCCAAATCAAATTACTTGAGTACAGTTAGTTCTCAATATCCTCACAAGGGGGCAGCAGCACTTTTATATTATACCCTTGTTTTTTTTTCTATGTGCTGGGCACCAAGCAAAGAGGACCCAAAGCCAGGTTTTAGTTTGGACAACTTACATTCTATTGAACCATGTCTCAGATGTCCAGGCCAATAAAGCCTTTAAACATTAATTTATCAGTCAATAGTGAAACGGCTCTTTATTGAAAACTAGAATAAATGCACTGCCTTTGTGTATGCCAAGGTGCTTAGATAGACACAATGCATATGCAATGATCATAAAGAAAGACAGTGTTAAAAACATTGACTATGAAATCTACTTACAGAACGGTTTGCCCTTTGTTAATTCTCAGCCAGACAGAAACTAAAATCGAAGTTCTTTGCCTTACCTTGGTTGATATTTCTTTTTAAAACATGTCTGTAAGCTCTTTACAGGGCCCTCTCTGAATAACCATCATACTTTAAAGAAAGTCTCTATTGCTAAAGCAACAAAGGGGTATGCATCACAATTGTGAAATAAAGATCAGATATAGCTTTATTTCTTTATTCTAGACTGCAATCTATTGAATGCATTCATGAAATGTGCATGTTAAAATGCTCCTTACAATTCTTATTTTAGTCAGTATAAAGGCATGTTGGTTTTATCCATGCGATCCTCATGGTTCAAAACTAGTGTTTCTATTCAATATTTCCCAATTAAGGAAGTATCAAATTTGGATTTTCTTTTCATGAGATGAATGGAGGCCTGTCAGACATAAATACACTCATACACAAAATGCTCCTTGTGATGGGACTGTAAAATAAATTTAATTTGCAAATTAGATGGCTATCTCTCACAGTGAGATTCTATTAGAATTCAACCAAAGATTGGCACTACACAACATTATAGAGTCATACCTTCTAGTGCACATGTTGGTATTCGCCTTAAAGTGCTTGTTTGTGCTAAACCTATGGTAGTAAAGAGTGTGCAAAATCCAAAATGTTTCATGTAGGTATTTGCTTGTTACATATAGCACCTATAATGTATGATATAGCCATTGTTCTCATCTCATCTCATCATTTGAAATGGTTCCATGAAAGAAAATGTTTTCCATATGACATACCTTTTTTTATCTATGCTGATATAGTTACACACTAATAGTGTTTCCATACCATAACTACTGTAAAATCACGCGCAAGAACTAAGACAGTACAATCGCCAAGCTAAGAGGCAGTGTAGAGAGCCCAGTGTGTGACACTAGTCATTTTCCTATTGCTGCCATCTATCAGAACTCTAGTAAATTATTTTCTGCCTTGTCTCATGAATAAAATCTTCTGGTCTCTAAAATATATCAGAAATTTTATATGCAAGTATTCTGATTTATGGGAATTATTTGTAAGGCTTTTATAATTTTACAGCTTCCGTTTATTCTAAACCAATTTCCAACACTGCACCCTCTGTGGGTGCTGCCTTGAGTCCAATTGACTACTGACAGTGCCTGCCAAGCTAGTGTTGTGGCCCTACACCACTAAAATCGACATGTTGACATGGCCATTTCTTAAAATTGGCATGGGACGTGGCTATGCTAGTGACATGTGGCAGGGCCATTTTTTAAATTTGACATGTGAAATGGGACTTAGTGACAACAAATAGGGCATATTTCTTATTTTATTAGGGGTATAAAGGAAATAAGAGGTGCCTTTTATTATACATATATAAAGGTCACCAAAAGAAGTTTTTTGGGTATATAAGATGAATGCCTGCCTTTATGGTAGCAGATGTATTACAGATTTTGTCAGAATAGGTTTACTCAAAATATAGAGTACTGAATTCATAATGAAAATAGGTATTTCACTGGATAGGGCCATGCTCTAGACAAAAAAGGGAATCCACATCATCATACTGGTACTCTTTTTGGATTAGCTATGCTGGTGACACTGGGAATTGCTTTTGATATGGGACATGTGCATTTCTTAAAACCCTATGTATGACATTGGGACCCCCATCAAGGGCCCCAGTGTACCCTCAGTGGTGAGCTGGCAGCTTGGGACCTTTGCAGCTAATTATAGTCATAGCCATGTGCTTTGAGGACACCAGTCATGTTGACACAGAGGAGAAGGGTTACTTTTACCCACAGGGGAGAGAGGGTACATGGCCAGTGGCAGACCCTGGACCCATACCATGAACAACACAAAGAATCTGGTAGCAGACTAGTTCTGCACCCGTGTGTAAAATAGTACCATTGTCTCATGAGGGGGCCTAGTGGAAGCAATGCAATGCACACATGCTAGGATTAGATAATTTTACTTGTAACTGTATTTTTTTACACAATAAAATACTTAAAAAAAATAATGTTTTGGGGCTGGGATAGCTTAAAATGTTAAGCTATGTTACTAGTATATAGGTTCAATCTCAGCGCGTAGGAACAGCTACTGAAATTGGTTTGACCTCCTTATAAACCAGAAGTGACCTAGTTTTGAGACCAGAAGTGACCATATATGGGCATGTGACCTACTTTCTCAAGCTCTGATTGGGTGATAGATAATGTATGCTAGTTTATGCAAATTTATGCAAAACATGACCTAGTTTTCTCTGTTGGTTATTACATAATTACATGAGTTTGGTTGCTATGGCAACATCACAGTAGCAATGAACTCTCGTGGAGCTGTAGTATAAACAAGGGGGGTGGTGGGTAGGTAGGTAAGGGGCTACTGAAAGCCGTTTGACAGTGAGTTTTTTCTTAAAATGTCCAGGGGTAAAAGTGCTCACTCCATCTTTTACACTTGCTTAGGTAGATAGGGGTAACATTTAACGACTGGCATTAATCCTTGAACATAATTGAAAGTGGCGTTGTCCTATATGTGACATTGTGGTGTGTGTATATCAGTTCTGTGTTACACTTAGGATTGGATGTTTATACCATGTTCCTGGTAAAGTAGGTTTATAAATTAATCCTAAATGTACAAAGCAGTGTAGAAGCCTACAGGTTTAATTGGAGCTAACTTTTGCAAATTTTTTAAGGAGATGTCCACCAATGTACGGTGAAGTAGTTTAAAAATTATGTTGTATCCTTGATGTTAAAATCCTAGATTAATACAAGGTAGTAGATACAGTATATGGATAGTCAAAGAGCTCACATGTGGGTGAAGTGATAACCACTGAGTCCGGAGAAGTTCAGTTGATGATTCAGCTTTATTCAAGTTTGATAGTACAGAGTGATCATAGGTGTTACACGATGATCAGTCACCAAGCCTATCCAGCCCACAGTAGTGGGGCCTGAGCAGAGCCTATACCCTGGTATAAGGTGATGTAGATTCTAGGTGTGAGCAGTAGAGAGAGCTAGAGAGATCTGATGTGAGCTGCTCCTGTGGCTTACTTATACCCAGTGAGCTCCATAGGTGGAGTGCTGAGGGGTGAGGGCAGATTGTGAAACCTGCCCCCATCCCAAAAAAGTATCCACCTGTATGTTGTAATACCTCTAGTGAGATGGGTATTAGAAACAAGATTGTTTGTATATTTCAGTGTTGTCAAATAGGATAACCCATGGGTCCCAGTGGGGGAGACAAGGTTTGTTATATTTCACTAATGAGCAGTCTCTGCTTATAATTGAGTAAAGGTGGGGGGTGGGTTGTAGGCTTGTAGGCAGAGCTCTGGATAAGCTTAATGGTGAGAAAGGTAAATATATATCAAATAATTATAATACCCAGAATTGTTCATTGACATATCTCCACACTCCCACTCATCGCCGCTATGAGTGCAGGGAAAACACAGGTTTACAGGAAAAAGGATTCTGGGTTTACCAAATTCATATTTACAGAAAGGAGTATCTATGTAAATTTGATCAATATGAAGGCAATTGCCACAGGCTTAAAGGTGGCTTGACTAGAGACTAGTCAAAAAGACACACCAAATGCTAACTGTTTTTTAAAATGCTAATTATATCCCAGCAAATTGTCGTTATCTGTCACCATGATTGGTCATCAATGGTGACTCCTTTTTGAGTGATAACTCACTGCGTCATCTTTCGCCACTGTGTGCCAGTCTCACATGGAATGGCAATTTATCACAACAGTAACCAACATGATCTCACTCACTGCGTAAGTATGCACCACCCCTTGTCATCCCTCACAAAGCATGGTGACTTATCACTACCATCGCCAACATGGATCTAACTCACTGCGTGAGTATGTGCCACTGCCTGTCAACTCTCACTCAGAATGGCGGCTTATCACAAGCATTGCCAACATGGATCTGACTCACTGTGTGATTATGTACCACTCCTGTGCCACTGGCATCAACTCTCACACAAAATGGCGACTTATCACTACCATTGCCAACATTGGTCTCACTCAATGCGTGAACTTGTGTCACTCCATGTCAATGCTCTCTGAGGATTGCATCATCTGTCACTCACTCTCACTCAGAATGGCAACTTATCACCACCATTGCCAGCCTTTGTCTCACTCAATGCGTGAATTTGTGTCACTCCAAGTCAATGCTTTCTAAGGATTGCATCATCTGTCACTCACTCTCACTCAGAATGGCAACTTATCACCACCATTGCCAAAGTTGTTGAGACAGCACCACTGTTCAACATGTAGCCTATCTAGGAAGGGTGGGCATGAAGTATAAGTCCCATACGTATCAAATGTGCTTTGTTGCACACTGATTTCCATGTAATACTTCAGGGTTGAATCAAACAAAATTATATAGAGAAAATATCAATTGAATTTAGATAGAGGTATCTCTAAAATAAAAGCAACTATCCATAAACACCTTTTCTCTGGTTACAGGAAAAATACATAAGAAAGTATCTACATGAACACCTTGTCTGTGGTTAGAGGGAAGATACATATGGCAATACCTTCTCTGGCAAAACATACATTGATCTGGCAGATGTGAGGCTGCATGATTACCAATGTCGATGATCATGAGCTTTTCATCTAACAAGATGAGTGATCACCAGCATCGCCATGACTGGTGAGTCTGAGTGATCACCACTCTCGCCATCCCTGGTGAACCTGCGCTATGACGTGGTGCGCATTTCATCTAGCAAGGTGAGTGATCACCTGCGTCGCCATCCCTGGTGAGTCTGAGTGATCACCATCCAGGCCATCTGAGGTGAGGCCATGTGATCACCACCATTGCTATTCCTGGTGATCTTGTGCTATAGCGACGTCGTGTTCCATCTAGCGACATGTGTGAGCCACTTCACACAGGTTGACGAGGAATCACGACAATTTGCTGGGATGTTGACTACATTGACTAAAACCCAAAAATACAATACATGGTGGGCTTGAAAGGAGATGGTGTTTTAAGAATCAGCCTAGAAGGTGGACCTTTAAGACTGTCTTTAATGCTGTATGAGGGATTTATCCTGTGTCCTGTCCTGGTGAAAAAAGGGCTCAGGATAAATGTACAAGTTCAAGTGAAACTGATAAATGTACAAGTTCAAGTGAAACTGATCTGTCAGCTCCTACACCACATGTATACATAAAATGCTATGGTACTACTATATGAAGTATAGGGGTCAGATGGGCCAATAGTGAAGGTGTTGTGCGAGATTGATGTGGATGTTGAGCTCTTTGATATATTTTGGGGTGTGAATTATTGAAGTTTCCATCCTCACACAAGCTTGGAAATACTTAAATGAAAGATAAATGAAAATAATGATGTTCAAGGAACAAAAAAAAGAAAAAAAAGGGATCGGTAGAGTGTGTTAAGTAATTTTTGGGTTTGTGTTTGTATATTTGGTGGGCGCTGAGAATCTGTGCAAACGGGGGTGGGGGTGAATGTGCATAGGGGGATTGGGTGGCTTAGTGTTGTTTTTAAGACATTTAGGCATGTTTCTAGTATAGAATAAATAATGATCTAGTCAGGTAATTAATAATCAAGGTGTCTTACCCTGACACATAATATGTAGATGAGAAGTAATATTGTGAGATGGCTCCATTCAGTGGAGGAGTTTAGGTATGATATCAGGAACATACTACTGTTCAAAGATTGCTATCTGGCCCAAGAAGCTTTATAATGTCTAATTATGTGTGGCCAATTTACTGGCAAGGGATGCTCTGAGGCAATAGGAGGTAACGCGGCAATTTATGGTTACGTGGCGATTTATGGTAGCGCAGCGATTTAGGGTGACGCAAGCTTGTGGTTTTTGTAGCCTACATCAGTGAATATGCTCTGATGGTCAGATCTCAAGCCATTCTGATTTGGGTCTATGTTGATCTCAGGAGCCTCAAGGCTGTTGAATGTTAGAAAAATATTGGTCTAAGGTAAGTTGGATTTGGAAACATTTGCTAAGGAAGAGGGGGGTGTTGCCAGATGGGTTAAATCTCAGTCTAAAATAGTCAGGCAGCCATGAAAAAGCTTGAAATTAGACTGCAAATTCAACTATTGCATTTTACAAAGCACTCTGGGTGCACACTACCATTGGCATGTAATGGGTATCTGGGCATCATGATGGCATAATCCACCACTTTCATGCTAGAACGATTGATGACGCTACTAATGGTCACATAGAGTTATAATCTATCTGGGCTTGTTGCATGGCAGTCCCGGCATTTGGCCCTGTGGTCTCCGGATACTTGCTCCATTGGTAGAGGGTGTTGGTGAGTTTGGTCTATTGAGTGATAAGTGGCTAAGATGGGGGTGGGGAGAGGCTAATAGGCTAATCATGAGGGTGGCTATTTCTCAATCAAGAGTGTCCCATAGAGGTATGCCTTGCCCTAAAATGGCATAGAGCCTAACTATTGGGTGTATGCATAGGGGCTGGCCAGCCCGGTATGCAAGTATTGTTTCTGATGCCTGAGGGAGTAGGTGGTCAGGAATGACGCAACATTGTTTATGAGGGGAGGGTGGGGCCATTGAATGTTGCAATCCACTGATGCAATCCTGGTGTTATGACGTGCCAGGTATCACTTCTATTTAATTTGATTAGGTGTCTCACCAATACCAGATGGTAAACAGAGGTATAAACACGTATCAGGATGTCAAAAGAGCCACTCTCCTACAACAGGCTGCCACTTGGTATAAAGGAGCCCTGAGCTTGTAACAAACGGGCACATACATGTTCCCAAAGGAAAGGGATCCACAAACCGATGGTACGCTGTGACCAAGCGTAATTTATGTGGCGTGCAAACCAATTCAGCCAGAAAATGACTGTCTGAGATTCCAGAAATCAAAATAAAACATCTGACAATGTCCCTCTTTTTCTTTTTTTAAATTGTGGGCTAATTTAGGAAAGTATATTGGCAAAACATTAATTATTTAGAAATAAGACAAAAATGAGTCATGTCAAGTTGGTATTCCATGTTACCGTTGACGAGACATTAATTTTTTACAAATAAGACAAAAATGAGTCATTTCAAGGTGGTATTCAATAATACTATTGACAAGACATTAATTAGCATTGGCTAATAAGGGACAAGTCTAACTAGTTTGGATATTTACAGAGTTAAGGCTGAATGAGATATTATAGGTGACTGCGAAGAACTGTTGTTCATTCATGGGTGCTTATAGCATGCTATGCTACAGGCTAGGCATTAACTATATACAAAATGTGAGCGATAAATAGTGCCAAGGTGGTAATCTTGGCGAAGATGTTTCTAACTAATTTGGTTATTTATAAGGGTGTGGCTGAATGAAAAAAATATAAGTGACTGCAAAGAACTGTTGTCCTACATTCACAGATTCTTATAGCTTGATGTGCTACAGGCAAGGTATTATGTAAGTAGCACATATCCTTCATTTAGGGCCCGAGGCAACTGACACCTGATTGATCCATTGTCAAAACCATAAGCACCTCTACAAATTCAAGTTGTTCTTATGCCTTGGTAGGCTCATTTAGGAATCCATCTGGAATTTGTAATGCAGTGGCATTCCTCATGCACGTTGAAGTTCAGACGATCACTTTTAGGAAGCATGTGCTATGATTACTGGCCATACAAGGGTTAACAGTTGATTGACTGGTGCAGGGACAGATATATGCCACCTCAATGCTAAGTTTGTCCCTGTATGGACCAGCACATAAGTAACTGATAGGTCAAAACTAATGATGTTGATTTACTCACTTGATCTATTACTTTACCCTGATGGGTTTCAATGTTTTTATGAGGCTAACTATTGTGAATCTTGCTGAAACCATAGACATTATGTGGGTATAAGGCCTGAAGGGGTTTAGAATGATTTAAAGGGGGAGGGAGGGAGGATAAAAATGGTGGTACGGATACAGGGGGCATTATTGTCTTATTTGAAGTGCCACAAGCTGTGTGTAAGTGATCTTGATGAGCAAATTCATGTAAAAGGGGGTTTGGTTGGTGGTACTAGGGCATAGTGGGTCTAGCAGTGGGTACACTAAGGATTGTACGAAGTATAGCGGGGTGGGAAGGGGAGGGGAGGGGAAGGGAGAGGGGAGATTTGTATGTAAACTGACCACTGATGGTGTATTAGGTTGTGCAATACATGTCAATAGTCTCTCAATGAAATGAGTGTCCATCATGCCTATACTAGGATCAGGGAGTGACTTAATAAGAGGGTAGCTCTTGCTGTGAAAGGGGGCCTAAAATGTCTGGGATTAATTTGGATTGATACAGGATAGCCGTTTGTTGTGGAAGTGGGCCTAAAATGCGGGAAATTAATTTAGATTGATACAGGATAGCTGTTCTCGTGAAAATAGGCCTAAAATGTCTTGGATTTAATTTGGATTGATATGGGATGGCCATTGGCGTGAAAAAGGGGCCTTAAAGATTGGGGATTCAATTTGGATTGATAAGGGATAGTTATTGTCTTGAATATTGACCTAAAGGTCTGGGATTTAATTAGGATTGATATAGGATAGTTAATGTCATGAGAATGGGCCTAAAATATAGAATTAATTTAGAATTGGTCTGAAATGGTTGGGGTTGGTTTGGATGGGCTATGGGGAATGTAGGGATAACAGCCGTGAGGTAGGGGGCCGTGGTGAGAGTAGCTTAATTGGTGTGGAAGGGGCTTGAAGTTTGTTTATGTTGAGGGTTAATTGGGGAGGGGTGTGGGGTGATGGGGGGTAAATACATCTAGGTCAGTTGATAAACCTGCTTGAAGGGGGTGTGTGGTTTGGGGTTTGGGGTATTGTGAAATACACAATATTGGTTTCCTAATGACTTGAGCATCTATGGGGCATAATAGGCTGATGGGAGTGGGTAATTATCCCTATTGTCGTGAAAAATTAGGCTGTGATGCATCTTACTACATTTTCCATACTACCATTTAAAGTGAGGTACAATTTGGCTGGCTGTATACTATATTTTTTTAAAGGGGGTGGCCACAATACTGGTCTAGTACTGGGGTTATAGTATACAGGCTGGGCATGGACTATAGGGGAAACAGGAGTATGTGTATCTAACTGGAGGAGGAGCAGCTCATTGAAAATGAGTTGCTAATAAGGGGGTACACACATATGGAGAGATCATTGTGTACTGCATGAGTTTGATACAAGAGATTCCCCATGACATAGTTTGTGCTCATCACTGACAAGTCACATGGAATTTAGATACCACTTGACCGAGACCATATTAAACTAAAGGTTCCAGCGGTTTTTCTCACACTGGCTCTCCACTCTGGACACTGGATTCTGACTGTCTATCATATAAACTGTATCTACTACCTTGTGCTTTATCCATCCCGGATTTAATTAAAGAAGGCTACAACATACAGGCTATTGGACTTCATCTACATCTACTCCACTGTACATTGGTGGAAATTCCTTCAAAATCAAGCAAAAGTTAACTAAATTACACCTATATCCTTCTACACTGCTCACTCATATAAGGATTAATTTATAAACCTACTTCACCAGCTACACAACTAGGAACACGGTATAAACACCCAAAAGTGTGACACAAAACTGATATATACACACTACAACGTCTCATATAGGACCCAACAATCAAGTGGACATTGGAAAGGACTATTCTTCCTGCCAAAAGTCTTACTCAGACTCCTACAACGTAATTACTCCGGACAAGTTAAAGCAAATGTTACCTCTATCAGCACATCCACAACCTCTTCAAGACCTCCTAGATGATAATGACTTTTGGAGAGAAAAAGTGTCAAAGTTTTTACAGCTAGACCTATCCACTGATAGACTACTGTCAATAAGGGGTAAGGCAATATTTAACCCAATTAGTCAGCCCAGCCCTGGTCAGTTAAACATGCAGCACACTTACAATATCTATGCCCTGTTTTCTGGCACTGTCAAACCATTGGCTATGAATAAACCACAACAGGGGGAGTGAGTGAGTAATAGGTGTTTAACGCCACTTCGACAGCTAAGGTCATATTCATGGCGAGAACGACATTACACAATTTCACAGAGGAATGTGAGGGTGCCCGTGCATATGTGCACCACACACATCCGAGGGGATAGGAAAGACAAGTTATAGACCCTTTTAAGTGGGCTAGGGAAGCCTGCACAACAGGGGGAACTGGCTTACTGTTAACTATAATTCCTGTCAAGCCACTGGTACTTGTGTGTTTAAATCAACTTTATAAGCATTTTTGTCCCAATGTCCACAGCAGGTCAGCTATGAACAAATCACCAGTGGACAGAACAGCTTAAACAATGGAACCCATATATATCATGAAATTAGGTCAAAAGGTGCCTTAAAAACTCTCAAGCACAAAGTAAAGTTTACACATCTTCGTACGCAAAAATGGATTAGAAAAAAAGGGTTAACTTTTATCACCTACATCATGAAATTTTCCCACCACAGCGTAAAAATATAAATGACCCTATCAACATGGTAAACACTGTCATGCCAACTGTGTCATAGGTATCTAGATCAAAGAAAGGAGTTACTCAACATAACATTCCCTCCACCACAGCGTTAAAAAATAAACAGACTCATATCACCACTTGCAAATTTAGCAGTTTGCATGTTGTTTACATGTTACACTCTGTTCACAACCATCTGTGCTTCATCCTCTAGAATCAAAAACACATGAATAGCAGCAGCAGGAACACTCCCAATGGTACCTGTGTTCCAGGATCAAATCCAGTTGTCAGATTTTACCTTGTTCAGTTATTTCAGAATTAGGAATATCTATTTCTGGCAGGGTACCAATGCCTATTGAATCTCTCAAAATATCACCAATCATTTGTCCTGGGGCTCCTCTCGGGCTGCAGGTTTAGTGATGAGATAAAAGGTTAACTAACAACTTAAGTGATTTTTGGGATTCGGAGAAAAGATTGTCTAAAATTAGGTCTAAAGAGTCGGCTGTTTCTGTGATGAAAGTTGGGGCGTCACTTTGATTAATGGGGTCAGTCTCTCAGGTTGCTGCAAAGTGTGGTTGGATGATAAATACAGTGTGAACACTAGGGGGTAGTCAATGTATCCATATGTCCGTCCATATACTGTATCCACTACTATTACTACCTTGTACTTAATCCAGGATTTTAAGATCAAAGATACAACATACAACACTTTGGAACATTATCTACTTTTTAGACTACTTCACTGTACATTGGTGGAAATCCCTCAAAAATTTAGCAAAAGTTAGCTCCAATTAAACCGGTAACCTTCTACACTGCTCACTCACTTAGAATTAATTTACCAGGAACATAGTATTTATAAACATCCAGAAGTGTAACACAAAACTGATATACACACACCACAATGTCACTTTCAATGGTACTAGTGTTCCAGGATTAATGCCAGTCGTTAAATTTTACCCCTACCTACCTATGAATGTGTAAAAGATGGGGTAAGCACTTTAACCCTTTGACATATTTCTTGTTTTTTCTTGTTGTACATAGCAAAATCTTGTGTGTGAAAGTGAAATTGTTGTAATGATTTTCATGACATTTTGGTAAATTGTGTAAAATTTTACAAAAATGTTTGGCAATATTTTAGTAAAATGTTACTTTAATTTTGTGAAAAAAATACATAGATTAAAACATTTTTTTCAACACAGATTCAGTGTTGTACATTAAAGGTGTGTTTGAATATGTTTCCTGTGTTGTACATAGTGACATTTTGTGAGTAAATTTGTAAAAGGAAAAAAAAAGGTTTCAAGTTATTTTTTCCCATGTCTGCTTGCATTTAAAAAAAATAAAAAAAACAACAACGTTGGTATCATCTTAGCAACATACTAGAAACATAGTAGAAACTGTCAATGGACGATTCTGGGTTTTATATTTATTCAATATATTTACATTTTTACACTACTCAGCTTATCCAGAGCTTTGCCTACAAGTCTGCTCATTAGTAAGCAATAACAAACCTTGTCTCCCCCAGTGGGATCCATGGATTACTCCATGTGACAACACTGGAGTATGCAAACAATCTTGTTCCTAATCACTATCTCACGACAGGTATTGCAACATACCAGATCCAACTGGATCATACCAGATCACACCAGTTGCAACCTGCGGAGCTGCTCACTGCCAGGTATTGCGACATCCATATTGCAACACGCAGTGAGCAGGTTTCCTCATGCTTTGAGCTACTCACATTGGTACATTACAGACCACAGGAGGAGCTAACATCATACCTCTCTAGCTCTCTCTACTTCTCACACCTAGGATCTACATCACCTTATACCAGGATATAGGCTTTGCTCAGGCCCCACTACTGTGGGATGAATAGGTTTGGTGACTGATCATCTTGTAACACCTATGATCACTCTGTACTACCAAACTGAAGTCAGTCGTTATTACTTCACCCACATGTAATATAAGACTTCAGAAAAGGTGTTGATAATTGACAGCTCACAGGGATGGGTATAAAGTTCAATTGTATCAACTTCTCACGTTTTTCATGTAACAGGGGAAAAAGAGGAAAGGGCTTTTAAACATTTACTACCCGTTATGAATGAGTAGTTACCTGAGCACTGTCACTCAGCCCTATCTTGTACATGTGTCATATCATACTTCTTACTGTGATACATGTGCTTTAACATTGTAAGAAGGGGTTAACTTACATGAATAGATCATACACATCCATTAAGATAATGCACAAAAAAAAAGACGAGAGACAAGGAAATGAACTGTTAGCAGGATGTCTGCATTTAACATGTAACTCTTTGTGCTTGAGTGTAGTAACACCTATATTAACCTTTTTTTCTTGTCCATGTTGTCCCTATTAATAGGGGATGTCAGTCATTGCATGTGTTGTTACTGGGATGTCCCTCACCCCATACCCTACCCTACATAAATTGTTTGTTATTCATCCACGACCCAGTGAGCAGCAATGGGTGCATGGCAGTGGTGGTGATGGTGGGTAAATGTTATTATAAGGGTAAGCGTGCTATGGTAGGGTGCAGCATGAAAAAGGTTATTTGGAACATGTAGGGTCATTTGTTTTTATAATGTTGCAGTGGGAGAATGTTATAATATAGGGGGACAAAAGTATAGTAGGGTAAGGTAGGGTAGGGTAGGCTATTGGTTTGTAAGTAGGTCAAATGGATTTCAGTAGCTGTTCCTATGCACTGAGTCTGCACCTATATACTGCTTATGTTGGTGTAAAATGGCCCCAGGTCACGCACAACTCTAACTTTGAATCACAGGATTCATTCCATTGATGTAAAAAGCCATCATTCAGTGATGGTCTAAAAGAGCTGAAAGTGTCTATTAGGGTGTATAGTATTAATGCTGGAGGAACACAGTGATGATGACTGATGATGTCCTTAATTAGATCTAAAGTCTGTTTGCTGATGTCCTCAAGGGATGAACTGAGAGATGGATTGAGGGTATTAAAAGTCCAAGCTATCTAGCACGTTCAACACTTGTAATGAACCCTCCAGCGCAATACATACATTCCTATTGCAGACCTCACATATGGCTCACCCGTAGTCTAAGGGGATCCTATTGTGGCGCTTGGGGTTAGTTGATGGGCTCTGACATTTTTTCTAACTCCTGATCAGCAGGACATCTGATGGGTACAGGTATAAGGAGTGAGAGGACAGATGTATTGAGGGTATTCATCTAATGGCTACAGGTATAAGGAGTGAGAGGATAGATGCATTGAGGGTATTAAAAGACCAAACAGTGTAGAAAGTCCATCAGTAAAAAGGCTATGGCTGTACTGTAAGACCAACACACACTAACACACACACACACACACACACACACACACACACATATATATATATATATATATATATATATATATATATATATATATATATATATATATATATATATATATGTATGCCACACCAAAGTGTATATGGTGAACTACTAACCTCAAGGGATCCTTTCCTGCTTCTTATCCTCTCGTATTCCACTTCAGACAATTCAACCCTAACCCCATGCACACACTACCTAACAACAGAGACTGCATCACTCCTCGTCTCATGGAGCTATTTGTTGTACAATCAGGGTGGTGTACTGGTGTCCCTCGGGTAATCAAGGGGACTTAGAGGAAAATGTATAGGGTAGAGTAATCCTTACCCTCCACACTCTTTTTCCTCACACACCAAACCTTAGCACCTTTCCACCACCCTATTCACACGCGCTGCATCAATCTTTGTCACATGCCTCTATTTGTGGTACAATACGGGTTGTGCGGAGGTTGCCCTCAGGTCATTGAGAGCCCATGTTGGTCGATAATTCTCTTATGATCTTACACAGCCTATACATTAGCTGATCTACTGCTGGATCAGGGTATGTTTTATACCCTGATTGAAACAGACATTCCCACCTCTATCAGCCATAGATCCATAGATATTGGGAAACATCAAGGACCCATAGATATTTGGAAACATCAAGGAGGAACTAAAGATGTTTTCATGGAGCTATTGTTTCTGTTTAACATTCATTGCATTTTTGTCTCTACATTTTGTGACGTTTTATCATCTGTTTCTTTTCCCCTCATATTGGTCGGAGAATCCTACACCTGACACTTAATTTATATCACACCCAATCTTTAACCCTTCACACCTCTTCCCCTCCTGCACTGCCTGATTATTGAGAAGGCATCAATCTTAGTGACACTGCGCTATTCACTCTACAATCAGGGTTGTGTAGAAGTGTCCTGAAGATCATCGAGGGCCTACGTGATCTTACACAAACTGAATATATAAGATTGTTTTCACTGTATTTCATGGAGGCTGGGAGTCTTTTTTGATATATGATATCGTCAGCTGAAAATCAATCCGTACAAAAGGTGATTGCAATACACAAATAGGAAGTAGGGTGCAATGTATTCTAACCCTGCAGAGATGGCTTCCCTTCTCTCAATTTTCCTGAAAGAGGGCTGCATGGTCTCATCAAAGCAAAGAAATCAGGAATATGGGAAACAGGAAAATCAAGCATAAATTGATAAGGCATCTGCTCATTGTGTTAGCAGCATTGCACTATTCATGACTTAAACCTCCTATAGCACCACTTTTTTAAATGTGATATTTATTCTGGAGCAATATGTAGGGTTCATGTAGATTCCATATAGGTATGGCTCCAGACGGCCTCTTATGTATCATCAATAATCCAAGCGAAGGGCATGCGTTGGGCAGTTAACAGTGCTAGTGTTAACTATGATATAGTATAAATCAAGTATTATAGTAATGACAAAGAATATAATGGTACAGTAGAATAGGAATAGTATAGCAGAATAATGATATTTTATATGTATATCATCCATAATAGTAATAATAATAATAATAATAATAATAATAATAATAATAATAATAGTAGTAGTAGTAGTAGTAGTAGTAGTAGTAGTAGTAGTAGTAGTAGTAGTAGTAATAATAATAATAATAATAATAATAATAATAGTAAAGGATATTAATAATACATTACAAAAATAAAAGGAAAAATGCAACAATGAATTTACTATACAAGTATAAGAAAGAGCTGAAACGATTTTGGAAGACACTAAACATGGTATGGAAAGGTAAAAACTCTACACCCACCATGAACTTAAAAGATGATACAGGTACAATGGTAAATACCAGACTATTACCAGATTATATGAATGATTACTATATAAATATAGGCTCGGAGATGGCAAAAAGGTTCGATATTATAGCATATGTCAATGATGGAACAATATGTGACAATATAGTTACTCTGGAAAACTGTACAATAGAGACTTGTAATAAAATCCTAAAAACAATTGATGTAAGCAAAAGTTCATGTTTTGAAAACGTACCTTGTTGTATAGTAAAAGATTTTCTTTTAAGTAAGAATATGTTATTACCGACTTTTGTAAACAAAACTTTTGAGAGCGGCAATATATTAAGTGTACTAAAAATAGGACATGTTGTACCTTTACCAAAGGATGGGTCATTAAGTGATGTATCAAATTGGAGACCGATAACAATGACTAATGTTTTCTCAAAACTTATTGAAAAATGTGTACATAAACAAATAATGTATCACTTGTTGGAAAATAATATTATAAATAAACATCAATTTGGTTTTATGCCAGGTCAGTCGAATGCAGATGCTATTTTTAAGCTGGTACAATACTTACTAGAAGCTCGTAATAGAGTGGAATACTCGCTGATAATATTCCTGGATCTAAAGAAAGCATTCAATACCGTAAATCTGGATATATTGATAGCAAAATTAGGAAATATAAACTGTGATGAAAAATGTATAAAATGGTTAAAAAATTTCCTAATTAATAGATACCAGATTACTAAGGCCAATGGCATGTTTTCTAGTAAAAAAGTTATGGACTGTGGTGTGGCTCTGGGTACAGTGTTGGGCCCATTGATGTTCAACATCTACCTGAACAGTATTGTTAGCAGAGTAGTAAATTGTGAGTGTTTCCTGTTTGCTGACGATGTAGCGTTAGTAATAAATGGGAAAGATCCTGTAATAATGGCCTCACTAATGCAGAATGATGTAACTGAAATTGAAAACTGGTGTAGATTGAATGTTCTTACAGTGAATGTTAAGAAAACAAAAACCTTATGGTGCAGCTCTATACGACAACATATACACAAAAGTAATATCACTATGCTAGGGTATCGTATCAGCGAATGTAGATAAATTCAACTACCTGGGGGTGATAATTGATAGTGACCTAAATTTCAAACAGCATTGTAAGAAAATAGATGGGATGGGTACATAAAAATTGAAACAATTGCGTAATATTGTAAAGTACTTAGATGTCGAAAATTCTTTAAGAATATACAAAGAAATGATTGTTCCTATTTTAGAATATTGTAGTTTTATCCATGAGTCAGGACCCAAAACAATAGTGGACCATATTGACATAGTACAAAACCACTGCCTGCGTGCATGTTTGAAGATTAGAAATGCCCAAAATGTCCATACAGTAGACCTCTTAGCGCGATGTAAAGTTGAATCACTCAGTATAAGAGGTAAAAAGGCACTAGCCTGTTATATGTACAAATATGCTCAATGTGAAGAACATGTTGTGGTTCCCACCAGAGAATTACGGGGTCATGATAAGAGAAAGCTTAAGGTAAGCAGACTCAAGAAGGAGATATATAGAAGTAGTCCATTATATCGTGGAAACCAAATATGGGAAATATTACCTGTTGGAAGTCAATTGACTAATAATATCTGTGGCTTCAAATTAAGCTTAAGAGGTGAAATATTAATGGTACTAGGCAGATTATGAACTGTAATTGGTAATATATGTGTTATGACAAACTTGATGATGCGATAAGTTCATGGAAACCACCTGTATATCATAGATTATAGCCTGTACCTGGAATATGTGATACCTTTTGTAAATGGCGACTGAATGTAACAACTACTTACGTAGTGCTTCCATTAGCCAATAAACAGTGTAAAAACTTCAATAATAATAATGATAACAATAACATAAACAATAACAATAATAATGTATAAGTGAGGATAGGAATTTAGATCTATTGGTTGAAAAAGCTTCAATGTTGGGAATTTGCTCCTAGATCATTCCATAAATGGTAGCAGTTAAAGTTGACACATCTAGTTTAGGAAGTTAACCGAAAATTATGTTCTCTCAGGACAGGTCCATCATGTAATCTGGTCAGCCTAGCAGGTATAGCTAGGTTGGTTCTATTCAGCGTCATTTTATATGCATGTACGGCTATTTGCTAGGCCCTACGCTCTTCTAAATAATTAATTTTTCCATCCTTATGTTGTTTACTAATGCTGGTGTATGCCCAGGTAGCAAAACAGGCGTGGACCCAGTCTGGCTTACAGAGGGTGACCAATATGGGTAAAACAGGGCTGACCAACGGGCACCCAATGGTTTTTGTCCTCAGCAAAGTGTCTGGGCCACACCAGACTAGCCAATTTGGGCACAGAGCAGTTTCAAAGTGTGCTAATGAACTTGGGCTCAGATTGAGTTCAACATGGGTTTCTGGTGTGGCACAAACTTGGCTCACAGATTTGGCCATATTTTTAAGTGAAAATTAAGAAAACTTGATAATTCAATTGTTTGAATATGGCCCCCCCGCTTACCATGTAACCCAATACCCAGTGATACTCATCTATTCCTTTGCATCAGTATAGAGTAAATATATCATATCAGTTTGCACTCAAAAGGCCAAGACAAGTCATGATCACTTGAGTGTAGTGACATCTTGGCCTTATTTAGTGCCTCTCTTCATAGATGCACCATGTAGGAGCAAAGATCAGAGCTCTTTAACTCGTAGTGCCTGTAGGTAGCATGTTTGATCCTTATATCACATTCACTGCAATAGGAATGGTGTAGACACTCTAGGATGACCTTAACTTGCACATTTTAAAGGAAATATCTAAGGATTTTCAAACAACAATAAAGTCTGAACAATGTTACTTAATATCCTATTTAGTAGCATATTTGAGTTGTTCTATATTAGAATGAACCAGTTCTGTATAGGGTACAATACATGTGACATACCAGGCCATCTGGTGTCAAATCACAGAAGCCAAAGGTGAGTTTGGCCTATCAAAACCCACTCTCAGCCCAGATTGGTAACTTGTCTTGAAATTGATCTTCACCCATTTTGGGGTGCCATTTTCCAAACCAACCTGGGCCCAATGTGGTTGCCCATTTCAAAACTGATCTGTGCCTGAATCGGGTAGCCCAATGTGGCCCAGACACATTGCTGAGGACAAAACCCATTGGGTGCCCAACAGTCTCAAGTCGGTTTGCCTGTTTAGGGTTTCCCACTGTGGCTGGAACTGGAAACCCAGCATCTGCTCAAACTAAGCCAATGTACTGAATTCTGCCCACTTTGGCCCCAACTGGGCTTGCTTCCTGGGTGGTTGCTCTCTAAAGGCAATTTTTAACCCTAGTTTTTGAGGAATCTGTAGGTTATCAAGGAGGGTAGCATTGGCATTATGTACTTGTTTGCCTCCATACTCTAAATATGGTAATAACTTATGACTTATAAATACAAATAGCTTGTTTGAGAGAGATATACTTATGTGTTCTACCAAAAATGTACATCTTTTGCCTAGCTTTAGAACACAATTGTTTTATTTGAACATCAAATTTTACATTACACCCAAGTAATTCAAACTATCGACATAGTCAGGTTCAGTGTAATTTAGAACTACATAATCCATCAATGCCATTAACATATATTAAAATTAATAACATACTTAAAATCGACCCTTGTGGAACTCCACAGGATAGATAAGCAGAGGAGGAGGTAGAGCCATTTTGGTCATATATTGTGTTCTGTTTTTCAGATACCTTTAGAACCAAAGTGATATATCAGCTTTACAGTCTTTTTCCTTCTTTTTGAACACATCCTCCCCCAACTCCTGTCTCTGCCTGTCAAGGTATTCGGCCTGGGTGTTGGCCTCACTGACCAGGCTACTATGATATACCATTTTATTATTCCATAAATTGTAACATATTTTGTATTAATCAAAGAAATATCTATGAAATTAATACATAGGTTGGTTCTAAGAGCTATAAGAGCGCTCAAACTTTACATAAGAGCGTTCATGCCCCACTGCACACCAGCCACAGTCAGTTAGACTAAGTTTATGACATCAAAAGGTCCGACCTAATGGTTCACTGCACAATATAATAAGAATAAGGGTCTCAGTGTGCGACCTCATGGTTCAATGCACAAATTAATAACTTGTAAGTGAATGCAACCGGCCGTCACGGGTGCCTGAGCACCGCTGACGCCGTCATGAGTGTCTGAGCACTCTAAGGACTGAACAATGGGTTACATAAGCACGACGCCATAACCTTCCGGTCGCTCTAGCGTCGCTCCTGAGCGACCTAGGTCAAATATCAAAAATTCTATGGAAAGCCCATAATTAGACGGTCAGAATGAGCCCAAGATCAAGGCTGAACTCCCAGTATTAAGGAAGTTACGCCATGGAGACTGAATCGACCTCCGAGTGAGCTACAGACAAACCGGCGGGAGTTACGCGCCTATCCAGCGGGCATTATAATCTTGGCACATTCAGCTCTGCGCATGCCCAAAATGGCGGTTATACAAGCATAAACGGCCGAGATATGAGGGTCTAAAGATGCAGAACCGACCAAGACAATGGGGGCCATAGCGGCGTCCATGGGGGTCCTTTGTCCCCCTGTGACACTTGAAAGGGTCCCCTCAAACAATTGTAGAGTTAGGCAGATGCTGCTGGCTCCAGTCAGTCTGGAGGTGCTTTTCCAAGATTTGCTACAAATAGCCTGTCTGCACCTCCAGGAAGACACATCACCAAGAACCGCTCTAGAGGTAACATCTCCAGTCATCTCCTGCTACCTGCTATACCACTGCACTATGGTGAAACTATGCTAGACAGGCATTGGTTTCCTACCATTAGTGGCCAGAGGCTATCTTCTTCAAGACTTCCACCAGAGGGTAAAGTTATCCATTATTACATTATTCCTCTAAGCAGCAGGTCAGGAGCTAGGTGTGGGAACCCACCTAGAAGTATGCTGGACACTGTATTATTAATACCTCACAGGTGGAGTGGAACTGAACATTGTACCTTATAAATTACTGTATGTTTACTGTATGTACTAATTACCTACATACTAACTACTGTATGATTGATATTTCTTACATGTTGCCTAAAGCTGAATAAACCAGTGACAACTGGAAATAACACTATTTTATAGGAGCCTGATGTATTTACACTATATACCACTAGTCTTATGATATTTCTCATATGACAACTTGATCATGCCAATCACTAGTATGACAAAGTGGTGGAGAACATCCTACTAAGATCCCATATCTCACAGGCTCATAAAAATTTAAAGCTGGTAACACAACTAAAAACAATCATGCACACAGTAAATTAAAGCTGGTACCGCATACACACAGTTAGACCCACTCCACCCACCCAGTGACCTTGACCTTGACACCATACCCACCAAGGTCACCAGTGAGATCTCCCACATACCAGTGAGATCTCCCACATACCAGTGAGATCTCCCACACATCAATGAGATCTCTCGCACAACAGTAAGATCTCTCATATATCAGTGAGGTCTCCCAAAACGTCAGTGAGGTCTCCCAAAACGTCAGTGAGGTCTCCCAAACGTCAGTGAGGTCTCCCAAACGTCAGTGAGGTCTCCCAAACGTCAGTGAGGTCTCCCACACGTCAGTGAGGTCTCCCACACGTCAGAGAGGTCTCCCACACGTCAGTGAGGTCTCCCACACGTCAGTGAGGTCTCCCACACGTCAGTGAGGTCTCCCACACGTCAGTGAGGTCCACCACACACATCAAGGCCTTATCAGTCAAGCTGGCAGAACAACACACAAAGACCTTACGTAGTCAGGGGCCTGTTGAAGAGGTCTCCCTCCCACCAAGATCTAGGAGGCCCACAGGAGGCAAACCAGCCTCCAATACAACAGACCCACACTCAGTAGACCCCACACCACCCACCCTGTCTACTCAGGGAACAACCAGTTCTCAGGGATCCAACATTTCCCAGGGATCTCTACAGGACGCCCAACTCACGCTATCTACCTCAGGGGAAGAAGGATCTGCCTCAGGGGGTGGATCCACACCCTCATCTAGATCCTCCACCCCAGCTCCAGCCTTTGACAGCCACTCCTCCAGAGACACCTCCCCCACACCCTCCATCATGGACACCGATGAAGGCCCCCAACCTAATCAGACAGCTGAGAAGATAAGGGCCTATGAGAAGGCCATCCAAGATGCAGTTACTGCCCTAGAGACCAACAAGTCCCAGCAGGAGGAAAGGGAGAGGATCCTCAACCAACAACTGGCAGAGAGGAATGCAGCAGTAGATGCTCAACAGAAGGCCATGGAAGATCAGCGGAAGTCCCTAGAGAGACAACAACAACAGATAGCAGATCTCATGAAGATGGTATCATCCCAGACCCCACAACCTCCCACACCTGCCATCACACCTGTTGTCACACCATCTGCCTCTGGATCCAAAGATGACATCATAATCTCCATGGTGTCCAACATGACCAAGCTCATAGACAATAAACAGCAGGACGACAGAAAGATCAGGATACATGAGGTAACAAAACCCAAAACCTTTTCACACCCATCACCACTCATGTCAACAGCATTATTCATTGATCACAAATTCCCAGAATATCTGAAGGATAAGTACAAAGTGACAGACAGTGACACCATGGTAACATATTTACCCAAGTACCTCGAAGGACAAGCACTAGCTTGGTTTGAATCCTTCAGGGAGAGTGCCACACCTGATATGTTGACATGGACCAATGTAGTGAATAAATTAAAAGAGTATTTTGCTACTCGAGACAATATAATCTCAAGGACTGCACTCCGTGCACAAAAGATAGATGAACCTGTTCTAGACTATGCATGCCATCTCAGGAAAGTGTGTAATGCCCAACGCCAGAATGATGAAACCCTAAGCAAGGCATTTACCCAAGGCATGAGGCCCTGGATCTCTATAGCTCTTGAGAACAAGAAAATAGACTCTTTTGACCAAGCCCTAGACCTAGCCCTAGAGGTTGAGACCCAAGAGAGATCTAGGAAGGTAAGGGATGCAGAAACCAACCCACAGCCTACTAAGAAAAAGGTCCAGGAAATCAGCACTAGTCCAGATGAAGATGTTAACCTAATGTCTAGTGCCCATGTAAGGCAACAGGAAGCTAAGGTTGCATCAAGAGACCCTACCGGTAGATACAGAGGAAATAACTATGACCCCAACTACCAATCCAATAGAGGTAGAGGTAGAGGGGGCAACAACAACAACCGGGGGGGTCACAACAGCAGGAAAGACAACAGCTCTTCCAACTCCAACAATGGTAACTCTTCATACAGTGATAGGAGAGACAGAACCCCAAGTAATGGCAGATCCTATAATAATCAAGGATCCAACAGTAGGAGCCAGAGTCCACATAGGAACTACAACTCTGGATCCTACAACAACTCTGGATCCTACAACAACAGCCAGGGTTCAAACAACTCTGGATCCTATAGTCAAGGATCCAACAGTAGGGGCCAGAGTCCACATAGGAACTACAACAGTGGATCCTACAACAACAATGGCGCCTACAACAATCAGAGATCCAACAACTCCGGTCAATACAGCAACTCTGGTCAATATAACCAGGGTTCCAACCCACGCCAGGAGGATTACAAACCTGACACAAGAGGTTACCAGGGGAACCAACAAAGTAACCCCCAAATACCACATCATGTGATGGATCAAATCTCCAAACTCCTGGTGGCAAGCATCTCAACCACCCCACAGAACCAGGAAAACTAGGATGTCACAGTGCCGATGGGCCAGTGCACTGTGACACCCCAAATACAAACAATCAATCAGGATTAACAAAGATCCAACCAGAGACAATTGCTAGTGCCAATCTACCATCTAACAGACAGAGACGTCCATCAGTGATACACATCACCCCACCAGATTCATCATCAAAGGATACAGGTGAGAGTACCAAGCTTTCTATTGTACTTCTTCAAAATGGCTGTATCAATGCAAATCTATATGATGTTTCAGATGTACAATGTTTGGTTGATACAGGTGCTACTATCACCTGTGTCAGACAATCATTCCTCATGGATCTCCAAAAGAGATTCCATATCCAACTGAGGAAATCTAAAATCAACATCCACTTGGCAGATGGATCGGTGTGTCATGTTAGACATTCAGCTATGCTGAACTTTAGAATCCAAGGTGTCAGATTCCAATACCAATTTGCTGTAATACCCAACCTCACACAGCCCATTGTACTCGGCACAGATTTCTTAAGCACTACAAAATCTCAAATTGAATTTAATGTTGATCCTGAACAAATTCTCAAACCCATTAGGGCAGTGAGGGATTTTACCATCCCTCCATTCTCTGAACTTGCAGTATTGGGTAAGGTCACATCTACTCAATCACTGCAAGGCAAAACTGGAGTAGTAGATAACCTCCAAAGAAACAACAATGCCCCATATCTAGTTCAAAGGGCAGCAGTAACCCCCAGGGAAAATAACAAACATCCCCTAGTGTTACTCAACACCAGCAGGCGCCCACATAAAATCAAAAAGGGTGCCATCATAGCTCTATTTCAGGAAGTCAAGGAATCTGATTTAGAAAAACCTCAACAGGTGTCAGACACTACCCCACACACTGATCAATCCATCTCAGCCATACGGCCTGAGGACGTAACTCAATTCAGTGACACAGACTCAGACTGTGAGTCCACATATGCTGACCCTGAACCCAACTCAATCAGACTCTCTGAAATAGCTGCTATACATAGTGAGGCACATGACCTCGAGCCAGAATTGGAAGAGAATGTTCCACCAAAATCTGTGCTCACATCCAAAGATCAGCATGATAGATTAAAGTCACTGCTGACCAAGTATGATGATGTATTCGTAGGAAAAGATGGAGACATTGGTGCCACACACCTGTATACACACTCAATACATGTAAAACCTGAGGCAGTACCATGTCATTTCCTACCATATAGACAAACACCAGAAAAACAGGCCGCAATAGGGGAAGAGTGTGAAAGGCTAGTACAACAGGGCATTCTGAGAGAATGTGCCGAGGGCCCCTGGGCCTCCAGATCCTTTTTAGTACAAAAATCATCGGGAGGCCATCGGCTCGTCACAGATTTTCGTTATTTGAACCAGAACACGATAAATCAAGCCTTATCTACACCCCGAGCCGATGACACTCTAGACATGATAGGGTCACTCAGACCAAGAGTATTCAGTAAGCTAGATGCCCAACAGGGATTTTTTCAAATTCCTATAAGACAGGAGGACCAGCATAAAACCGCATTCATAGCAAATGACAAAAAATATGTCTATGAAAGGATGCCGATGGGTTTAGCGACGGCACCGGCGGGATTCTGCCATCTAGTCACATTAATTCTGAACAAACTCAAGTACAAATGTGCCCTACCATACCTAGATGACATATTGGTATTATCACCATCAATCGAACAACACTTCCATGACCTGGAAGACGTGTTCAACAGCCTAAGAGTTGGTAAACTCAAACTGAAGAAATCAAAATGTGAATACTTCATAGACAGAATAGACTTCTTGGGAATGAGAGTCACACCCATGGGACTGCAACCATCTCCCACAAAGGTGGAATCAATCAAAACCTTCCCAACACCAAAATCAGTCAAAAATGTCCGATCCTTCACAGGCCTATGCCAATACTTCAAAAAGTTTATCAAAGGTTATGCCCAAATTGCTAGACCATTATATGATCTACAGACACATCTCAAAGCATTTGTCTGGACAGAAGAGGCAGATAATGCTTTCAAAACATTAAAGCATGCCCTCTGTACCAATGCTCTTCTCAGATATCCAAACTATGAGAAAGAGTTCAGTTTGGCAACTGATGCTTCCAATGTGAGTTTAGGAGCTGTACTCTCACAGAGAGATAATGAAGGAGTGCTCAGACCAGTAGCCTTTGCAGGTAGAACCCTCTCCAAACATGAGAGAAATTACAATACCACAGAGAGAGAACTACTGGGAGTAGTGTATGGAGTATTACACTTCAGACACTATCTAGAGACCAGACACTTCCAACTATACACAGACCATGCAGCCCTAATCCCACTATTAACCAATACAGGACTCACACATAGATGGGCCAGATGGGCTCTAGACATACAACAATTTTCATTCACCATCCAACACGTGAAAGGTGATGATAACACACCACCAGATGCTATGTCTAGAAGAGAATACCCAGACTCTGGACCCATGACTAACCCTCCACCCCCACCAAGGAGAGTTAGAGCAGCCAGTAGAACCAAGTTTGCAAAAGTAACAAAGAAAGTACCATTCAAAAGGGATGATCCACCCAACACCATTGAAAGGCCAGAGACACCCATTAGGGGTATCTTGAAGCAATCTACACACTATGTGTTTTGCCACTGTGAGAGAGAATACTCACAACTCTTTCCAGATAATGACTTCGAGCCTATTGAATTCTCATCACTCAATCAGATAGTGAAGGCAACTCCTAAGGAGCCACCCTTCACCCCACCTGACTCAGATGATGAAGATCCAGAAGACACAATATATGCTATTACTCAAGCAACTTCTAAATCAGTCAGATTCTTTGAACCTATGCAGGGAGAGGAAACATCAAACCATTTGTGTCCTATGACCACACGCTCAAAGACTAGAGAAATGATTCAGGAGGGCACACCAAAACCCCCCACACAATCACAAACTATTCTAAATGAGAAAAAGGTCACAGGAAACAAACCTACCAAAACCCCACCTGCCAGGAAAAATGTCACAAAAGACACTGCATCTACTAAATCAAAGAACTCTGAGACAAAGAAGAATGACAAAAAGCAAATTGTGCCTTTAAAGAAAAAGGTTGCCACTCCCATCAAGGCGAGAATAGGCCCTCCAAAGGAGCCTACACACCAAAACAAGAGTGACACACCCCAACAAAAGGCACAAGATAGGCCAATAGTCGATGAAAAAGAAAAAGAAAGAGACAGAATAAAACAACATGTGCTAGATATAAATCAACTACTGGATCAGATTCCCGACACATCCATCTCAGGTACAAACCTTGGCTTGGAACAAAGGAAAGACAAGGACCTATTGCCCCTCATACAATATCTTGAGGATGGGACCTTGCCTGCACCAAAAGCACAAGGAAACAGAATCATCAACCAAGGCCAGACATACACCTTGGTAAACGGTACATTAGTCCATATATGCCCCATAAATTGGAGAAAAACCAATACTGTACCACTTCAAATTGTTATACCACAGCAATGGGTAACAAGTACACTACAGTATTTCCATGACTCACCTACCGGCGGCCATCTTGGTTCAAGTAGGATGCTGTCAGCACTCCGACCTAGGGTATATTGGAAGTCTATGCTAGCAGACACAACAAAATATGTTTCCACCTGCCACACATGCCTCACAGCAAAAAGGCAAGTACACTCACACAAAACACCAATGACAGTGAGAGAGTACATGACTTCACCAATGAAGTTCCTAAACCTAGACGCGGTGGGACCACTTCCCACAACTGCCAGGGGAAACAAACATATACAAGTCTGCATAGATTATGCTACCAGATATGCAACAGCTTGGGCTACTACTGACTTAAAAGCTGAGACAACAGCAGCAGAGTTCTACAAGAATATAATTTGTCATCATGGAACACCAGCCACTCTTCAAACAGACAATGGAACATGTTATACAGGTGCAAAGTTCACAAAGTTAACTAAACACCTCAAGATCAAACATAAATTCTCCTCACCATACAGGCCACAATCAAATGGGCTTGTAGAGAGATTCAATGCTAGCATAGGCACAGCACTCAGAGCATTCTGCTCAAAGCACCAAAACAATTGGGATTCATTTATTGAACCCATAACCTTTGCATTAAACAACACTGAATCCCAAACCACAGGATTCACCCCTTTCTTCCTACTCCATGGGAGAAACCCAGCCACCCCAATGGACTTAGGGCTGGGAATACAGGAAGACATATCCACAGTAGCAGACCATGTAGCTAACATGATAACAAATCAAGATACCTCTAGGAGGAAAGCTATAGAAAGGGTCGCCAAGCTACAAAAGGAAAGGAAGGATAGATATGATAAGAAACTTACACCACAGGAAATCAAGGTCACCGACATGGTGTACCTAAACATACCAAGAATCCTGACCAATACAGAGTGTAAGAAACTTCAACCCCTTTTTATGGGACCATATGTTGTAGTAGATAGACCTAGTTTGACAAGTGCCAAACTCAAAAACTTGGACACCAATCTATTGGTGGCCAGACCAGTGCACATAGACAGACTGAAAAAGGTTGTGGCTGTCAGAAACAATGAATTTGCACACAGGCTTATTCCACATGAGGCCAAATACTACAGCAAAATTGTAAGGAACAAAAATGATATCACCCTTACAAGAGAAACCACAGGCATAGGCCCTATCAAGCCTAGGCCTGCACACCACATACTAAGAAAGACATCTAGGTGTGGTGCAGTTTCAAGAAATTAGAAACAAGATTGAGATACCAAAGTCATAAGATTTTCAAAATGTATTACAAATTCTCTTCATCCACACATAAGACATGTGTGACTGATAATGAATTACTATGTATATAAAGCCAATCAAATTTGTAAATATATCAGTAGGTTATTGCCTCTGAAAGGGTCAAAGACTGGGACCCCCCAAGTAAAGCAGACATGAAGTCTAAGAAGAGTAAGGGTAACACAATGGAGTGTCTAAAGCCTAATCCCCACATGAAAGAGCGCGCTATGCCAACACAAGCAGTCTATAGAGATCAATTGACCTTATAAGCTACCCTCAGACAACTGTCTAGACGGTCATGAATGGCTGTCCTGGATGACAGGAGGAGCTAATTACCAGTACACAGACTACACAATAGACCCCACAGTTAGCAGACACTGGAGATTAATGCATTGTCTCCAGAGAAACAATACCAGGCCCACAATGGATGTGGGTAGGGTAGGCTACATAAGAAGCACTGTGGACCATAGCCCACCATCAGTCTTCATCCAGCTGCAGTCTGGAACACAAGTCTACAGGACCCCACTTGGGAATTAGCCAGCCCACTTCTCCATTAGGAGAGACTGCACTAGGATAAAGAACACACCTACTTCACCTTCAACCTGACCTTACCATTTACTGGTCAACCTCTATAGACTCACCGGACATATTGCCAAGACAGCTCAATCTTGCAAAGGTACAGTTTGAACCACTTCATTTAAAGTGTTACACCATACACTTAGACTTTACCAGCACCAAATCACTACAAATTTGACAAGACTTTAAACAGCAAACTTGCTTTACACAAGCACCATGGGGACACTGAGAGTTTCACCCATACTGCTAACTATGCTGTTATTATATACTATTGAACCACTTACTGCAGGTTATACACCTGTGGTGAGACAAAACATAGGAGTAGTATTCAAACCTAGCCCTCAACCATTGGTCAATGGACATACAACCACAACACTGTTGTTAGCTATTCCCTACAAGATACCTCGGGCACCCGTTACCCAAGGATCCATAAGGGATAGAATACTCCATTTGACCACTCCTACTCTACAAGATCATACCTCTGGCCAAATTATCCAACAAGCTAAGGAGCTAGACACCTTGCTGGAAATTGCAGACAAGGAGATAAATGAAACACTAGCCTCCATCAAATTGTTCTTATCCAACCCCATAAACACATTGGACAAGGCCAAAAGAGAGGCCATACTGGGTTTTCTAGCACCCCTGTTTTGCGGTGTGCTAGGTCTAGCCACAGTAGAAGATGTAAACCAAGTAATGGGACAGCTCAAGAACATAGATGAAATACTAAGAAAATTTGCTAAACAGGATCAGGAAGCAGCTAATCTCATTGAAAAGATCACAGACAGACAAGATAAGTTTGTTAAAGCATACATCCAAGATAAGAAGGTACTGGACAGCACAATCAACACCATAGGTGACACCGTCAACCTGTGGGCCTCTAACATGTCCAGGTCACTTGACTCATATTCAAGGCACGAGAAAACTCAAAGGGAAAAAATGCAAGTATTAAATGATGCATTAATTATCATAGCAGCAAGAATGAATACAGTTCAATCACTGCAAAGGACAAATGCAGCCCTGAGGATGCTATCATCAGGGACCCTAACCCCTGATATAGTGCCACCCTCAGACCTTGCTAGATATCTAATTGACATTAATAACAAACTTAGGATTACACACCCTGGAGCACAAGTCGCAATTAATGACTTAGATTTCTATTATTCACAGAAGCTGACCTCATACACTTACTCAGCTCACCATATATATATTCATCTGGACATTATAATTCAATCTACCACCTCAACCTTCAAACTGTACCAAATGATTACATCACCCATGCCTATAGACACACAGGAGACCCCCACCAGAGGAGTCACCAAACTACAAACCACAACTGAGTTTCTAGCAGTATCTTACGATGAATCATTATTTATCGAATTGGACTCAGCAGATATGCAGGCATGTGAAGGTACTACAGTAAAGGTATGCAGAGATGTAAATGGTAGAATCTATAAACACAGGCCTACATGCCCTGTAGCCATTTTTACTAACCAGGCTCAACAGATTAAGGAACATTGCAAGTTTACAGTTTCACCACTGCAAGCACCTACCACCCATGCTATTTCCATTTCTGAAGATGAGTATCTGGTCACTACTAATGAACCCCATTACTTTATCAACTGCCATGGTAAAACGTCTGAAACTCGGAAGGCCCAGTCCTACTCAATCATTGGTGTACCCTGTGGGTGCACGATCAGTGTAGGAGAATTTTCTCTTCCAAACACAAGGTTGCCCTGTAACTCAACCTTATCATTTCATTACATTCTCAAGACAATTAATTTACCATTCATGGCAGCACTTAACAAAATTTCTGAAACCAAACCAGATGAAAGAGAGAATCTTCCAAATTTCCCAGTAGTAAACCTTTCTAGAACCTTAGAAAAACTACAGGAAAATCCAATCATGGATGATATTACTCAACTAAATTTAGAGCCCTTTGCCAAAACAGTATTAAAAGATGCCTCCAACCTTAATAAGGAAATGGAAACGAGCTACGAGGAATCATACCTACGTCGAGTTACAGAGCATCCAATCTTCCAAAGCTTAGCACTCATCCTAGGGATATCTGCTCACATTTTTATAGTATACATACTACTCAAATTATACAGACTAGGAGGAACTGTAGCCTACCTGCCTACAGCCAAAGCATTCAGACTAGTCACCGAGCTGCCCCTACACAAATTGCTCCCAGATAAGAATCCTACCAAACTAACCCCTACAGAGGAAACCCACACCCCTTTCCTCACAATTCAGGAAACCCACACCCTGATAATTGCTATATTATTCACCCTGACCATCTACTCAGCCTACAGAATAATGAAGTACCTTAAGAAATTTGCACAGACACACTGTGGCAAGAAAAATGTGGCCAAGCGCACAAACCCCACAATATATTTTAAAATATATTGTGGAGACTCAAACTTCGCGCTACCCTTGAGGCCAATACCACATGAATTTGATGAGATTAAATCAGCAGCTGCCCCTACCTATAAGGATATAGTGGTTAAAACCTTCCCACTACCTAAGGCTATATTTACCTGGAATGGACCAGCAGTTATAACAACACAGAGAGGAGAATTTGCTTATCACCTCCCTCAGGTGATACACCTACCTTGGCGCACTAGGTTCAGCACTATACCAGCCCTTAAAAACAAAGGACTGTACTACTCCATGCTTCTCCAGAATGATTGTGGCACCAGCCCGGTGACCATGACAGCACTGGAAAATACAACAGATATAATTATTGACGAACAACAGGAGGAGACCGCAAGGTCAAACATGCAGACTATTGCTAATTTTCTAAACCACCAGCCCTCCCCGGTGACTGTGGAAACAGCCTAGACTGCCCACAGCCTAGGCTGCCCCCAGTCCACCACCAGGAGACAACACATCAGAGACAGTATTCAGAACTTTTCGGACAATTTGCCGGCCCTGAAAAGGGCCTTTGGGATGGCGGGTTTTTACACCCTAGGTTTCAGTCAGTCGGGATCCTACCACAGATCCTCGGGTTCAACATCAATGGGAGAGTCCGGGGCCGAGTCCGAGCCATACATATGGCCGTGATCCTGCTCCCACTCAGCGAGCCGGGCCTCCAGCATCCCCAGCCCATACTCGGCAGCCGTGGATGGATTCCCGGATGCCGCAAGATCGAGGAGGGATGCCGCCAACAAATAATCCCATAGCACTCGCTCCCGCGGCCCTAGGTTATAATCCATGGGCCAGAAACCCATACTGCCCAAGGCCCTAGTCAGAAGGGCCACAGTGGCCCCCCGACGCAAGGCTGAGCCCAGGAAATAACGGCAGGAGTAATTACAGACCATCACATCACCATGCTCTATGATCTCTTTGAAGTTACTCACTATGTACCCATAATGGATGGTCTGGTTAGACTCAACCAGGGCCCTAGCTGGACTCCCCACCTCCATCACCTGGGGGACAGGCAGAGCAAAGAGAGCTTGTAGGTGGGCCATGGTACTACAGCAGTGACTTCCAGAGAGGAACTGATGCTCCAATACCAGCCACACACTCCTTAAATGGACACACACACACCCCCCCCCCACCCTGAACTGTCCACTGACACCAAGCTAGGCACTGCCACAGACACATGCCAAAATCTGGCACCTAACACCTCAAGTGCCACCACTGCATGAGCACACCAGGGAGGAGACTCACATCTCACTCCTGACACACCTCCACTGTCAATGAAATTATCAAAGTATTAGAAAAAAAAAAAGAAAAATTATATACACAGCCACTTGTTGATGTATAATATGAAAATCTATGGTATTCTCACAAAATCAATGATTAATGCGCGCATATACGCGCAAAATTGCGAAATTGCAAATTACAAATTGTAAAATTGTACAAATCTAACATTAATATACATGAATGCAGGTAGATAACTAAGACAGTTTTTGTACCCACTAGCACTTGTATACTATGCCAAGGTTTACTTAAAGTAACACACTTTAGGTATCCAAGAAAATTGTTGGAAAAATGAATGAAAAAAAAAAAAAAAAAAAATTGTTGAGAAAATTGTTGACATAAAACATGTTTACTTAAGATACTCACCAAATAAATCTCTTTCAGGGACACATACTCAAAAGGCTAGGGGAAAAGTCAATTAAGCAGCGGCCCACTGCCGAAATTGCCAATTAATACACCCATATAGCAAAATCAATGAGTAACTCAGAGACAAACAAGCCTATTGTACCTGAAGTACTTTGTTTTTCCGGCCCTCGGAAAAATTTGTCTCAAATCCCATAAAATTGTATATTTGCACACCAGATTGTACGCTTGTACCCAATTTGCACACTAAAATTGTATGTTTGCACACTAGATTGTAAGTTGTATCCAATTTACATTTGGATTATATGTTGCACATTATACTGTATGTCTGTACCCAATTCATACACTGAAGTCAGATTTTTAGAAAATCAACATTTCTATGTGTATCCAAGCTGTACGCAAAATTATATTTGTACATACAGAAACTATCAATTGAACGCAAAATTATACATTGGCATACCAAAATTGCCAAATGCACGCGAAATTATATATTTGCACACTAAAAATGCCAAATATACGCGAAAATTATATATTTGCACACTTAAATTGCCAAATGTACGCGAAATTATATATTTGCACACTAAAATTGCCAAATATACGCAAAAATTATATATTTGCAACTTAAATTGCCAAATGTACGCAAAAATTATATATTTGCATACTGAAATTGTCAATTGAACGCAATTACACGCGAAATTGTAAATTTGCACACTGAAATTGTCATTTATGTTCAATTTGCACGCTAAATTGAATATTAAATGCCAAAATTGCACACTATTTGCCAAATTGTATGTTGTACATAAAAATGGAAAATTGTACCCAAAATTGATGTTACATAAGCAAATAAGCTCTGGTATAGTAAGATATAGAAACTCGGAAATGTACTTATACCCAGGAGAAAATTGTTTATACTGACAAAGCTCTACCACAAAAATTGCATTTGAAGCACTCCCCATTACTTCAAATCCTCTTACAAAACAGTATATAACTCCAAAAATAAGGTAAAAATTGTATAAATTGTACATTCCCTCGGCGAAATGACGGAGTTTCGCATTCTTTCGGGGGAGAGGGAGTATTCTATGATATACCATTTTATTATTCCATAAATTGTAACATATTTTGTATTAATCAAAGAAATATCTATGAAATTAATACATAGGTTGGTTCTAAGAGCTATAAGAGCGCTCAAACTTTACATAAGAGCGTTCATGCCCCACTGCACACCAGCCACAGTCAGTTAGACTAAGTTTATGACATCAAAAGGTCCGACCTAATGGTTCACTGCACAATATAATAAGAATAAGGGTCTCAGTGTGCGACCTCATGGTTCAATGCACAAATTAATAACTTGTAAGTGAATGCAACCGGCCGTCACGGGTGCCTGAGCACCGCTGACGCCGTCATGAGTGTCTGAGCACTCTAAGGACTGAACAATGGGTTACATAAGCACGACGCCATAACCTTCCGGTCGCTCTAGCGTCGCTCCTGAGCGACCTAGGTCAAATATCAAAAATTCTATGGAAAGCCCATAATTAGACGGTCAGAATGAGCCCAAAATCAAGGCTGAACTCCCAGTATTAAGGAAGTTACGCCATGGAGACTGAATCGACCTCCGAGTGAGCTACAGACAAACCGGCGGGAGTTACGCGCCTATCCAGCGGGCATTATAATCTTGGCACATTCAGCTCTGCGCATGCCCAAAATGGCGGTTATACAAGCATAAACGGCCGAGATATGAGGGTCTAAAGATGCAGAACCGACCAAGACAATGGGGGCCATAGCGGCGTCCATGGGGGTCCTTTGTCCCCCTGTGACACTTGAAAGGGTCCCCTCAAACAATTGTAGAGTTAGGCAGATGCTGCTGGCTCCAGTCAGTCTGGAGGTGCTTTTCCAAGATTTGCTACAAATAGCCTGTCTGCACCTCCAGGAAGACACATCACCAAGAACCGCTCTAGAGGTAACATCTCCAGTCATCTCCTGCTACCTGCTATACCACTGCACTATGGTGAAACTATGCTAGACAGGCATTGGTTTCCTACCATTAGTGGCCAGAGGCTATCTTCTTCAAGACTTCCACCAGAGGGTAAAGTTATCCATTATTACATTATTCCTCTAAGCAGCAGGTCAGGAGCTAGGTGTGGGAACCCACCTAGAAGTATGCTGGACACTGTATTATTAATACCTCACAGGTGGAGTGGAACTGAACATTGTACCTTATAAATTACTGTATGTTTACTGTATGTACTAATTACCTACATACTAACTACTGTATGATTGATATTTCTTACATGTTGCCTAAAGCTGAATAAACCAGTGACAACTGGAAATAACACTATTTTATAGGAGCCTGATGTATTTACACTATATACCACTAGTCTTATGATATTTCTCATATGACAACTTGATCATGCCAATCACTAGTATGACACTACCATCCTCCTTGTGTCTATGGCGCAGCATGCTTGAACACTGGAATAAAGGGGTATAAATTAACTGTAAATATTGTCAAATTGATAGTTAAAAGTGGGTGTAATACAGAAGTTTAGCAATTATTTATCATACCAGGGGACCCTACAATAAAAAAAGAAAGGGAATACACTTCAGGGGAGCAAAATGGGGTCTGTACAGAATAAAATATGTGGAAAAAGGCCCCTACCAAAATCCAAGGTAAATTTAAGTTTTCAGGAATGACTCAATGACCATTCTATATTAAAAGGGTACTGCGGGGGCACATTTTGGCAAATATTAAAAGGACCTGAGTGCAGCAGAAGTACTGAATCTTAGCAAATTAGCATTTTGTTAAAGGCCGTTATCAAATGAAATTATTCTAAAAATCATATAAATTCCTGCCAAACCCACATGTTTTTAAGTTAGGATATTAGCCAACAGCCCCAAATGACATATTAACACCAAAGAATTAGAAGTTTGTTGAAAATGAGTACACAGGCGAGACTTTCAATTTCTCGTTAAGGCGCGTGATGTATCACTACAAGAATATCATATCATGGCCACTGTGCCAATATAACCAAATCTAGCAGCATGTTAATAGGATAAAACAATGAAAAACACATGTAGGAGGTATCACAATGCCATAAAAGTGTGTAAATACTAAATAAAAAGCCATAAATTGATCGGAATTGATTGAAAACAGGGGCGGGGGTGCTGTAAAGAGTGCTTTGCAGCATGTGAGGAGAGCCAGAATGGCTGGGGGTGGACTACAAGTGCAAAACATCAAAACCCAAACATTATTCTATCGCATAAACCACTAATACACACAGTATTTTGGGAGTTACGGGGCCAGATATGCTTTCATCACGCGCATTACACGATATATCACGCCCCCTTACAATATTGTTTTCCCATACTCTGATGCTTTAAAAATGGCGGATGGGCTTGGATTGTTTAGGACATATCCTTCAATATTTACACACTTTCGGTACACAAAAAGCACATCAAACCAGTCAATCGGCATTAAACAACAATATTTGATCAAGTTCTAATCAATGTCACTCACCTTTTGGTCAATATCTGACAAATTTACTGAGAAAAACTGCTGAATATGGTTCCACAAAAAAACATAGACGCTAATTTGTTACTTCAGGCAAAGAACCCAGATGTAGCTGGTTCCGGCTGGACTGCAGGAGTTGTTTTTTTTCCCGCGTGAATGTTCGCTTCGAACCATCACGTGCCTTAACATGGGCAAGACCCTCCGGGTTGGGCAACCAGGGCACGTAGAGACGCGATTTATTTTTTTTTAAATGACACCTCACCCATAGATACATACTGTATGATAGGTGAAATGACCCCAAATTGATTTATATAGGCTGTACAGAGGAAAGTGTTGCTTCAAGGGGTGTGGGGAGTACCGACTTGAAAATAACTTAAATGTGTATTGCGCATACAGGGTAGTAGGTAGGCAACACATTTTTTTAACTAAAAATACCCTATATAGACCCCTTTGTACATAATAAATAATAAGCTTGAGGATATTAAAAACTCTCCTAATGCCATTAAGGATTACCACGCGCCTTAACACCGCTGTTTTAATAATGCATTTATTGTTCAGGTCTTATAATTGATGCTGCAATTGGTGATGCAATTTAGAAGAAGCCAATAACCACCCGACCCCTAATCTTATGAAGACACCAGGTTACCTTGAATTCCAACCTAGCTCTTGGTAATATTCAGGACTAAGTTTAAAACTAATTTTTCATTTTGAATGCTATTGTATCCCAGTGCTTAATTAAGACCAGATTTCAGATAATTAATAGCGAGGACAATAATAATCCCTGAATGTTCCACAGAAACATACTCATTCACAAGGTGTGCAGTGTATTAAGGGGTTTGTGTCTGAGAGTCTGAGTAATTAGCTTTAACTAAACTGAACACTTCCAGACATTTATCTAGAGATGTTAGATTAACAAGCAAAATGCTAACTGAGGGAATTAAAAGTCTGTCTAACCTTTTGAAGAATCCAAATAATCTGAAGATCATTTAAAGTACAACTGATAAGACAGATCAATATTGTCTGAAGTAAAGTAAAGTAAAGTGGCTCACATATATCTGCATTAGTCTCCATTGCACTTATACCAACAGTGCAGTTACCTATTTAAATTTTCTGTTTAATACAGTACTGTATTTCTTTAGTTACATCTACTTTTTTAGCGCCTCCCACGCCGCGTAGCGGCGGTACCGCGAAGCGGTACGGGAGTGCGCTATGATGATTGCATTTGCCCCATGTGATGAGGTCTCACAATACGAAATTACTGAATAGAGAAATTGATAATTGTGAAATCTGCTTTTATGAGACATGTCATCAAACTCTGGTATACCGACATTAACGGCGGGAGGCGTTTTTTTACGCGGTCACAACCACATTTCTTGTTTCAGTTCAATTCCCACCACCTTCTGTTAGAGAACCCTAGACAGGTTAAAACAGGGGCTGTTTTGCCAAGATCGGGGGTTGAGATGATGAGTTGTAGCATCATCTTTAGGTGGGTAATCTGACTATTGGGCAGTGTGAACCATGGGTACAATGAGATAAGTGGTCATATCAGCACCAAACTCAGAGAGGTATCCGGGTTTAGACAGATTGGCCTACTTGTCTGATGCAGGCCCACAAGACAAGGTAAATTTGTGAAAACATTATTTCAAATGATTGAAGCACCCTTTTGACCAATTTTACCCGGTCAATAGTTTTTTAATTATGTTAATTCAAAAAGAGGCAGAATGTTGTTTCTTCATTCCTCATTAGATTTTTTGGACACTACAGTCAAATCAAAACTACTCTGAACTTCCAATTCTTCCGGCATATCTGAGATTTTGGTGCATTGTTATTAGAACTGGGTTCAGCACAGTTAACAGAATCTGAAGCTCCCATAGCTCCCCTTCACATCTTGATCCTCCTAAGCTCCCATCCCTCAACAGACAGCTGTTTTGGTGGTGGGTCTGACCTTTCCACAAGATGTTCATCAGATTGGGCAGCTCCTAGGGCCTCTCAGTAAAGAGCAGGCGTGATTGGGTGTAAAGAGCAGGGTGCTGTCACCCTGTGCTGTCCATGAGAGAAGATGGGCTGAGGTCCTGGACAGCAGTGGATAACAGTCTCCCTGCAGAAGTAAGTCTTCAGCATGACAAAAGGTTGCTTTGTAACACTTTCACAGTTTTTTTACTACTAATACTAGTGAGCTGCTGCCAAATTTTAAGTTAAACAAGCTCAAGCTCACATGTCAGTTCAAATTACATGCAATGTTTAAATTCTTCTCAAGCTACTACACCTCACAGTGACCATCATGTCCAATGAGTTTATACCCATACTTTATTGAACATAACTGAAACATTGTCTACCCTTTCAAATTTCGAATTTAAATATCGAATGAACCTACTTAAACAAGGAAAACTACTTTGAGATCTATTCCATGTCTCTTATGTTCCTCATCAGCAGCTCATTCACCTAGTGGTGCCTGTTTTCTACTTATGTCCTATCATCAGTCCCGTCTCCTTACCTGATTTATGTCAGTAATATACAAACCCTACATGATCAGAAAGTGGTTAGTATACTGCTGTGTCATCAGTGGCCAATGTCAGACAACAAAACCCAAGGGACATCACATACTGCATTATAGTCATCTAGATGTACACATTTCATCTAATTCAAGTTGAACCATCGTTTATAATGAGGTAATCTTACTCAGGTACTCTTTGTGACCTTCTACTTACATGCGTATCTGCTGCTCTATATCTGAACCAGGAGGTTAAATCAAAAGGCTCTGCCAATGTTATCTATGCAATGTTACTGATTTCCCTCCCTTATTCCTTACTGCAGTAGAAAGGTCAGCCTGCCTTCCTTTCTGATAGTCAGCTACTTTTTAGTGAGCGCTGTTAGCCTCAGTCCTGCTTTCACTATACCAAGCAGAACACACTATGCACTGTGGCAACAGGTCTAAAGAGAAAAAACAGCAGTGGAAGACAAAAAATAGCAGTGGAAAAACTTGTTCTCTCAAGAGTGGCTACACTGGGGTTCTGCTAATTATATATACCCTCTTGGATGCACTTGAATCTGAAATGTCTTTAAGTGCATCACCCATATTTAGCAGGGTTCTTCTCAAGGAGAGCTGAAAGGAGAACAACAGGTGCATGAGAGCAGGGTGCACTTGCATTCAGGGGAAACTATCCTTTCTCAGATTAACATAAGGGGTGACATTAGTACTGGTAATGGAATAATGCAGTGCATCATGTTGACCCTACAGTACTGCTTAGGGCATGACGTGCTAGGAGTGTATCATGATGACCCTACAGTACTGCTGAGGGCATGATGTGCTAGGGGTGCTAGGGGTGCATCATGATGACCCTACAGTACTGCTGAGGGCATGACGTGCTAGGGGTGCATCATGATGACCCTTAAGTACTGCTGAGGGCATAACGTCCTAGGGGTGCATCATGATGACCCTACAGTACTGCTGAGCGCATGACGTCCTAGGGTGCAATGGTGCATCATGATGACCCTACAGTACTGCTGAGGGCATGACATGCTAGGGGTGCAATGCTGCATCATGATGACCCTACAGTACTGCTGAGGGCATGACGTGCTAGGGGTGCATCATGATGACCCTACAGTACTGCTGAGGGCATGACGTGCTAGGGGTACAATGGTGCATCATGATGACCCTACAGTACTGCTGAGGGCATGACGTGCTAGGGGTGCATCATGATGACCCTACAGTACTGCTGAGGGCATGACGTGCTAGGGGTGCATCATGATGACCCTACAGTACTGCTGAGGGCATGACGTGCTAGGAGTACATCATGATGACCTATAGTACTGCTCAGGGCATGACATGCTAGGGGTACAATGGTACATCATGATGACCCTACAGTACTGCTGAGGGCATGACGTGCAAGGTGTACATCATGATGACCCTACAGTACTGCTGAGGGCATGACGTGCTAGGGGTACAATGGTGCATCATGATGACCCTACAGTACGACTGAGGGCATGACTTGCTAGGGGTGCATCATGATGACCCTACAATACTGCTGAGGGCATGACATGCTAGGGGTACAATGGTGCATCATGATGACCCTACAGTACTGCTGAGGGCATGACGTGCTAGGGGTACAATGGTGCATCATGATGACCCTACAGTACTGCTGAGGGCATGACGTGCTAGGGGTGCAAAAGTGCATCATGATGACCCTACAGTACTGCTGAGGGCATGACGTGCTAGGAGTGCATCATGATGACCCTACAGTACTGCTGAGGGCATAACGTGCTAGGGGTGCATCATTATGACCCTACAGTACTGCTGAGGGCATGACATGCTAGGGGTGCATCATGATGACCCTACAGTACTGCTGAAGGCATGACGTGCTAGGGGTGCATCATGATGACCCTACAGTACTGCTGAGGGCATGACATGCTAGGAGTGCATCATGATGACCCTACAGTACTGCTGAGGGCATGACATGCTAGGGGTGCATCATTATGACCCTACAGTACTGCTGAGGGCATGATGTGCTAGGGGTGCAATGGTGCATCATGATGACCCTACAGTACTTCTGAGGGCATGACGTGCTAGGGGTGCATCAGGATGACCCTACAGTACTGCTGAGGGCATGACGTGCTAGGGGTGTATCATGATGACCCTACAGTACTGCTGAGGGCATGACGTGCTAGGGGTGTAATGTTGTATCATGATGACCCTACAGTACTGCTGAGGGCATGACGTGCTAGGGGTGTAATGTTGTATCATGATGACCCTACAGTAGTGCTGAGGGCATGACGTGCTAGCAGAACATCATGATGACCCTACAGTACTGCTGAGGGCATGACGTGCTAGGAGTACATCATGATGACCCTACAGTACTGCTGAGGGCATGACGTGCTAGGGGTACATCATGATGACCCTACAGTACTACTGAGGGCATGACGTGCTAGCAGTACATCATGTTGACCCTACAGTACTGCTGAGGGCATGATGTGCTAGGGGTACATCATGATGACCCTACAGTACTGCTGAGGGCATGATGTGCTAGGAGTACATCATGATGACCCTACAGTACTGCTGAGGGCATGACGTGCTAGGGGTACATCATGATGACCCTACAGTACTACTGAGGGCATGACGTGCTAGCAGTACATCATGTTGACCCTACAGTACTGCTGAGGGCATGACGTGCTAGGGGTGCATCATGATGACCCTACAGTACTGCTGAAGGCATGACGTGCTAGGGGTGCATCATGATGACCCTACAGTACTGCTGAGGGCATGACGTGCTAGGGGTACATCATGATGACCCTACTGTACTGCTGAGGGCATGACGTGCTAGGGGTGTAATGTTGTATCATGATGACCCTTCAGTACTGCTGAGGGCATGAGGTGCTAGGAGTACATCATGATGACCCTACAGTACTGCTGAGGGCATGACGTGCTAGGGGTGTAATGTTGTATCATGATGACCCTACAGTACTGCTGAGGGCATGACGTGCTAGGGGTGTAATGTTGTATCATGATGACCCTACAGTACTGCTGAGGGCATGACGTGCTAGGGGTGCATCATGATGACCCTACAGTACTGCTGAGGGCATGACGTGCTAGGAGTGCATCATGATGACCCTACAGTACTGCTGAGGGCATGACGTGCTAGGGGTGCATGATGATGACCCTACAATACTGCTGAGGGCATGACGTGCTAGGGGTGCACCATGATGACCCTACAGTACTGCTGAGGGCATGACGTGCTAGGGGTGCATCATGATGACCCTACAGTACTGCTGAGGGCATGACATGCTAGGGGTGCATCATGATGACCCTACAGTACTGCTGAGGGCATGACGTGCTAGGAGTGCAATGGTACATCATGATGACCTACAGTACTGCTGAGGGCATGACGTGCTAGGAGTGCAATGGTGCATCATGATGACCCTACAGTACTGCTGAGGGCATGACGTGCTAGGAGTGCATCATGATGACCCTACAGTACTGCTGAGGGCATGACGTGCTAGGGGTGCAATGGTGCATCATGATGACCCTACAGTACTGCTGAGAGCATGACGTTCTAGGAGTACATCATGATGACCCTACAGTACTGCTGAGGGCATGATGTGCTAGGGGTGTATGATGATGTCCCTACAGTACAGCTGAGGGCATGACATGCTAGGGGTGCAATGGTGCATCATGATGACCCTACAGTACTGCTGTGGGCATGACGTGCTAGGAGTACATCATGATGACTCTACAGTACTGCTGAGGGCATGACGTGCTAGGGGTGCAATGGTGCATCATGATGACCCTACAGTACTGCTGAGGGCAGGACGTGCTAGGAGTACATCATGATGACCCTACAGTACTGCTGAGGGCATGACGTGCTAGGGGTGTAATGTTGTATCATGTCGACCCTACAGTACTGCTGAGGGCATGACGTGCTAGGGGTGTAATGTTGTATCATGATGACCCTACAGTACTGCTGAGGGCATGACGTGCTAGGAGTGCATCATGATGACCCTACAGTACTGCTGAGTGCATGACGTGCTAGGAGTGCATCATGATGACCCTACAGTACTGCTTAGGGCATGACGTGCTAGGAGTGCATCATGATGACCCTACAGTACTGCTGGGGGCATGACGTGCTAGGAGTGCAATGGTGCATCATGATGACCCTACAGTACTGCTGAGGGCATGACGTGCTAGGAGTACATCATGATGACCCTACAGTACTGCTGAAGGCATGACATGCTAGGGGTGCATCATGATGACCCTACAGTACTGCTGAGGGCATGACGTGCTAGGGGTGCATCATGATGACCCTACAGTACTGCTGAGGGCATGACGTGCTAGGGGTGCATCATGATGACCCTACAGTACTGCTGAGGGCATGACGTGCTAGGGGTGCATCATGATGACCCTACAGTACTGCTGAGGGCATGACGTGCTAGGGGTGCAATGGTGCATCATGATGACACTACAGTACTGGTGAGGGCATGACGTGCTAGGGGTGCAATGGTGCATCATGATGACCCTACAGTACTGCTGAGGGCATGATGTGCTAGGGGTACATCATGATGACCCTACAGTACTGCTGAGGGCATGACATGCTAGGGGTACATCATGATGACCCTACAGTACTGCTGGGGGCATGACGTGCTAGGAGTGCAATGGTGCATCATGATGACCCTACAGTACTGCTGAGGGCATGAAGTGCTAGGGGTGCATCATGATGACCCTACAGTACTGCTGAGGGCATGACATGCTAGGGGTGCATCATGATGACCCTACAGTACTGCTGAGGGCATGACGTTTTAGGGGTGCATCATGATGACCCTACAGTACTGATGAGGGCATGACATGCTAGGGGTGCATCATGATGACCCTACAGTACTGCTGAGGGCATGACGTGCTAGGGGTGCATCATGATGACCCTACAGTACTGCTGAGGGCATGACATGCTAGGGGTGCATCATGATGACTGTACAGTACTGCTGAGGGCATGACGTGCTAGGAGTGCATCATGATGACCCTACAGTACTGCTAAGGGCATGACATGCTAGGGGTGCATCATGATGACTGTACAGTACTGCTGAGGGCATGATGTGCTAGGAGTGCATCATGATGACCCTACAGTACTGCTGAGGGCATGACGTGCTAGGAGTGCATCATGATGACCCTACAGTACTGCTAAGGGCATGACATGCTAGGAGTGCATCATGATGACCCTACAGTACTGCTGAGGGCATGACGTGCTAGGAGTACATCATGATGACCCTACAGTACTGCTGAGGGCATGATGTGCTAGGAGTACATCATGATGACCCTACAGTACTGCTGAGGGCATGACGTGCTAGGGTTGTAATGTTGTATCATGATGAACCTACAGTACTGCTGAGGGCATGACATGCTAGGGGTGCATCATGATGACCCTACAGTACTGCTAAGGGCATGACATGCTAGGGGTGCATCATGATGACACTACAGTACTGCTGAGGGCATGACTTGCTAGGGGTGCATCATGATGACCCTACAGAACTGCTGAAGGCATGACGTGCTAGGGGTGCATCATGATGACCCTACAGTACTGCAGAGGGCATGATGTGCTAGGGGTGTAATTTTGTATCATGATGACCCTACAGTACTGCTGAGGGAATGATGTGCTAGGGGTGCAAAGATGTATCATGGTGACCCTACAGTACTGCTGAGGGTATGACGTGGTAGGGGTGCATCATGATGACCCTACAGTACTGCTGAGGGCATGACATGCTAGGGGTGTATCATGATGACCCTACAGTACTGCTGAATGCATGACGTGCTAGGAGTACATCATGATGACCCTACAGTACTGCTGAGGGCATGACGTGCTAGGGGTGCATCATGATGACCCTATAGTACTGCTGAGGGCATGACGTGCTAGGGGTGCATCATGATGACCCTATAGTACTGCTGAGGGCATGACGTGCTAGGGGTGCATCATGATGACCCTACAGTACTGCTGAGGGCATGACATGCTAGGGGTGCATCATGATGACCCTACAGTACTGCTGAGGGCATGAGGTGCTAGGAGTGCATCATGATGACCCTACAGTACTGCTGAGGGCATGAGGTGCTAGGGGTGCAATGGTGCATCATGATGACCCTACAGTACTGCTGAGGGCATGACGTGCTAGGGGTGCATCATGATGACCCTACAGTACTGCTGAGGGCATGACGTGCTAGGAGTGCATCATGATGACCCTACAGTACTGCTGAGGGCATGAGGTGCTAGGGGTGCAATGGTGCATCATGATGACCCTACAGTTCTGCTGAGGGCATGACGTGCTAGGGGTGCAATGGTGCATCATGATGACCCTACAGTACTGCTGAGGGCATGACGTGCTAGGGGTGCATCATGATGACCCTACAGTACTGCTGAGGGCATGAGGTGCTAGGGGTGCAATGGTGCATTATGATGACCCTACAGTACTGCTGAGGGCATGACGTGCTAGGGGTGCAATGGTGCATCATGATGACCCTACAGTACTGCTGAGGGCATGACGTGCTAGGGGTGCATCATGATGACCCTACAGTACTGCTAAGGGCATGAGGTGCTAGGGGTGCAATGGTGCATCATGATGACCCTACAGTACTGCTGAGGGCATGACGTGCTAGGAGTGCATCATGATGACCCTACAGTACTGCTGAGGGCATGACGTGCTAGGAGTGCATCATGATGACCCTACAGTACTGCTGAGGGCATGACGTGCTAGGGGTGTAATGTTGTATCATGATGAACCTTCAGTACTGCTGAGGGCATGACATGCTAGGGGTGCATCATGATGACCCTACAGTACTGCTGAGGGCATGACATGCTAGGGGTGCATCATGATGACCCTACAGCACTGCTGAGGGCATGATGTGCTAGGGGTGCATCATGATGACCCTACAGTACTGCTGAGGGCATGACGTGCTAGGAGTACATCATGATGACCCTACAGTACTGCTGAGGGCATGACGTGCTAGGGGTGCATCATGATGACCCTACAGTACTGCTGAGGGCATGACGTGCTAGGGGTGCATCATGATGACCCTACAGTACTGCTGAGGGCATGACGTGCTAGGGATGCATCATGATGACCCTATAGTACTGCTGAGGGCATGACATGCTAGGGGTGCATCATGATGACCCTACAGTACTGCTGAGGGCATGAGGTGCTAGGAGTGCATCATGATGACCCTACAGTACTGCTGAGGGCATGAGGTGCTAGGGGTGCAATGGTGCATCATGATGACCCTACAGTACTGCTGAGGGCATGACGTGCTAGGGGTGCATCATGATGACCCTACAGTACTGCTGAGGGCATGACGTGCTAGGAGCGCATCATGATGACCCTACAGTACTGCTGAGGGCATGAGGTGCTAGGGGTGCAATGGTGCATCATGATGACCCTACAGTACTGCTGAGGGCATGACGTGCTAGGGGTGCAATGGTGCATCATGATGACCCTACAGTACTGCTGAGGGCATGACGTGCTAGGGGTGCATCATGATGACCCTACAGTACTGCTGAGGGCATGAGGTGCTAGGGGTGCAATGGTGCATTATGATGACCCTACAGTACTGCTGAGGGCATGACGTGCTAGGGGTGCAATGGTGCATCATGATGACCCTACAGTACTGCTGAGGGCATGACGTGCTAGGGGTGCATCATGATGACCCTACAGTACTGCTAAGGGCATGAGGTGCTAGGGGTGCAATGGTGCATCATGATGACCCTACAGTACTGCTGAGGGCATGACGTGCTAGGAGTGTATCATGATGACCCTACAGTACTGCTGAGGGCATGACGTGCTAGGAGTGCATCATGATGACCCTACAGTACTGCTGAGGGCATGACGTGCTAGGGGTGTAATGTTGTATCATGATGAACCTTCAGTACTGCTGAGGGCATGACATGCTAGGGGTGCATCATGATGACCCTACAGTACTGCTGAGGGCATGACATGCTAGGGGTGCATCATGATGACCCTACAGCACTGCTGAGGGCATGACGTGCTAGGGGTGCATCATGATAACCCTACAGTACTGCTGAAGGCATGACGTGCTAGGGGTGCATCATGATGACCCTACAGTACTGCTGAGGGCATGACGTGCTAGGGGTGCATCATGATGACCCTACAGTACTGCAGAGGGCATGATGTGCTAGGCGTGTAATTTTGTATCATGATGACCCTACAGTACTGCTGAGGGAATGACGTGCTAGGGGTGCAAAGATGTATCATGGTGACCCTACAGTACTGCTGAGGGCATGACGTGCTAGGGGTGCATCATGATGACCCTACAGTACTGCTGAGGGCATGACGTGCTAGGGGTGTATCATGATGACCCTACAGTACTGCTGAAGGCATGATGTGCTAGGGGTGCATCATGATGACCCTACAGTACTGCTGAGGGCATGACGTGCTAGGGGTGCATCATGATGACCCTACAGTACTGCTGAGGGCATGACGTGCTAGGGGTGCATCATGATGACCCTACAGTACTGCTGAGGGCATGACGTGCTAGGGGTGCATCATGATGACCCTACAGTACTGCTGAATGCATGACGTGCTAGGAGTACATCATGATGACCCTACAGTACTGCTGAGGGCATGACGTGCTAGGGGTGCATCATGATGACCCTACAGTACTGCTGAGGGCATGACGTGCTAGGGGTGCATCATGATGACCCTACAGTACTGCTGAGGGCATGACATGCTAGGGGTGCATCATGATGACCCTACAGTACTGCTGAGGGCATGATGTGCTAGGAGTGCATCATGATGACCCTACAGTACTGCTGAGGGCATGACATGCTAGGGGTGCATCATGATGACCCTACAGTACTGCTGAGGGCATGACATGCTAGGGGTGCATCATGATGACCCTACAGTACTGCTGAAGGCATGACATGCTAGGGGTGCATCATAATGACCCTACAGTACTGCTGAGGGCATGACGTGCTAGGGGTGTATCATGATGACCCTACATTACTGCTGAATGCATGACGTGCTAGGAGTACATCATGATGACCCTACAGTACTGCTGAGGGCATGACGTGCTAGGGGTGCATCATGATGACCCTATAGTACTGCTGAGGGCATGACGTGCTAGGGATGCATCATGATGACCCTACAGTACTGCTGAGGGCATGACGTGCTAGGAGTACATCATGATGACCCTACAGTACTGCTGAGGGCATGACGTGCTAGGGGTGCATCATGATGACCCTACAGTACTGCTGAGGGCATGACGTGCTAGGGGTGCATCATGATGACCCTACAGTACTGCTGAGGGCATGACGTGCTAGGGATGCATCATGATGACCCTACAGTACTGCTGAGGGCATGACTTGCTAGGGGTGCATCATGATGACCCTACAGTACTGCTGAGGGCATGAGGTGCTAGGGGTGCAATGGTGCATCATGATGACCCTACAGTACTGCTGAGGGCATGACGTGCTAGGGGTGCAATGGTGCATCATGATGACCCTACAGTACTGCTGAGGGCATGACGTGCTAGGGGTGCATCATGATGACCCTACAGTACTGCTGAGGGCATGAGGTGCTAGGGGTGCAATGGTGCATTATGATGACCCTACAGTACTGCTGAGGGCATGACGTGCTAGGGATGCAATGGTGCATCATGATGACCCTACAGTACTGCTGAGGGCATGACGTGCTAGGGGTGCATCATGATGACCCTACAGTACTGCTAAGGGCATGAGGTGCTAGGGGTGCAATGGTGCATCATGATGACCCTACAGTACTGCTGAATGCATGACGTGCTAGGAGTACATCATGATGACCCTACAGTACTGCTGAGGGCATGACGTGCTAGGGGTGCATCATGATGACCCTACAGTACTGCTGAGGGCATGACGTGCTAGGGGTGCATCATGATGACCCTACAGTACTGCTGAGGGCATGACATGCTAGGGGTGCATCATGATGACCCTACAGTACTGCTGAGGGCATGATGTGCTAGGAGTGCATCATGATGACCCTACAGTACTGCTGAGGGCATGACATGCTAGGGGTGCATCATGATGACCCTACAGTACTGCTGAGGGCATGACATGCTAGGGGTGCATCATGATGACCCTACAGTACTGCTGAAGGCATGACATGCTAGGGGTGCATCATGATGACCCTACAGTACTGCTGAGGGCATGACGTGCTAGGGGTGTATCATGATGACCCTACAGTACTGCTGAATGCATGACGTGCTAGGAGTACATCATGATGACCCTACAGTACTGCTGAGGGCATGACGTGCTAGGGGTGCATCATGATGACCCTATAGTACTGCTGAGGGCATGACGTGCTAGGGATGCATCATGATGACCCTACAGTACTGCTGAGGGCATGACGTGCTAGGAGTACATCATGATGACCCTACAGTACTGCTGAGGGCATGACGTGCTAGGGGTGCATCATGATGACCCTACAGTACTGCTGAGGGCATGACGTGCTAGGGGTGCATCATGATGACCCTACAGTACTGCTGAGGGCATGACGTGCTAGGGATGCATCATGATGACCCTACAGTACTGCTGAGGGCATGACATGCTAGGGGTGCATCATGATGACCCTACAGTACTGCTGAGGGCATGAGGTGCTAGGAGTGCATCATGATGACCCTACAGTACTGCTGAGGGCATGAGGTGCTAGGGGTGCAATGGTGCATCATGATGACCCTACAGTACTGCTGAGGGCATGACGTGCTAGGGGTGCATCATGATGACCCTACAGTACTGCTGAGGGCATGACGTGCTAGGAGTGCATCATGATGACCCTACAGTACTGCTGAGGGCATGAGGTGCTAGGGGTGCAATGGTGCATCATGATGACCCTACAGTACTGCTGAGGGCATGAGGTGCTAGGGGTGCAATGGTGCATCATGATGACCCTACAGTACTGCTGAGGGCATGACGTGCTAGGGGTGCATCATGATGACCCTACAGTACTGCTGAGGGCATGAGGTGCTAGGGGTGCAATGGTGCATTATGATGACCCTACAGTACTGCTGAGGGCATGACGTGCTAGGGGTGCAATGGTGCATCATGATGACCCTACAGTACTGCTGAGGGCATGACGTGCTAGGGGTGCATCATGATGACCCTACAGTACTGCTAAGGGCATGAGGTGCTAGGGGTGCAATGGTGCATCATGATGACCCTACAGTACTGCTGAGGGCATGACGTGCTAGGAGTGCATCATGATCACCCTACAGTACTGCTGAGGGCATGACGTGCTAGGAGTGCATCATGATGACCCTACAGTACTGCTGAGGGCATGACGTGCTAGGGGTGTAATGTTGTATCATGATGAACCTTCAGTACTGCTGAGGGCATGACATGCTAGGGGTGCATCATGATGACCCTACAGTACTGCTGAGGGCATGACATGCTAGGGGTGCATCATGATGACCCTACAGCACTGCTGAGGGCATGATGTGCTAGGGGTGCATCATGATGACCCTACAGTACTGCTGAGGGAATGACGTGCTAGGGGTGCAAAGATGTATCATGGTGACCCTACAGTACTGCTGAGGGCATGACGTGCTAGGGGTGCATCATGATGACCCTACAGTACTGCTGAGGGCATGACGTGCTAGGCGTGTATCATGATGACCCTACAGTACTGCTGAAGGCATGATGTGCTAGGAGTACATCATGATGACCCTACAGTACTGCTGAGGGCATGACGTGCTAGGAGTACATCATGATGACCCTACAGTACTGCTGAGGGCATGACGTGCTAGGGGTGCATCATGATGACCCTACAGTACTGCTGAGGGCATGACGTGCTAGGGGTGCATCATGATGACCCTACAGTACTGCTGAAGGCATGACATGCTAGGGGTGCATCATGATGACCCTACAGTACTGCTGAGGGCATGACGTGCTAGGGGTGTATCATGATGACCCTACAGTACTGCTGAATGCATGACATGCTAGGGGTGCATCATGATGACCCTACAGTACTGCTGAGGGCATGACATGCTAGGGGTGCATCATGATGACCCTACAGTACTGCTGAGGGCATGATGTGCTAGGGGTGCATCATGATGACCCTACAGTACTGCTGAGGGCATGACGTGCTAGGCGTGCATCATGATGACCCTACAGTACTGCTGAGGGCATGACGTGCTAGGGGTGTATCATGATGACCCTACAGTACTGCTGAGGGCATGACGTGCTAGGGGTGCATCATGATGACCCTACAGTACTGCTGAGGGCATGACGTGCTAGGGATGCATCATGATGACCCTACAGTACTGCTGAGGGCATGACATGCTAGGGGTGCATCATGATGACCCTACAGTACTGCTGAGGGCATGAGGTGCTAGGAGTGCATCATGATGACCCTACAGTACTGCTGAGGGCATGAGGTGCTAGGGGTGCAATGGTGCATCATGATGACCCTACAGTACTGCTGAGGGCATGACGTGCTAGGGGTGCATCATGATGACCCTACAGTACTGCTGAGGGCATGACGTGCTAGGAGTGCATCATGATGACCCTACAGTACTGCTGAGGGCATGAGGTGCTAGGGGTGCAATGGTGCATCATGATGACCCTACAGTACTGCTGAGGGCATGACGTGCTAGGGGTGCAATGGTGCATCATGATGACCCTACAGTACTGCTGAGGGCATGACGTGCTAGGGGTGCAATGGTGCATCATGATGACCCTACAGTACTGCTGAGGGCATGACGTGCTAGGGGTGCATCATGATGACCCTACAGTACTGCTAAGGGCATGAGGTGCTAGGGGTGCAATGGTGCATCATGATGACCCTACAGTACTGCTGAGGGCATGACGTGCTAGGAGTGCATCATGATCACCCTACAGTACTGCTGAGGGCATGACGTGCTAGGAGTGCATCATGATGACCCTACAGTACTGCTGAGGGCATGACGTGCTAGGGGTGTAATGTTGTATCATGAGGAACCTTCAGTACTGCTGAGGGCATGACATGCTAGGGGTGCATCATGATGACCCTACAGTACTGCTGAGGGCATGACATGCTAGGGGTGCATCATGATGACCCTACAGCACTGCTGAGGGCATGATGTGCTAGGGGTGCATCATGATGACCCTACAGTACTGCTGAGGGCATGACGTGCTAGGAGTACATCATGATGACCCTACAGTACTGCTGAGGGCATGACGTGCATCATGAGGGCATGACGTGCTAGGAGTACATCATGATGACCCTACAGTACTGCTGAGGGCATGACGTGCTAGGGGTGCATCATGATGACCCTACAGTACTGCTGAGGGCATGACGTGCTAGGGGTGCATCATGATGACCCTACAGTACTGCTGAAGGCATGACATGCTAGGGGTGCATCATGATGACCCTACAGTACTGCTGAGGGCATGACGTGCTAGGAGTACATCATGATGACCCTACAGTACTGCTGAGGGCATGACGTGCTAGGGGTGCATCATGATGACCCTACAGTACTGCTGAGGGCATGACGTGCTAGGGGTGTATCATGATGACCCTACAGTACTGCTGAATGCATGACGTGCTAGGAGTACATCATGATGACCCTACAGTACTGCTGAGGGCATGACGTGCTAGGGGTGCATCATGATGACCCTATAGTACTGCTGAGGGCATGACGTGCTAGGGATGCATCATGATGACCCTACAGTACTGCTGAGGGCATGACGTGCTAGGAGTGCATCATGATGACCCTACAGTACTGCTGAGGGCATGACGTGCTAGGGGTGCATCATGATGACCCTACAGTACTGCTGAGGGCATGACGTGCTAGGAGCGCATCATGATGACCCTACAGTACTGCTGAGGGCATGAGGTGCTAGGGGTGCAATGGTGCATCATGATGACCCTACAGTACTGCTGAGGGCATGACGTGCTAGGGGTGCAATGGTGCATCATGATGACCCTACAGTACTGCTGAGGGCATGACGTGCTAGGGGTGCATCATGATGACCCTACAGTACTGCTGAGGGCATGAGGTGCTAGGGGTGCAATGGTGCATTATGATGACCCTACAGTACTGCTGAGGGCATGACGTGCTAGGGGTGCAATGGTGCATCATGATGACCCTACAGTACTGCTGAGGGCATGACGTGCTAGGGGTGCATCATGATGACCCTACAGTACTGCTAAGGGCATGAGGTGCTAGGGGTGCAATGGTGCATCATGATGACCCTACAGTACTGCTGAGGGCATGACGTGCTAGGAGTGTATCATGATGACCCTACAGTACTGCTGAGGGCATGACGTGCTAGGAGTGCATCATGATGACCCTACAGTACTGCTGAGGGCATGACGTGCTAGGGGTGTAATGTTGTATCATGATGAACCTTCAGTACTGCTGAGGGCATGACATGCTAGGAGTGCATCATGATGACCCTACAGTACTGCTGAGGGCATGACATGCTAGGGGTGCATCATGATGACCCTACAGCACTGCTGAGGGCATGACGTGCTAGGGGTGCATCATGATAACCCTACAGTACTGCTGAAGGCATGACGTGCTAGGGGTGCATCATGATGACCCTACAGTACTGCTGAGGGCATGACGTGCTAGGGGTGCATCATGATGACCCTACAGTACTGCTGAGGGCATGACGTGCTAGGGGTGCATCATGATGACCCTACTGTACTGCTGAGGGCATGACGTGCTAGGGATGCATCATGATGACCCTACAGTACTGCTGAAGGCATGACGTGCTAGGAGTACATCATGATGACCCTACAGTACTGCTGAGGGCATGACGTGCTAGGGGTGCATCATGATGACCCTACAGTATTGCTGAGGGCATGACATGCTAGGGGTGCATCATGATGACCCTACAGTACTGCTGAGGGCATGACGTGCTAGGGATGCATCATGATGACCCTACAGTACTGCTGAGGGCATGACATGCTAGGGGTGCATCATGATGACCCTACAGTACTGCTGAGGGCATGACGTGCTAGGAGTGCATCATGTTGACCCTACAGTACTGCTGAGGGCATGAGGTGCTAGGGGTGCAATGGTGCATCATGATGACCCTACAGTACTGCTGAGGGCATGACGTGCTAGGGGTTCATCATGATGACCCTACAGTACTGCTGAGGTCATGACGTGCTAGGAGTGCATCATGATGACCCTACAGTACTGCTGAGGGCATGAGGTGCTAGGGGTGCAATGGTGCATCATGATGACCCTACAGTACTGCTGAGGGCATGACGTGCTAGGGGTGCAATGGTGCATCATGATGACCCTACAGTACTGCTGAGGGCATGACGTGCTAGGGGTGCATCATGATGACCCTACAGTACAGCTAAGGGCATGATGTGCTAGGGGTGCATCATGATGACCCTACAGTACTGCTGAGGGCATGACGTGCTAGGGGTGCATCATGATGACCCTACAGTACTGCTGAGGGCATGACGTGCTAGGGATGCATCATGATGACCCTACAGTACTGCTGAAGGCATGACGTGCTAGGAGTACATCATGATGACCCTTCAGTACTGCTGAGGGCATGACGTGCTAGGGGTGCATCATGATGACCCTACAGTACTGCTGAGGGCATGACGTGCTAGGGGTGCATCATGATGACCCTACATTACTGCTGAGGGCATGACGTGCTAGGGATGCATCATGATGACCCTACAGTACTGCTGAGGGCATGACATGCTAGGAGTGCATCATGATGACCCTACAGTACTGCTGAGGGCATGACGTGCTAGGAGTGCATCATGATGACCCTACAGTACTGCTGAGGGCATGAGGTGCTAGGGGTGCAATGGTGCATCATGATGACCCTACAGTACTGCTGAGGGCATGACGTGCTAGGGGTTCATCATGATGACCCTACAGTACTGCTGAGGTCATGACGTGCTAGGAGTGCATCATGATGACCCTACAGTACTGCTGAGGGCATGAGGTGCTAGGGGTGCAATGGTGCATCATGATGACCCTACAGTACTGCTGAGGGCATGACGTGCTAGGGGTGCAATGGTGCATCATGATGACCCTACAGTACTGCTGAGGGCATGACGTGCTAGGGGTGCAATGGTGCATCATGATGACCCTACAGTACTGCTGAGGGCATGACGTGCTAGGAGTGCATCATGATGACCCTACAGTACTGCTGAGGGCATGACGTGCTAGGGGTGTATCATGATGACCCTACAGTACTGCTGAGGGCATGACGTGCTAGAAGTACATCATGATGACCCTACAGTACTGCTGAGGGCATGACATGCTAGGGGTGCATCATGATGACCCTACAGTACTGCTGAGGGCATGACGTGCTAGGGGTGCAATGGTGCATCATGATGACCCTACAGTACTGCTGAGGGCATGACGTGCTAGGGGTGCATCATGATGACCCTACAGTACAGCTAAGGGCATGATGTGCTAGGGGTGCATCATGATGACCCTACAGTACTGCTGAGGGCATGACGTGCTAGGGGTGCATCATGATGACCCTGCAGTACTGCTGAGGACATGACGTGCTAGGTGTACATCATGATGACCCTACAGTACTGCTGAGGGCATGACGTGCTAGGGGTGCATCATGATGACCCTACAGTACTGCTGAGGGCATGACGTGCTAGGAGTACATCATGATGACCCTACAGTACTGCTGAGGGCATGATGTGCTAGGGGTGCAATGGTACATCATGATGACCCTACAGTACTGCTGAGGGCATGACGTGCTCGGAGTGCATCATGATGACCCTACAGTACTGCTGAGGGCATGACGTGCTAGGAGTGCATCATGATGACCCTACAGTACTGCTGAGGGCATGACGTGCTAGGGGTGCATCATGATGACCCTACAGTACTGCTGAGGGCATGATGTGCTAGGGGTGTAATGGTGCATCATGATGACCCTACAGTACTGCTGAGGACATGACGTGCTAGGTGTACATCATGATGACCCTACAGTACTGCTGAGGGCATGACGTGCTAGGGGTGCATCATGATGACCCTACAGTACTGCTGAGGGCATGACGTGCTAGGGGTGCATCATGATGACCCTACAGTACTGCTGAGGGCATGACATGCTAGGGGTGCATCATGATGACCCTACAGTACTTCTGAGGGCATGACGTGCTAGGGGTACAATGGTGCATCATGATGACCCTACAGTATTGATACACTCCCAGAGGGTTGGAGTTCTGCTCCAGTCAGGGGCTCGCATACAAACTCACTAGCACTCCATTGTTACATCATGATGACTATTTGACATGATGCATTCCCTCAATTACAGTGATACCTCAATAGGACTTATCTATGGGCAATATGACTTCATGCAAATAATCCTCAATCCTTGGTCCAATTCCATTAGTAAGATTTATATACATGACAGTACTTTTTAATTTCCTCACAAGGGGGCAGCAGCAATCCTGTATTACATCCCTGTCTATTTCTATGTACTGGGCAACAATCAGAGAGAACTAATACCAGGTTTTAGATTGGACAACTCATATTGTCTACCATCAAGGCATATTTTGGTGATCCACATCATTCCCGCTTTTAAAAACGGTTTTGCTATACAGGTGTGCACTGGCACTGTATTGAATGATGAATGCACTGCCTTTGTGAAGTCTTTAGCAGAAAAAAATGCATATGCAATGGTCATAAAGAAATACATTTGAGAAATCGTGACTACGAAAACCACCTACACAAAGGCTTGCCTTCTGTTAATTCTCAGCCAGCGACATTTGACTGGAGGATGACATTCTTGACCTTGGAAAATATTTAGTAGGTCCCCATAAAGACTCTGACAGAAACTAAAATCCAAGTGCTTTGCTTCACCTTGCTTTTCTTTCTGTTAACTCCTTATATGGGCCTCGCTCAATGGTTATCAAACTTTCAAGGCAAATTCGCTGTTGCTCAAACAACTAAGAGGCATGTCAATTATCCACTATTTCCCAATGCAATGAAGATCAGACTTATCCTCTATATATTTCAGACTGCGGAAATTTGGTGTATTCATGAAATACACACGTTATATATGTTCCTTATAATTCTTTTACATTTACTGAGTGTAAAGGCAAATATGAATATAATTTGTGAATTGTATGTTTCAAAGCAGGTATCTCTCTCTCTAAGGGTCTATTAGAATTCAGTCCACGTTGACGTTATACATCATTTAAAGGGAATGAGACAATACTGGAATTCTAATGTTGGCGCTTTGGGACTTGGATAGCATAAAAGCTTGGATAATGTTGCTGTATAATGGTCCACGGTCTCACACTAATCTAACTTGGAAATGCGGGATTTAATGGAACTTAAAAGCCATCACTCAGTGATGGTATAAAAGAGCTGATAGTCTCTATTAGGGTGCCTGGTGACAAAGAAAGTAGGCATGGAGTAGTGATCGACTATATCCTTAATTAGATCTAAAGTCTACTCTCTGATGTTCTCAAGAGGTGAGATGATAGATCCTTCGAGGGTATTAAAACACCAAGAACTCTTACTGTCTAACCTTTCCACCAGTTGTAATGAAGTCACCACTGCAACTACACTGTATTGCATAATGGATACAGCGGGGCACCCTGACCTTAGGGATCCTATATGGTACACACATATCCTTTATCCCTTCAGTCCCTCATGTTTATACTACACCCTACACCCGGTCCCCTGGTGTTCCCACCCTTACTCCCCTAGCACTACTGCACAGCTCCTGATTAAAGAGACTGAATCAGCCCTTGTTTCATGGAGCTATTTGTCAGACAATCATGTGTCTCTGAGGTAATCAAGGGCACTGAAAGAAAATGTGCAGGGTAGAACGATCCCTACCCTCAGCACTCTGTCCCCTGACACATCGAACCTTAGCACCTTTCCGCTACTCTATTTTGCCTACTTACAGAGAATGTGTGAATGCCTGTCCCTCCGGTCATTGAGAACCCCATCTGGAGCTTAATTCAAAACATCCTGGGATCACAACCCCAGCGATCTTAGTGTAGGCACATATCATAAGACCTGGCCGGTCTACCCTATCTAATGCAGTGGTTGTAGGCCTGCCAGGAATAGCAAGTCCTTGGATCACTTCACTATTCCATTTCCAGCGCTAAGATCACTGCGATCTTAGTGAAAGAATTACATAGTGGTTTAACCTGAGTACAAGAGCACTTACAGGGAACACTCCTGATTGAAAGAGTGAGTAGCCTGCTGCATACATATAGATGGGAGGGAGAACGTTTGCTGAGTGTCCTTGAGGGCTCTTAGGGCTACTCATGCGTTAAGTGCACTGTAAGGTAATTCTTCCCTTCTCTTTCTTTGTCCGGGGGGGGGGGGCACAATGCTTCTAATAGGCAAGTATAAATCATAGATTCATGGGAACAACTCTTGTACACTGTACGGGGTCAACTGCACCCTGTTCTCTTTTGTTAGCCCATATGGGGATGGGGAATGATGGTATAAGCACTCTTGTGAAGAAGAGTGACTCCACAGCTATTCCTTTATTTTGGGACTCTTACCCCTGTGCCTATATAGTCAGTTCTTCTTGGAATAGTGTAGGAGGGCTGAGGCTAAGATCAATGCGATCTTAGTGCTGGCTAGGAAATGTGAACGCAGTCTAATTTTAAGATCGCTTAATAGGATAAGGTAGAATAATTCCTAAGATCGCTGTGGTTGCGATCCCAGGATTTTTTTAATTAACCTCCTGGGTGGATTAGCCTCTTGTGATGTTAAGCAGCCTAAATACAGTGTATCAGGGACTATTTTATAATATGACTGTAACAAAAGGTTCTCACGTCCATCATCAGCTCTATCAGGTATTAGATGCAAAGAAATCAGGAAACATTGATGAAGCACCATGATCATCCCCATGGAGCTTTTGTTTCTTTTTAACCTTCATTGCATCGGAAATACCAACATACCCAGCAAATTGTCGTGATTCCTCGTCAACCTGTGTGAAGTGGCTCACACATGTCGCTAGATGGAACACAACGTCGCTATAGCACAAGATCGCCAGGAATAGCAATGGTTGTGATCACATGGCCTCACCTCAGATGGCGAGGATGGTGATCACTCAGACTCACCAGGGATGGCGATGCAGGTGATCACTCACCTCGCTAGATGAAACATGCACCTCGTCATAGTGCATGTTCACCAGGGATGGCGAGGATCGTGATCACTCATCCTCACCATGGATGGCGACAAGAGTGATCACTCATCCTCACCAGAGATGACGACATTAGTGATCACTCACTTCGCTAGATGAGACGCACACCACATCATAACGCACGTTCACCACGGATGGCAAGGATCGTGATCACTCACACTCACGGGGGATGGTCACTCAGGTGATCACTCACCTCTTGATAGCACAGGTTCACCACAGTTGGCGAGGATTGTGATGACTCACACTCACCAGGGATGGCAAGGCCGTTGATCACTCAGACTCACCAGTGATGGCGATGCTGGTGATCACTCATCTTGTTCGATGAAAAGCTCATGATCATCGACATTGGTAATCATGCAGCCTCACATCTGCAAGATCAATGTATGTTTTGCCAGAGAAGGTATTGCCATATGTATCTTTCCTCTAAGCACAGATACCTCTATCTAAATTCAATTGATATTTTTTCCATATAATCTTGTTTGATTCAACTCTGAAGCATTACATGGAAATCAGTGTGAAACAAAGCACATTTGATACGTATGGGACTTATACTTCATGCCCACACTTCCTAGATTGGCTACATGTTGAACAGTGGTGCTGTCTCAACAACTTTGGCAATGGTGGTGATAAGTTGCCATTCTGAGTGAGAGTGAGTGACAGATGATGCAATCCTCAGAGAGCATTGACTTGGAGTGACACAAATTCACGCATTGAGTGAGACCAATGCTGGCAATGGTGGTGATAAGTTACCATTCTGAGTGAGAGTGAGTGACAGATGATGCAATCCTCAGAGAGCATTGACTTGGAGTGACACAAATTCACGCATTGATTGAGACCAATGTTGGCAATGGTAGTGATAAGTTGCCATTTTGTGTGAGAGTTGATGACAGTGGTACACACTCACACAGGGAGTGACACTCATGTCAGCGATGGTGGTGATAAGTCGCCATTTTGTGAGAAGATTAACTAGGAGTGACACAAACTCACGCAGAGCATTGACTTGGAGTGACACAAATTCACACATTGAGTGAGACCAATGTTGGCAATGGTAGTGATAAGTCGCCATTTTGTGTGAGAGTTGATGACAGTGGTACACACTCACACAGGGAGTGACACTCATGTCAGCGATGGTGGTGATAAGTTGCCATTTTGTGTGAGAGTTGATGACAGTGGCACACACTCACACAGGGAGGGACATCCATGCCAGCGATGGTGGTGATAAGTCGCGATTTTGTGAGGAGATTAACTAGGAGTGACACAAACTCACGCAGTGAGTGAGAGCCATGTGGCAATGCAGGTGAAAAGTTGCCATTCTGAGTGAGAGTTGACAGGCAGTGGCACATACTCACGCAGTGAGTTAGATCCATGTTGGCAATGGTGGTGATAAGTCACCATGCTTTGTGAGGGATGACAAGGGGTGGCACATACTCATGCAGTGAGTGAGATCATGTTGGTGACTGTTGTGATAAATCGCCATGCCATGTGAGACTGACACACAGTGGCGAAAGGTGACGCAGTGAGTTATCACTCAGAAAGGAGTCACCATTGATGACCAATCATGGCGACAGATAACGACAATTTGCTGGGTAAACACCACACCCTTTGCTTAGACCATCTCACCACTTCTCCCTTGGTGTTTGGTCCCACACTGAGAAAGTATTCTTACTCACTTGAGTCTGTATCCAGACTTAGGCAATGTCGCCAAAATGAGTATGATCTGACACTCAGCCTAACCCTGGGGTGATGCTCTGGCTCTGCCTGAGTATCATCCACAGGGTTAGGCTGAGTCTCAAATCATACTCATTTTGGTGACATTGCCTGAGTCTGGATACAGACTCAAGTGAGTAAGAGTATTTTCTCAGTGCACATGTTGATTGGAGAATCCTACACCCGACACCAAATTTCCCTCACATCCATCCCTTAAACTCTCACCTTACTCCGTCCTTCACTGCAAGATCATACGGAATGCATCAATCTTAGTCACACAGGGCGTTTGTTGTAGACAATGTGTCGTTCTTAGTCACACAGGTCTGTTTGTTGTACAATCAGGGTGGAGTAAAGGTATCCCTGAGGTCATCAATGGTCTGTTGTGGATGTGTGCTTCCTCTGTGATCTTACACAGCCTGGATGAATGGCATTGGTCTTAGTGCAGTTCATTTAGGCTGGCAGTCCTGTTATTGACTATTCTTCTCTTTGGAATCATCCAGTGGCTTGTAATATATGTTATGTCTATGTGCACCCAATTCAGTACCTTTATTCTGAAAAAGGGAAACGAAAAGACTGTCAAGTAAGGAACCTGAAATGAGTTGGTGAATAAAAGGGCCCCTTTTTAGAGCAATTATACTCCCACTCAGAGAGTCATCCATGTTTAGAAAAACTGGAGCGTGTTGCTCCTATGGTAAAAAGAGCTGTCAGTAGGTGTATTTTCAGAAGAAGTCACGCTCTGCTTCACCATTCAACTTGCACTGACCACATTAGTCTGAAAAGTCACCTACTCATGTCACACACTCTATAGTATATTATACTGACTGACTAGGTGCCTACTCAAATCCCCCATTTTTAGCACCATACTTGAATGAGCACTTGTGAGCAACAAAAGGGACAAGTTATAGCTACATGAAAAGAAAGGACTGGAAACTAGGGCATTTCAGCCAGCTCTTCCTTTTACTATAGGAGCAACACCCTCCTGGCGTACGTACTTCTGTAGAAGACAAGTTAGGGTGAAGGCCAACAAAGGAAGGGAAAATCAATGAAAATTGAAATTTCACAAATTTGAAACACCTTGCTGACCAATTCCACTTGATCAGTGGATCCTGGAGGTTTTAATGTATAATGATAAATATATATTCAAAAAGAGATAATGTACTCAGGTGATTGATCATTAATATCATTACCACAGCTGTCCATCCATTCTCTCTATACTCAGTTTTCTCCTGACAGTTTTGAGACATGGGTGCAATGTTATTAGATCTGAGGTCAGTGCATCTTTAGGAGCTTGGCAAGGAATGCTGATTATAGCCGACATCTCTCCCACGACCTTCTCCCGTTTACACCTTCAAGGGCAGCTAGCACAGATAAGACATTCCCACTTTAACTAGTCACATGACCACCCATTGACTAATCGCGGCGCTGCGATTTTTTTTAAAGCTGGGTCCCGCGATTTAATGAACGATTTTTGAACCAGTATCCACGTTGAAATATGCTGTGCTAGCCCCCCTTTAATCCCGCTAAGCTCCCGTCCCTCAGCAGACGGCTGTTGTGGTGCTAGATGTGACCTTTACAGGGTGTGCTCGTCAGATTGAGCCGCTCCTTGTGGCTTCTCAGTAAATACCATCTATAATTGGGTGTAAAGATTTTGGCAAAGTCTGCGCTTGCGCTGTAGGTGATAAAAGACGGGGTGAGGTCCTGCAGAGCAGAGGATAATAGTCTCTCTGCAGAAGTGAGTCTTCAGCGTGAAAAAAAAAAACAGGATGATTTTACTTTCTTTTTTTGCCTCATGAGTTGCGGCCAAAATTTGAGGTAAACAAGCTCAAGCTCACTATGTCAGTTCAAAATGCATTCACTGTTTAAATAATTCTCAAGTTAATACAACTCACAGTGTCCCTCATGTCCTATGATTTTTATATCCATGCTTTGATGCCTTTTGTGTTCCTCTAGTTGGCTTTAGGTATGTTACATTAGATCATCAGCATATACAGACCCTCTCCCTGACTTCTCTGAGTCCTAACCCACTTGGTAAAAAAACATTTTTAAACGTTGTTTTAATTTTCAACCAAACAACTAATAGGAAAACTAATAAAAACGTTTTTTAACGAAAAAAAAACAACGATTTATGCCAAGTGGGAAGTACGATTTCCCTCTCAGATAGGTCATTTAGCACAGCACTCACACTCAACACGTCCAATTTAGTTGTTATACTTTTTGTTTCCACTGAGTGTGACATGAAAGCCTACTGGGTATGCACAAGTTAATCCCATCTAATGATTGGCTATGGTACAAAGAACTGCAACCTTGCAGGAAAGGGACTGATGGGATTGCTCCGCAGGAATACGTTGATATCCTATGAGGAGGGAGTCCTTATGAGAAAAGAAAAAGAAAATGTTTCATATAAAATATATGAATATTATTCATTTATTCACAGATAATATCTCAGATGCTCAGGTGTTATAACCCATTTGATCTGTACATTTTTTTTCACAGAGCAAAAGGAATGGTTAATTATATTGCTATAGTATAATGAGGATAACAGCACCCTCTGCATTTCTGAGTTTGAAATAAAAAAAAAAGAAAATTGTTGTCCTCCACAGTTATTGAGTTCCTCTTAACATTACTCAACTCTTTTTAACAGTGTATACCCTATTCTCTCCTTCAAAATAAACTCACAGAGGCCAACCAACAAATCTGATCCACCTTCTCTGCTATCGTTTTCGGCATTCAGTTTAAAATGACAGTGATAAATAACTTCTACATATATGTCAATAAGGGCCTAAACCCATTAGACGATTGTAAAAGTGGCAGTTTCTGAGGGTACAAACCAAAATCTGTTGGAGAATCAGCCATTGTAGGGCTTCCAAAGCTTGCAAATGTGCCAAATTATATAAATTGGATGGGAAGCAATGCTGCTACAGTGTAATACTTCAAGTTTCATGGTACAATTCAATACAATACCTACCAAGGTTTTCTAACATGTTTAATATGTTAAAATCGGGTATGAAAGTGACATTGGTGCACAATCGGCCACAGTATAGGTGATTTTTTTTTGTTGATTTTACCATCCAATCAGCTGAAACTGACAAATATCTGTGTGTATTATGCAATATTTGGCTGACAAAAGTACCCATTATTGCAAAATCGGGTAATGGGTTTTGGGCCTTAGATATCATCAACACATATAAAACAAGCTTCTGTAAACATTATTCCCTCTATTCAACAATTTGTGAAGGCATATGTTCTTTACAATGCAGAATAAAAAAAAACAGGAAATGATGTATGGCTTTTTTTTTTACATTTCAGTTCATTCAGATATTATATCTTAAGAAATTTACAAACTTCCTAGATAAACATCCAAGTACAATCGATCTCTGACGGCTAAGGTGTACTTTAAAACATGTCTAGAATATGACATACACAAAAGTATGTCATATTCTTTATGACACCCTACTTCTCGTTTTCCAACTAATTCTGACTATCGGTTCCATTCTTTGTCAAGGTGAATATTGAGACTCCATAGGAAACACACTAAGCCCTCGTATTGCACCCCTGGGTTTAAATAACCAGTGCCAAATCCACACGATGACATCATACGCCACCGTGCATGTGCGACTGCTTCAAAATGTAAACAAACAAGATGGCTGCGCACGGCATTTCCCATTGATGGTAGGTGAAGATTAGCTAATTATGGATGATATTGATGAAATATCAATTGATTTTCCACTCAAACACCTTGACATAAAAGTAAAGACAAACTCTGATTATTTTGAGCCTCCTGTTTCTTCAGTCGCGTTTCCTGCCCGCTCTGCACTCGGCCTAACAGCCTCGTGCAGAACGGGCAGGAAACGCTCATGAAGAAACGGTCGGCTCAAACTAATCATCGTTTACCTTTACCATTATATGCTGACATTTTAGTCTACAAGCATGCCCTTTAAAATAAGTGCCTTAGTATGCTTATCCCTCCTTTGAAAGCACCATAAATCACATCACTAAGAAAGCCCAGTTGTGTGCTGAAAGTTATGGACAGTCACATCATTAAGTAAGCCCTGTTGTATGCTGATAGTTATGAATACAATTCTTAATTTTCTTTTGTTAGATATAGGGTTTGTATGACTTTCCCCACACTTCAAATCGCCAGAATCGTGTCATGATTTGCTTTTTGTAGTTTTGCAGTGGTCTGAGTTGTATCACCTGTGTTGTATCAGCCACCAGTTGTTTTGTATGTACTGTGCATTTGTTTCATAGCAGAGGCTTTGATGCCTTTTGTGTTCCTCTAGTTTGCTATACGTATATTACAATACATCATCAGCATCTACAGACCCTCTCCCTGACTTCTCTGTGCCCATACTGATCTCAGATGTGCGTGCAGCCAGTGCATCTGTTGAGACCTCAGATTTTCCTCAGTTATCCTTTCTTAATTGTACTTCAAGGCTCCCTGTGCCTTGCTTTTGTCTTATATGCTTTTAAGGCATTTACCATAGAGAATCGTGTTTTTCTGACAAAAACATATCATTTTGTTGGAAAAAGGCCCACACCAGCCCTTTATCATAAATTTCTTATGATAACAAATCAGCTATCCCATTTCCCACCAACCATTTATCATACAGAATCTGTAACAATGTCAATCATTCATCTTCTAAGATTCTGTACCCACAATCTGCAATCTCCTTAGTCACGAAAAGGCCTCACTATGCTTTAACTGCACTTTTGTAGGATAAAGTGTATTTCTGATAAAGGCCCAGTCTAGTTCTTGATCACCCAAAATAATACCATTTGTAGGGGGACGGCAATTCTTTGGGCTAAAGGTCTGAACAACCTTGCCTGTTCATGTTATGAAATTGCTATTAGCTGCCATATAAGACTAAGTGATGGTAAGACAGCATACATACCCTGCTCATAACATCACACCTAACTGTGATGCTGCTGCCAGGATGGTCAATCTGCACACCACTGAGTCTCAATATTGACCAGTTAGTTCTCCCCTTTACCACTAGGTGTGCCCCAGGTGTAACATCCAACACAAAGTACCAATAAAGCTGGCCTGATGATTGGCTGAGCTATGTATATAACTGCACCATCATGTGATCTGTCTGAACTTAGAGGGAATCTGATAGGGCAATTATGAGGCATAACTTGGTACATTTACACAAATGGGTTCTCCAAAGTTAGTGTAAATCCATGAGCAGCAGTGTGTAAATGGTGATTGTTATCACTCTCATCTGCTTAAACAGTGGTGACAAGATCACTCAATAATTTATGCAAAACTGAAAAAAGAAACAATGTCAGAGGTGTTTCTTTACCAGTGTTATGGCAGAACAAAACTGCTTCTTCACCATCATCCATTATTTTGTGTCTTGTTTTGGTTCATTAGGCCCTCTGTTAGTAAAATCCTCCCTGTCAATAGGGAGTCATATTTGAATTAACCAGGCTATTACTAACCAGTCATTGCTTTAGGTGCTTACAGCATCTAGGTAGGTGACTTGATATGTCAATACTTCCTATAATGAACGTTGTAATAAACAGCAACAGAGTCCGAAGCAAATGTTCAATCAAAGCTGTACCAACAAATAAAATATATTACTTGATAGTGTGTTTTGATACAAAGACACACTGTATACGTCCCAGACCATCGTTTGGTTTCAAAGCAGGTGCTTCTCTTACCGGGATTATATTAGGCTGTATATTGATCCCAAAGGAGGAGGTTGTTATTCATTATTCAAGGTAGTGTTCAGAAACTCTTGAATAGAGTTGATGCTTTGGGACCCTAAAAACGTAAATGGATGGAGAATGCCTTAGCACAATGAGTTCATTTGCTCATATAAATTGAGATCGCCCTATTCATTCTAAGGAAGTTAACTGGTACAATCGAGTTAGTTCTTAATGTTATATGTGGGATAACCTGCAAGAACATAGTTGCAGGTGTCCATTACTGAAGCACTCTCTGTCAAAACACCCAAGGCTTGTCTTGGTGATCGATGATATTAAGGAGCATTGAGTTACAAAACAGAAAGGACTGTGGGTCTGCGCATTAAGGAACTGGCGGCAGGATGCCAACTTAGCTCTAATTAGGTTCCTTACTTCCAGGCATTTTTACTAGAGGTGCTTGATGATTAAACAATCATTGAATACCTTTGTCTCAAAGAACCTTAGCTCTTTTCAACATGAATTATGTCAAAGGTAAATCAGGCAGCAATTGATAAGAAAGACCAATATGAAGTTGCAGCAATGCTGAAATATATTCTACTTTCTTTAGTACAACTTTTAATCTCACTAATACCAAGCAGGTGTTGACCCTTTAATTCATTCTTTGTATGAAAGGCAATATAAGGGAAAAACTAAGCCAAACCATTTAAATTGTACATTTCTTTAGTACATGTTTTGTATTTCCATGATTGTGACGAAGAATGATAAATTCAGTCGAAATGTTGATCATTGTCAAATCGATCTACAACACACAACACTAAATGCGCAAATTGATGTAAATTGTTTATTCATAAAAGAAAAGTTGAATCTTACTTAAAGTCGTCTGGTTTTGTGTGACATCAACACCTTTAAGTCTCTGAATGAAAGGGAATATAAGGGATGAACTAAGCCACTAAATTCTGCATTTCTTTTGTATTTCTATTCATTCTTACCTTTCTTTAAACTTAATATCCACCATTACACCAAGGTATATTTCTGCGCTAATCCGAAACACACTGCCTGCTCATCCACGCCATGCCTGCTCTTCATCCACACACATTGATTGTGTAATCTTACGTGCCATACCCAATTTCCCTCAACCTCAGCACTGAGCCCCTCACTCTGCTTCCTCCTCTCTCACTTGCTGAGTAGAGAGAAGGGATTGATCTTAGTCATATAGAACAATTATATAGAGTCGTCCCTGGGGCCATCGAGGGCTCTTTCAGAATGTGTAGGTCCACTGTTATGTAACAGAGCCTTGATTAAAACGCATTGTCTTCACTTTAATCTTGTAATCAACGGTTATAGCCTGTTTAGAAACTACTGAACTCATTTGGTGCTCAGTGACCATTAATGCCAGGTTAGCTGAACGCCACACTTATTATCAACGTTTGCTATAAGACACCTGTACCGCTCTTTTAAAATTACCACCAGGAGATTTCTTTTTTTTTCTACTCTGAATGGCACAGTTATACTTACATATCTTAGCCTTTGAAAACATAAACCTAACAATTATCAACTATTTTTACATTTTCTAGAACTGCCTGTGCTTTATTGGACATTGATGTATCATGAAAGGCCTAGCAAAGATATTCTCCCCAGAAAACATTTCCTTGAGGGTGAGGTAGAATAAGCAGAAACTCACCACCCGCTCTATGGATAAACAATGACCACTCCCTACTGTCATTCACCATGTACCTGCCTTTCACATTGATCACCCATCATGAAGGGCTAGCTTGCTTGTTTGAACTAGGTCAGGAACATTGGAAAGGTCGTTTTAGTGATACATTTTCCCTGTCAGAGAGTTCATATAATGCATCCTTACCTAATCAGTCACATGTCGGGAAAATGGATTTCAGGGTTATACCTGATTAACAGAGAGTAAATTAAGAGCTTCAGAATACTTTTTATTTCATCAAAATATGTTTATTCACCAATTTTTGCTGAATTTTCAAAATTATAAGGCGGTCTGCATTCGTTATGAGAAATACAGCTCTAAACATAGGCCTTTTATCTAATATAAACTCATACAGAGAAGTGGAAGGCATCTTTGTATTGGTGTATATCCTGAATCTTCTGACTACAACTCTAGTCAGGCTGGTATCAATTTAAAGAGAAAATGTCAGGCTACTTGTAGATATGAATCTCTTATATCTTTCTTCATCACAAAATCTTCAACAATACAAGGCGTTTTGATTAAATTGTAAATTTATCAAGGAAATTTGTCACTGCGAAAATTGGCGAAAATTATCTAATCGGCGAATTTCTAATAATTTTTTGCATTTATACTTTTACTAATTCATAGGAGAGATATTAAGGAAAGCAAACATGTAAAAATGTCAAAATCACTTAAATCAGCAATTTTCACCTTTTGACCTTATTATCTTTGGTCTATGAGGGCCGAGATGTGACTGATTTGGGTAGGCTGCATCACAATCCATAATAGGTAAGTCAAAGTGAATAACCTGAGGGCTTCTCACTACAAACAGGTTCTGTGCCTCTCCTGCCACTGAGGCCCTATGTATGGTTCCCATTGAACAGTCAAAGGCAGCTCTGTGCTCTAAAGACTGGGAACCTATACAGAGACACATCCTTTGTACAAATAGGAAACATGCTCTATGTATGTCTACTTGCACAATTACTGTACATTTATCTAAAAGGTATTACCTTCACTCACCTCATCTAGAAGCCAATTTCATGTTGGTTTTGATGTAAAACCATAAACATTCAAAACGAAGCCAAATATTGCCATGTGATGGAATTTATTTGTGGTGATATGACTGTAGTGAGGTAGATGTCCCTTTTTCTACTCTACATTATATGTTACACACTACTTTTCATTCATAAATTGCTGCAGCCTGTCTCTATTTATGTCAGTTATGTGGTAAACACTATGGTCAGCACTCGGTGAACATCTTCTGACGCTCCCTGAGAAATGGTGATTATAGCTGACATCTCTCATAGGACCTCCTCCCCCTACCTTCCTGATCCTCTTAAGCTCCCGTCCCTCAGCAGACATCTGTTGTGGTGCAAGGTGTGACCTTTACATGGTGCGTTCATTTGACGAAGAACCTCCTCATGGGTTCCCAGTAAAAACCTTCTATGATTGGGTGCACAGACAGGGGTGGTGTCAAACCGGAAGGTGGATGACAGGAGGCTGGGTGACATCTTGTTAGGGATGGATGAGGATAAAAGACTCTATCTATGGCATTATTGCATGCCATGCCATCACAGCAATCATTATCCAGGCCGTCCCTAGCATGTGATGGGAGGCATCTCCTTTCTCCTTAAAACGATGGTATATAGTGTACACTCTCAGTGAAATACCACTGGCAAATAAAGTGACTGTAAAATAGAATGCTGCGATCAATGAGAACTCCAACTATGATTCTACAGACTGTGTTGCCATAGGCTGCAGAGTATGATAAGTGTGGATAAGGGAAAAATGTTCTTCAATGTGAAAAAGAAGCCAGTGATTTAGTTGTTTAATTTAGTTAGGGCATGTATGAGTGTCATGGGACTGTTCTGGGCTGCAGTGAGACACTCAGTGCCTTCTTACTATTATAACACAGAGATATCACACATCAGCTACCTAGTAACACAAAACTACCAACTCTAAAGTCTAAGAGCAAAACCAAGTTACCCTCCAGGAGTGCATTATTCATCTAGATAATGCAATGACAATCAGCCAATCAGAACACAGGATTAAAGATAATGCACCATGACTTAATAAAGCCATGTAATAACATCAAATACAGATTTTTAAAGGAACTCTGAATTGGCTACATCTGCCACAGTGCTAACGTCAGATGACGTAGGTACTTGATTCAGAGCGTCTTTAAGATTGAAGTAACCTGGCGTGGAATGGACAAATATATATATATATATATATATATATATATATATATATATATATATATATATATATATATATATATATATATATATCACAGAAAGTGTCAGGTGAAAGTTTAGTCATCTCTCCTATAGCTACAGCCTATTAGTTTCATCAACAAATGCAATTCATTGGAATACATTCTAAAAAAGAACATTATGTTAAATACATGTGGTCTGATGAGGACCTGTCACTATGGGTTCATTGGTTATTTTGTTGAATTGTCTTCATGATATAGATAGCAGGGTACCAGACAAATAGAGATTCTGGAGCTGTTAACCACACCTACACCATGACAACTTTTCATACCTGAAGTGGTAGACTAATGATCTCTCATCCTCTTTGTAGGTATTGCTCTCCTGAACCTATGCTGTCAAATAGTCTCTTTCCAACAACTTCTGTGTATACTTATCATAACAGCATGTGTACCACTGCACCCCATGCTGCTGTCATCTTATAGAGGTGTAAAAGGTTGACTACCATACCATATTCCCAATACTTTATTTAGAGAGAGGTATTTAACTATATTGTGATACTAGCCTACACCTAACACCACACTAAAGGGAGTTCACAACAGGAATGTTCAATATAATACACACTACTTTTCATTCATAAATTGCTGCAGCCTGTCTCTATTTATGTCAGTTATGTGGTAAACACTATGGTCAGCACTCGGTGAACATCTTCTGACGCTCCCTGAGAAATGGTGATTATTGCTGACATCTCTCATAGGACCTTCTCCCCCTACCTTCCTGATCCTCCTAAGCTCTCGTCCCTCAGCAGACAGCTGTTGTGGTACAAGGCGTGACCTTTACATCTTGTTAGGGATGGATGAGGATAGAAGAATGTTCAATATAATATACTATTAACCTTTCAGTTTGTGTAAGACCAATATCCTATCAGTGACGCTCATCCTCATTCCATGAGTATAGTTAACATAACCGTCTTTTGTCTGCACTTATTATACTAACACAGAACTAGGGTGCATCAACAAACCATAAAACCCACTCTCTTGGAAACACATAGGGGGACCATTGTTTCAACTTAAGTTAAACTAGAATGAAACCTAGAAACCTAGAATGAATGGCAATTAGTAGATAATTGATGATAGCTTTATTGTACACAGTATGTGCTGAAGAGATGTTAACTCAGCGAATAGCTAGTTGGTAATGTTGACAGGTGTACTAGCACCTGGCTGTATATACATAATGACCATCAGGTGTACCACCCCTAGTGGCAGGGTGTGGTACTACTGCATACATTATAGGCAAGTATGGTATAGTGAGCGATAATGGATGTCTTATGAATGGTATAATGTACAATGTATAAATGAAGTAAATGCGGTCCAGTTCTCTACTTATCCAAATACTGACTATTTTGACCACTTAAAGCAGTTGTTTTAGGTAATGTCAACCTGGGGACCTAAAGTCGTCACCACTGATGCTTTTTGGGCCGTCCAGGTTTTCAGAGAAAACGGCTGCATTTCTACCCCATTTCAGCACACCCTGAGGTGCCCCAGTCTAATTGGTCAATTACTACACCACCGAGTCTCAACATTGCCCAGTTAGTGCTCCTCTCAACCACTACGTGGGGCATCAACACCTGTGGGAAGTACCAATAAATCCGGCCTCATGATTGGCTGCTGTGTCTAGCACTGCACCACCATGTGACCTATCTGAACCTATAAAGGGCCTGATAGGATAGTTGTGGAGGAAGGCAAGAGCGAAACAAATGGATCCTTCAATAGGTAGCCCTATTCTTACCAGATAAAGGACCTCCATTTTTAGAAAGACTTCAAGCAACATGTAAACGTAAGACTTGATTCAGTAATACATTCAATGGGAAACAAAAGAAAAAAAAACAAGACACTGTACACTAGATCCCCAGACACTGAGACCATTTTCCACTGCATAACGCTTCTAACACTTACATCAATCCATGCCAAGTGGACACTATGGCTGAGTAGAGATGTTTGCTAATCAAGTGAGAATACCTCAATACTTTCACCTCAGAATCAAATAATCATAGAGTAGCTACTGATATAAAAGATCAATACAGTACACTAGTTGTTAGAAGTGACAATTGGGCGAGCAGATATACCAAATCATTTAAAAACAACAATCATGTTTAGTTTCATGTTTGGTCTTTCTGTTCACTCTTAAAAAATAACCCCATCACCATTACTCAGGTCTACCTGCCATATTACTGACACCATCTCTGAGCTTCATCTGTACACATTCTTTGAACAATCTTATCACTCACACCCAATTTCCTTCTCACCCAACCCTTAACCTCTCAGCCTGATCCCTCCTTCTACACTGCCTGATTATAGATAAGGTATCAATCACATGGAGGTATTGGCTGTACAATCAGGGTTGTGTAGTGGTGTCCCTGAGGTCATTGAGGGCCCTGTGTGGCTGCATGTTCCTCTTGTGATCTAACACAGAATGTGTTCAGCCTTTTACATCTTTACTGATGCTAGCTCCTACAGCTAGCTCCTACAGACAGTCGCAGGACTTTGCCGTAATGATCTTCCAGTGTCTAATAATATATGTCTGAAGTAATAACCAATGTTGTATACCTGAAATATATGGTATGTTATCATCCCTAGTTTTATGTTGTTGGGAAAAGCACTGTAATGGTTCGTATTGACTATATAAGCTGAGTGGCTCTTTGGTTTGCTTAACTCTAGAGGTACCAACACAACACAAGTAGTTCGGGTTGGGCAAAGCCCTGGAAACTTCCCACCTGTTCGGGTAGGCTTTATTTAGGAAAAGATCACGTCTGGACTGGACCAGGTCCAGTCCTCTTCTGTGGATCGTCCGGCTCCTTAGTAGGAGCTGGATGCGAGGCGTGGTGCTGCCCCCTCTTGTACCAAATGGGTATCGCAAAGCAACACCTGGTTGGCATAGAAGGAATGAGCACCACACAAACACATCTCTTGGATGAGGTGCACTAATATATACATGACAATGCCGGCCCCTACAGCATCAAGAAAACAAGTTATCCCATTGTCCAAAATTCCACTTTCAGAAAGCTCTGAGAGGTGAGATTCTAACTGTGTATTAGCAGCCTGCTCCTTGTTATAGATTTCCTATGATGGAAAGACTAATTTAATCACCCTAGATAAGGAAGCTGAGGTAATGTGTTGATGAAGAAGACTCTTCTTTCAGGATTAGCTCTGCTCAGGGTGTATAGGAAAGAACCACTGCTACTATGAGAGTAATTGCATTAGTAAGAGACAAGTTGGCTTTTGCATAAGGGAAGCAGGCAAGACGATGGATAAAAACAGCTATCTAAAAGACAAACTTCTACAGTATGAAAGATAAAGGTATAGAGAGCTATGCTCTTGAAAGTTGATGTCACGGAAAAATATTGTTTTCCCCGGAATTTGTAGGGCCAAGTAAAGAGTGTACTATTGACCTGATAGAGGTAGCCACTACCGGAATTATTTCTATATATTGATGGTAGACATTCATTTGAAGTGTCTGTGCCAACCTTACAATGGTCTAGAATAATGTTGAATGATGTCACTGGAGGTGCCAAATTAAATTTCCAACCGATAAGACTGAGGTTATCCCCCAATGCCATCGAGTCGTGGGAGATTATCCATGAATTAATCGCTTAGTAACAGGACTGTAGAAAACAGCAGTATGGACAAATCTCAAAATAGTAAATGGCTGTTTTATTTGTCCAATGGCTACCTGATCTTATTGCTTCATCATGATACTGATGTCTACTGGACTGAGAACTTTAGTTAAGATATAACCAGTCAAAATTTCAATATTTGAGAAAATGATACAAAAATGAGGGTTTTTCCGATAAGCTGCCATTTTTAAGGATTCCACATTTCCAAAGGTCAATAAATCTGAATCTAGCACAATGAACCATCCCAGCAAATTGTTGTGACTCCTCGTCAACCTGTGTGAAGTGGCTCACACATGTCGCTAGATGGAACACGACGTCGCTATAGCACAAGATCACCAGGAATAGCAATGGTGGTGATCACATGGCCTCACCTCAGATGACGAGGATGGTGATCACTCAGACTCACCAGGGATGGCGACGCGGGTGATCACTCACCTCGCTAGATGAAACACGCACCTCGTCATAGCACATGTTCACCAGGGATGGCGAGGATCGTGATCACTCATCCTCACCAGGGATGGCGACATGAGTGATCACTCATCCTCACCAGGGATGGCGACATGAGTGATCACTCCTTTCGCTAGATGAGACGCACACCACATCATAATACACATTCACCACGGATAGCAAGGATTGTGATCAGTCACTTCGCTAGATAAAAAGCGTACCTCGGGATAGCACAGGTTCACCACAGAGGGTGAGGATCTTGATCACCCACACTCACCAGGGATGGCGACACGAGTGATCACTCACCTCGCTAGATGAAACGCGCACCACGTCATAGCGCAGGTTCACCATGGATGGCAAGAGTGGTGATCACTCAGACTCACCAGTGATGGCGACGCTGGTGATCACTCACCTTGTTAGATGAAAAGCTCATGATCATCGACATTGGTAATCATGCAGCCTCACATCTGCCAGATCAAAGTATGTTTTGCCAGAGAAGGTATTGCCATATGTATCTTCCCTCTAACCACAGACAAGGTGTTCATGTTGATATTCCCCTATGTATTTTTCCTGTAACCAGAGAAAAGGTGTTTATGAATAGTTGCTTTCATTTTAGAGATAGCTCTATCTAAATTCAATTGATATTCTGTCTATATAATCTTGTTTGATTCAACTCTGAAGTATTACATGGAAATCAGTGTGAAACAAAGCACATTTGATACGTATGGGACTTATACTTCATGCCCACACTTCCTAGATAGGCTACTTGTTGAACAGTTGTGCTGTCTCAACAACTTTGGCAATGGTGGTGATAAGTTGCCACTGTGAGTGAGAGTGAGTGACAGATGATGCAATCCTCAGAGAGCATTGACTTGGAGTGACACAAGTTCACGTATTGAGTGAGACCAATGTTGGCAATGGTGGTGATAAGTCGCCATTTTGAGAGAAGATTAAATAGGAGTGATACACACTCACGCAGTGAGTGAGAGCCATGTGGCAATGCAGGTGAAAAGTTGCCATTCTGACTGGCAGTGAGTTAGATCCCTTTTGGCGAAGGTGGTGATGAGTTACCATGCTTTGTGAGGGATGACAAGGGGTGGCACATACTCACGCAGTGAGTGAGATCATGTTGGCAACTGTTGTGATAAATCGCCATGCCATGTGAGACTGACACACAGTGGCGAAAGATGACGCAGTGAGTTATCACTCAGAAAGGAGTCACCATTGATGACCAATCATGGCGACAGATAACGACATTTTGCTGGGATGAGTTTTATTGCTTCATCTATTTCATAATACATAAAACCTTTGTAACCCCAAGTAATTTGAAGAAACTGCTGGTACTTACTGAACAGTGGACTATATATTTAATAGGATCCCTTTTGTTATCTTCAATGAGGTATAGTGTCTTTTGTCAATAGTAAATAGAATATGTCAAAATTGTCTCATACTTACTTCCTAGGCAATTTTGGATACATTCCTATTTGGTCAAGTCTCGCAAAATGGGGTCACATTGGGTCAGAAATTGAGAAACCATACATGCCCCATATTCCCATACCCAATACATTAAATTTTAAGGATCAGCTATCAGATACTTATGTCGTAACAAGCTTCTGAAACAAGGAATCAGATGGACAAGGTAGAATTGATTCAATTGAAAACTACAATGAGATAAATGATACAATGTCCGGCACATATGGTTCCATGTTGCACTTATGGTTCTGTGCCACTTTATTCAATAAAGTTGCCATATCTTGAAATTGGCCTGTATCTATCAATTGAAACTTTCATAGCAAATACCTCCCTTTGATAGTGTCCTGAGTCAGAAATGCTTTTATGCTCCTTTCCTAAATAGAACATATGGGGGAAGAAAATATCTGGCAAGTATGGTTCTTTACTGGGTGACCCTATTTCACGAGACTTGACCATTTAATTATCATGTCATGATACCTGCACACATCTAGTCATCATGTTGTTGCGTTTATAGCATAGATCATGATAGATGTAACGGTGGTGGTCATGGTGGTGCTCAGGATATAACTCAGAGTTAGCATCTGCATACATCAGCCATCTTCTTAACATACATGACTGAGTTATATCCACACTAACCAGGCTAGGTATACAAGGTGTAAACAGCTTCATTTGTCTTATATCTGAAGTCAGAGATCAGAGACATACTTACCTTATCACAGGCTGTAGTAGAATAGCCTGCTACGCTTTTCAGTTTAAATAGCTTCATTTCTCATGAATAGAAACTGTCCCCTCTGGACACTTTCTAACCTGCCTCTATATTACACCAGTAATGCAATTTGGACCTCAATAGCCTAGTGACAGCCGTCAGTCACTGACAGAAGGCATAGGGACAGTATCTTTAGCCCTCCCCGGCTTTCTAGTTCTATTAGGGCTTGGAGTATGATTGTTTGGTTTAAAATTATTCTCAAATCTTTTCCATTCCACTGTAACTATGCACCGACCAGCGACCGGTGGGTGAGGGGTGGGCAAGGGGCGGGCGCTAGCCATTGCTGCATTTGACCTCATGAATGGCCTAGTTGGACCTCAAAATGAGGTAGGCTGCTATCAGTTGCCTGTAGCTGTGGCCTGATGGAAATCATGTTCTTGTGGCCCAAGCAGTGATGAAAATTCCCATAGCCCCTCATATATAACATTTTATTAATGTACATCATTATGATGAAGTAACAGTTAATTAAGATGTCCTGTTGCAGCAATAGAAATCCCTTTAAAAGAGAGGCTAAATTACTGATTTGAAAAAAAGTAAATCCAATTGATTGGGAAACATATAGCTTGGCATATCCAAGTATAAAGAAACATCAACTTTGTAGAAAAAGCTTTTCATCATCGTTGTTGGTATCAACTCGTCAGGTTTAAATAAGAAAGGTGTCATTTGTAGAATATGTGCCCACTCTGCTTAGATAATAAAACTAATGCTTTGTGAAAGGAGCCCTTTATTAGGCATGGAATATAGTGTCTAAAACACAAACCTCATGTAATTGTGCATGAGAGATACTGTGCTGTAAACGTTCTTTATTCGCACACCTCCTAGTATGACAGGCATGTTTTCAGAAAGTGGGATGGAAGAGCAATTTATTACTACTTCATGAGGTTATATTGAGGCTGCAGAATCCATTATTAGCTGTTTAAACATTGCGCCTTGGGCCAAATCCTGAACAAATCAATATAAGGTTCCAAGTGTAAAGGTATGATTTGGCCCAAACTAGTTCAAACATCTTCCAACAAGTATTTCTGATATCATATCATAGCTGTGAGGTATTCATTTTAGAAAGGAAGTGTTGCTATTTGAAATATTTTGATGAAACCCTAATTTTTAGAAGGACAGACACTGGGATTCCAGGCAAGTGCTAAGATCTTCGTTGGGAATAGCAAAGACATGAACTGTATGGTAGTTTTACACTCTGCCACTTGCCTACTTGAAAAATGAAATAGAGGAATATTCATTGATGTTTACTACACACACAAATGTCTCTTTGTGATACTGTAGTACACTTGACATGAATATGAAGAAGCTCATCTAAGAAATGTGGTCATGAGGGTAGACAATACAACGCTGTGTCAGCACTATAAAACACAACGCCATTCGGTACGATCGATTATTGTAGGAACATGACCAGCATTATGTGTGTGTTCCGGAATGGTCTCACAATGTGTGCTCAGGCTTCAGATGAGCCTCGTCTTTCACAAAACATTTCTTGTCTTTGTGTTTATCTCTTATTTGTTTTGCTCCATGCTCAGAGAAGAAGCCCATAATCATTTTCAAAGAGGATTAAAATTGCATTGATCAGTTGACAGACAAATATGACACAGGCTGCCTATCCTACCCAGCACAATATGACCATGTTACTTCTAGTTGCAACCTTGCTACATACACCTTTCATCCAAAGTATTGTAAATGAAATGGTGATCTTCACTGTTGCATTAAAGTAATCCAGATATTCATCTAAGAAGGTAGCTCTTCATTTAAAGAGGTAATGCCACCACTGTCAAGGTTTCTGACCAGTTTCTGACTGGGGAGGTTTCTGGCAAAAAATGCAGGTGTAGAATTCGATGGGAAATTGACAGAACAAATACAGCCCACATGGTTTAAGTAAATATACATATCAGATATCCTTAATGAGGCTACAGGAGCTTTCTGTTTGTGATAAAATTGAAACTACAGCTGAATATAGCAGTCATTCGGAAAATATCAGAAACCGGTCAGCAATAGATTTCCTACTTTCACCACATATATATGAGGCATAGCTGTATATGTTGTCACTCTAAATTACTTATATCATATAGCTGCATATGGTGTCACTCTGAATCACTTATATCCAATAGCTGTATATGTTGTCACTCTGAATCTCTTATATCCTATAGCTGTATGGTGTCACTCTGAATCACTAATATCCAATAGTTGTATGGTGTCACTCTGAATCACTTATATCCTATAGCTGTATGGTGTCACTCTGAATCACTTATATCCTATAGCTGTATGGTGTCACTCTGAATCACATATATCCTATAGCTGTATGGTGTCACTCTGAATTACTTATATCCTATAGCTGTATGGTCTCACTCTGAATCACTTATATCCAATAGCTGTATGGTGTCACTCTGAATTACTTATATCCTATAGCTGTATATGGTGTCACTCTGAATTACTTATATCCTATAGCTGTATGGTCTCACTCTGAATCACTTATATCCAATAGCTGTATGGTGTCACTCTGAATTACTTATATCCTATAGCTGTATATGTAGTCACTCTGAATCACTTATATCCTATAGCTGTATATGGTGTCACTCTGAATCACTAATATCCAATGACGTATCTCAGCAAGCCTCCTGTAGCAATGGCATATCCGACAATGGAGCTGAGTAAGATACTGTATACAATGGTTCTCTATGCCCTCCTAGACTATATTGTCACTGAGTAGTCATACTCTTTCACTGTTAATGTTATCCTTACAATGTAAACAGCGTACTTTCATTGACTTGTATCATGAGGCTTCTGGAGTTATTGTACATCCGACAATGGCCCTGTATAAGATGGGCAATATAGTGTGTACAATGAAGCATACTGTCTTCCTATGATGGAAATGACTGCTTTTTGAATTGATGTCTAGGAGACATATTTACATATTTACTTTGAAGGCGGCCATGTTGACTTGATTGATTGCAGACAGGTTTCTTCTGTTCTTTTTCAGGTTCTACTCATCTTTAACTTTAAACAAGTCATGTGTAAATATAAAGGTATAGTGCACATTTGGTGACTACTAGCATTGCATTGAAGTCCTTATAGGTAATAGTACAGGTAGTCTGATAAACCCTAAATGTTCCTTGTCTAGTGTTTTTTGACTTGGCTGTAGTATTGCTCATTCCTTCACTCGCATTTATCTGCATTCTTTTCATGATGTCTTCTCAAAGGTCGTGCTGCACTTATTTACAGCCCTTGGCATTTTCCATTTCACCACCAACACGACCAAGCCCCTGAATCTGTCTCTATAACCAGGAGTAGCTATAACACAGTTCTGTTCTGCATGTGAAAAGGGCCTTTGGTAGCATCTGAGATTTCCTGAAGATGTATTTTTATGCTCAATCTGCCTTGATCACTATGATCCAAAATACATATCTTATTTGTTAAATTCCTTTTCACTGTATTAGTGTACCTTTGAATCTGCTGGTATATATGCACTATGTTCCTTCTACCATTCAATTGATTGAGTATTGCATGGATATTGAAGATCCAAATTTATGAAACTATTTCCCAAAGTGATAAATCAAATTACTGGATTTCTATGACTCTTAGTCATACATGATTATTAAAAGTACCATGTCCAGCTGAACCAAAAAGTCAAAGTACGCCTTTACATAGAGGATACATAGTCGTGAGAAGGCACACTTGCACCGTGGTACCTACCTTCACATTTCCCATACAGTGATACCTTACTGAGATATGTACTCTGATTGGTCAATTACACGTCACTTAGTTTCAACATTGTAGAATTAGTCATCTTCTTTACCACTTCGTATGACATCAAAGTCAATGGAAAGTACCGATAAAACTGGGCTGATGATTGGCTGCTGTGGTTAGATTGAAAGACCTAAAAGATTCAGTGACTTGATATACATATGTGACATGATCTGCGAAAAGGGCCCTTAGTGCAAGGGGGATTAAGGGCCCCTTTCCCAGTACATGTCACATATGTAGTCCAACAACATCTGAAGGTTAATTCCAAAGGTCCTGCCATCGCTACCCCCTTGATGGTAGCGTAGGCACATCTTACAAGACCTAGTCAGTCTACCCTAAATTTTACAGTGGTGTTAGCCCAGTCCTGTGCAGTCATTTGTTATTCCTGTTCCAGCCCTACCATCACATGGTGTTACCAAAAGAATGGAATAGTGGTTTCCCCTAAGTGCAAGTGTATCTGTGGGGGACACTCCTCCTCTCAAGAGCGAATGTGCCTGCTGAGAGTCCTTGAGGCTACTCATTCATTAAGTGCACTTGAATACTGTACACGGTCAACTGCACCTTACACTCTATAAGTAGTTTATATAGGGAAGGGGAATGCTTGTGTAATTAGTCTTGTGAGAAGGAGTGTTTCCACTGCTATTCCTTCACTCTGGGCCTCTTGCCCCTGTGCTCAGTGTGTTCTGCTTGAAATACCCACTGGACAGGACTTGAGTTGGGAACCTTCACAACTTGGGCAAGAGAAAGTGATTATATCTGGAAATTTGGGCAAGGCAGAACATTTTATACTCGAGAAAAAAAAACAAAAACATGTTCAGTTCCTGGGACTATCCCGAGTATTTCCTGAGAAATTCCTGAGCCATTCTTGAGATCTTGAGATCTAGACTAGATAACTTTCTCGGGTATAAGATTATATGGCGTGTTCAATTTTCCAGGGAAAATCACGTTCTGTATTGTTGTTGCATTCACAAGTCGGGACTCAAGAAATTTCTGAGTAATTCTTGAGATCTTGTTCAGTGTCTAGTGTATACAGGGCTGAGGCTAACACCACTGAAAAGATAAAGCTGGCTATGACAAAGGAGAATTCTCACCTTACCATTGCTGAAAGGAATAAGGCAGAAAAATCGCTACCATCGCAGGGGTAGCAATGGCAGGGCTTTTTGAATTAACCTCTGGGTACCCTCCTATTTATATTCCAACCAATCGTACCTGAACGCTATTGTCATCGACACTAGGTTGACCTACAGATATTACAAGACAATGTACATTACAGTACAAGACCACTTCACCAAAAGATATGACAGAGGGGTCCGATATGTTTTTTATCCTAGCTTTTCTCATGTATTATCAGACGACAATGGTTTATATGAACACTACTGTTGCTTCCACACTTATTGCAAGGTACCTGTAACTGTGCTGATTTTGGCTGACATTTGTCTTGGGTTGTGCTCTTCTTCACTCCCTAATCCTGCTAAGCTTCCAGTCCTCAGCAGACAGCTGTCCTGGGGCTTGATGTGACCTCTGCCTGGAAGGTACATCGCAGAGAGCAGCTCCGAGTGGCTTCTTGGCAAATACCATCTATGATTGGGTGTAGAGATAGGGGTGCTGTCTACCTCACCAAAGATAAGTTGACACTTTTTCTATGCGCAGTCTACATAAATGCGAAAGTTTTCGGGAAATATAAATGTCCTGCAGATTTTATTATTCTGCAGGCCCGGATTGATTTTGGCAGGACCGAATACCTCAAGGTTAACATTGTCAGGACAGAAATAATGAAAAACAATCATTAACTCATTATTTTTATTGTTTAATTCTTTAAAACTGGTCAAACACCAATATCAATGCATTTTAGTTTGGGCTGTAAAACCTTAATTAATATTGGTCTTATTTGCATGCCGTGAAAAACAAAATGTAACCCAAGAACCAAAAAATGCAACCAGACTTTTGCCAGCAGAAGCCGATGTTCAGTAAGTTATCATATTCACTGCATGTTGCTAGTTCCCATAACAGTGTGACAGTCTTTGACCTTCACCTTGATATTTATATAGATCATAATCTCTAGTTTGTTGGAATTCAAATCAATGTAGGACTTCTGAAAAGGTAGAAAACAACCTTTCTAGAAGTACAGCTGCAACGCCTTTGATGTACTGACTTCAACTGCTCACAGTGTGAGTTCAAAGTGCATAAGCTTTTCAAACATTGTGCAAAGGTAGGCAGTGAATAATAACACTGAGCCTATTAGAAACTGATCCTCTTCCACTCTTTTTACCATTTCCAAGGATGTGATGTTTTTTTGCTGATGATGTCTCTCTCATGATTAAAATATCACTCAATAGTCAGCAGCAAACATCTGTCATTGAGCTAGAAGTTGCCTCTGCCTACTACCGTCATCAGGAGGGAGTTGCTCCTATAGTAAAAGGAAGAGCTGGCTAAAAATTCCCTCGTTTCCAGTCCTTTCTTTTCATGTAGCTATAACTTGTCCCTTTTGTTGCTCACAAGTGGCCATTCAAGTTTGGTGCTTAAAAAGGGGGATTTGAGTAGGTACCTAGTTGGGAAAAGTCAATCAGTATAATAAACTATAGAGTGTGTGGCATGAGTAGGTTGCTGATAGTGCAGCTCTCTCTGTTTTAAACAAGGCAGGTTACTTTTTAGAATAATGTGAAGAGTGCAAGTTGAATGGTGAAGCAGAGCATGACTTGTTTTGAAAAGAGGGCGCATACTGTAAGCTCTATTTACTATAGGAGCAACAATTTCCTGATGTGTTTGCTCTAAGGGACTTCTATGTCAATACTATCTACGGTAAGGTGCCCAGAGCAGTCACTGATGACCTGGTGGATATCATATTGGCAGAGAAAAGGGATAACCCATAGAAGTACTACATCAATATATATATATATATATATATATATATATATATATATATATATATATGTATATATATATATATATATATATATATATATATATATATATATATATATATATATGGGTCATTCCAAGATTTACTGGACATGTGGTGGTTCCTTGGGCATATAATAGCAAGGTGAATACCTCTAAAACACCAATAATATTTTCATTCCTTAGTGGGGGGTCACAGCTAAGATTTCCATATAGTTTGGGTGGGTCCTGGGGCATAATTTATCTTCTAGATGTGCATTCAAACATGAATTTTACACAATGAGGTGTGAGTGAATCTTTTTTCAAAGTGATGATCCAGACCCTCACACAGAGCACAATTTTTCTTATAATATACAATCAAGAGGTACCCAAGGGGGGTAACCTCAATAGAAATTTTGTTGACGTACTTCGAGAATTACCCAAGCCAGGTAGATAATAGTGATTTTCAATGCACACCAAATTAACTCACGCCTCTGATGTGCCATCGTGAGACACTTGGGATACCACTTGGGCAATTCTGGATCCATCGGGGCAAGATTTTTCCTTTTGCAGAAAAGTGAGGCGTGAGTGAACGATCATTTCCCCGGCCAGATTTTGCCCTCTTATGGTCCAATTCATGTGTAATGGTTCGTATCCACTTATATGTTGGGTGGCTCTTTGGCTCGCTTACCACTAAATATACCAACACAACACGAGTAGTTCGGGTTGGGCAAAGCCCCAGAAACCCCTACCTCTCGGGTAGGACTTTATTCACTTTGTACACTGTAGTTAATGTTTAAGCGTCTGGACTGGACCAGGTCCAGTCCCCTTCTGCCGCTCGTCCGGCTCCTTAGTAGAAGCTGGACGCGAGGCATGGTGCTGCCCCCTCTTGTACCAACGAGGTATAGCAAAGCGACACCTAGCTGGCATAGAAGGAACAAGCACCACACGAACACGTCTCTCGGATGAACGGCACTAATATATATACAATGATGCCGGCCCCTACACATGTATCCTTGGGTCTAAATTGATGATAATTCCTTGGAATAGATTTCCCTATGTGTGGAAGATGCATTTTTGGCCATGTTTGGCTGTTTTGAGATGACCCCCCTCCCCCAATACGGGTCTTTACGGCGAAATTTTGGCCCCGTTGTGAACTTTAAGACCCTCTAACAGCCAAATTTGGCCTTTTTCCAGGGTTTTCTGAGCTTATATTACTTTTTCTACCTTTATTTCTTCGTTTTAGTGTGTGAACCCTCCTCTGGGATAAAAAAGACAGCCATATTGACCACTTTTAGTGTTAGCATTCACTCACGCCTCACACGTTCACTCACGCCTCATGTAAGACAAGATGGCCACCCACTGGTTGTCATGTAGGTTTGAGGGAAACCTTTTGTGTTTGGTATGTTAGATATGTCCTACCTCCATTATGTTAACCAGGTGAGTTCACCTTTGGAGAAAGCCCAAACTACTCTAATACTATATTTCTTGAATTCACTCACACCTCATTTTCTGTATTATGGCCAGGAATGGCATATCCAATGCACGCAGCTCTATCATATCTCACTATGATATGCCTGTATTAGATTCTTGATGATTTATTTTCAAAGAATTTTTGTGGTTGCTGAAATTCTATGTTTCTGATACATATGCGGTCAGTAAAAATTTCCATAATATCCTAATTGGTTCTGATTTTTTTTTTCTTGGGGGGGGGGGTTATAGACCATCATTTTTAAGTATACAGAAACATGTGAGTTATTAAAAAAGATTATTTGGTGTATGTTAAGATATTATTCTGTACAGCATGTCAAGCGAGCATTTGCGAGAAGTGTAGAAATTATTTTTTCAAAGTCATGGTGGACACTGAAGATGGGCCTTAGGTGTGTATAAATGACTCTAAATAGGTAGTACAACCTCATTTCTCATTGTGTGTGCGACCCCATTGGTCTATGATTATGTACAGCTGAGGTATGGCCCTTCTCGAAAAGATTGATGAAACGTGAGGCATGAGCGAAACATGTCCATATTTGTTTTTTTTTTTATGGTTAAAGTTAAAGTGTTAATAGGACAACCTATCATCTTGTGTGGTGTTCCTATCATTTCTATTCCACAATAGACATATGTGAGTTATCAAAAAAGAGTATTTGGTGTATGTTACTCTGTACCGCATGTCAAGCGCGTCTTTACAAGAATTGTAGAAATTTTGTGAATTTATATCTTCAAAGTCATGGTGGACACTGAAGATGGTCCTATATATGTTTAAATGACTCTAGATAGGTAGTTCAACCTCTTAACTTATTGTCTGAGTGTATTTAATGGTATATGATGGTGTATTGCTGAGCTGTGGTCATTCTTGTAAAGATTGATGAGACGTGAGGCGTGAGTGATTTTCGTTGAATATATTAGTCTCAACGCAGGCGCTGAAGACACAGTACTTGTATTATATAGGGGGTAAACTGCCATTGTTATATAAAGTACACATATTGGAGACAATGGAGAGCTATTATCATGATTGTATAAGTCTTTATTACTGAGCTAGGCTAAAATTAGTAAATTGGAGAAATAATTCCTAATTTTTCAGCATTTCCCAAATTTTCGCCCACAAATAATTTCAAGAGTTTCCAACTCTTACTTCAACAGTTTGGTATGCATAAGGATATATATTGTACCAGTTTGTACAATGAATTTGGTGTAGCTAGACCTATATTTAGTAGTTATAATCATGCTGCAACTGTTTCCGTTCACTCACGCCTCATGATTTAGAAGGTTTTACGGCATCTGTGATAAAAACTGATGTGTTAGGAGTTTGATCCTTGAATGAAACTTTTTAATAAGGCAAGATATAGGGCTATCAATAAAAAAAAAGTCTCTTTGTGGGAAAAAAAAAGAACAAAAACATTTATATAAATTACACTTTTCCTCAGTATTGACTTCCCATAACTGCTGTCAAGTAGCCTTTCCCCAGGGTGCTTTCCAACAACTGCTCTGTATACTTTCCATTCGACCCTGTTTACATTAGACCACTCTGCCCCTCGGTTCTACAAATACCACCGAAATGTAAAATGGTGTTCACTTGAACCAATATAGAGGTGTAATCGGATGACTGCGATGCCTTCTCTACAAATGTGACTCTCGATTATAACTATAAAATCATGAACATGAGAATGCTATTCCTGTAGTATGATATAAGCATTCTATTAGTTACCAAGGTGTCTGCTGTATCTTTAACACCCTACATATGAGCAGACCTCAGTTTTATGCCTGGACCTTCTCAATTTGACAAACTCCAGGTCACCAACTGGGGAGATATTTAGCAAAATTACTATATGCAGATTGTACTCTAAGATCACTAAAAAAGGCATTTGGCTATGTGAGGGCTGACTTACCTCATCTTGGTTGAGTACAAAACCCACTCCCTTTCAGTGCCGGAGGTGTTATTTCCTTAAGTGTAGTGTATATGACCTTTCTGTATTGAATGCATAGCAAGTGAACATATCAACTATCCAGCCATAAATTTTCTCAAATTTCTAAAGTTTTCTCCTCCATGTCAGCATTTCGTCTCTTTTGTAAGTGCACAATTTAAAGCTCTTTTAATAAGTTTACAATATCCTTATTTTACCAGGGAAAAAAGGGTACAAGGCATACAATTTTTGATGAATTTCTTCAGCTTTAATGATTATTTTCTTGTGAAAATAAGGGATAAACAAAGCTCTAAGTCAGCTTTCTTTCTCAGATCTCGCATTCCAGAGTTGCATCACTTTCAGGAGACAAAGTGTAACATATGTGTTGTTAAGGTCATCAGGTGGTTTACCCTGGAGGGGATAAAGTGTAATATCTCAAAGGTCAAACTCTGGAAACCCTCTGTGATATATATTTCTCATAACAATAAGGCATCCCTTGGGACCCCTTGACAGGGCACAGAAGGGCATAGTTACACTGGCGTTCAGCCAGAAGTGGACCCTATGGTGGTTAATGTATGTTTTCAGTCAATTCAGAATGAATACATTAAAATTTACATACCAAATATGTCTATTGATAGCCCTGACATTTCTACCTCTCATGACATTTACACTATGATAACATAGCTTCAGAAGTAAATGAACCCAGTACATAAGAAACACATTTTGTTAAAAGGTCAGGTTCCTCATCAATATGACAAATACTAAACTTGGAATTAATCCTCTGAAAGAAGTGATGGAGGTGGTGAATCTAAAAGGGTGCTTTATTATAAGTAAATGTTTTAATGAATACATATGACATTTTCAGTAAGTGGATTCCTGTGTCCAGTACATTCAAATATGACCTTTTGTTATATTTTTTAACACATTGAGTACATCCATACCTCATATAGTTATCAGATTTATGTTTTTTTTTTGTTATCATAACAAATTATGCCAGTACATTAGAGTTGCCAGCAGTTTATCGATCAAATATCACAACGTATAGGCATCATGAAAGGGGGAAATATAATTAATATTATGCTAAAGAGCCAGTCATTAGTTTATGTCATTGCAAGCTGATGTTCTACTTTTAAATGTTATGCATTATTATCTTGAATTTGATAATTTATGACAAAGCTCTTTTATAATACTGGAGTGACTCTGGGATACCAGAAAATAGGAAAAATATCATTGGCCGAAGATTTGACTTTTACACCAAATATAGGCTCCTTACGCATCTGCAACCTAGCAAAGTGCAAGGGCAGACAGTGAGCCCAAGGTACATAAAAGGCTAATACCTTTTGGTTGAGAGTGTGTGTGACATAGATATGAAGAGCCTTATCAAAGTCTGCACAGAAAGCAGTGTAAAATGTGGTCATGAGGTTGGACAATACAACATTCTGTCAACACAATACAACTCAATACCCACTGTAGGTTTGATTATTGCAGGATAATGGCCAGCTGACCCCAGAGTGTCTGCTCATACAGTTTTCCAATGAGGAATGCATAGTATTGACATGATTAAGGGACCATCTATAAAGGGAGCTGATATTACATGTAAGAGTTTTAACACTATGAAAATTGTTTGACGAAATATTCATTACTGTTTTTGCACACCAACAGGGAATAATAATTGAGCATTTTATGACACTTTTGTGCAAATTTAGATTTAGATTTAATTTAAATTTTTCCGAATAACTCTTTTGGCTCATATCGGTAACCCTCAAATGTTCTTAACCAAATCGTGAAAGTGATTAAAATGCTCACAATATCCAAGGGTCTAGGTAGCAACCATTTTATGCTACAATTATTCCAGTTTTACCCATAATGCAATGCTCCAAATATGAGATTTTGTTTATTTATGGAGTACTTTTTTATTTCATGGGTCCCAAACCCTAAAAATATGCATGGGACCATATGTCAAAATTATATTCATATTTCAGGTATTTTCTGAGAAAGTTTAGAAAAAAATCTATGCACAATAAATACTGGTTTTAGGCAAAAATGTTGTAAAATTACATCAAATTATTCCCACTCGTTCCTAAGACTCTTTTACCATGAATGCCATGCCAGAGAACAACAAAAATATATTTCCAATTACCTTGTATGAAAATTCTTTCCACTTGTGAGGTTTCATGTTTCTGTGATTGTTGGTTGATATGAAGAAAAATTGAGAAATATGTCTCATCTTTTCCTATATTTTCCTCATTTCAGAGGAATAAAATAAAAACTTTTCAAAATTCGATATTTAAAAAAGTAGCCTGGGACCTACCATTTTTCCCTTCATATATCGATTCTACATGATTTAAGGTATTCTATGTACTTTTACTTAACAGTAGCGAACAACCTTAAATGGAATCATTGAAGTTGGTAAGGGATGTTGCACTAAGGAAGACTTGGTGAGAATAAAGCAGCTTGCTATTGAATTCAAATTAAAGTTTGTTGGGAGGGAATGTGCTCACCCTTTCCTGTGGTAAAAGCCCCAGATGTATAGAAGGTGTCAGGCTCAAATTCCCAAAGTGAACATCCACTCTTAAAAGCCAACCACATCTGGTACCCTTCTGCTCATATTCCCACCAATTGCACCTTAGGGATATGTCCAGATGAACACCTGTGTCACATATCATCTGTCGGTATGTTATGAACAGTATCTTTGAAAGAAAAGCTCACTAGAACCTTTATCCCTATATCTCTCTCTCTCTCTCTCTCTCTCTCTCTCTCTCTCTCTCTCTCTCTCTTACATAAGGTTTAGTAGGGCAGTCGTACTTGTGCAGACATTAGGGACTATTAGTGCATGGTACTGTTATGGCCAAATCATTAGGTTCTCACTATGATTTAAAGGACAGCAGTCGTAGTGTGTTAAGAAATGGCCTCCAGATATTCCTGAACACTTTCTTTTTCAGGCATTATATATGCTGTAAATATCTTTACTGATACAGCCTTATGTGACTTATGACATTCTTCATTGTTATCTTTTAGGCATGGACCCTCAGACAGGACACAAGAGGTGTCGGTGTCTGATGTGTTTGCCAGCAAGAGCTGTATACCCAATCGTAGAGTCACTGAGTGAGTGATGATAACAGCTATACAGAGGGTATCCCCTACACAGTGACTCAGAGTGAGCAGTTGATTGGTGTTAGGACGGGGCCAGTTACAGATGTTGTATTTCAAGAACAGCCCAAGTGTCTCCCTAGTAGCACTTGTGGCAGGTGAAGTGGACAGTAGTTAGTGGCTTCTGTTTGCACCCAGCATTCACTCAATAAGTAAGAGGAATCCACCATTCTGAAAATGCCTTAAAGGGAGACTCGCACTGAATATGACTGCTAGATCCGTTGTTGTAGAATTGACTTATTTTTATGTTTTTGGACTGGGCTGGTATTAATGTCGGCACCTTGTTCCAATAGATACCACAACAGGTTCAGCCAGCTATGACTGGAGATGGGCCAAATCGTACCAGCTGATCTTAGGATTTTGGCCATAGTGACCAAATAGCTTGCTAAATTACTGGATGATCGTACTGCCTGCTGGCTAAATAGCCACCATAGCAATGACTCAATAAGGGGTGCTGGTATGACAGCCCTCTATGTGAATAATTAGTGTGTAGTCTTAGCTGCTGCCCTCTGCAATCCTTTCCTCAAATGTATCTTTGCTCTTTGCTTTGTAATCATATAAGTATTCTCTCTATATAGACTAATGATCTGGAGCTCGTTTCAATAGTGTCTATGACAGGTTCAGGCCCCTATGACTTGAGAAGGGCCAAATTTTACCAGGTGATCTTAGGACTTTTGCCATAGTGACTAAATAGCAGGTTACATTACTGGATGATCGTACTGCCTGCTGGCTAAATAGCCACCAGAGCAATGACTCAATAAGGAACCCTGGTATGACAACCCTCTATGTGAATACATAGTGGGTAGTCGTAGCCCCTGCTGTCTGCACTCCTTTGCTTAAATGCTCCCTACCTGTAATCTTTCCTCTGTAACCATGATTGTACTCTATATAATTTATATAGACTAATGCCCTGACCTCAGGCCACTCATAGAGGTTGATGGGCCTTACTATATATATATAGAAAGGTGTTGAGGAGGCTATGTATCTTCAACCTCACGTTGAAGGTAGAGGAACCTGTTGCCAAATAGAAGCTTTCTGTACAATTATGCTATTTGTAGGTATATTTGACCACCTTTAACAATATGATCCATTTTCATGATAATTGACCATGTGTGCTCCCTTGTAACCAGGTGGGATCACTTATAAGTATATAGATACTGTATCCCTATGCTCATTTGAACAGTACAAACCGTACTATGAGGCAGGTACGACTGGGCACTATTTAGCCATTTAATATGGGTGCCTTGCCTGTACGACTGGGTGCTATAACTTCATAGTGGTCTGTATGAAGCCAGCAGTTGAATACATAGCAGGGCCTATTTTGAGGTATGTACTGTAGCTCACTATGTAGTCATTGCTATGGAGCCATTTCATACACCTCCCACTAGGATCTGTGGGTGTCCTGTCGTGGACACTATTGAAACAAGGTCCTGAAAGGTCTTGACCCGGGGCCACTCACAGAAGTTGAGGAGCCTTCCTATATGTAGCATCCCTGGCCTCAATCATCCTGAGAGATTGTGGGAGCATAAAATCTATGCTTTTTTTTTTATCTAGCCTATGCATTGGTTTTGCAAGATTATCCCAAGTAAAGGTGGGACTACCTTTATATAGTTAGGGACAAGTCATCAATTGCCAGGTGGAGGGCGTGAAGGATATTGGTGGATTGGCAGATTTATTTCAACCAAAAATGATTGCAACCCCTCCCCCCAGAACTGATTTTGCAAAATACCCCCCCCCCCAAATCAGATAAGTGGAATGATGTGAATGAAGCATCTTTTTTTTAAAATGACCCCTCTATATTTAAAATGCCCCCCCCCAACTGGCAATAAATGACTCATCCCTTACTGCAGCCCTATGCTTATTTGAACACAGGAGTGCATACTAGACCATTAAAAGAGGTATGACTGGTCACTATATAGCCAATAGTGGCCCCTGCGACTGGGTGCTATGACTTCATAGTGGTGGGTATTGAGTCAGTAGTTTATTAAATAAAAAGCTGCTATTTTGAGACCTGTACTGTAGCTCACTATGTAGTCACTGGTATGAAGTGACCTCCAACTATGATTTGAAGCCATCCTGTCGTGGAAACTATTGAAACACGATCCAGAAATACTTCAAGCGAATGCTATACTAAATACTGTGCATCTAACTGACATACAGAATATGTTAGGGCTGAAGGTTTTGATAGATACCTCAAGAAGAAAAAAATCACTGCTCAGTCTATAAATTGAGATTGTGAACATGCTTGAAATAAGCTTTTCTAGCAACGTAATCCAAAGAAATAGATGAGGGACCTCAGTCTGACACCTTGATGGATAACACTGCCACCTAATTGGACTAATTAGTTTGTTATGGAGGAAGACTACCCTCCTTACAAAGGAAGTCACGGGGACCAGGTGTTAAGTAAACATTCAATAGCAATATGTCACTAGATTTCTTTCACTTGAAATCTATGTGAATCGTAGACTTAATCAGTTAGTGCAAGATATTTGGTTCAGAAATAGCAGGGATGGCAGAGTACTCTAGAGAAGGTCTATAACACTTAATTTTGTTGCTTGTTTTTCTAGCCTTAGGTTTCCTCCCATTCTACAAGTTATCACATCGTCTACTACTACGCGATTGCTTCAATTAGTCTTAATGTTCCCATGTGTTTGTCACTGGTTCCTGACAGATATTGAAACCATTAGCCTAAAGAGCCCCTGTGTTAGAATGCAGTCACCTCCTTTTTTGTAGGCTTGACTGTGAAGCTTGAGTTAGATGCTCAGATTGCATGCCAGAATTCTATTTGGCAGTGTCCAGGGCATCTCAGTCCTAGTGATGTAGTTCATAGCAACCTCCTAGGCTCTCATCTACACCCTTGGTGTCTGCTTCCTTCTGCATGGGTAGTAAGGATCTCCACATTTTTTCCCACTCATATAATATTGAAGATCTATTATCCTAGTCTTGTGGAATTGTCTGTTTGTTTTTATTAATTTAAGGTCAATGAGAAGAGAGAAGTGTATGAAATCGCATCTCATTCCTGATACCACAAGTCCTTTTTATTTCTATGGAACACAATTTTTTCTAGGAGATTTGTTGTGATTGTGTATTATCTGACACACCTTAACAGGCAGAAACAAAGGCAGAATTACCTATATCAAAGTAAGAGTTTCAATAACGATGTAATTTGGACATGCTCTACAACGATTGACCTCCAGAGACCAGTAGCATTTATCAATGCTGTGTGTAACCCACCATCTACTATTTACTGCATCAGACAAGCGCAAAGAGGGAAAGGCAGAGTGTGTGTGATGGTAAGCACAGCAGGCACAGCATGCAGGGTCATGCACAGCCACATGTTTGTAGCAGCCCCAGATCTGCCTCATGGTGGTGACATGGGTATCAGGATCGTGTTTCAATAGTTTCCACGACTAGACACCCTCAAATCATAGTGGGAGGTGCAAGAAATGACTCCATACCAGTGACTACATAGTGAGCTCCAGTAGAGGCTTCAAAATAGCAGCTGCTATTTATTCAACTACTGGCTCAATACACACCACTATGAAGTCATAGCACCCAGTCGTAGGGGCCACTATTGGCTACATAGTGACCAGTCATACCTCCTTCATGGTCTAGTATGCACTCCTGTGTTCAAATGAGCACAGGGCTGCAGTAACTACCATACTGTCTCATATAGGAGCTGGGCCTTGAATAGCAGCCTCCCTTGAATAGGGGCTTGGGTAGGAGGGCTGTCAAATCAATAGGGGCCGGGCCTTGAACAGGGGCCTGGTGGGGCCAGTTTTAGGTGGTTTTAGGAAGACAACCGAGACCCCCAGCCCAAAAGATGTATAATTGTTCTAGATAATTCCCTTTCAAATCACATATGATAGATCTGTATCTGTGACATGTACTGGGAATAGGGCCCTTAATGTAGCCTGCACTAAGGGCCTTTTTCGCAGGTCGTGTTACATAAATTTTAATGACCTAATTGTGTATAAAACAATGTACGCTCTGTTATTCTTTCTTAATAGTAGGGCTGAGGTGTCAGCTAGGTGTGATATCCTTTGTAATTTTATTAGAAGGCCATGGTGGGTGAGGGTTGGGTATGACAGGCATGACAGCTTTGTAAGGCCTAGTTCTCTATCTACACCACTGCATTCTAGTAACTACATAGTTGGCCCATGTGTGGCCATTATGCTCAATTCTTAGGTGAAATACCACAATTTTCCAATGATATTTTATTCTTTTGAAAAAAAAACCTGCCATCCCAGAGGCAAAGGCGCTGGCCACAGGGTTATAGGTAGTAGTGTAAAGAGCCCAGATTGGGTACATTTGAGCAAAGGAGTGCAGAGGGCAGCAGCTAAGGCTACCCACTAATTATTCACATGGAGGGTTGTCATACCAGGATCCCTTATTGAGTCACTGCTGTGGTGGCTATTTAGCCAGCAGGCAGTACGATCACCCAGTAATGTAGCCAGCTATTTAGTCACCAAGGTCAAAATCCTAAGATCACCTGCTAAGATTTGACCCATCTCCAGTCATAGCAGGCTGAACCTGTCGTGGAAACTATTGAAACACGATCCAGAGGCTGGTAAAAGAAGTCACATGATCTACGCTAACCTAAGAGAGATGACCATGTGATAGGGTAACAGAAAAAAAAGTATTGCATATTTGTCATGGTTACAGAATCACGGGTATCTGCAATTGCCGGGCCTTATGAAACAGACCTTAACATAATCTAATACTGTGCATGCGCACCCTACAGACTGTATACTTGGCACCATACGCCATTCTTCTTCAACATGAACCATATGCCATTCTTCTTCAACATGGGACTTCCCTCAAAGACCTTAGTTACAGATATAACCTATTCATAGGGACTATTGATTCACTGTGACATTCATATCTTACCTCATTAAGGTGTTTTATATGTCAAATATGTACAAACGTTTTACCTCCACTATAAACATTATTGTTAAAATGTTTGTGTTATGTCATAATGGGCTCATTTGCCATGAGCCCATTGCACAAACAGAAGCAAATGACGGAAACATGTGTGTTATCAGAACAAAATTGTTGCTGAAAAGGTGTTAGGCATTTAAAAGAAGGATATATCTTAAATGATGAACTATGTAAAAAGACAAGAGTGCAAACCGTCATGCAAACTGTTTCGTTCAATGTGTAACACTATCTTCTCCAATGAAGCCTTGTCATAGTAGGCCAATATGCTCTCCATCTGCCATACTCTAAGTTCTTGTTTAGAGTTAAACATTGCACGGGGGGGTATTATACAACCTAGATTTGGGACTATAATCATAAAAAGACTTAATTTTTTTTCAGGGGCCATTCTCTTCCCATTTTGCCAAATATAAAGTAAAGCATGCAATAATAGAAGGAGATAAATTGGTCATTTGGTGGGAGCTTCTGTTCTTTCCTGCCAAGGCCTCACCTCTACAGAGTAGGGCGACGGCATCCCTACATTGTCCAGTCAAGGATGGTATATACCAAGGAGTCACTAGAAGGCAGTGGCTCAGATGTAGGAGCAGCACAACTGTCATAGCTAACAGCATTACAGGGTAGGTTACCAAGGAGTCACTAGAAGGCAGTGACTCAGATGTAGGAGCAGCACAACTGTCATAGCTGACAGCATTACAGGGTAGGTTACCAAGGAGTCACTAGAAGGCAGTGACTCAGATGTAGGAGCAGCACAACTGTCATAGCTAACAGCATTACAGGGTAGGTTACCAAGGAGTCACTAGAAGGCAGTGGCTCAGATGTAGGAGCAGCACAACTGTCATAGCTAACAGCATTACAGGGTAGGTTACCAAGGAGTCACTAGAAGGCAGTGACTCAGATGTAGGAGCAGCACAACTGTCATAGCTAACAGCATTACAGGGTAGGTTACCAAGGAGTCACTAGAAGGCAGTGGCTCAGATGTAGGAGCAGCGCAACTGTCATAGCTAACAGCATTACAGGGTAGTAGCTTAGTGGGATCAGTTAGTGAGGACAAAGACTTTATGACAGAGGGATGTCAAAGTTTTCATCCCCATGTAGTGTCAACATTTAGTCATCTCAATGGACTGCTGACCTATGAAACAATGATATATCTAACCAATATTAATGAACTACATGTATAATAATTTTAGAGAATGTGTGGCAGCTTCAGAAATCAATAAGTATACTTAAATGCAATCCGGAATGATAGACATAGTGATTCCGTGAGTCGCATAGTGATTCTCTTTTCACCCAACACTGAAGTTCTTCTGTTTTTATCTTTTGCAGGAGTAAGGTATAATTGCTGAATCTCACTGCCCTTCAGTCCTAGATGTCATATTTGCAAATAAAGATTACCTCATATATGATCCCTGCATAAATTCACATACTAAGCTGCCACTTGGGAAACATGAATCAATATTACTCATACATTGCTGGGTCCCTTAGACTGATTAAGAGATGTTTTGATGTAGTTTGGAATATTTGCTGAAAATATCAGCCCTCCAGTCTAGGTTATCGAGTCTCCAAACGAAAAAACACTGCAGATTTATGTTGGAACTCATATATATTTAGCTGCCACCTGAAATGCATGACCCTATACTTCTCACTGAGTACCTGGTGCTTTAGCACATAGAGAAGAACACTGATCGCTTTGGCACTGTTTGACGCATACTGCACAGGTCACAATTTGTCTCCCACATGACATGTATGAAGGCATGTCAAATGAGGTTAAAGCTCTCATATTTGGTTTGTCTACTCCACTTGACGTGCGTAATGAAGACACATCACATATTTCTGATCCATTCACCTGAGTGCTGGGTAATACTGTGAAACAGTTATGTAAGGGTCAGGAGCAGTCAATAACTATGTACCAATTGTTCAATCAAGGCAGGCCTAAAATAGAAGGCAGGGGATATCATAGTCCCACAGGCCTGCAACACTAAGGCACCTTTTTCCTATGTACAGAACTTCTATTTGACTGAGGACCTCTATGCAGTCCATAGGACAAGGAGGTGCATGGAGGTGCATGGCAATGCCATATGTCTCCCTGTACTGTAGATACTGAGATTATAGATTGTGGGTTAGAATAAAGTCCTTTGGTATATTCACTGACCCACACATAAGGTGTCTAACCTCTCCAGTTGAAGTATTCAGGATGGTGGGTGTCTATTTAGATATTCAATGACACATGCAAATTTAACAATGAAATTGAATTCAGTACCATTCATTGATAGTATCTATGGACCTTAGTGATCTATTCTTCATGAAAACAAAATGACACAGATAAATCAAATGTCTCAAGTGTTGATAGTACTTCTTGGTAGTGATTAATCCTGGAACTAAAATGGCTGTTTGCCCCATCTAGTGGAATATCATAGAACAATTATGTATGTCAAACCATCACATGTCAAGTGCTTTTGACATGGCCGTGACCCTAGTCAACTCACAGATGAAGTGGTATTTTAAGGCATCTCGAATCATATGAGGATTACCGTGTGCTACATTTGTCATGGTGACATATGTGCACATGTCCCAGTGACATGTGCTCTCTGTGTCAAATCAAGTTGACATGGGTATACATGTTACTTTGTCAGGAAGACCTTTTTTCAGCCTAGGCTGATTTAGAGGTACATACATATAACAAAGTCATTGTAGGAAATAACCTGTTATGTTTATGGACGGAGAAAGGCCAGACGGCACAAGCCTGTAATGTATATGGACGCACAAAGGCCACAGGGCACAAAGACAAAAGTGACTTTTATATAAAGATGTAGCAGCTTGTGATGGGATGAAATATAGCTCTGTTACATGGGTGCTGAAGTAGAAGGATGTCCTTACATGGCCTCAAGGTAATAAAGGAAAATATCACAGTGACTGTCCCCGTTTGGGAAATGACACAGGACTGAGAAGGATTTGTCTAGGAACTGTTCTTGGATAAAGCATTTGCCTACTCAGCTAATAAGCTCGTTTTCTTACTTGGCTATTGTATAAAGACATCACAGTCTAACTGACCATTCAATGGCTGAAATTGCATTAAAGAGAGTCAAAGAAGTGCTTGATTGCAGTCTCTCCATTGGTGCTTCATAATGAACGATTTACACTCCTGCATTACTGACCCCTAAAGGGTTAACAGAAACAAAACAATATTCTGATTCAGCAATAATCACAATCAATCCCCAGCCAAATACAAAATGTTCTTAAGCAAAGTCTGATTAGTTCTTCCCATTAATTCATGAATATTGTAGCAATAAAAAATAAGGTTCATTGCAGCAAGCCATCACTACTTCTTTATCTATACAAACTATGTCGTTGTGAAGTCATAACTTTCTATTAGTGTTATGCGTGATCCCGCAGATAGGTTTTACATCGGACAATGGCTCTTTGTACCTCCCATCACATGCTGTCTTCTAAGGCTAAAAAAGCTCCCAAGTACCAATAATAGGTTCCAGCGTCGTCATCATTATCAGCACAGGACAGTAAAGTGATGTAAGTGTTGTTCATGACACCAATTCATCAACATTTGATAGCTATAGAGTGTTCCTGAATGCCCCTATGTGCATCTACCTAAAAAGGGAATGGGGTTAGAAAGTGATAGGTAGTGATGTATTGAGTAAATAGGTGTTCCAAAGATGTTTCATGTTTCGAAAAAGAAATATTTTAAAAGTAAAAGTGATAATATCTCTGTTGGATACCTAAGTACCATGTGGGGTATGAATGTATCATCATGACATTGTTGAAGGGTTTCTGTAATGCGTTGCTTAACCATGTCAATGAACTGAGACAGTACTGCTCAAGGTGGGCATGATCACCCATGGACTCAAATAAAAGGCCATTGTCTTGCATAACATCATGGAGCAGCATAACATTTTAACATCATCATTTAATGAGGTTACAGCATTTTTAAACCAGAGGAGTCTGGGTCCTTGCTGGAGATCCTTTCAGCTAAACATAAAATAGCTTAAACATAAAATAGCTTACACAGTTAGGATCCAGCCCAGGAACATTTTAGACAATGAGTGTTAGTAATCCTTGTTACTCCTGAGTTCCAGCTTCATGTAGCCTCAAAGGGAAAGGGTCACAGGGTGGGTGGGGGGAACAGCAATAACTTCATTTAGAGTCATGTGCAGTACTTGAGGCACAAACAACCTTTACTTTGTAATAGCCTTAGAACAACATCTTTGGACGTGACATGGGAATATAGACGATAATAAAGGAAGGTACATGATCTCCCATTAAAGAGTCCAGGGGAGAGGATATTAGAAACACCTCATGACAGTATAAGATAAGAATGATTGACATACATTGAGGAGTGACATTGCCTGGCAATGACTGTGAACAATATGTACAAAAGGCATCAGAGGGTTACATTATTCCAAGTACCTCAGTCAAGCTCCTCATGCGAACTGGCTACTTCTTCTGCTTACCGCTTACAAAAATGAAGATTTGATATGTGCCATTGGTGCATCGTTGTTTCTGTCGAGGTCATATGGGGAGGGTTTGAGGCCTAATGAGTTAGCCAACCATCAAAACTGCTGGAGACAGTGCAACCAAGATGTTTATCAATAAAAAAAAAATAAACGCTGTTTTTAGATGGAAATATGAGGTCCAAACCTGCATGCTCTAGTACGTCAAAGGAACTGTTAACTGGGCAAACAAGAAGTTTGAATATTTATCAATTAAATTCATTCTTTAGTTAGGTTGGGCGGAAAAGTTTATTTACCACCATTTTATGATACTGTACATCATACTGCAATGGAAATTGCACGACCATGTCGAGTAAAACTCAAATCAAATGGTGATAATAATGAAATTTGAGGAGTATACATCCAGACTTTCCTCAGGAAATGTTCCCACCACTCTGGTGACTATCATACAGTGGCCATGGAAAACATGCTCCTTTCTGCAGGTCTAAGCTAAAGTATAGAAATGACCCTGGATGATTTTTGACCCGGAGTCATTTTTGACCCTGCCCCCCACCATCCCCTCACTAACCCTAATTGAAGAATTTTCCTCCCAGAGTCATTTAACTAGGATACATATTGGTCTTTCCAGTGATGTATGATTGATTAATCTCAAATGTGATACAAACTTATCATTTGCATTATTGTGAGCCAAGAGAGCTATTTTCCCTCATACCCACTGCAATAATTAAAACAGAATGCAAAATAAGATGGCTAAAAAGTAGTTTGGTATTCTAGACTACCATTATCAATCCTGCTCTTTTCATATATGATGGTTTTATGATGGATAGATATAGAAAAATGGCTTTAAAAAACAAATTAAAATTGCTTTTCCTATAGCAGACAGAGCAGGGTCATTTTTCACCCTGGGTCATTTTTCACCCAGGATCATTTTTGGGGTTTTACAGAACCCGTTCTGTGCAGTAATTTCCTTTCACCCTCCAGTTCATCTATGTCTTTTATCTAATATGCAGACAAAATTCCCACTGCGTCACCAACACATTTTATTTACTTTTGAGAAATGTTGTGTATTTCTGTGCAAATTTCATTTTATGATATACCGTAACACCCCTGTACAAGATGCAGCTTAAGTTCATGTATGAATCCCTAGTGTGTGCTAGGAATCAGTTGAAGTTAGAGGTACACGTTATAATCTACAACATTATGATGTCATCTTTAGAATATAGCTCTCCTGAGACCATTTATTAACAGACTATGACTGCTCACTTACATGTTACATCACAGGCCAATAGTATTGGGCACTATGAAAGCCCTACCAAACACTACTCCTGTTTTTAGGCATACTACTAGGTGACCAGCTTCATTGCATTCTACCGTTTACTTGGCTTCCAGAGCTCACAGAATTATTTATGGAAGAGGGAGTGAGTTCCTCTATGTATATTTGTTCCCAGTGTCTCTTTGTTCATAGTTGTGTTTATATCATAAAATGTCACTGCAGTCAAATACTAATTTACTCTCTGTACCACTTTACAATGTAAATAGCCTTGTGATATCAATATCATTTCCATTAGGCTCTTCTGTTCTCTAAACATTGTTTTTGTTTGATTTATCAGCACATTGATGAATTTCTACTTCGCCAGGGGAATATTTTATGGTACTACACGTTGTCTATTGACAACAAACTAAGTTAGTCTTGAGCAAAATAATGCAATGCTTATGATTGATGAAAGACAGGAAAGATTGCCAGTGTTAATATGTGAATTGATCTAAGTAAGAGCCGTGTAGGGAATAAGCCCATCACAGTGCACACTTATGAATAGATGCTACAGCATATATGTCTCACTGTAAACACCAATTTCCCTGTGCACTGCATTTCACCTTTTTCAATTATTTTAAATGAGATATAATTGATAACTTCAATCTGTTGGAGTCTACATACTGGATAATTAACTAACTGTTACAGTGTCCATTCATCATGGAGTGCTTCTAGTGAGCCTGCGCATCTCTCTTGGCATTTCAGTTCAGCCTACACACACTAGGTGTCAGGGCAGTGTTTTCCTGGCACTGTAACTTTTACACGCAGCTCTGTATTACTGTGAAATATAGGCCTATACACCTATATATAAATAACTGTGTTTTTGTCTGTTTCTCTAACTACCTAAGCGAGAATGTGACTAAAGATTATTCTATTAGGAAAAGAATAAGTTCACTTCTTAGTTTGAAACTACTTGATTGCGAAAATGCATGTGCACAGAATAGAACTGCAACACTGAACAAGGGGCTGAGATGGGCTTTTACAACAGAATTATCTTTAAATTGTAAAGTTGTGTTTCTTTCACTTGAAGGGGGTCCCGTGGGAGTTTATAAGATGAGCTCTACTAAAAAGACTATGATGCATGACTACTCCCCTGACAAAGGGGTATCAAGGTATGTAAGAAGTGTAACGAGCATTTTCCCTCCCACATCCCCTCACCCATCAGTGAGTCATTATAAGATGATAGACATGGTAGATAAGGTTGTTGGTTATCAGGCTCAATCCCATAGCACTGTGATGATAAGGGTGAGGATGCAAGAGGGGGATGAGACATAGCCTTCCATGTGTCAAATACCAGTAATAATGAAGGCATCATGATTGTGTCGTACCATGGTGCATTGTTATGACAATTAAGGGTTCTTGTTGTAGTAGTGCATCATGCCATCTGGTCAGCATGATACAGCAGTGAAGTGCTAGAATCACCAACCCTCCAGTAGAGTGTCAGAATGATGCACATTTGTAGGCCTGGTGAGTTACTCACCCGGTCTGAATTTAAGCATCATGGTGACCTATATATGGATGCATTACATAGATACATTATACTGCCCTCTAATGGGCTAAGCTCTTGTTTATTACTCACCCATAGCAAATTCACACATTTTGCTGAACGCACGTGTTATCCTACCTTCTGTATGTGAGAGGAATAAAGGCCATCCGAAGGATGGAAGATTTGAGGGTTTTACCCAACCCCGACTACTTGTGTCATGTTGGTTCTTATAGTCACTAAGTGAGCCGAAGAGCAATCTATAAATGTGTACATCAAAATGTCTATGTTTTGACATTCTACCCTATTGTAAATGAGACATATGTGGTGTAGGTTGCCATGACAGATGTTTTCCTTTTACATAATCATATCCACCTATTATTGTCCTTAGCTCAGTCAACTTCATAAAAGACCATTTCAACTAAAGGCAAATAAATTTAAAACGAGGATGGATTGTATGAATTGATTACCTCTGTTTAGTTTCATTTACATTTAGACAATTTCTGCATGTTCAGAAGCTCTTTGCTTTCCAATGACTCTCATTTGCTCTAAACACTGCCTTCTCAGATGTCAACACCATCATCGTTTTGAAGGTGACTTTAGTTTGCAACATTTTTTTCTCATTTGCAAAGGTTCTGCACTAATCCTGCTATCTGTTGGTATACATGTGCTATATACCCACCAGTTTGAGGAACTGAATACTATAGAAGCACGAGGAGCTTATATTAAGGAGTGCTGAGCTATTCACGACAGTTCTTCCGCCTTTATATCTCTAGTTTTCCCCTGAATAGTCCAGAATTGGTGGAACTGTCAGCCTGATCACCATCTATGATCCTTCTTCCTGACCTAAGACTGGCTTTGCACATGTCCAACTGACATTCAGCACCAGACATTGCAATAATAGTACTACAGTACATAATCAGTGGAACTTGGTGTAAGAAATGTGTCTTTAAGAATTTCATCCTTGAAACACTGTTAATGCAGCAAGGTGCACAAAATGCTGGAGTTAGACAGAAAACGCATGCTCAACATACATGGTCTGCATGATATTAATGTTGGTCCCTAGTAATGCGCCAAACCTGTAGGGTTGGCATAGTGCATTAATGCAGTATAAGCCTTTTAAGGGTTACAGGTGGAAAGTAGCTCTTTACCTCTGGGACTTACATCTTTAGAGAATCACTAGTGCTTCCTCTTAACCCCTCTTAAGAGGTTTGCATTGACACTATATAGGCTTTTCTTTGTTAGTTAAGAGGTACTCACTGCAGTGATTTTGGACTTTGGTGATTTTGTACCTGGCAGTGATATTGGGCTTGCATGAAAAATGTCCATTTGACTATTACTCAGATTTCCACAATATATCTGTTTTAAGACTTTTCAAGTTCTGCACCAATGGCCACATTTATTCTCAAGGATTATGAAAAAAATACACGGGCCCAATTTTAAGAGGCAATCTTTTGTCATTTTTTTTGTTAACTTTTGTAAACTGTATGGCAGCAATGTAAGTTGTACTTAACATGTTAAGGACTGCTGATGCTGAAATGCCATTCAAGTAGTATATCAGCCCTGTAGGGTTATAATGAGGCATTAACACAGTACCAGCGTTATGAAGGTTAAAGTTCTATATGGCTGCCATTCACACATCGGAACATCACTGCTCCTTCCTACAAAGAGGGTTCCATTAACATTAGATAAAACTCTCTCTGGTAGTGTAGAGGTGCTATGACATCCCTCAGTAAATTCAGGATTGCATGTAAGAAGTCAATTTGACTGTTCCTCAGATTTCCTCAATATATTTGAAAGTCCTTCACTGATGGCCATGTTAATGTCTGCTCTCGAGTATTTGGGAAGGGAAAAAGGGAATAAAAGATGCAATCTTCTGTGTAATTATGATTGGGCAGAACTTTGATTAAACAGGCCTGTTGAGAACCAGAATAAATCACCTATGGCATGCTGGCAAGGTAGTAAGGTATAATTGCTGAATCTCACTGCCCTTCAGTCCTAGATGCCATATTTGCAAATAAAGATTACCTCAGATATGATCCCTGCATAAATTCACATACTAAGCTGCCACTAGGGAAACATGATTCAATATTACTCATACATTGCTGGGTCCCTTAGACTGATTTAGAGATGTTTTGATGTAGTTTGGAATAATTGCTCAAAATATCAGCCCTATAGTCTAGGTTATCAAGTCTCCAAATGAAAATGCTCCAGATGTAATTTCTGTTGGAACTCATATTTATAGCTGCCACCTGAAAAGCATCATCCTATACTTCTCACAGAGCACCCAGTGCCTCAGGCTGATTTAGAGGTACATACATATATCAAGGTCATTGTAGGAAATAACCTGTAATGTATATGGATGCAGAAAGGCCACAGGGCACAAGGACAAAAGTGACTTTTATGTAAAGATGTAGCAGCTTGTGTTGGGATGAAATATAGCTCTGTTGCATGGGTGCTGTAGTAAGAAGGAGGCCCTTACATGGCTCAGGGTGCTGAAATAGAAGGATGCCCTTACACGGCCACTGGGTGCTCTAGTAGAAGGATGCCGTTACATTGTCTCAATGTAATAAAGGAGAAGGTCAAACAATACCACAGGGACTGTCCCCAATCTGGGAAATGACACAGGACTGAAAAGGATTTGTCTCGGAACTGTTCTTGGATAGAGCATTAGCCTACTCAGTTAATGGGCTTGTTTCCTACGTGGCTATAATATAAAGGTATCACAGTCTAACTAGCCATTCAATGGCTGTAAATGCATTAAAGCATCCTGTGAGTCAAAGGAGTGCTTGGTTGCAGTCCCTCCATTGGGGCATCATGATGAACGATTGACACTCCTGCATAACTGTACAACAGAAACCAAACAATATTCTAAATCAGCAATAAAACACTCTTTGTGACAATATCATGTGTACTAAAATTGAGCATATTTTGGAGGAGTAGTTGGGTTCCATTAAACAGTGCAGATGACACATGATTGATGCCCAGCAAAATACAAAATGTTCTAAAGCAAATTCTGATTAGTTCTTCCCATTAATTCATGAATATTGTAGCAATAAAAGTAAGGTTCATTGCAGCAGGCCATCACTTCTTCTCTATCTATACAAACTATGTCGTTGTGAGGTCATAACTTTCTATGAGTGTTTTGTGTGACCCCCGGATAGGTTTTACATCAAACAATGGCTCTTTGTACCTCCTATCACACGCTGTATTCTAAGGCTAAAAAGCTCCCAAGTACCAATAACAGGTTCCACCGTTATCATCATTATCAGAATAGCACAGGACAGTAAAGTGATGTAAGTGTTGTTCACGACACCAGTTCATCAACATTTGATAGCTATAGAGTGTTCCTGAATGCCCCTGTGTGCATCTACCTAAAAAAGGAATCAAGGTTAGAAAGTGCTAGGTAGTGATGTATGGAGTAAATGTGTGTTCCACAGATGTTTCATGTTTCGAAAAAAAAAAAAAAATTAAAAGTAAAAGTGATAATACCTCTGTTGGATACCTAAGTACCATGTGGGGTATGAATGTATCATCATGACGTTGTTGAAGGTTTTCTGTAATGCATTGCTTAACCATGGCAACTAACTGAGACAGTACTGCTCAAGGTGGGCACGATCACCCAAGGACTCAAATTAAAGTCCATCGCCCTGCATAACATCATGGAGCAGCATAATGTTTCAACATCATCATTTAATGAGGTTACAGCATTTTTAAAGCAGAGGAGTCTGGGTCCTTGTGGGAGATCCTTTCAGCTAAACATAAAAAAGCTTAAACATAAAATAGCTTACACAATTAGGATCCAGCCCAGGAACATTTTAGACAATGAGCATTAGTAATCCTTGTAACTCCTGAGTTCCAGCTTCAGGTACCCTAAAAAGGAAAGGGTCACAGGGTCGGGGGAACAGCAATAACTTCATTAAGAGTCATGTGCAGTACATGAGGCACAAACAACCTTTACTTTGTAATAGCCTAAGAACAACATCATTGGATGTGACATGGGAATATGGAGTACTTGAAAAGGAGGTACTTGATCTCCCATTAAAGAATCCAGGGGAGAGGATATTAGAAAAACCTCATGACATTATAAGATAAGAATGATTGACATGCATTGAGGAGGGACATTGCCTGGCAATGACTGTGAACAATACATACAAAAGGCATCAGAGGGTTACATTATTCCAAGTACCTCAGTCAAGCTCCTCATGCTAACTGGCTACTTCTTCTTAACTTTAACGCTTACAAAAATGAAGATTTGATATGTGCCATTGGTGCATCGTTGTTTCTGTCCAGGTCATATGGGGAGGGTTTGAGGCCTAATGAGTTAGCCAACCATCAAAAATGCTGGAGACCAAGTGCAACGAAGATGTTTATCAATAAAAAAAAATAATGCTGCTTTTAGATGGAAATATGAGAACCAAACCTGCATGCTCTAGTACCTCAAAGGAACTGTTAACTGGGCAAACACAAAGTTTGAATATTTATCAATTAAATTCATTCTTTAGTTAGGTTGGGCGGAAAAGTTTATTTACCACCATTTTATGCTACTGTACATCATACTGCAATGGAAATGGCACAACCATGTCGAGTAAAACTCAAATCAAATGGTAATAATGATGAAATTTGAGGAGTAGATATCCAGACTTTCCTCAGGAAAAGTTCCAATCACTGTGGTGACTATCATACAGTGGTTATGGAAAACATGCTCCTTTATGTACAATAATTTCCTTTCACCCTCCAGTTCATCTATGCCTTTTATCTAATATGCAGACAATTTTCCCACTGTGTCACCAACACATTTCATTTACTTTTGAGAAATGTTGTGTATCTATGTGCAAATTTCATTTTATGATATACCGTAATACCCTTGTACAAGATGCAGCTAAAGTGCACATATGCATCCCTAGTATGTGCTATGGCATCAGTTAAGTTAAAGGTACACATTATAATCTACAACATTATGATGTCATCTTTAAAATACAGCTCTCCTGACACCATTTCTTAACAGACTATGACTGCTCACTTTCATGTTACATCACAGGCCAATAGTATTGGGCACTATGACAGCCCTACCAAACACTATGTAATAACTACACGCTGATCACACAGAACAGTCATATGGTTCTACCATTACTAGGACTAATTTCTGAGGTTATTCAATCATAAACTTGGCTGTGTGCAGTGGAATAGCCTTAGGAAATGGCCTCATGAAAGCAGTGATGGTATTTAAGTGAATCCTTACAAATGTTTTCCATAATTATCTTGCTGCACATCCCACATCTCCTCACCCATCAGTGAGCCATTATAAGATGATAGACATGGTAGATAAGGTCGTTGGTTATCAGGCTCAATCCTTTAGCACTGTGATGATAAGGGTGAGGATGCAAGAGGGGGTTGAGACATAGCCTTCCATGTGTCAAATACCAGTAATAATGCAGGCATCATGATTGTGTGGTACCATGGTGCATTGTTATGGCAACGAAAGGTTCTTGTTGTAGTAGTGCATCATGCCATCTGGTCAGCATGATGCAGCAATGAAGTGCTAGAATCACCAACCCTCCAGTAGAGTGTCAGAATGATGCACATTTGTAGGCCTGGTGAGTTACTCACCCGGTCTGAATTTAAGCATCATGGTGACCTATATATGGACACATTACATAGATACATTATACTGGCCTCTAATGGGCTAAGCTCTTGTTTATAACTCACCCATAGCAAATTCACACATTTTGCTGAACGCACGTGTTATCCTACCTTCTGTATGTGAGAGGAATAAAGGCCATCCGAAGGGTGGAATATTTGAGGGTTTTACCCAACCCCGACTACTTGTGTCATGTTGGTTCTTATAGTCACTAAGTGAGCCGAAGAGCAATCTATAAATGTGTACATCAAAATGTATATGTTCTGACATTCTACCCTATTGTAAATGAGACATATGTGGTGTAGGTTGCCATGACAGATGTTTTCCTTTTACATAATCATATCCACCTATTATTGTCCTTAGCTCAGTCAACTTCATAAAGACCATTTCAACCAAAGGCAATTAAATTTAAAACGAGGATGGATTGTATGAATTGATTACCTCTGTTTAGTTTCATTTACATTGAGACAGTTTCTGCATGTTCAGAGGCTCTTTGCTTTCCAATGACTCTCATTTGCTCTAAACACTGCCTTCTCAGATTTCAACACCATCATCGTTTTAAAGGTGACTTTAGTTTGAAACATCTTTTTCTCATTTGCAAAGGTTCTACACCAATCCTGCTGTCTGTTGGTATACATGTGCTATAAACCCACCAGTTTGAGGAACTGAATACAATAGAAGCATGAGGAGTTTATATTATGGAGTGCTGAGCTATTCACGACAGTTCTTCTGCCTTTATATCTCTAGTTTTTCCCCGAATAGTCCAAATTGGTGGAACTGTCGACCTGATCACCAGCTATGATCCTTCTCCCTGACCTAAGACTGGCTTTGCACATGTCCAATCTGACGTTCAGCACCAGACACTGCAATAATAGTACTATAGTACACAATTAGTGGAACTTGGTGTAAGAGATGTGTCTTTAAGAAGTCCATCCTTGAAACACTGTTAATGCAGCAAGGTGCACAAAATGCTGGTGTTAGACAAAAAACGCATGCTCAACATACATGGAGAACTTATGCCTTAGCTGCACTTAATATGTTAAGTTTCGTTGATGCAGAAATGGTCTGCATGATATCTATGTTTGTCCCCAGTAGTGTGCCAAACCTTAGGGGTGGCATAGTGCATTAATGCAGTATAAGCCTTTTAAGGGTTACAGGTGGAAAGTAGCTCTTTACCTCTGGGATTTACATTGCATTGACACTATATAGGCTTTTCTCTGGTAGTTAAGAGGTACTCACTGCAGTGGTTTTGGGCTTGCATGAAAAATGTCCATTTGACTATTACTGAGATTTCCACAATATATCTGTTTTAAGACTTATCAAGTTCTGCACCAATGGCCACATTTATTCTCAAGGATTCTGAAAAAAATACACAGGCCCTCATTTAAGAGGCAATCATTTGTAAACTGTATGGGCAGCAATGTAAGTTGTACTTAACATGTTAAGGACTGCTGATGCAGAAATGCCATTCCTGTTGGTATGCATGATACCTAAATTGGGGCCTTCTAGTAGTATATCAGCCCTGTAGGGTTATAATGAGGCATTAACACAGTACCAGCGTTATGAAGGTTAAAGTTCTATATGGCTGCCATTCACACATTGGAACATCACTGCTCCTTCCTACAAAGAGGGATAAACCTCTCTCTGGAAGTGTAGAGATGCTATGACAGCCCTCAATAATTTCAGGATTGCATGTAAGAAGTCAATTTGACTGTTACTCAAATTTCCTCAATATATTTTAAAGTCCTCCACTGATGGCCATGTTAATGTCTGCTCTCGAGTATTTGGGAAAAAGGGAATAAAAGATGCAATCTTCCGTGTAATTATGATTGGGCAGAACTTTGATTAAACAGGCCTGTTGAGAACCAGAATAAATCACCTATGGCATGCTGGCAAGGTAGTAAGGTATAATTGCTGAATCTCACTGCCCTTCAGTCCTAGCTGCCATATTTGCAAATAAAGATTACCTCAGATATGATCCCTGCATAAATTCACATACTAAGCTGCCACTAGGGAAACATGATTCAATATTACTCATACATTGCTGGGTCCCTTAGACTGATTTAGAGATGTGTTGATGTAGTTTGGAATAATTGCTAAACATATCAGTCCTATAATCTAGGTTATCAAGTCTCCAAATGAAAAATGCTCCAGATGTAATTTCTGTTGGAACTCATATTTATAGCTGCCACCTGAAAAGCATCATCCTATACTTCTCACAGAGCACCCAGTGCCTCAGGCTGATTTAGAGGTACATACATATATCAAGGTCATTGTAGGAAATAACCTGTAATGTATATGGACGCAGAAAGGCCACAGAGCACAAGGACAAAAGTGACTTTTTTGTAAAGATGTAGCAGCTTGTGTTGGGATGAAATATAGCTCTGTTGCGTGGGTGCTGTAGTAGAAGGATGTCCTTACATGGCCTCAGGGGGCTGTAGTAGAAGGAGGCCCTTACATAACCTCAAGGTGCTGTAGTAGAAGGAGGCCCTTACATGGCCTCAGGGTGCTGTAGTAGAAGGATGCCCTTACACAGCCACAGGGTGCTGTAGTAGAAGGATGCCCTTACACGACCTCAAGGTGTTGTAGTAGAAGGATGCCCTTACATGGCCTCAGGGTGCTGTAGTAGAAGGATGCCCTTACATGGCCTCAGGGTGCTGTAGTAGAAGGATGCCCTTACATGACCTCAGGGTGCTGTAGTAAAAGGATGCCCTTACACAGCCTCAGGGTGTTGTAGTAGAAGGATTCCCTTACACAGCCACTGGGTGCTGTAGTAGAAGGATGCCCTTACACAGCCACTGGGTGCTGTAGTAGAAGGATGCCCTTACACAGCCACTGGGTGCTGTAGTAGAAGGATGCCCTTACACGGCCTCAAGGTGTTGTAGTAGAAGGATGCCCTTACATGGCCTCAGGGTGCTGTTGTAGAAGGATGACCTTACATGACCTCAGGGTGCTGTAGTAGAAGGATGCCCTTACACGGCCACAGGGTGCTGTAGTAGAAGGATGCCCTTACACAGCCACAGGGTGCTGTAGTAGAAGGATGCCCTTACACAGCCACAGGGTGCTGTAGTAGAAGGATGCCCTTACATGGCCACTGGGTGCTGTAGTAGAAGGACGCCCTTACATGGCCTCAGGGTGTTGTAGTAGAAGGACGCCCTTACATGGCCACTGGGTGCTGTAGTAGAAGGACGCCCTTACATGGCCTCAAGGTGCTCTAGTAGAAGGATGCCCTTACACAGCCACAGGGTGCTGTAGTAGAAGGATGCCCTTACACAGCCACAGGATGCTGAAGTAGAAGGATGCCCTTACACAGCCACAGGGTGCTGTAGTAGAAGGACCCCTTACATGGCCTCAGGGTGCTGTAGTAGAAGGATGCCCTTACACAGCCACAGGGTGCTGTAGTAGAAGGCCGCCCTTACATGGCCTCAGGGTGCTGTAGTAGAAGGATGCCCTTACATGGCCACTGGGTGCTGTAGTAGAAGGAGGCCCTTACATGGCCTCAAGGTGCTCTAGTAGAAGGATGCCCTTACACAGCCACAGGGTGCTGTAGTAGAAGGATGCCCTTACATGGCCACTGGGTGCTGTAGTAGAAGGACGCCCTTACATGGCCTCAAGGTGCTCTAGTAGAAGGATGCCCTTACACAGCCACATGGTGCTGTAGTAGAAGGATGCCCTTACATGGCCGCTGGGTGCTGTAGTAGAAGGATGCCCTTACATGGCCTTAATGTAATAAAGGAGAAGGTCTAACAATACCACAGGGACTGTCCCCAATCTGGTAAATGACACAGGACTGAGAAGGATTTGTCTTGGATCTGTTCTTGGATAGAGCATTTGCCTACTCAGTTAATGGGCTTGTTTCCTACGTGGCTATAATATAAAGGTATCACACGCTAACTAGCTGTTCAATGGCTGCATATTCATTAAAGCATCCTGTGAGTCAAAGGAGTGCTTGATTGCAGTCCCTCCATTGGGGCATACTGATGAACAATTAACACTCCTGCATTACTGTACCCTAAAGAGTTAACAGAAACCAAACAATATTCTAAATCAGCAATAAAACACTCTTTGTGACAATATCATGTGTACTAAAACTGAGCATATTTTGGAGGAGTAGTTGGGTTCCAATAAACAGTGAAGATGACACATGATTGATGCCCAGCATAATACAAAATGTTCTAAAGCAAAGTTGGAGTAGTTCCTCCCATTAATTCATGAATATTGTAGCAATAAAAGTAGGGTTCATTGCAGCAGGCCATCACTTCTTCTCTATCTATACAAACTATGTCGTTGTGAAGTCATAACTTTCTATGAGTGTTTTGTGTGACCCCCGGATAGGTTTTACATCAAACAATGGCTCGTTGTCCCTCCTATCACACGCTGTCTTCTAAGGCTAAAAAGCTCCCAAGTACCCAGTTCATCAACATTTGATAGCTATAGAGTGTTCCTGAATGCCCCTGTGTGCATCTACCTAAAAAAAGGAATCGGGTTAGAAAGTGCTAGATAGTGATGTATGGAGTAAATGTGTGTTCCACAGATGTTTCATGTTTTGAAAAAAAGAAATATTTTAAAAGTAAAAGTGATAATACCTCTGTTGGATACCTAATTACCATGTGGGGTATGAATGTAACGTCATAACTTAGATAGTGTTGAAGGGTTCCTGTAATGCATTGCTGAACCATAGCAACAAACTGAGACAGTACTGCTCAAGGTGGGCATGATCACCCAAGGACTCAAATTAAAGGCCATTGCCTTGCATAAGGTTAATAAGGTTACTGCATTGTTAAACCAGAGGAGTCTGGGTCCTTGTGGGAGATCCTTTCAGCTAAACATAAAATAGCTTTAACATAAAATAGCTTACACAATTAGGATCCAGCCCAGGAACATTTAAGACAATGAGCATGAGTAATCCTTGTAACTCCGAGGTTCCAGCTTCAGGTACCATCAAAGGAACAGGGTAATAGGGTGGGGGGCACACAGCAATAACTTCATTCAGACTCATATGCAGTACTCGAGGCACAAACAATCATTACTTTGTAATAGCCTAAGAACAACATCATTGGATGTGACATGGGAATGATAAAAGAAGGTACATGATCTCCCATTAAAGAGGATATTAGAAAAACCTCATGACATAATAAGAATGATTGACATGCATTGAGGAGGGACATTGCCTGGCAATGACTGTGAACAATACATACAAAAGGCATCAGAGGGTTACGTTATTTTAAGTACCTCAGTCAAGCTCCTCATGCTAACTGGCTACTTCTTCTTAACTTTACCGCTTACAAAGATTTGATATGTGACATTGGTGCATCATTGTTTCTTTTCAGGTCATTTGGGGCAGGTTTGAGGCCTAATTAGTTAGCCAACCATCAAAAATGCTGGAGTGCAACCAAGATGTTTAACAAACCTAGAAGCTCTTGTAACTCAAAGAAACTGGTGACTGGGCAAACAAGTAGTTTGAATATTTATCAATTAAATTCATTCTCTAGTCAAGTTGAGTTAGAAAAGCTTATTTACCACCATTTTATCCTACTTTATATCATACTGCGATGGAAATGGCACAACCATAAGGAGTATACGTCAAATCAAATGGTGATAATAATGAAATATGAGGAGTAGACATCCAGACTTTCCTCAGGAAATGTTCCCACCACTGTGGTGACTATCATACAGTGGCCATGGAAAACATGCTCCTTTATGTGCAGTAATTTCCTTTCACCCTCCAGTTCATCTATGTATTTTATCTAATATGCAGACAATATTACTACTGCATCACCAACACATTTTATTTATCTTTGAGAAATGTTGTGTATTTCTGTGCAAATTTCATTTTATGATATACCATTTTATACCACGATTTCTGGGTTACACAGTGCTTTTTTGGTGTCTATTCCCATCCACATATCTATCGATATTGCACACCCTGTATGCTTTAACATCAATTTTCTAAGGCGTGCAGTTATCCATGGATAACCCGCACCCCGTGCGGTTATCCAGGATAACTGCACGCCTCTCATGTCCTTACATGTCATATGTTACATGTTAAAACTCATGAACTATTCCAGGCCAGGGTAGGGATCGAACCTCCAATCTCAGATCCCAAATCCAACTCCCTATGCACTGCGCCATGCGACTGACGAGATGCCGTGTGCGCTTTCGCTGTCCGGGCGAGGAGGTGTATGTACACTATTTTTCGGCGTGTGCCGCTGCCAAGTCTTGCTATGATACAAAGCCGTGCGCACTGTCACTGTCCGCTGCCGGGCGCAGAAGGAGGAGACGCGGTGGTCTAGCGGTTAGCACGTTGCGCTCAGCCGTGACAGGTCAGTGGATCGAGCCCCGGTCCAGGCGCATCTTTTTTTGTCGTGTGCGCTGTCGCTGTCCGCTGCCGGGAGAGGAGGTTTATGTTACTATGTACACTATTTTTCACCTTGTGCCGCTGCCAAGCCGTGTATTATACACAAACATAACAGCGAGACGCGTCTTTTTTCACCGTGTGCGCTGTCGCTGTCCGCTGCCGGGCGAGGAAGTGTAAGTACCGATCGTGTACACACAATGGCTGGCATCGAGTCCCGGGGAGGGGGAATAATTTTTGTTTTCAACTTGAATTTATTAGTATTCTATTGATTATTTATTGGTTTTGTGGTATAAAATAAGTAGTCAATGGATAACTCATGACTTGTGTGTGTTAGCAAAGGCTAATAACACTCGGCCTATGGCCGTGTGTCATTATCCTTCACTAACACACACTTGTCATGAGTTATCCATTGGTTACTTGTTCAACATCCCTGTCTTAGATGCAGCTAAAGTGCACATATAAACCCCTAGTATGTGCTATGGCATCAGTTGAAGTTAAAGGTACACATTATAATCTACAACATTTTGATGTCATCTTTAAAATACAGCTCTCCTGACACCATTTCTTAACAGACTGTCAACGGACGGTTACATGTGGTGAAGTGAATATACACGGAATCCAGGGAAGTTCATTTGATCCTTTTATTACATAGCTGACATGAGTGTTTCATAAGGGTGGTAACAATGATAACACTCGCCAAGATCTAAGCTCTGCCTCCAATCCTATAACTCAACCTGTCGTAGGTTCTAAGTATAGGTGTAAGGTGTAAGTTGGGAGAGATGATCTTAGAATAGATCGATTGGGAGCTGCTCAAGCTACCTTATATACTAAGGGCTTGAGCAGCTCACAGTGTTGTGAAATGTTCTGTACATGTGGCTCAATAGAATAGTGACACATGTCACAAAGAGAGAGTGCCACCTGTGGGTAGATTATGTTAATGAGGATTGAGAGGAGATTGTGAAATACCCTCTCATTCCAAATATGGCACCACAGGTGGATCGCACTTCCTCCAGTTGGACTGAGTAGATAAGGGTGGAATGTTATTACATCCTTGTACCTTATGTCACAGAGTCTAATGGAGGAAGTGTGTTTGTGATGACTAAAGGATCCTGGTTCCTGTTGAGGAATACAGGAGATTATTGAGTGTGGATCATGGGCAGAGCTTAGGCTTTATATGGCGAAGAATTTAGTAAATATGAAAAATAATAATAATACCCAGAATGGTCCATTGACAAATCCCCACATTCCTACTCGTCTCTGCACGAGTGTAAAGGGAGAAAAACAAGTAGAAAAGATGAGGCTTTACCAAGTCCATTGACAATTATGGGTATTATGATACAAAGACCGGGTTTTGTGAAAAACCTGATGGGTTTGACATTATATGCAGTATAAAAAAAAGGTTCCTTTATGGAATTACAAAAATACAGTTTGTGTGGATCAAGTGACTTAATCTATGTACACAGGTTATAAATGCAGGGTATGTACAATGCTTAAAAATATATATGTACCGGTCTGTTATCGTGGGAAAATGAAAATTTTTCTGATTTGATAACATGTTGGTTTTATACATTAATACGCAATGAAAAATATCCAGATGAAAGTTAACCAAGTTTGGTGATTCTTGGTATTGTGGGGTCAACAATCAACACAAGGGTGATGAATTTTTGGCTCCACATTACCAAGGCTTATAACTGAAGTTGTGTAGGGTCTGCTACACAGTCGGGTATAAGGTATAAGTCAAGGTGATATTCAGTGTTACTGTTGACTAGAAACATGGTAATTTTCATGAAAATATACAAAGGTGAGATGTGTACAACCTGTTGCTTATCGATAACTAATTTGACTAAAACTCATAAATACATGTCATAGTTGAGCTTAAAAAAACAGTGGTAAAGGTGATGAATTTTATAGCACCTAGAGAGGCAAGCCAGAAGGGTATTTTTGGTGTTTCTCTCATAAAATTCATCAAAAATTATAAATTAACGTCACAATTGTGTCTCAGCGATTTGGATTTAAAATATGGTTATACAAAAATTCGTTTTGAAAAAGTGTCTATTTGTGTTTCTTCAAGTGTAAATTTGGGTGTATACTGCTGGGAAATAGGTTCTGATGTTCCTTATGGTGATATTGTCATTTGTGGCCTGAAAAGTTCCATGGCGAGGAAGCCATTGGGTTATAAGTTGCCATGTTGTTTTGGTGTTGGTTGTTTCTCAACCTATAGTTTGTCTGTCATGGGTTGCAGACAGGCCATGGTCAATACAGAGAAAGGACGTGAGATTAATATCATTTTGTCAATGTACAAAACCTAAGTACAGAGCTCAATTGATTTGTTTGGCTTGGCGCGGGTCCTGTATCCAGGGACACTATGGTTAGTTTATCTAAATTCCACCAGGTGGTGGTAGCGAGCTGGCGCTGCACCGTAATGGCGAAAAATCAGATAAGTTATGGGGATTAATAAAGGTATGACCTGCTCAGGTCGACTCCTACCTGTCTCAAATATCCTAAAAAGTAACTCTGTTGATGCTGATCGAAGGGAAATTTAAATTTTTGGGCCAAAATGGGGGGGGCGAGAAAAAAAAAAAAAATTTCTTTCCTGTGTCGCCAAAATTTTGATCCGGGCTGCTATAAAAGGGGGGTATGCGATGTCATAATGTTACATAATCATGGAGGTCTACAAGGTAGACATCGCTCTGCCTAACGGCACGATCCTACATGTAGTGATCACCATGACGGGCGGATTATAAGTATATTTTGGTTCACAAAGGGGGTGATGCTTGAATTTTTGATAATTTTGAGGGTCGAGACATGGGGCATTTTGGTCTAATCCACTTCTTGGATTGTGTTTCAGCATCACACAGATCCAGTGGATAATTGTTCCGCCCGGGGGTATGCCGAATGGCTACTGAGGTAAGTTCGATCTGAGCGAGTTAAAGTTTGAGCATGTGCTAATGTTGTTGTTGTGGTAGGGATGCCACGTGCGGATGTCACATGACCGATGGTAGTCATGGTGATGGCCGTGACGTCCGTCAGTTTCGGTAACTAAAACGAAACCAAGATGGCGCCGGGCTGCCACGTATGGCGCGAAAGTTGTCTGGCTGATTACATCGATCGGGCCAGACGCTGCAGCCGGTGCCAATATTGATGAACATTAGTGTAGGCCGATCTATTGTGTTAGTTAGGCTTAGCTGTGGCTATGATGTTGTTTAACTCAGTGTGGTTGAAGATGGCTGTGTATGGGTGTGTTTTGGGCGTCTTGCGGAGGCTGGGGGTTCAGTGTGGGGCGGGGGGGAGTGGGGTGAAGGGTAGGCTAGATGGGGGGGGCGATCCCCACATAAGCGTCTTTGCGGCGTATGTGTAAGGGCTACCTGCCATCCCCACATAAGTGTGATGGTATCTTCCAAACGCTACTGACATTTGGGTATAACCTCGGGACGGTCCTAAGTTATATGATTGTGGGAGTGGCCGGTAGTCGCTGAGGTGGGACGGTGGTCTCCGTCATGAACCGAAATCGGCCATGTTGGAATGGTGAGTCGAAATTTTACCTACCATAGACTATGTATGTGGCCCTCCAGCCAGGTTGAGTTTAAACATATATAGATAGTTGGGGCGCTGGGCTTCTTGGGGTTTAGCAGAGCCCAAAATTGCTTTGCCGCCGTTTGGGCCCGAGCCTTCTATCTGGTATGCTCTCCTGGATCGGGGGACAATGCCGCGGCTAGACTCGCCGGGCATTCACTATTACAGCGTGGGGACACCTGTTCTTTAAATAGAATGGGTGATTCCCCCGTTGTCATGGTTACGGGCATACTGACAAAACGGTTTGTTTTGATTTTGCCAGTGCACATGTACTCTACTGCAATAGTGACTCATACAAATTTTGATTTGGGGGGGAAATGGGGCTTGGGTGGTTGAGTGGGGGGGGGCTTGGTTTTGTGTGAGAGAAAAAGGTGAGGTGTGGGGCGCGGTGAATTTTGGGAATTTTGGGATGGGAAAAATGAAAGGTTTTATACAAAATTTCGGGGGGTCTGTTGTTTGGGGTGTGTTGCTAATAGGACACTGGTAGGCATACTTTCTAAAATAGACTAGCTTGTTAGGTTAATCCATGGCTAGTAATTGATGTATTTTTACCCTGACTTTTTGTAAGAGGTTCAGTGACTAGTAAGCTAAGATGGTTCAATACAGTGGTGGAGGCGTTTGGCTTGATAACAATGAACAGCTTGCCAAACAGATCCATGGCCTTGCTCTTATTTGCCATGTGGGCCTAGAAGGCTATGGATGGGCCACCCTGGGTTGAATCCATATGACTTTGGTGCCTTAAGGCTTAAAAATTAGTATTAAATAAATGGGTAATCTAAGGTAGGATGGGTTGTGTGTGGGGTGGGTGGGGTGGGTGGGGTGTTGCCAAAAGGTTGATAAGTAATATCTAAAGTGGTCAGGTCGTCGTAGAAAGGCATGAAGTGGACTGCGAATTCAACTATCACATTTTACAAAGCACTCTGGGCGCACACTACCATTGGCATGTAATGGGTATCTGGGTCACATGATGGCATAATCCATCATTGTCATGCTAGAACGATTGATGACGCTACTAATGGACACATAAGACAAAACCTACCTGGGCTGGTTGCATGGCAGCCTCGGCATTTGGCCCTGCGGTCTCCGGATACTTGCTCCATATGGTGACTGGGTTTGGTAAGTTTGGTATATTGTTTGGGAAGTGGGAAAGATGGGGGTAGAGTGAGGCTTATAAGCACTTCATGAGGTTGGCTAATTCCTCATTACATGCCTCCCGATGAGGTATGTCTCACCCATATATGGCGCGGAGCCTGGCTATTGGTTGATATGTAAATTTTAAGGGGCACCCAGGCCTTGGTGCGGATGATCATTGGATGATCTGGATATTGTAGTATGACTAGGAGGGGAGTGATGGCTGTGGAGCTGAGATTAGTCAGCTTACCAGGGGTGCACTTGTACCTGTTGTGTTAACACAGCAGGGAAACGTGCTGAGTTATTAGATTAGTGTCTCACCAAACATTCCAGTACCAATGGTAAACAGAGGTATAAACACGGATCAGGATGCAAGAGAGCTGCTCTCCTACAGTAGGCCGTCATTTGGTAATACCTTAGGGTACAGAGGAGCCCTGAGCTTGTAACAAACCGGCGCATGCATGCCCCAATTTAATGGGACACAAACCGAGCGTACGCTGTGACCGTGGGTAATTTATGTGGCGTGCCAACCAGATCATCCAGTTTACGGCTGCCTGAGCCTTCAGAAAATTAAATAAAATTTTTGGCAATGTCACCCACTTAGTTGTGGTACTAAGGTTTTGATATTTTGGAGGGGATAATTGGAATTTGTGGAAAAATAAAACATAAATAAAAGGTGAATTTGGTGGTTCTAATGAGTACTCTCCATTGAAATAATATATGGGAAATGGAGAGGGAACATCTATTACACGAAGAAAATTTGCCTATAGTGTCTGGGTGGTTCTATGTATGTCTGTTTCAAGGGCGGTAAGAAGGTTACCATGGGTGGATTTGTTAGGAATATTAGATTGGGGTGTAGGGCTGGGGTGGGGGTGTTGGGGGGGGTTGTGGTAGAGGGGGGGGGTCTATACTCTGACTATAGACATTGTAGGATGTTTTTGGAGGAAAAGGGGTCTTATCAGCCAGTAACACTGTGAGTCTAAGGTTCCTAACATATTTCAAAAATGTGTGCTTGCTATTCTATCAGCCATTTGTCAACGGACGGTTACATGTGGTGAAGTGAATGTACACGGAATCCAGGGAAGTTCATTTGATCCTTTTATTGCATAGCTGACATGAGTGTTTCATAAAGGTGGTAACAATGATGACACTCGCCAAGATCTAAGCTCTGCCTCCGATCCTATAGCTCAACCTGTCGTAGGTTCTAGGTATAGGTGTAAGGTGTAAGTTGGGAGAGATAATCTTAGAATAGATAGCTTAGAATAGAAGGATTGGGAGCTGCTCAAGCTACCTTTTATACTAAGGGCTTGAGCAGCTCACAGTGTTGTGAAATGTTCTCTACATGTGGCTCAATAGAATAGTGACACATGTCACAAGGAGAGAGTGCCACCTGTGGGTAGATTATGTTAATGAGGATTGAGAGGAGGTTGTGAAATATCCTCTCATTCCAAATATGGTACCACAGGTGGATCGCACTTCCTCCAGTTGGACTGAGTAGATAAGGTTGGAATGTTATTACATCCTTGTACCTTATGTCACAGAGTCTAATGGAGGAAGTGTGTTTGTGATGACTAAAGGATCCTGGTTCCTATTGAGGAATACAGGAGATTTTTGAGTGTGGATCATGGGCAGAGCTTAGGTTTTATATGGCGAAGAATTTAGTAAATATGAAAAATAATAATAATACCCAGAATGGTCCATTGACACATTTCTGGTTAATAAAAACAAGGAGGCGCCATAATCAACGAGAGCTCTATACAAGTGGTTGTCCATGTTAACAGATACTGCACTCTTAGTCAATTCTATATCAACGAAAATGGCCTTACCTTGCTGTCCATATTGACCAGACTTACTTTTAGGCTCCAGAATCGAGGTATCCTGGCTGTGCTTTTCATCGTCAGTGCAAGAGTCCTGGAGGTGTGAGAGTCAATTGAGAGTTAACTTCTGCTTCAGTAGTAGGAACAGGAGTAGTGGTGGGCGGTCCTGTGGTCGGGTCCTGTAGGGTAGGGGGCAGGGACTATAGGTGCTGTAGTTCCGTTCCCTGAATCCTAATCATTGCTGCTGCTCCTGGGGCTGTCGCTGTCAGCGTCAGATTGTGGCGCTGTAAAGCTTCTACCAGGGGGGTATAGCTGGGTCATTTTGAAGGCGTCAGGTGATGGAGTTTGCCTCTGGAGGTGGTGTGTAGTATCACTTGAGGAATGGTTGGGCGCGTCTTGCCCAGGTGATGTAAAGGTGCGTTGTTCTGAAGCTGGCTCCTTGGGTTATGTCTCACTATTGCTCATGTTTAATGAGAGGTTGGTAGTGGGATATTCTTGGAGGGTTCATCCACTATCGTGTCAACGGACGGTTACATGTGGTGAAGTGAATATACACGGAATCCAGGGAAGTTCATTTGATCCTTTTATTGCATAGCTGCCATGAGTGTTTCATAAGGGTGGTAACAATGATAACACTCGTCAAGATCTAAGCTCTGCCTCCGATCCTATAACTCAACCGGTCATAGGTTCTAGGTATAGGTGTAAGGTGTAAGTTGGGAGAGATGATCTTAGAATAGATCGATTGGGAGCTGCTCAAGCTACCTTATATACTAAGGGCTTGAGCAGCTCACAGTGTTGTGAAATGTTCTGTACATGTGGCTCAATAGAATAGTGACACATGTCATAAAGAGAGAGTGCCACCTGTGGGTAGATTATGTTAATGAGGATTGAGAGGAGATTGTGAAATATCCTCTCATTCCAAATATGGCACCACAGGTGGATCGCACTTCCTCCAGTTGGACTGAGTAGATAAGGTTGGAATGTTATTACATCCTTGTACCTTATGTCACAGAGTCTAATGGAGGAAGTGTGTTTGTGATGACTAAAGGATCCTGGTTCCTGTTGAGGAATACAGGAGATTATTGAGTGTGGATCATGGGCAGAGCTTAGGCTTTATATGGCGAAGAATTTAGTAAATATGAAAAAATAATAATAATACCCAGAATGGTCCATTGACAAGACTATGACTGCTCACTTTCATGTTACATCACAGGTCAATAGTATTGGGCACTATGACAGCCCTACCAAACACAAAAACTACATGCTGATCACACAGAACAGTCATATGGTTCTACCATTACTAGGACTAACTTCTGAGGTTATTCAATCATAAACTTGGCTGTGTGCAGAGGAAGTGCCTTAGCAAATGGCCTCATGAAGGCAGTGATGGTATTTAAGTGAACTTCACAAATGCTTTCCATAATTATCTTGCTGCAAAGCATCTTAAAAACTGTTTTAAAACAAATGGGTATGATGGAAAATCGATTACGGCCGCCAGTCCTAAAACTAAGAATTATTGTGACATCATATGCTGCACACAGATATTCACTCATCTTTACATATACCAATTATAATTTACATGGTAAAATACTCAATTTGTGAAATTCTACTCCTGTTTTTAGGCATACTACTAGGTGGCCAGCTTCGTTGCATTCTACCATTTACTTGGCTTCCAGAGCTCACAGAATTATTTATGGAAGAGGGAGTGAGTTCCTCTATGTATATTTGTTCCCAGTGTCTCTTTGTTCATAGTTGTGTTTATATCATAAAATGTCACTGCAGTCAAATACTAATTTACTCTCTGTACCACTTTACAAGGTAAATAGCCTTGTGATATCAATATTATTTCCATTAGGCTCTTCTGGGAATATTTTATTGTACTACACGTTGTCTATTGACAACAAACTAAGTTAGCCTTGAGCAAAATAATGCAATGCTTATGATTATCGAAAGACAAGAAAGATTGGCAGTGTTAATATGTGAATTGATCTAAGTAAGAGCCGTGTAGGGAATAAGCCCATCACAGTGCACACTTATGAATAGATGCTACAGCATATATGTCTCACTGTAAACACCAATTTCCCTGTGCACTGCATTTCACCTTTTTCAATTATTTTAAATGAGATATAATTGATAACTTCAATCTGTTGGAGTCTACATACTGGATAATTCACTAACTGTTACAGTGTCCATTCATCATGTGTGACGCGATCTGCAAAAAGGGGGCTTAGTGCAGGGGGCTTTAAGACCCCTTCTCCCAGTACATGTCACATGTAGTGCTTCTAGTGAGCCTGGGCATGTCTCTTGGCATTTTAGTTCAGCCTACACACACTAGGTGTCAGGGCAGTGTTTTTCTGGCACTGTAACTTTTACTCACAGCTCTGTATTACTGTGAAATAGGCCCATACACCTATATATAAATAACTGTGTTTTTTGTTTGCCCATATTTCTGTGAGTTTCTCTTACGACCTAGCAGCGAGAATGTGATTAAAGATTATTCTATTAGGAAAAGAATAAGTTCACTTCTTAGTTTGAAACTACTTGATTGCGAAAATGCATGTGCACAGAATAGAACTGTAACACTGAACAAGGGGCTTTTATAACAGAATTATCTTTAAATTGCAGAGTTGTGTTTCTTTCACTTGAAGGGGGTCCCGTGGGAGTTTACAAGATGAGCTCTACTAAAAAGACTATGATGCATGACTACTCCGCTGACAAAGGCGTATTAAGGCATGTAAGAAGTGCAACGATGGCATTTTCCCTCCCACATCTCCTCACCCATCAGTGAGCTATTAAAAGATGATAGACATGGTAGATAAGGCTGTTGGTTATCAGGCTCAATTCCATAGCACTGTGCTGATAACGGTGAGGATGCAAGAGGTGGATGAGACATAGCCCTCCATGTGTCAAATACCAGTAACAATGAAGGCATCATGATTGTGTCGTACCATGGTGCATTGTTATGACAATTAAGGGTTCTTGTTGTAGTAGTGCATCATGCCATCTGGTCAGCATGATACAGCAGTGAAGTGCTAGAATCACCAACCCTCCAGTAGAGTGTCAGAATGATGCACATTTGTAGGCCTGGTGAGTTACTCACCCGGTCTGAATTTAAGCATCATGGTGACTTATATATGGATGCATTACATAGATACATTATACTGGCCTCTAATGGGCTAAGCTCTTGTTTATAACTCACCCATAGCAAATTCACACATTTTGCTGAACGCACGTGTTATCCTACCTTCTGTATGTGAGAGGAATAAAGGCCATCCGAAGGGTGGAATATTTGAGGGTTTTACCCAACCCCAACTACTTGTGTCATGTTGGTTCTTATAGTCACTAAGTGAGCCGAAGAGCAATCTATAAATGTGTACATCAAAATGTCTATGTTCTGACATTCTACCCTATTGTAAATGAGACATATGTGGTGTAGGTTGCCATGACAGATGTTTTCCTTTTACATAATCATATCCACCCATTATTGTCCTCAGCTCAGTCAACTTCATAAAATACCATTTCAACCAAAGGCAATTAAATTTAAAACGAGGATGGATTGTATGAATTGATTACCTCTGTTTAGTTTCATTTACATTTAGACAATTTCTGCATGCTCAGAAGCTCTTTGCTTTCCAATGACTCTCATTTGCTCTAAACACTGCCTTCTCAGATTTCAACACCATCATCGTTTTAAAGGTGACTTTAGTTTGCAACATTTTTATCTCATTTGCAAAGGTTCTGCACCAATCCTGCTGTCTGTTGGTATACATGTGCTATACACCCACCAGTTTGAGGTACTGAATACAATAGAAGCACAAGGAGCTTATTAAGGAGTCCTGACCGATTCACGACAGTTCTTCCGCCTTTATATCTCTAGTTTTCCCCCGAATAGTCCAGAATTGATGGAACTGTCGGCCTGATCACCAGCTATGGTCCTTCTCCCTGACCTAAGACTGGCTTTGCACATGTCCAACCTGACATTCAGCACCAGACATTGCAAAAATAGTACTATAGTACACAATCAGTGGAACTTGGTGTAAGAGATGTGTCTTTAAAAAGCCCATCCTTGAAACACTGTTATTTCAGCAAGGTGCATAAAATGCTGGTGTTAGACAAAAAATGCATGCTCAACATACATGGAGAACTCATGCATTAGCTGCACTTAATATGTTAAGTTTCGTTGATGCAGAAATGGTCTGCATGAAATTTATGTTGGTCCCCAGTAGTGTGCCAAACCTGTAGGGGTGGCATAGTGCATTAATGCAGTATAAGCCTTTTAAGGGTTACAGGTGGAAAGTAGCTCTTTACCTCTGGGATTTACACCTTTAGAGAATCATTAGTGCTTCTTCTTAACCCCTCTTAAGAGGTTTGCATTGACACTGTATAGGCTTTTCTCTAGTAGTTAAGAGGTACTCACTGCAGTGATTTTCGGCTATGGTGATTTTGTACCCGGCAGTGATATTGGGCTTGCATGAAAAATGTCCATTTGACTATTACTAAGATTTCCACAATATATCTGTTTTAAGACTTTTCAAGTTCTGCACCAATGGCCACATTTATTCTCAAGGATTATGAAAAAAAATACACGGGCCCTAATTTAAGAGGCAATCTTTTGTCATTTGTTTTGTTAACTTTTGTAAACTGTATGGGCAGCAATGTAGCCAAAGTGCTGGTAAGCAGACTTACAATAAATGCCCAACATATAAGGACATATTATAAGTTGTACTTAACATGTTAAGGACTGCTGATGCAGAAATGCCATTCCTGTTGCTATGCATGATACCTAAATTGGGGCCTTCTAGTAGTATATCAGCCCTGTAGGGTTATAATGAGGCATTAACACAGTACCAGCGTTATGAAGGTTAAAGTTCTATATGGCTGCCATTCACACATCGGAACATCACTGCTCCTTCCTACAAAGAGGGTTCCATTAACATTAGATAAACCTCTCTCTGGTAGTGTAGAGATGCTATGACATCCCTCAGTAATTTTAGGATTGCATGTAAGAAGTCAATTTGACTGTTCCTCAAATTTCCTCAATATATTTTAAAGTCCTCCACTGATGGCCATGTTAATGTCTGCTCTCGAGTATTTGGGAAAAAGGGAATAAAAGATGCAATCTTCCGTGTAATTATGATTGGGCCGAACTTTGATTTAACAGGCCTGTTGAGAACCAGAATAAATCACCTATCGCATGCTGGCAAGGTAGTAAGGTATAATTGCTGAATCTCACTGCCCTTCAGTCCTAGCTGCCATATTTGCAAATAAAGATTACCTCAGATATGATCCCTGCATAAATTCACATACTAAGCTGCCACTAGGGAAACATGATTCAATATTACTCATACATTGCTGGGTCCCTTAGACTGATTTAGATATGTTTTGATGTAGTTTGGAATAATTGCTCAAAATATCAGCCCTATAGTCTAGGTTATCAAGTCTCCAAATGAAAATGCTCCAGATGTAATTTCTGTTGGAACTCATATTTATAGCTGCCACCTGAAAAGCATCATCCTATACTTCTCACAGAGCACCCAGTGCCTCAGGCTGATTTAGAGGTACATACTTATATCAAAGTCATTGTAGGAAATAACCTGTAATGTATATGGATGCAGAAAGGTCACAGGGCACAAGGACAAAAGTGACTTTTATGTAAAGATGTAGCAGCTTGTGTTGGGATGAAATATAGCTCTGTTGCATGGGTGCTGTAGTAAGAAGGAGGCCCTTACATGGCTCAGGGTGCTGAAATAGAAGGATGCCCTTACACGGCCACTGGGTGCTCTAGTAGAAGGATGCCCTTACATTGTCTCAATGTAATAAAGGAGAAGGTCAAACAATACCACAGGGACTGTCCCCAATCTGGGAAATGACACAGGACTGAGAAGGATTTGTCTCGGAACTGTTCATGGATAGAGCATTTGCCTACTCAGTTAATGGGCTTGTTTCCTACATGGCTATAATATAAAGGTATCACAGTCTAACTAGCTGTTCAATGGCTGCATATTCATTAAAGCATCCTGTGAGTCAAAGGAGTGCTTGATTGCAGTCCCTCCATTGGGGCATCCTGATGAACAATTGACACTCATGCATTACTGTACCCTAAAGGGTTAACATAAACCAAACAATATTCTAAATCAGCATTAAAACACTCTTTGTGACAATATCATGTGTACTAAAATTGAGCATATTTTGGAGGAGTAGTTGGGTTCCATTAAACAGTGCAGATGACACATGATTGATGCCCAGCAAAATACAAAATGTTCTAAAGCAAAGTCGGATTAGTTCTTCCCATTAATTCATGAATATTGTAGCAATAAAAGTAGGGTTCATTGCAGCAAGCCATCACTTCTTCTCTATCTATACAAACTATGTCGTTGTGAAGTCATAACTTTCTATGAGTGTTTTGTGTGACCCCCGGATAGGTTTTACATCAAACGATGGCTCTTTGTACCTCCTATCACACGCTGTCTTCTCATGCTAAAAAGGTCCCAAGTACCAATAACAGGTTCCACCGTTATCATCATTATCAGAATAGCACAGGACAGTAAAGTGATGTAAGTGTTGTTCACGACACTAGTTCATCAACATTTGATAGCTATAGAGTGTTCCTGAATGCCCCTGTGTGCATCTACCTAAAAAAGGAATCAGGTTAGAAAGTGCTAGGTAGTGATGTATGAAGTAAATGTGTGTTCCACAGATGTTTCATGTTTCGAAAAAAAAGAAATATTTTATAATACCTCTGTTAGATACCTAAGTACCATGTGGGGTATGAATGTATCATCATGACGTTGTTGAAGGGTTTCTGTAATGCATTGCTTAACCATGGCAACTAACTGAGACAGTACTGCTCAAGGTGGGCACGATCACCCAAGGACTCAAATCAAAGGTCATTGCCCTGCATAACATCATGGAGCAGCATAACGTTTCAACATCATCATTTAATGAGGGTACAGCATTTTTAAAGCAGAGGAGTCTGGGTCCTTGTTGGAGAACTTTTCAGCTAAACATAAAAAAGCTTAAACATAAAATAGCTTACACAATTAGGATCCAGCCCAGGAACATTTTAGACAATGAGCGTTAGTAATCCTTGTAACTCCTGAGTTCCAGCTTCAGATACCCTGAAAGGGAAAGGGTCACAGGATGGGGGGAACAGCAATAACTTCATTAAGAGTCATGTGCAGTACTTGAGGCAAACCTTTACTTTGTAATAGCCTAAGAACAACATCATTGGCCGTGACATGGGAATGATAAAAGAAGGTACATGATCTCCCATTAAAGGATCCAGGGGAGGGGATATTAGAAAAACCTTATGACATAATAAGATAAGAATGATTAACATGCATTTAGATGGGACATTGCCTTGCAATGACTGTGAACAATACATACAAAAGGCATCAGAGGGTTACGTTTGAATATTTATCAATTAAATTCATTCTTCAGTTAAGTTGGGCAGAAGAGTTTATTTACCACCATTTTATCCTACTGTACATCATACTGCAATGGAAATGGCACGACCATGTCGAGTAAAACTCAAATCAAATGGTAATAATAATGAAATTTGAGGAGTAGACATCCAGACTTTCCTCAGGAAATGTTCCCATTACTGTGGTGACTATCATACAGTGGCCATGGAAAACATGCTCCTTTCTGTACAGTAATTTCCTTTCACCCTCCAGTTCATCTATGTCTTTTATCTAATACATGCAGACAATTTTCCCACTGCGTCACCAACACATTTCATTTACTTTTGAGAAATGTTGTGTATTTCTGTGCAAATTTCATTTTATGATATACCATTACATCCCTGTCTTTGATGCAGCTAAAGTGCACACATAAACCCCTGATATGTGATATGGCATCAGTTGAAGTTAAAGGTACACATTATAATCTACAACATTATGATGTCATCTTTAGAATATAGCTCTCCTGAGACCATTTCCTAACAGACTGTGACTGCTCACTTTCATGTTACATCACAGGCCAATAGTATTGGGCACTATGAAAGCCCTACCAAACACTTTGTAAAAACTACATGCTGATCGCACAGAATAGTCATATGGTTCTACCATTACTAGGACTAATTTCTGAGGTTATTCAATCATAAACTTGGCTGTGTGCAGTGGAAGTGCCTTAGGAAATGATCTTATGAAAGCAGTGATGGTATTTAAGTGAATCTTCACAAATGCTTTCCATAATTATCTTGCTGCAAAGCATCTTAAAAACTGTATAAAAATCTATTACGGCCAGCACTCCTAAAACTAAGAATTATTGTGACGTCATATGCTGCACACAGACATTCACTCATCTTTACATATACCAATTATAATTTACATGGTAAAATACTCAATTTGTAAAATTCTACTCCTGATTTTAGGCATACTACTTCGTTGAAATCTACCATTTACTTGGCTTCCAGAGCTCACAGAATTATTTATGGAAGAGGGAGTGATTTCCTCTAGGTATATTTGTTCCCAGTTGATGTTCATAGCTGTGTCCATATCATAAAATGTGACTGCAGTCAAATACTAATTTACTCTCTGTACCACTTTACAAGGTAAAAAAGCCTTGTGATATCAATATTATTTCCATTAGGGTCTTCTGTTCTCTTAACATTGTTTCTGTTTGATTTATCAGCATGTTGATGAATTTCTACTTTGCCTGGGGAACATTTTATTGTACCTAAAGTTGTCTATTGACAACGGACTAAGTTAGCCTTGAGCATAAAAATGCAATGCTCATGATTGATGAAAGACAAGAAAGATTGGCAGTGTTAATATGTGAATTGATCTCAGTAAGAGCCATGTAGGGAATGCGCCCATCACCGTGCACACTTATGGATAGATGCTACAGCAAATATGTCTCACTGTAAACAGCAATTTCCCTGTGCACTGCATTTCACCTTTTTCAATTTTTTTTAAATGAGATAGAATTGATAACTTTAATGTGTTTGAGTCTACATAATAATTCACTAACTGTTACAGTGTCCATTCATCATGTAGTGCTTCTAGTGAGCCTGGGCATGTCTCTTGGCATTTTAGTTCAGCCTACACACACTAGGTGTCAGGGCAGTGTTTTTCTGGCACTGTAACTTTTACACACAGCTCTGTATTACTGTGAAATAGGCCCATACACCTATATATAAATAACTGTGTTTTTTGTTTGCCCATATTTCTGTGAGTTTCTCTTACGACCTAGCAGCGAGAATGTGATTAAAGATTATTCTATTAGGAAAAGAATAAGATCATTTCTGGGTTTGAAATTACTTGATTGTGAAAATACATGTGCACAGAATAGAACTGTAACATTAGGAACAAAGAGCTGAGATGGGCTTTTACAACAAAAGAATTATCTTTACATCTCAGAGTTGTGTTTCTTTCCTTTGAAGGGGTTGCGGGGGAGTTTCCAATATGAGCTCTACTAAAAAGACTATATGATGCATCACTACTCCACTGACAAAGAGGGATCAATGTATGTAAGAAGTGTAAAGATGGCATTTTTCCTCCCACATCCCCTCACCCCTCAGTGGGCAATTATAAGATGATAGACCTGGTAGATAAAGTTGTTGTGTATTAGACTCAATCCCATGGTACTGTGCTGATAAGGGTGAGGATGCAAGAGGGGGATGAGACATAGCCCTCCATGTGTCAAATACCAGTAATAATGCAGGCATCATGATTGTGTGGTACCATGGTGCATTGTAATGACAACAAAGGGTTCTTGTTATAGGAGTGCATCATGCCATCATCTGGTCAGCATGATGCATCAATGATGTGCTAGAATCACCAACCCTCCAGTAGAGTGTCAGAATGATGCAGAATTGTAGCCCTGGTGAGTTACTCAACCGGTCTAAATTTAAGCATCATTGTGACCTATATATGGACACATTGCATAGATACATTAATGGCCTCTAATGGGATAAGCTCTTGTTTATTACTCACCCGTAGCAAATTCACACATTTTGCTGAACGCACGCGTTATCCTACCTGCTGTATGTGGGAGGAATAAAGGACTTCTGAAGGGTGAAAGATTTGAGGGCTTTGCCAAACCCCAACTACTTGTGTCATGTTGGTTCTTATAGTCACTAAGTGAGCCGAAGAGCCACCAATTTATTAGAAGTGATCCAAACCATTACAGGAGTTCTCATGTAGAAATGTTGTGAATCAGATGAAAATATGCAGGCATGGTATATGGCCGTATACTTTATTATTCCTCTACTTTTAGCCATCCTAAATAGGCTTATACAGCATTCTAATATATCTGAATATCATGATACATCGGAATATTGATACAAAAATTGTGATAATTGAAATCGGAAAAAAAATGACATCCCTATCTTAAAATGTCAAGAAACTTTATTAAGGAATAAATTTGAAAACGTTAGGATTAAGACTTTCTGTCTGTGTAAATGAATAGGGTAGAAAGCATGTTGAAATGATGTTCCTTTAAAGTAGGAACTTTTATCAAGGTTTTTATCACATGCTATTTACATAAACTTTTCTAATTAGGTGTTCTATTCATATATTGGTTATACCGATATGGAGATGCCTTTTGTGTCAGGGAAATAGATATATATTTGTAAATATGTGACCCATCCTAACCAAATGGTACGGAAGTCACAAATAGAAAATGTTTAGATACTGCTGTATTCATTTACAGTTTGAGCTTTGATTTGGTATATAACACTTGCATATTTGAACCAGGTTGCCCTCTGTGGGTTGTCTAGCAGTAAATATAGTTGTATCAATTAATAAAAGATTAAACTTGTGTTGTAAATTTCTGAAAGAGAGATAGACAGGAAAGGTTTGTCATGCTGCACCATATTGGAGGAGATGATAACACAGAGCAAATGCCCCCTCAACTTTAAAGTTCAAGTTCCCAACATGAAAATGACAACAAATTCCCTGGTCTTATCTCCTGTCCAAATGTACTGAAATATTGCAACGTATCATACCTGATATTGAGACCAAGAATCACGATTATATCCCATGCAGTAACTAAAATTGTAAATCTATAAACTAATCTAATATCCCCTATGCATCCCCATGCATTAAACTATAGGAAAAGTTTGTGACATTGATAAAGATTGGAATGATAGTCATCTGAATGACATCCCAACAGTACCCCAAGTGTCTTGCTGTTTTCACCATGCATCCTTCCTGTCCTTGTCATGCAACCTAAGTGTCTGCTACCTAAGTCTCTTCGCTCCTAAAGTGCAGGTCTGTTGCCGCTCATCACATCCCTCCTGCAATGGATGGCTTAGCTCTGTGCCTATTCTTTCACAGGAGATCTGTCCAGTGAAATAACTCACGGAGGAGACAGGTCAGTGAAAGACAGACATGTTCACACGACCTTACCTCCTGTGGAATGATGTGAATGGGGTGATAAATGTGGTTGATACACTCCTGTCCCTCTATACAATTTCTTACCAGCTGCATTGGTGAATAACACCAAAATCAGGTACAGGGATGATGTAATCGTCAACCAATGAGATAATTCTCTTCGTTCACTTCAGAATATTTGCTGTGCAACTAGTACCCAATCCCACAGCACTTATCTCAACAGATACCACATTTACCAATGGCAGCACCCACTGGAAACTATGGAAAGGCCTATAGGAAACGAGAGCTGGATCCTCATATTGCCCCTAGATCTGTATGGTAGATTGGATGGAGGTGCCTGGGGACATTGCACGGGTAGGTGGAGATTAAATCGCCAGTCACCTCACCTAGTTATCCGCCTCCGAACACAGAGCCAAGAAAACAACATTGTGCAGCTTGTTTTGCAGGTGAAGGAGGAATAGAGTGAGAAAATATCAAGCCTACACTTTAAGAAATAACTGTTGAATCTCGAAAGCAGGGAGCCTGGACAACCAGGACTATTAGGGATCCTGAACAACTAATTAACACCCATAGTGGCAGTGAAGCATTGTAGTTTCTACAATGAAGTGGCACAGTACACACCGTCACAAAAGGAATAACCATGAAAATAATAATGGATCTCTGGCAACTTTTGGATAAGTGTTTCACCATTGTTTTGATGGTATTTTTGTTACATAGGTTATCGGAATGAGTATGAACTCATTCAGGAACTGAAAACATGAATGTGCTGAGAGTATTACCCATTATTACCTCAGTCTCTAATAGCCAGTTTTGTTATTACCTTCAGTTGGTCAGTGATGGTCACTCCAGTTACAAAACTTTGTATGGATATAATGATACATTCATTCTATGCTAGTCTCTTTCTTACTTGGATGGCACACTCAATCAATTTAGATTTGTGACTTTTTTCTTTTTATTTCTCATGTATTCTTGGATGTTTATCCTGGAGTTCATAAAATGCTATTTACCTGAACGGAACCATCTTGCAAATGAGTCTTCTACTGATAGATAACAAATAACCCTACATTTGTCCCACAGGTGGAGTAAGAAGGTATTAAAAATACCTGAGTACATGAGAGCAGGCACACACATGTGTATATCCCCAGGTACAGGGGTTAATACTCCCCTGTTATGGTATATCATGGCAGCATGTGAGGATGTGAGATCCACCCATGGTAACGTAAACTGTAACAAATGTTGAACCTACCAGAGATCCTCATAAAACCACTGTAATTGAACAGCTTTAAACATGCATTGTAGTTTTTACAAGAAGCCCAGGACCATATATATATATATATATATATATATATATATATATATATATATATATATATATATATATATATATATATATATATAGGTGTACGAGTATACATGCATGTTAGGTCTATGCAGAGTTCATTACTACACTGTGTATTAGGCACATTCTTTGTATAAGGGTTAATACACCCCTAGTATGATATATCATGAAGGTACATGCCTGTCAGACCCAACCAGTGTATAGGACTAATGGTGTGATGAAGGATATCTACTTACCAACTCACCCAGGATATCAGGGTTTTAGGGGGGTGTGAGAACATGATGGAACCTAAATGGACTCTGCACATAAGCTGCACCCTTGTATAAGCCTTTAAGTGTATTAGTGTATTATGGGTATTGGTCATCATGTTGGACCAATAATGTGCTGGCGATATTGTATCAACCCCTAAGGATCGTTCTGACGTTCTGTGCTGTGAATTACCTCAGGTAGAGTACTTTGATGGTATTAACACGGTCCCCACACTCTAAATGACAATCTGACACCATCCTCATTAGTGTGAAATACACCCGCTATTTTTATTTTTTCATGGAGGTAGTCTTTAAAAAAGACCCTTTTTTTCAATTTTCACGGACATGCAAAATTTGGGAAAATACATCCTATTATCTGCGTTTCCATAACACGGACTATTCCCATATAGATGTGCAGGGACCAGGCGTATTAGATATATCAAAGGGAGGAGCTTATTTGTAAATACCATCAAAGCACTTTTGTGCAGGAGCAGTAGTAGGTGCAACAGAGGGTAGGTCACTGGTATGGAGGTTTCCAATTTCACCCCTTTCTCCAAAAAGGGGTGAAGTTTTTTTTTTGACTTACTTCTTATGAACACAAAAGTCAATCCTTCACATCGGCTGTGTGCCACATAAAATTGAAAACAGCATTACTGTACGGGTACTGATGTGCAGTGTGTTCTCGAAGATATTTTCAAACTTATTTTCACTATAACCACAGTTGTTGCATGCTGGACCCAGCTCCTTGTATGTCCACAGATAATAATGTGCTTTCGACTTGACTCTGATACACTGGATCTATATATGATCAGTTTTTTTGGTTGGTGAGAACATTTTTGAATGTGTCTTTATGACTCATGTATTGTTTATATTCTCTAAATCTTTATAATCAAACGTTGGTGACTAAATTTTAAAGTTATGTAAGGTAGGTGAAATTATCAAAAAAACGGTAAAATCCTTGTCCCAACATTGCCAGAGAACCATCGTCATTTTCACACAGATTCCTTGTGAGTGAGTAAGTAAACGCCATTTGGACAGCTACGGTCATTTTCACGGCGAGAATGACATTACACAGTTTCACAGAGGAATGTGTCGTGCCTTTGCATATGTGTACCACTCACACCTTAGGGGCTAGAAAAAAGGAGAAAATAGACTCTTTGAAGTGGGCTAGGGAAGTCCAGAGATTCCTTGTACCACAGTGTAGAAGCTACACTGATTCACTATAATGCAACAACAGTGGTTCATTGTTTAGTTTAACAAGAATCCATGATAGGTGTTGTGGATATTTTTAGCATGAATATTCATTGCGAGAAAATTCTGATTAGACATCACTGTCACAAATGAGGACATGTGTTCATGTCTGTGCATATGAACAGCTGCGCTCCTAATATAGAGTTAAGTTGGAGAACTAATCCACAAGGCTTCCATACTGGTAACACCTGGGGATATATACATAGGTAGGCCTACACCTTACTCGCTCATCAGGTTTCATGGTCCTAATCGTATCCACATTGAAGGGCACTGCACTGAGGGCTACACCTGACACTTTCTGTATCACACTTTTGATAGACTTTGCTTCAACTTAAAAAATATATAAAGCTAGTTTTAAAATCAAGGACATTCATACTTTCCATATATCACAGTTGATATAAGGAAAAGGTGAATATTTCTAACCTGAATGTGAACATCATTTTGGAAGCATGCTGTACTTAAATGGTCCAATACACAAAAGTGAGGTCGGCCATATATCTGGATCAACACGGTAAAAGGTACGAGTGTGAGGGGGTGTGCGGGCATACCTTTTACCGCATTTTGGCAGGAAATGAGGTCATAAATTTTCCCATTGACTCCTATAGGCCTTCCTTCATCACAGCCCTTTCCCAGAGAATTAACCTTTGTGACATGTCACTATTTTTACATTTCCTGCCGTGAGAATTACAAGTATACTAAAACAACTTATTCGGGCCGTGATTATAGGAATTTTAAAGAAAGTAATTTCAAAGATTTCCTGCAATCTTGTGATTGGACATTGTATTATGATAAAAATTTGAGTACTGATGTGCTGTGGGACATGTTCCTAACACCTATTAATCAGTATCTGGATAAATATCATCCCTTTGTTGAGAGATTAGTTAAAAAAACTAGAAAAAGTTGGATAGATGATGAAGTAATGGATCTTGTTTTTGAGAGGGAAGGGTGGTTAAGGTTGTATAAGGTGAATAAAAGTGATGAAGAGAAGCAAGGTATTAAAGATTGCAGGAGAAAATTAGGAAAAAAATAAAAGCTAATCAAATTGGTGGTATTATGCAAGAATTACATGAATGTAGAGGAAATCCTAAGAGTTTTTGGAAATACATTAATAACATGTTTAAGGGTAATGGGTCTGAGATTTATCCAGATATGAAGCACCATGTAGATGGTGTTAAGGTCCCATCCGAAACTGCTTGTGAATATATTAATCAATACTTTTGCAATATTGGAAAAGACTTACATGTGGCTTCTGTTGGTAAAGTACAGTGTGACATGGATAATAATGTGAGTATAGAGGAAATCATTCAGGGTGGAATTTTCTCTGAATCGAATATAAAGATTAATTCCTGGGATATCTATTATACAGTAAAAGAGATTGATAAAATAAATCATCCGGAATAGAGGGGATCAGAGGTGATATACTACAATGTGCAATAATATGCCTGCTAGATCAATTTACTTTTCTTGTTCAGAGAAGTTTTGATAGTGGTGGTTTTCCTGTCAAATGGGCTTCTGCATTGGTCAAGCCATTACCCAAAGACGGAGATTTATCACAAGTTAAGAATTGGAGGCCTATTTCGCTATTGCCAAAGCCCTCAAAATTTATTGAAAAAATAATGTATTATTATTTAAGTTGTGCCATGAAAGATCACGATAATTTTTCAGATGAGCAATATGGTTACAAGAAAGGTAGTGGTACAGGTGATGCCACCTTTGACTTTGTTAATGATCTATATGAGTATCGAAATGATGGTTTAATAACAGGGGCCCTATTTATTGACTTTACTAAAGCGTTTGACAGTGTAATCCATGTTAGACTTCTGGAAAAAATTAGCAAATTAGGTTTCAGCAAAAATAACTTTCTCTGGTTTAATAGTTATCTAAAAAACCGCAAACAAAGAACTAGTTATGGCAATAATCTCTCTCAAGAATCTGAAATCAAATATGGTGTCCCACAAGGGTCTGTTTTAGGCCCCCTGTTGTTTGTTTTATACATAGATGACGTGATTAAAAAGTTGAACGAGTGCAAAATTATAATGTATGCAGATGACATTGTTTTATATCATGCAGCGAAAACACCCCAAGATGTAATGAGAGTGTTAAATGATCTTGAACGCTTTAAGACATGGGTATTTCACAACAGGTTGACTGTTAATCCAAAGAAAACAAAATTTATGTGGTTTTGTAGTGCTCACAAATTGAAAAATTGTCCAGATACAGATATTGTAATAAATGGTACCAGAGTAGAAACTGTAAGTTTTTTCCCCTACCTAGGAGTTACAGTAGACAGTAAGTTAAGTTTTGACAAACAAGTTAAGCTTATTAAAAGAAACATTTGTAATAAATTATTTAGATTTGCTAAATTAAGGAAATATCTCACACAAGAAGAAAGCATAAAAATATATTGTTGTACCATCCAGCCGATTATTGAATATTGCTCTTTTATAAGTACTAGTTGTAATGAGGAAGGTTTAAAGGCATTACAACGTTTTCAGAATAGAGCTTTGAGAATCTGCCTTAGATGCAATATTGTTAAATATAGTGTTGATGAGTTACATGTCATCTGTAAAGTGGAAAAATTAGAACAAAGATTTGATATGTTACTTTTAAGTTTGATGTATAAGAAATCCAAGGATCAGATAAATCATGGTCATGCATATAATACAAGATCGCAAAATAAGATACTTTTTAAATTGCCAAGAAGTATATCTCGCCATTATAAAAGATCGCCATGGTACAGGGGTGTAGTCCTCTGGGACCTACTATCTGAGGAGGTTCAGAGGGCTACCACAAAAGTTAAATTTAAGAATGAGGTTAAAAAGTTAAAAAACCTCAGATCAAGGCTAAAGGTTGGATATAACTAAGGAACAAAGGTTGATGGAGACGGTGTAGTCACCGCGCCGCTCCAAATATTATTTATGTGATCAGCATATTTTCATCATTATATAATATTATATCATTGATGATCATTTGATTGTATTTTGTGTTTCTTGTGTCATATTGATATATATCTCAACAAATACTATGTGATTGATTTGACACACTTGCCTGCTTCCTTACTGTTATTGTACATAATGACATATGTCTGATTATGTGGAGTCTATATTTACTTCAACTGTTTGGTATCTGTTTGAAATATAAATAAAATTGGTCGGCTCTATAGCGTTACATAAATGAACCTGACAGTTCATTAACGCAATGAGCTAGTCCAAAAAAAAAACTATACATAAACCTAATGATATCCAAAGGTATAGGCAAAAATCGACACAACTTCTTATATCAAGAGGTATAGGCAAAATCAACTCAACTTATTTACCGCTCATCAACCAGCATTTGTCTTCAATATTAGTTGTATGGTCTAGTGCCACTACCACCCTTGGATGTCCATCAAAGTAGTAATGCAGCTTACAGGTGTAAGGGGTGTGGGGGATAAGAAGATAATTACTACAGGCGGTCTCACCCTATGTATCGGTGGAGGGTGTGGGAAGCTTATTTTTTAATACCATCAAAGTGCTTTTTATCTTGGTAAAATCAGAGGTGTTAGAAACTGTGCTGATTATCTACATGTGACTACATGCTGGTGGTAGCCAGGGTTCTGATCGGTTGGATGGCTGACCCTCATTTACAAAATGGTGTGTTTTATTTGCTATATAATTTTTTCATAAAACTTTTTGATTTATATTATAAATCTCATTTGCATAATTAGCCCCACCTCATTGTTTACAAATAAGGGACCACTTGGCTAGACCACAAACAAGGGGTCACATAATCAAACTAATCTCCTAATTAGGTCATGTTACCATGATAACCAGATTGCCCTCCTCTGATTGGCTGAGAGGTGGTCGCTAATCCCCTAATTAAATCAAGAGGGCTTGGCCTATTATGCAAATTAGGGGTCTCATCCCTAATTAGGTCAAGGTGAAAGGTCAATTGATCATATATGGGCAAGCACCATGGGAGGTCCAGGTCAAGTGACCAAATGGAGGCCTCTGATTGGCTGCATCCCCAGTGATTAATATCCTTTAGTTAGCTATAGTCCCATTATATAATACTTAGCCTGATGTGGCCTGATGTGGATTGTCCTGTACCCAGTACAGTGGTCTTTATAGTCCATTTAAAATTGGGGCTGAGATTGTAGGTGGGCTAGCTTCCATGAAAAAGTCAAAATGCTTGTTGTAACTGCCACCCTCCCTATGATTTTGGGTTAATCTGGCTTATGGCTATGACAGACTTATGGCTATGACAGACAGCAACCTGCACCAGTGTATTAATTGCATTCCATCGTAGATCACTGTTTATAACATGTTAACCTTTCCAAAGTCAAGCTGCAGACATGTTTATGGCTTCACCCCTGTGCACCTGTATGATCTTTTCAGCTACAATCCTATCAGGTATCACCCACCTGATTTAAATATGACCAAAACAGCAGTAAACCAGAGAAGATGACATGCAGCTCAGCACCCAGAGATGTTTTATGTAGAATGTACATGGGTTTACATGTGGTGTTCAGCTATGTGAAAAATAGTTCCCACACCTTTTAACCTTTATAGGATGCAAAATTATGGCAGTTTGCACAGTAAAGCAGTGACCAGTGGTCAGTGCCGGGGTGAAATATAAATATACCGGATATTGAGAGGCAGGTTCATGCTCGGTAGCACAGAGGTAATGATAGACAGGTTTAAGTATCGGTGGTTTATGGACTGGGTGTGACCCCATGTTACAGGTTTATAGTCCACACACGTCTGCTCCCTCCATCCTACAACTCACATCCATACCAACCCATTGGTTCAACTAGGTGGCACCAAAGACAGGCTGCACCAGTGCACTAAATAAAAGTGCTGCCCACCATAGATCAGCCTTTATAACATGTTAACCTTTGCCAAGTCAACCCCCCTTCACCCCTGGGCACCTGAATAGCACCTTAAGCTACAATCCTTTTAGCTCTCACTCACCTGAATTAAATATTATCAAAACAGCAGTAAACCACAGAGGATGACATACATCTGGAGACGTTTCATGTAAAATGGACATGTGGTGGTCAGCTGCAGATCTTTAAACTCATCAGACTGAGGACCAGATAGTCGTCAGAAGAGGTACAGACAGGGGCAGCACCTTACAGGGAGTGAAATCCCTCAGTCTACCTCTCCCCAGTATGAGTCTACGGCATTCTGTTGACAATATGTAACTACTGAGGATTTTAAGTGCTCAAGTTGATGATACCCAAATCTACAGCTTTAGGTAGTCAGATTGAGGACCCAAGATTGTCACTCTAAAGACATTATGTAACCAGTTTGACTCCCATGGGTGAGTGTGTTGACCTAAACCCATCAGGTTGACTACCCTGGGTGCTCAATTGGATGAGCTAAGGTTGTAGATTTGGATATTGTCAGTCTGACAACCTTGGGGCTTTAAGTGTAGTTATGAAACAGTTCCCACACTGTTAATACTTTTACGGCTACAAATGCAGGATTTTATAAAACCTTTGATCATCATGATGCATCAATGATGATTACGGGTGCTTATTTGAGACACAGGTGCTTTAACGGGTCACTCAGCAACTAAATGGTTACAAAGATACTTGATGCTGCCCATGAAGAACTACCACATTAAAATGCTCAGTGGTTGTTCAAGTAGATCATAAGAAGGGCATTTTAGATGATCTATGGGAACTTACTTGTTATGCCTCATGGGTAGTTTGGACATAAATAACTTTCTTAGACTTATTCTCCATCTACCTAGATTATGTAATATATCAACTTAATGTGCAGAAGTGAAGTTTTTTTATCTTTTATTTCCCCATGTAGTTGTTATTAAAAATGCTTAGACTTTTACATTTCAAATTGCTTGAATGTGAAAATTAAAATAATTTCATTCTGAAATCTTATCCTTCATGTGCAGATTTAAAGCTTCATGTTGCGAAAACAATACAGAGTTCTCATTTTGAAGACTTCCTCACCCACCCCCACACAGTTTTTAAAAATTCTGCAATTTCTGATATCTAACTTTCTTTGCCAACTGCTCCTTCGGCTTATCAATATCTATATAAAACTAGACAAACATCAGACAAAATATTGTACCTGCAGTTCAATTCAAATTCCAAATAAAGTTAAATTGTTCCTTAAAAGTTGTTCCTTAAATTGTTCCTTAGATTATCTAAGCTAACCTTTCTTATAAAGAATCTTTTGAGAATATCTAGGAAAATAAACCAAACCCTTAGACTATTGCCCAGGGGCCATCTATGCAGTATGTATGGTAATATATATTACAGGTGTCCCAGAACACAGGCACTTAGTGCTGATAAATTACTCTGTGGTAATTACTGAAAATGGCATAGTTTAATTAGCACTACTTGAGATACACCTGGACTTGATTTATCTCACATTATACAGCATGTGGACCTAGTAACTAAGGCAACTATGGCCATGTGACTCCCTATCTACTCTCTGGTGTCTATACAACCTGATGGTGAACCCACTTTATTAGATTGTCCAAGTATGTTATGTTTCATTTCCTAGTCGCTCAATGAACAAAACCACACAGATCACATATCATATAGTCATTATGTCATTTGCGATATCATGCAGAGGTCAGGTGCTCTACAATACTTTGCATCCCTTTCAGAGGCAATGAGACAGTAAGGCAAAGAGACAGCTAGAGAGACGAACAAAAATAGACATATTGTTTGCCTGTCTCGATCTCTCAATCTCAGAAATATGTGCAATTAATATTAAAGACCTTTAGAAGGAAATGCTTTCACAGGTTCAAATGCTAAGAGTTAGATGTGTTTTTACTAAATGGATGCTGATTCTTAAAACATAGGAGACAGCTCCTGCAGCATAACTTTGTAATTTCTAGAATTACTAGAATGGAAAACCTAGACCATTAATAGCGAGACATACACCAGCGACAGCTGCTCCATCCTGCTCATATTCCCAGCAATTCCACCTGAGGTGTGTGTCTCTTACCTTATGTCTACATGCACACCTGTGTCACATATTTTTTGTCACTCAAATGTTGTTCTCTCTTTGAGAAGGTGCAATTCATCAAAATGCCAGTGTCTATCAGCTATCATGAATTGCACATATGCTCTGTCTGTCATGTTTATTAGACGCACACTATCAGATTATATGGTTAGAAAACTGCACTGTGAACAACAAATTGCTTAGGGGGAGAGTTCAAGGTGGAAAATCTGCGGGTGATTTCCACAGGGGTGGAGGGAACTCCAGGGGGAAAATAACTGACACTGACAAGAAAACCCTCAATAATAGTTCAGGTAGCAGAAGGCCAGTTCAATGCAGTCCCTCATCCTCTTAAGGCATTAGCACAGGAGACAAATGTATGTTATTTACCCTCATGAGGATAAAGTGTCATTCCTCAAAGGTGGAAAATATCTATGATATATATTTCTCAGCTTTTAAAAAACAACGATGCATCCCTAGGGATCCTATGGACTGAGAGGAACAGTGGTCCTGGCTGTGAGTCAGACATAAACCCAATGGGGTTTTAATGTATAGTTAGTGTCACTGTAGAAACCATCAGAATATGTCTAAGATTGATGCCAAATATGGCAGATGGTACCCCTGACATTTCCACCTTCCCAATAAATGTGGCCACAAAGCTTCAAATACATCATATGTATCATCTCTGATTTGAACTTTTAATGGAAGGTTTGTTCTAGAAGGAAAAAGGGGATGTGGGATTATCAGTAGATCAAAGTGGCTTGCTCTGTTCAATAAAATTAAATTATAACTCTTTAAGAACTTGAGTTTGGGTACATCTTTATTTTAAATGGTTATCATATCCACACCTCATGGTTCTCATGATGCATAATGACAGTACATCACAGTTACAAGCAGTTCACCAATTGTGCATATTAACTTTATCAGAGGTAGACATGAGACATGGATCTTAGGTGACATAAACTTAAATATGTATGATGATACTGATGTGGGTTGTGAAAGCTTCAGATCCTTGTGTAAAGATATTGGTTGGAAAATTCTGATAAAGGAAATAACCCGACCCTTTAGTGGAACCTGTATTGATAATGTAATTACCAATAGCATTAATGTTATAGATTCTGGTACTATTTCGGCTTTGATTTCAGATCATGTGCCTGTTTATGCTTGCAGAGGGCATAACAATTTTACATATGAAAAATCGGTGTATAAGGAAAAGGATTATAGAAATTTCTCAGAAGATTTCAAAGATTTTTTAAATGCCTGTGATTGGAAAACATATTTTGATATTAAAGATGATCCAGATTTATTATGGGAAATGCTTGTAACTCCTATAAACCAATATCTGAACAAATATTATCCTTATGTTGAACGTCAAATCAAGAAAACTCATAAATCTTGGATTGATGATGAAGTAATGGATTTAGTATTTGAAAGGGAAGGATGGTTAAGATTATATAGTGTTAACAAGGGTACAACGGAGAAACAGGCTATCAATGACTGCAGAAGGAAAATAAGAAAAAAGATTAAAGCAAATCAAATTGGAGGAGTAATGCAAGAGTTACATGAATGTAATGGAAATCCTAAGAGGTTCTGGAAGCATATTAATGACATGTTTAAGAATAATAAATCCATTATATACCCCGATATGAAACACCATGAGACAGGGATTGATATTGCTTCTGATGTAGCATGTGAGTATGTGAATGAGTACTTTTGTAATATTGGAAGAGAGCTACATATTGTCAATGGACGATTCTGGGTATTACAATTATTCGATATATATATTTACCTTTCACCACTAGGCTTATCCACAGCTCTGCCTACAAGCCTACTCAAAACCAAGGCTACCCTATTTTTAGCTTGGCAGGGTGAAGAGTTCACTCCTGCCCTCCTCCAGTGGGAAATCCCCAGGCTCCCTCCTGTGGGTCCCCCACTGGAGAACTCAACTATATTTAGCTGCAGCTATCCAATAGGAGCAGCTCACCCTTCCTGCCACAGATAGGAACTAGACACGACCGATTCCAACCTGAGCAGAACCACCTGAGCTCCCTATACTAAAAATAGAAAGTACAGAAATAGACACGACGTCACCTGGGCTTGCTCCTGACTATATAACCTAGCCAGGATCAAGCCGCAGCATCTTATTCTGCTCACAGACCTAGAGGCTGCATCACTAAGACATACATAGGCTTGGCTGGATAAGCTTGGTGAGTGATCATGCTGTACCATCTTATGATCACTCTGTACCAAACTGGAATAAACCTGGATCAACTGAAGACCTCTGAGCTTCTGTAAAAAAGGTTTGATATGCTTCTATTGTGTCTGATGTACAAAAAATCTAAAGATATAGAGCAAAGGCCACATGCACATAATACACTGTCACAAAATAAAATTGTTTTTGAATTACCAAGAAAATTTTCCAGGCATTACAAGAGATCTCCATGGTATAGAGGGGTGGCGCTCTGGAATGTCCTACCTGAGAACATCCAGAAAGCCACCACTAAAGTCAAATTTAAAACTGAAATACTGAAGATAGATAATTTGAGGCAGAAATTGAAAATTGGTTACAACTAGTATATGAAGCATGTGTAGTTACCGCGCCGCTTCCAGAAAATTGTGTTGAATCCTAATTACCATTATGTTACTGCATAATACACTAACATGAATGTCAAATGTTATGTAAACCTTAGCTACTATACCAGTACATTATATCTTATACTATCTTATAACAAAAATGCATGTGTGTATGATACTATGATCAGTCGACCAGCTCCTGAACTCTCCAATGTTGTTGATCTTGTACAAATTGACTATTGTCATGTTTTGTGTTTTGTAGTTGATGTTCCTTATTTTGTTGTTGAAAAATCTAATAAAACTTGGTCTGCTCTATAGCTTCACTTAAATGAACATAACAGTTCATTAATGCAATGAGCGAGTCCAAAAAAAAAAAAAAAAAAAATGAATAGGCTCATTGTACAGTTACCAGCAGTTCACCAATAGTCCATAGTAACTATAACATAGTGTACAGGCCCTGCTGGTAACTGTACATGACAGTTACCAGCAGATCATCAATTGTCCATAGTAACTATAACATAGTGTACAGGCCCTGCTGGTAACTGTACATGACAGTTACCAGCAGATCATCAATTGTCCATAGTAACTATAACATAGTGTACAGGCCCTGCTGGTAACTGTACATGACAGTTACCAGCAGATCACCAATTGTACATAGTAACTATATCATAAAGCATAGGCCCTGCTGGTAACTATATGGGCCATTCCACTCAAAGTGGGCACCTAGGATGGGTAGGGGTCAATATGACAAAACTCAAAATTACATTATGAGACTTTATTTTCTTGATAGCCCTACATCTTGGCTTTATGAAAAGGTTCATTCAAGTCATTAACTCCCAGGGGGTCAGTTTTTATCACAGTCGCCATAAACCCATATAAAAACGTGTAATGGGCGTGAGCAAAATGAATGATATGTATAACACCTCTAAAAATATTCTATTCTCTTTGATATTTTATGTCCAAACTAGTATAATGAGTGAGTAAATGTATGCCAAAAATTATGAATGGGGCTCCAAAAGTTTTGAAAATATAACATGTCCCCTTTGGTGGAAAATTTGATTTTTGAAAAATTTCTTGCATGCAATCTTAACTTTAGCCTCTGTGGCTTAAAACCCATAGGATAAGCCTACAAATCACTCTATTGTATCTTCACTATGTATATTTCAAAAAGCAAGCATCATTTACAGTCTAAATAATTGACCATTACTTTGTGTAATTTAACATCAGCAACATAACAAAATACAGGAGCAGACACAGAACCCCAGATACAGAAAAAGTTGTTTACTGTTTGGTTTAGTGTGCATGAAATGGACAGGCTGATCAAAGGCTGTCCAAAATGCATAACAAAAATGTTGGCATAAGGACTATACAGCATTGGGTCAACACAATAAAACATGATCATGAACCATCTTAACATGTGTGTTCAGGAATGGTCTTACAATGTGTGCTCACATTCCACAAACAAAAATAAAGAAAAAGAAAATCTGAAGCTAGGCTCATTGACTTGTTCAATGACAAAAATCTAGTATTGCAGTAATTACATGACATTATTGAATAATAACAAGTCCAAAATATAGTCCTCCATCCCTTGTAGGTATTTGCGGAGTAGACACGTAAAATATCTGAGTCTGATGTGGTTGTCAACAAACATTACACCGAATCCCACAGTGGTCGTCTGCCAAGAGAGGCATGATGATGGCTAAGGATGTCCAGTCGACAGCATATGAGTGGCTCTGAGTGGGCAGTCAATTGTTGTTTGCACCGGGCCTTTTAACACATATCATGTTTTAAGTCTCCTTAGCAGCACATGGAGTAGGTTAAGTGGACAGTAACTAGTGAGTGGTTTCTGTTTGCTCCAGGTACACACTCATCAATACTTAGGAGGAATCCAGCATGCTAAAGATACTTTGAAGGGAGATCTGGCATTGAATATTACTGCCAGACAGATCGTAGAATTATGGTTACATTGACTTAGTTTGATAGCTTGCGACCAAGGCAGTGTTAGTGTCAGCATTATTTCAACTCTATTATAGCAAATATTATGATTCCTGCTAACCTTCAGAATATATCAGTGCTCAAAGTACACAGATACCTCCGAGCAAAAAATAATTCACTGCTACATGTATATTTCCAGAATGTGAACTTGCTTAACTTGTCTATGAGGCATTCTAGTCAGGTAATCTAAGAAAATGAAGAGGGGGTCCCAGTCCGATAGTTTGATTGATAACACTGCCACCTAATCAGACTCTAATTGGAATGTAATGGAAAAAAAGTAGCGCCACTACAAAGTAACTCAGGGACAATCATTGTTAAATATACATTCACTCAGAATTATGTATGTAACTAACGCTACTTAAATGGACATCTATGTGAATTCTGGCCTTAATCACCTGGTGCAGCAATATTAGGTATAGAAGTAGCAGTAGAGAGGCTAAAAGGGTAGACTAGTGGAGACTATGGAGGCTGGAAGTGTAGACTAATGGAGGCTATAGAGGCTAGAAGGTAGACTAATGGAGGCTAGCGAGGCTGGTAGGGTAGACTAGTGGAGGCTTCAGAGCCTGGTAGGGTAGACTATTGGAGACTAGAGAGGCTGGTAGGGTAGACTAGTGGAGGCTAGCGAGGCTGGTAGGGTACACTAGTGGAAGCTCAGAGGCTTGTAGGGTAGACTAGTGGAGGCTTCAGAGGTTGGTAGGGTAGACTTTTGGAGACTAAAGAGGTTGGAAGGGTATACTGGTGGAGGCTATAGAGGCTGGTAGGGTAGACTAGTGGAGGCAAGAGAGCCTGGTCGGGTAGACTGGTGGAGGCTGTATAAGCTGGTAGGGTAGACTGGTGGATGCTGTAGAAGCTGGTAGGGTAGACTAGTGGAGGCTAGAGAGGCTGGTAGGGTAGACTAGTGGAGGAAAGAGAGGCTGGTAGGGTAGACTGGTGGAGGCTAGAGAGGCTGGTCGGGTAGACTAGTGTAGGCAAGAGAGGCTGGTAGGGTAGACTGGTGGAGGCCATAGAGGCTGGTAGGGTAGACTGGTGGAGGCTAGAGAGGCTGGAAGGGTAGACTAGTGTAGGCAAGAGAGGCTGGTAGGGTAGACTAGTGGAGGCCATAGAGGCTGGTAGGGTAGACTGGTGGAGGCTAGAGAGGCTGGAAGGGTAGACTAGTGGAGGCTAGAGAGGCTGGTCGGGTAGACTGGTGGAGGCTATAGAGGCTTTCATTTCTCTACTCTTTTATCCTCACCTCATCCAGATTTCCCTTTACCCTCCTTCCACTGCTACCTCAGAGTCTTCAATATCGGAATTATAATGTTCCCTTGTGTTTGTCTCTGGTTCTTGAGAGATTTCGGAACCAGTAGACATTTTTCTATACTTACGACTACTATGAATAACTGAGAGGCTATAGTGAAATGCTCGGATTGCATGTCAAGAGTCCATTTTGCAGAGTCCAATATATCTAAGTCCTAGCATGTAGTTTACAGGGACCTCCTCTCCCCTCATCTACATCCTCTGCTTCCTTTTCACAAGCTGTAAGGATGTCCACTTTCCTCTCCACTTGAATGATTGTCCTCAATAAGGATCATTCTAGTCCAGCTACTACCCTTAAATGCAGACCTGTCTAATGATACTTCTACGAGGATGGATTTTATGAATTGATTACCTCTGTTTAGTCTCATTTACATTTAGCCAATTTCTGCATGTTAATTTGCTTCCCAATGACAGTACATAATCAGTGGAGCTGGGTGTAATAAATGTGTCTTTAAGAAGCCCATCCTTGAAACACTGTTAGTGCAGCAAGGTGCAGAAAATTCTGGTGAGTAGACCTAAAACGTATGCTCAACATACATGGGGAAATCATGCAGTAGCTTTACTTACTATGTTATGGTTCCTTGATGCAGAAATGGTCTGCATGATATCTATGTTGGGCCCCAGTAATGCGCCAAACCTGTAGGGGCGGCATAGTGCATTAATGCAGTATAAGCCTTTTAAGGGTTAAAGGTGGAAAGTAGCTCTTTACCTGGGATTTACACCTTTACCGAATCACTAGTGCTTCCTCTCAACCCCTCTTAAGAGGTTTGCATTGACACTATGTAGGTTTTTCTAGGGTAGTTGAGAGGTATCAACTGCAGTGATTTTGGGCTTTGGTGATTTTGGACTTTTTTTTGTGATTTTGTACCCTGCAGTGATTTTGGGCTTGCATGAAAATTGTCCATTTGACTATTACTCAGATTTCCACAATATATCTGTTTCGAATTTTTCAAGTTCTACACCAATGGCCATGTTTATTCTCAAGGATTCTGAAAAAAAACAAACATGTGCCAATCGTTCATCCTTTGTTTTAATAAGCCCATACACTGTCGGGGCAGCAATGTGCGCAAAGTGCTGGTAAGCAGACTTACAGTAAATGCCCAACATATAAGGACATAAGTTGTACTTAACATGTTAAGGACTACTGGTGCAGAAATGCCATTCCTGTTGGTATGCATGATACCTAAATTGGGGCCTTCTAGTAGTATAGCAGCCCTGTAGGGTTTTAATGAGGCAATAGGCAGGTTTAGCAACCACAACGTTGGCAATATAAAGCAGACCTGAAGCATACCTACAGCACTGCTACATCTGTGTTAAATCAGGAATAGGTGACGTACGTCGTGCTTGCTAAACCTCCCTATTAACACAGTACCAGCGTATGAGAGTTAAAACTCTATATGGCTGCCATTCACACATTTGAACATCACTGTTCCTACAAAGAGGGTTTCATTGACGTTAGATAGACCTCTCTCTGGTAGTGTAGAGGTGCGATAACATCCCTCAGTGATTTTAGGATTGCATGTAAGAAGTCAATTTGACTATCCCTCAGATGTCCTCAAAGGTTCAAAGTCCTCCACCTACACCTAAGTAGGTCCTCTCTCACATCTTCCATCCCCTTCTTGAAGGCAGCAATTGTGATTACAATGGGAGAGGAAGGTTTCAAATTAGGAAAATCTTTGGCCCTCCGCTCGGAATCAGATACAGTAGTGGCATGGTCTCTTTTATTTGTATAACATATTTCACTATCTAGAGGCAGAGTAGAGTACAAATTTGTATATACATACATACATATATATATATATATATATATATATATAAATATATATATATATAAACACATATATATATATATAAACATATATATATATATATATATATATATATATATGTGTGTGTGTGTACATATGAGACTAGACTGCTGATTTTTAGTTCTCATTATCTGATGTATGTTCGACACAAATATTAAAGATCTGCCCTGGTTTGAGGAAAGAATTACTACGGCTGTAGATAGGTGGGTATACTAAGAGACTTTTTCAACTTTTGCTTAAGGAGACCCAGTGGCCACAGTCAGGGCAATCTACATCATTCTAATAGGTATATCAGATATCAGATCTAACACAGATAGTTGGGACTTTATTCATTAGAAAGCCTGAAATGTTTGAAATGCAATGGTATAAGTCCCATCAATATCCATTGGGAACTTGGCAACAGATTTTCATGAGTAAAGGTTTGCCACTAAATTGGCACCTTTTGCTCATAGTCACTGGAGCATATTCAGGATGCTCATACAGCACAGACATTATAACTATAGATATGACAGAAAACATTTTATTCATACACAATCATACTTGTACTACAGGAAAATAGGTGTGTGAATTGGGAGGAATGGGAACAACGAGGAAAGCGCTAACCTAGCTATGTCCGGGAGTGAAAGCAGACTGTAAGGCATCCTGACCAGGACTTGTACACATGATGATGTGCAAAAAAGGTATTCCATCAGTGTACATTTTTAATTGAGAATTTAATCTTATTTGATACCCTTTAAAACACCAGTGATATCATTTTCATGAAAGAAAACCTCATGGAAAATGTTGAATAGTGCACTTAACAGCCACTCTTTGGTAGAATATCTATAAATGTGTACACATTAAATCTTCTGCACCAGAACTTTTGTTCACTGACATTCTACCCCATGGTGAATAAGACATATAATATATGGCGTGGGTTGAAATAGCAGATCTTTTCCTATTACATATTCATATTCACCCATTATTGTCTTCAGCTCAGTCAACTTCATAAAAAGCCCATTACAGCCGAAGGCAATTCGTTTTCAAAATGAGGCTGCATGGTATAAATTGTTCACCTCCCATTACACGCTGTCCCCCAAGGCTCTTAAAAAGTATCCAAGTGCAAAGTGGCTCCACCGTTATCCTTGTTATCAGTATAGTGCAGTACAGTATAGGGATGTAAGTGCTGTGCATGACACCAGATTATCAATATTTGATACCCTCACAGTGTTCCTAAATGTCCCTGTTGTGTGCATATATCAAGAATAGGGGTGAGAAAGTGGGTGATGTATGGAGTAAATGTGTGTTTCAAAGGTATATCATGTCAACATCATTCTTAAATCAGTTAACATTATCTTGTTTTGTATCTAGGCACAAGAGGCACCTTGGTTCTTTTTGGTGATCCTTTGAACTAAGCATAATAACAAGCCCAGGGACAATTTAGACAGTGACAGGTCAGGTGCTAGGGTAATTCAATTGAATATAACATTAGAACTGCAATCCAAAATTGAAACTAGCATTTTCATGGCTAGATAAGTTGCAACATTATAAAATCAAATTTCCTCTTTCCTTATAAAAAAACAGAAAAAAAATTACCTGGATCTTTGTGGGAGATCCTTTTCAACTGAATTAAATATAGCTTTCACATCAGGCCTATAAATCAAGTTAGACAATTAGGGTGAGCATTTGTAACTCATGAGTTCAAACTTCAGTTAGCCTCAAACGGAAAGGGACACGGGGTGGGGGGGCATACAGCAGTGGCTTCATTCAGAGTCATGTGCAGTGCTTGGTGCACAAACAACCACTTCTTTGTAATAGCCTCAGAGCAGCATCATGGGAGGTGACATAGATATACAGAGAATGATAAAAGGAGGCATATGATCTCCTATTAAGGGATCCAGGAGAGTGGATAATAGAAAGACCTCATGGCATAATAAGACCGCCATGCATAGATGAGAGACAATGACCATCGCTGGACCACAACTTTAGTAGTGACTTTGTAGGTGAAGGACTGACCAGTGTCTACATGTATGTATTTGCTGTGCAGCCGTTCAGAAGTAGAACATTGTCAGACATACCAGTCATCTTGTTTTTTTTTCTTAAGATCTCTGACTCAACATATGTAGATATTTGGGGTTTTTACCATATAAAAGAGAAACCACATTCGGTCACTTTACTTTTGAATTGACAAATATACACTTAACGCTTAACATCCTAATGAATGAACATGCAAAGGATAAAGCATGTATCTTAAACCATTGTTGAATTGTAAATTTTCTTAGTCTGGTATAAACCCATTGTTGATTCACCCCAGGGTCAGCATGGTACACCAAGTGCTGGTAAGCAGCACTATAAATCCCCGTATGCCTGAAGTATCCCTGCATTGAACAGCTTTTCAGCCCTGCAGGGTTGGGATCAAACATTAATGTAGTTTCAGCCTTATAAGGGTATATGTGGAAAGTTGTTCTTTACACAAGCCACTCACACCTTCAGAACATCACTGTTCCTTCCTGTCCAGCTCCTACAAAAAGGTGTCTGTTGATGTTAGAAAAACGTCCCATAGTCATTCCAGGATTGCCTGTAAGAAGTCAATTTGACTGTTCCTCAGATTTGCTCAATATATCTGAAAGTCCTCCACCGATGGCCATGTTAATATCTGCTCTCGAGTATTTGGGAAAAAGGGAATTGGTCCTCATAAAAGAGGCAATCTTCCGTGTAGTGTTGATTGTGCAGAATTATGATTGAACAGGCCTGTTGAGATCCAGAATAACTCACTCATAGATGGCATGCTGGCAACTTGGTTGATACACTTAAGTGTCATTGTTGCATCCGAGTGACATATTTGGGAAACTTTGAGATACTTTCTGGCAACTAATGAGTTAATCAATCATCAAAAACACTGGAGACAGTGCACCCAAGATGTTTAAAGATCAGCAAATTAAATGCCTTTTTTTTGTATAGGGAAATATGAGAACCAAACAAACAGGCTCTCCTACCTGTTAATTAAGTATCAAAGAAACTGTTGACTGGACAAACAACAAGTCTGAATATTGATCAATAAAATTCTTTGTCTAGTTAAGTTTCTTTAGCACCATTTTTATCCTACTGTATATTGTTCTGTGATGAAAGTGGCATGACTATTATGAATGAATGTTAATTTAACTGGGTAATTATGATGAAATCTGAGGAGCAGACTTCCCTTGATGTGGTACCAGACAACACTGGAGGCTGGCTGAACATGACTGTGTACGGAATGTGACCACCACTGGATTGTGCTTCAATAGTTTCCACGACAGGACCGCATCAAATCGTAGTGGGAGGTGTAAGAAATGGCAGTGACTATATAGTGAGCTACAGTACAGGCCTCAAAATAGCAGCTGCTATTTATTCAACTACTGACTCAATACTCACCACTATGAAGTCTAGCACCAAGTCGTAGGAGCCACTATTGGCTACATAGTGACCAGTCATACCTACCTCATGGTGTAGTTTGCACTCCTCTGTTCAAATGAGCATAGGACTGGAGTAACTACATATAGGTGATCCCACCAGGTTAAAGTGTCACACACATGGTCAATGAATAATGTACACGTACTACAATTGAGGGGTCAAATCTTAGCAGGTGATCTTAGAACTTTGGCCATAGTGACTAAATAGCTGGCTACATTAATGGGTGATCATACTGCCGCCTGGCTAAATAGCCACCACAGCAGTGCCTCAATAAGGGATCCTGGAACGACAACACTTTGTGTGAATAATTAGTGGGTAGCCTTAGCTGCTGCCCTCTGCACTCCTTTGCTCAAATGTATCCAATCTAGGCTCTTTACACTACTACCTATAACCCTGTGGCCAGCGCCTTTGGCTGGGGGATGGTAGGTTTCTTTTTCTAAAGAATAAAATATCATTGAGAAAGGTTTGGTGTTTCACCTGAGAAATGAGCACTACGTCAACACATGGACCAACTATGTAGTTATTAGTATGCAGTGGTGTAAATAGAGCACTAGGCCTTACAAAGCTGGCATGCCTGTTATTCCCAACCCTCACCCACCATGGCTTTAAAATAAAATTACAAAGGATATCACACCCAGCTGACACCTCAGCCCTACCATTAATTAAGAAATAATAACATAGCGTACATTGTTTTAGATAGAATTAGGTCATTAGATATAGATCTATCATATGTGATTTGAAAGGGAATTATCGAGAACAATTATACATGATCATGTCTTCCTAAAACCACCTAAAACTGGCCCCACCAGGCCCCTATTCAAGGTCCGGCCCCTATTGATTTGACAGCCCTCCTACCCCAGCCCCTAGTCAAGGGAAGTTGCTATTCAGTATGTATATAGGAATGACGAATTTTGTGTATCGAATGTTTGTATTGACATCGAGAGCCGGTCATATTTCCCTCGAGTGAGTTATACGAACGAGAGGGAAATGTGACCGGCTCGAGATGTCAATACAAACATTCGATACACAAAATTCGTCATTCCTATATTTATTTTTACATGTTTAGGCACAGGGAAGCGATGAAATCAAACAAAAACTCACTGTTTAATTGAACTTTCACTACGGGGGACGCCATGACACCTTGCTCAACTGCGGACTTCGGTTTGTCAATGCACCGCAGAAAATATAGTTCTGATCCAAAAATCAATCATCTTACGATTAACTGACACTTTCATAAATTTTCAATTCAAAATAATTTTTATTTGCACTAAAATAGAATTTATGAGGGTAGTTTAGCACTTACAGGAAAGATTTTTAGTTTAAATCTACCGCACATCATTTCTCTCTTTGTTTCTATCAACAAGGTCTAAGAATCTGGTGGAGAGTGCAGGTTGAACCATGACCTACTTACTTCCGTGGCACAGAAACACCATATTACGTCATGTGGGGTCATGTGGGCGTGGCAACAACCCTAGATCAGTCATACAATATTAATGCAACAGTTGACAGTCAAGTGAATACCAATATTCATTATGAGTGATTGTGCCATTAATATAATTCATTATGCTAGGAGGCCAGATTACTCAAATAATGTCCAGATCTTGCCTATTTAATCCAGGATACTGGCATAAGTCGGGCAAAAAATTTACTGGCTATTATTAACCTGCGTATTTGTACTAGCCGAACTTGCAACATCACCATAATGGATGTGAATATTGACCGAACCCTGGATGGTGGCCCCAGCAAACATGCTGGCCACGTCAAGTGGGAATCCTCTGTGGGCCGCCTGGAGGCCAACTTGGCCTCCTATGTGTGGCTGGTGCAGGATGATTGGTGCTGGTGCTGGAATCGCATCCACCATGAAGGCTGGAGGCTGTACGACAGGAGCTGCAGGCTGTATGATAGGAGCCGGAGGCTGTACGATAGGAGCTGGAGGCTGTATGATAGGAGCCGGAGCCTGTACGATAGGAGCTGGAGGCTGTATGATAGGAGCCGGAGCCTGTACGATAGGAGCTGGAGGCTGTACGACAGGAGCTGGAGGCTCAAACGCTTGCTCCGGCTCTTGCTCTAGCTCCGGCTCAGACTCAAGGTGTGCGGCAGAACCAGCAGCGGCAGAAGGGCGTTTCTTCAACAGTGATCGACCTTTCCCAAAGGAATTAGGGGCAGATCTCTTTCCTCCGACCAATATGGAACACATGTCCATCTGCTGCTCAACACTGGCTGTACCATAGTTGTTGATGGAGTTCTCGTTTTTGTGGCCGGTGATTTGGCAGATGATGGTAGGAGGGACACCGGCGTGGAGTAGTTTGGTGATGGCGGTGGACCGAACCGAATGATTCTTAATAGCACTGGTCAATCCGGCGGCCTCCTTTACCTTCGGCATGATCTGGCCGATTGATCCCTCAGACATATTGGAGGTCTTGTATGGATACCTCATATCCCAGTTGGCGTGATATTGCGGTGTCAGAAATAAATGACACTCCTCGTCCTTCTGTTCCGGTGATCTCTTTTTGTTGAGGTACTTCCACATCCGCACCCCGCATCGTTCCTCATCTTCAAGAGGCCACAACTTGGGCTGAAAGTGGCGCGGAGCCCCTTTACCCTTGCGAGTTTTGGTGACCCTTTCATTCCACAGCAGGTGTTCTGTCGGAAGCCCCTCATCGATGAGCTTCAGATCATTCCATTTTGTATCCCACTGCTCATCCCGACCTCGCCAACCAAATGCATTGGAAAAAATAAAAAAAATAGTGTGCTGTAGAGTGCGCGGGCACCTGTATCCAAAGGCACCAGTCTGCCAGCATAGTTCTTCATCCTCAGCAGTCAGTGGCACTGCCTTATTCGGTCTGTTCCCGAGGCCCATTTCCTTGAGTTCGGTCCTCCTCGTCTCGAGTACCTTCTTAAAGAGGCTGAAGTGAGGGTCTGTGATAAGGCACACCGGATAGTCGTTTTCTCGGCAATATCTGAAAAATATGAGTGATTGTGCCATTAATATAATTCATTATGCTAGGAGGCCAGATTACTCAAATAATGTCCAGATCTTGCCTATTTAATCCAGGATACTGGCATAAGTCGGGCAAAAAATTTACTGGCTATTATTAACCTGCGTATTTGTACTAGCCGAACTTGCAACATCACCATAATGGATGTGAATACGCCAGTCCCACCTCGGGGAATACGATGTAAAAATATCCCATGGTCGTGGACATTTGCTTAGGTATTAACCTCAGTGCTGACATCTAGCCCTAACTAGCTTAAAAAAATTCGTATATCAAGTCTTCCATTCAGTCCTTCTACCGGTACAGTCCCCATAGACTTATCATTACGTGAACAAAGCTAAAACTAAATAATTTCTCCTGGGCTTAATATTTCGAATTTCTGGGTGGGGTTTGCGCCAAATATTAGTTTAACTATTCTAGTTTTTAGCCTCTTAAGGATTTTTAGGGGGTTGAAGCCTAACATGTCAAAAAATAAATAAAGCATTTTGATGTCTGGCCGTATCAGTCATTTCTATATACTTTCAATGCTTAAGATAAAACATCTGCTCGGAGATTAAGTTATATGTATGGCAAGTGTAGGCGATCAGCTGATCGGTGAAAATCTGGGTCAAGGCAACGAATTTAATTATTTTCCGGCTTAATTTTGACAAAAACAAAAAAATAACCCCCCCAAGCACTGTAAAATGATGAAATCTACCATGATAGTGGTGTAATTTCCCATAAAAGGTTCAAATAAAAATTTAAACTGCAAATAATGTACCGCTGATCTGAGCCTCAGTGCAATCTCTATGGGAGCAATGTCACGGCCACACATCAAAATGCTTTATTTTTTGTTTGACATGTTAGGCTTCAACCCCCTAAAAATCCTTAAGAGGCTAAAAACTAGAATAGTTAAACTAATATTTGGCGCAATCCCCATCCAGAAATTCGAAATATTAAGCCCAGGAGAAATTATTTACTTTTAGGTTTGTTCACGTAATGATAAGTCTATGGGGACTGTACCGGTAGAAGCACTGTATGGAAATGACTGATACGGCCAGACATCAAAATGCTTTATTTTTTTTTTGACATCTTAGGCTTCAACCCCCTAAAAATCCTTAAGAGGCTAAAAACTAGAATAATTAAACTAATATTTGGCGCAGTCCCCACCCAGAAATTCGAAATATTAAGGTCAGGAGAAATTATTTAGTTTTAGCTTTGTTCACGTAATGATAAGTCTATGGGGACAGCTATAAGGCGCACCTACAGAATAATTTTTGTATTGGGGGGTTAGGCCTAATTTTCAGCACTGAGACTAATACATAGTAAACTTGAGTTATTTTACTTGTTTACCATCGTACTCCCATTAAAAAGTATTCAGGATTTATTCAATGACAGCTCATTTAGTTTTGGTCGACATGGGTCTATTTTAGCATTGAAAGTATATGAAAATGACTGATACGGCCAGACATCAAAATGCTTTATTTTTTTTTTGACATCTTAGGCTTCAACCCCCTAATAATCCTTAAGAGGCTAAAAACTAGAATAATTAAACTAATATTTGGCGCAGTCCCCACCCAGAAATTCGAAATATTAAGGTCAGGAGAAATTATTTAGTTTTAGCTTTGTTCACGTAATGATAAGTCTATGGGGACAGCTATAAGGCGCACCTACAGAATAATTTTTGTATTGGGGGGTTAGGCCTAATTTTTAGCACTGAGACTAATACACATTAAACTTGTGATATTTTACTTCATTCCCATCGTACTCCCATTACAAAGTATTCAGGATTTATTTAATGACAGCTCATTGACTTGTGGTCGACATGGGCCTATTTTAGCATTGAAAGTATATGGAAATGACTGATACAGCCAGACATCAAAATGCTTTATTTTTTTTTTGACATCTTAGGCTTCAACCCCCTAAAAATCCTTAAGAGGCTAAAAACTAGAGGAATTAAACTAATATTTGGCGCAAACCCCACCCAGAAATTCGAAATATTAAGGTCAGGAGAAATTATTTAGTTTTAGCTTTGTTCACGTAATGATAAGTCTATGGGGACTGTACCGGTAGAAGGACTGAGTAGCGCCATAGAGTTTGTATTAGCAGCATTTTGGGGACGATCAGAAAATGTAAGATTTGACATAGTAAGGCTTCATATTTTTATTTGGGCTTGGGAAATATCGTAGGGGGGGTCTTAGTGCATCAATTCATCATATTTTTACCTCGCCACACCAGTATAATATGATGTGAGGGTATCCGGTTGGTGGAATTTTTGTTCATCGGTAGCAGCTGCCATTGTCACGCCTTTGGGCAACTTCTTCCTCACTCCCAGCACAAACGCAGACATCAATGATGCAAGTTTTTTCGGGGGAATATCCAGAACATCCCTATTTTCTTGCAAATTCTCTCTAAAGTAGCCATGTACTTTCCTCATAACCTAAGAAAAAAATTTTACAGCCATTATTTTACGAGATATAGCAAGAAAACCGAATTGGATCAAAGTAAATTCTCCCAAAGTCAAATCTCCCAACCTGCATCTCCTCCCCGTCCCGCCCACCTGTCAAAGTGGCAATGGCTAATGTTTACACTTACAGACTCGGTCTTTTTTACTGTGTTTGTATTTCTACGATGTAGTACATAAGCTCTATGTAGTTCTTCCATCTCATCTTGATTTTCTTCTTCTTCTGGGGTAATTATAGGTTCAGGTGGTGTTTGAGGGGCCTGTACAGCAGGTGGGACTACCTGTTCCTCCAGGGGTTCGTCTGCTACTAATAGCTCAAATATACCCATATCTTGAAGAACTCTGTCATTTTCAGCTTCTTGTTCCTCCATAACTTCTAAACAAATGTTGGCAATCATATCTGGGAGTACATCATAAAAAATATCTACTGCTTGCACCTTTACAGCATTATTTCTTGCTTCTTGGGTAGAATTTCTATACGAAGCCATAATTAGCAGACGACGCAAGTAGTCCCTTGCCAACCGGAAATGGGTTTGTTTCCTGCGCGATGAGACTAGGTCAGCCACGCGTCGAGCAAGGAATGGCCGGACGGGGCGGGTCCCGACTCGTATCGATGTGGAAAATCAATGGATTCTTATTTATTTTGAAGAAAATGGAGGAATTTGGCATGGCATGTTCATCTAGGATATCTAAGGATGGTTCTCTGTTAATAACTCCACCAGGCTCCATTGAAATCTATGCTAACGAGGTCTGCAAACATCAGGTATGTGGGGAAAAAAAATTCAAATGCTGGATATAGATTCCTGCGCCGAGTGATGAGGCCGGAAGGAGGGGAAATACAGTCGAAATGTCAAATAACTTTTTGGCAAATACGAACCCATATATCGTAAATAATCACAATATGCTTTACCGTGCGTTAGTCTACGGGAGTCCAGAATCTTACTAAACATGTAAAAATAAGTAGCCAATAGTGGCTCCTATGACTGGGTGCTATGACTTCATAGTGGTGTGTATTGAGCCAGTAGTTGAATAAATAGGAGCTGCTATTTTGAGAACTCTATTGGAGCTCACTATGTAGTCACGGGTATGGAGTCTTTTCTTACACCTCCCACTATAATTTGAGGGTGTCCAGTCGTGGAAACTATTGAAACATGATCCTGGTCATGTTGTACCTGCAGCACTATGACTGCCCTACCAAACCCTAAGTAATAGCTATATAAGTACTGATCATACAGAGCATACAGGGCACCGCCTACAACTACTGGCACTAATTTCCCTGTGCACTACATTTCATACATGTAACTTTCTATCTATTTAAATGAAATGAAATGAAAATATTTGTTTGAGTCTTTACTTTTTTCTTTAATTGCAGTTATCCTCAAGTGCATGTAGTGAGACTATCCCTCTTGGTAACTTAGTTCAGCCTACACCCAATAGGTGTCATGTCAGTGTCTTCCTGGCTCTGAAACATTTACACTACACTGTATCAGTGTGTAATGTAGGCCTATATACCTGGAAATAGATAACTGGTCGCTTTCTTTTCTCTTTGTTAATATTCTCTGTGTATTTCTGTGAGTTACTAAGAGTAAGAATGTGACTTTCGATTATTTGTTCAGAAAAATAATAAGTTCACTTCTTGGTTTGAAATAACTTGATTGCAAAATAGAGTGAGCACAGAATTGGACTGTGACACTGGAAACATGGGGCTGAAATGGGATTTTACAACAACAGAAACATCTCAGAGTAGGATAGCCACCAGGACACTCGACTCTTGCCACTCTATCTGTTACAGTGCTGAAATCTCCAACATCATGCATGCCATAGACTGTCTCAAATGGATGTATGGTACATAATGATATATCAGTAGTACAGGACGGGTCTAAATCTTCATAAAAAGTGTAAAATTGAATTTGTTTCACTTATTCAGAATACTTATTTCAATAGTGAAAAGATAGCTAACACCTACATTTCTCTCGGACCTGAGACACCCTTTCTGGTAGGATTAAGGTGTAACTAGCTAATTATTATAGACCACCCCCACTGAACCCCCATCAATAGATAGGCCAACCACTCATCATCACAATATGAGCTGCTACATAGCAATATGTATTGCCACATTTTTGGGGGAGGGGTGTATTTGTAATGGTATTTGCAAAACATTTATGTTCATGAGACATTGGTGGTGACAAAGAACTATAGCATCGGTAAGTGATATGAGGTATTAGTGGTACATATCTTCGGTAGCGGTCAGCACCTCCTTAGTCCTGTTTAAAAGAACACAGGTAGTTACCTATATTTGACATGGGGATTTTTGACAGGTATCATGAGTCCAGAAATATTCTTTGAAAAATGATGATAAATCAACCAAACATTTTAGGGATGAATGGATTGCAGATATGGATTGTACTAGATTTGAATTATTCCAGACTATTCTCGTGATGAATTCAATGAATTTCGTACAATTACGTTATTCTACCTACTCAGAGGTGTGTTCCTTTTGCTTGGAAGGTGTAACCAGGTTAGGGCGAAGTTAAACACTACTAACGAACTTTATCATATATGATTACTCTTTTCACAAAGGGATCTGAAGGTATGTGAGAAGTGTAAAAACATATATTATCCCACATTCCCCTAAGTGAGCCATGATGCTATAATAGACCTGGTTAATAGGCTTCTTGTGTAGCAGGCTCCATCCCATAGTACCATGCTGATAAGGATAATGATGCATTAGGGGATTCAGCATATCCCTGTGTTTATAAATGTTTATGGGGTTAGGCTCTCCTTAGTAAATGTTCAAATATAATGCTGAATTTATATTGTTGATACACTCCCAAACAAGGGTCATATAGAGCTTTAATGTAGCTCTGAATGGTAACTCCTCTGCCCTGCATGGGTGCATCATGATGACATAGGCAGGAAGAATTCCTAATCAATGAGGTAGTTGTCTTCATCCACTGCGGAATCCGGTGCAAGTGGTTCCTAATGCCACAGCGCTTATCCCCACTTTTACTAATGGCTGCACTTCCGGCAGCACTCTGGAAAAAGGCATATAGATAGGAAGTTTGGGCGGAAGTTTTACAGAACTACTACATAATGCGACAGCGCTTAATCCACCACATACTTTAGCAATGGCTGTGCCCACTAGCTAATACGATAAAGTCCTATCTGAAATTAGGTCAACGAGTTGCCCCTAGATGGTAGATGGGATGAGGGTGTCTAGGGACAGTGTACGGGTACCTAGAGATAGGGTGATTAAATCATCATCTGGTTATCAGTCAACAAACACAGGCTGTGTAGGTAAAAAAAAACAAACTTAAAACTTGATTTCAAGTTGGGGTATCCTTGGAGCAAGATAATATATTGTAAGGGTTTGTGGCCTTACGGACCTGGGGGGTTCGGGTCTTACGGTTCGAAAAGAAAGAGTAAGACAGTATTCCAAGTGTATGCCAACGGTTAGTTTTATTTCTTATTGTACACTCACGGCTGCCGGATGATGTCAGAGAGGCAGCTAATATCAATGAATAATGGTTTACATGGTGTGGAGGCCAGAAGGGCCTCTGACGTAGCGGCTGAGCCCTGGGCTTTATATACGGACCCAGGTGTTTGTCGTCAGATGTCCCCACAGACCCGGATCAGTGCTGCCACCTATCCGGAACCTGAGGAACGTCCGACGACTCGACTCACCCGCCACGTCAGACGGTACCCAACTCCTATGGTTTAATAACGTGTACCTCTACACCACTCCCCCAGACATTTAGGAGGGTGTTATAGTTATAATAATATTACTAGGATAACATTTCTATATGTCTAAACCTTTAGTAATAGAGGTACAACCATAGGTATAACATTAACACCAAATTGAGTATGAAACGAATGTCATATATATATATTCGATAGTGAATGTAGTTACAAATAACAATTAGGATGTCAAAGTATTATACGAATTACTTGAATAAGGGACAGTTATGTGAAACGGAACTGTCAGTTAAATTACTATACCATATAATATCATATTATATCTACGGTATAATCAATAAGACAAGTAATATGAATCGTATACATGTGATAATGACGGTTATATGTAACGGAACCGCGGATAACAAATAAATCACATAATAACATCCGTATGTGTGTTTGTAGTTATGAATACCACATTTAAATACATATAGTCTTGAAGAAGACTGTTATAGTAACTTCACTATATAACGACATGTCGTATATTATTAACATACGAATCCGTTAAGGATTCCGTGAGTAGTACGAATAGAACCATTTATACCATACACTTGAAAAGAAAAGAAAAAAAAATCATGGTGTAGTAATGAATATAATAATAATGTATTATCACCGTGTACCTAATAACCTTTATAGCACCAGATCAATATACTTATTATACAGTTTGCCTCGCAGGACAATAATGTGTGTATTCTGGTGAACTTTAACGGATTCTTATAATATCAATATTAATAATAATCAGTGATCCGTATCAAGAAATATCTATGTACCCGTATCATAATATGTATCTAGTGAATATGCACATACATATATTATTATAGAAAAATAGAAATATGACATTATATACAATATACAGAAATTATAGGTGCTGCTGGAGTCTTCTGCTGTATTCTCCGGGTACTAGTAGGTAGGTGTGGTCAGCTAACCACGGGATGGACGTGCTAAAGTTTATAAGTAAATCCGAATGGCGTAGAATGTAGAATAATGGTCCGGATGTGTCAACTATGTAGAAAACGTAATCCCTTTTTAAGTTTAGTTGACATAAGTAGAGAATAGTCCAGTATAGGTTGATCCGGAAGTAATAGTAGTAGTTGGTATGAGTCCATTCGGGAGTATAGATGAGTTGTAGAGGTAAATCGTAAAGTCCATCCTAGTAAGTGGTTAGCACGGGTAAAAGCAGGAGTCTGGAACTGGTATCCGGATACATCTCACAGCAGCAAGTCTACTATCGGATTGTTCATTGAAGAAGTTATAAATCCGAATAGACTATTCAGGTTGCAATAAGGTTTATACAGCCTGAATTATACAATAGACTGGTCATAAGAGGGACCCGGAACACATGCCATAGGTGTTCATACACTAGTGAGAAAAACATTCGCAGACCTGCCGGGTTCTGCAAAGACTATATCTGGTTATGGGGAAAAGAAAAAATTATGGGAGCAATAACCCGTAGCATGCTTAGACGGATTTCTTAGCATGCTTCTTCTTAAGAAGAGCTAGAGCCGACTCGGGAGTGCCGTCCCACTCGTCCAAGTCGACTCCGAACACCCTCATGAACTTAGTGTTCAGGTTGGTGTTCCGAGTTATCTCCTCTTTTACACGTTTCTCCAGCACGTGTACATCCATAGCTGCCTTTTCTTGGGCAGCTGCGGCAGCCTCCTCCTGGGCCTTCACATCGCTCCGGATGAGGGTCTCGAGGCGTTGCTTTTCAGCATCCGCAACCTCCTTCATACACAACAGGGTGTCGTTTAGGAGACCCTGATGGAACTCGGTCGCCTTTTCGCGAACACACTTCTCCCAGTGAGTGTAGATGGCCTTCTGGACATCTGCCTCTCCCTGGCGAGATTTCTCAAACCAAACTTCTGCATTACCGGTTTTAATGGTAATAGCATCTTTTGGTTTCGCAGGTGCAGCGACAGCCTTGGGAGGAGTCGAGGTGGCCTGTTGACCACTTCCGGGTTTAGGGCTCCCGGACACACCTGCCGTTGGTACACAGTAGGCAGGTGGTGCGTTTTGTTTCAACCCCATTTGCAGGTACATATTCAACTGCTCCTGGGTAAAGGTAACTGGTGGGGCGGCTGGAGCGGATGCAGATCCGGCGGCAGCAGATGCGGTGGTCTTCTTTGGCATAAGGCGACCATCCTTTCCTACCACCAAGGTCTGGCTCTCAGGTCCAGGTCCCTGGTTTAAGGACGGAAAGTTTCGAGAACTAACTTTCCCAGGCTTAGATACGGCTCCAGCGTATCCGGCAGGTTCGGGCTTCTTGAACACCGGAGTGCCCTGAGCCTGCTCTGCGGGGTGCCTAGCCAGAGGGGACCTGGAACGGTCCTCTGCTCTGACTTTCGATTTGGTGGTGCCCTGACCATTACCGTTGCCGCCACGGTTCTAATCTCTCCTGCTCCTTTCACGAGCTCTCTTTGCATCCTTTCCGGATTCCTCGCATTTCTGCCAGAGAGACTCGTGCATGTCCAGTTTACCCTTTCCAGGAGTCAGGACTATCTTTGCTCGGAGTTTCGAATCCTTGGTCTTCGGAACTTCGCAGAGGACTTGGTCCCCCGGTCGGATCTTAGACCAAGCATCCTCGCTCAGACTGTCGAACTCTTTCATGAGTTCCTGATGAAGCTCCATGATGCGCTTCCGTGCCCCGTCCAAACCTTCTGTGTGGCATTTCTTCTGGTGTCTAGCCAGATCACTACGTCGGTTGTATTGCACCTTCGTAGTACACTTCTTGCCCTTCTTACCATAACTCGGATCACAAATGTAAACCGGGTGATGGTGGAAGTGGGCCTCTACCAGATGCCGTTGAAACCGGGCTGGAGTACTCCAGGTCCGGATCATGACATCACTCGCATCCTGGCAGATAGAGAAGGGACAGGACTTTTGGTCGTCACCGTACCACTTCTCTAAAGCCCAACGCAGCTTCCTCCTCTGGGTATAAGTGTAATACCCTTCGGTGTGGTTTAGCATAAGCCACATCTTTCGATAGGCTTTGCTCGGATTGGGATCCTCGTCCGAAAGACGCATCCAATCTTCATCGTCTGACTCATCATTTTTATTGACTGAGTCCGGGCAGGCATAGAGGGTAGAGCCGTCCTTCTTTACTCCATACGCACAGTCGGAGAAGCACGTCGGAATCCGGGATTTGAATCCGGACTTGGCGTTAGCCCAGCGTTCGGCCTCGGTTTGAGTTGATGGAGTGGCCTTCTCATCATACTCAACCGAGGACTCGTGCACAGACTCCTCGTCAGACGATTCAACCTCCATGGCAGAACTACCAGTGGCTGAAGTGCTGGGTTTCAGCTCGGCTCTAGCAGAATCCGGGAGATTCTTAAGCTTCCGAGCAGCGGACCTTCGGTTCTTGCTGACCTTCCAGTCTTCCTCCGGTTCCTGGGTTCCGGATGCGCTGGAGGTCGAGGCTTCTACCTGTGTGGTAGTACTGCCGGTGGCTGGTGTAGCACTGGCTGAACTCCTGGCAGCAAGTTTCAGGTCGGGGATAGGAGGTGCGGGTACTTCCGCGGCCCTCTTAGCCTCTTCCTGAGCCTCCCGTTCGGCAGTCATTCGACGGACGATAACCGTCCGAAGGGCTGCGCCTCGGTCCAAACCGATTAGTGACGTGTTCTGGACGTCCACTAATTCTTGCTCGGTAATATAAATACCTTCATCCCACTGCTCGAAGTTAGCAGCGGCCTCCCGATACTCCTTAGTGGTCCGGTACTGGGGCCGGTTAGCACAAGGGCGTGGGTAAGTCTGCCCCTCGGAATCCGAGACGCAGCCTACCCAGTTGATGTTCGTAGCCTTGACGTTCCACAGGGACTTGTCAGGCTTCGGGTACGTTCCGAGCTCGAAGGCTCGGTTGGCTTCATACACTGTCTCGCGGAAGGCAGCGTCTACCATAAGTCCCCGTTGGAACCACGGCCAGTCTCCAAGCCACTCGGGAGGCGTTCTGGTCAGCTGGTCGGGAACCATAACGCCCTCAACAGCTATCCTAACCTTCGGGTCCATCCTGACTGGTGTCCCGTCCGCGTAGGTCACTTGTGCCTGCAGTTCCGGGTGGACATACAGGTAGCGACCATCGTACTCTACTGGGAACGGGTCAGCCACTGCTGGCTTCCACTGGTCCTCCGCGCCGTCGACTTGTGTGGTCTCGGACTCTGTCGCTGCGGGTTCGGCACTCGCAGTCGCTCCAGATCCCTCTGGTGGGAGTGGAGATAACATCTTCTCTGGCTCATTTAGTGAAAATGAAGCCAGTTTCTCCTCGAACGAGCGATCCGTGGATTCCTCCACGTCCATCATCTCGCTCTCTTCCTGTGTAACAGGAGACAAAGCTTCCGGAAAAGCTTCTGCAGACGGAGTCAGCTTATCCGGGTCACCGGATAGCTTGGCTGCAGCTACGGATTCCTCAGCCATGACTGGGGAATCGCCCACGGGAGTAAACTACTCCTTTTTCCGGCTTTTACGGCGCCGGGGCCGACACAAACGGAGTCTGTCTACCAGGAGACAGACTCTGGAGGAGCAGCGAGGGGTTTTGCTAACCGGTAAAATCCAAGAAGGGAGCGAGCTCGACCGTCTTGGACGTTACCGAAGAACAATATGGCGACGGGCCAGCATTCGTGACGTCATTTCCCTGTTGCACGCGGGGTCACGAGAGGTCAGCCGAGACTGGACGCGGTGACGTCATGCGGAAACGCACGTGCTACAGACTGTACATCAACAAACTGATTGTTTTTAGGTAATTATCGCTCATACCGATGACTCGTCCGGGGATTTAAGTGGAGATTATGGAAAGCTTAAGCCAATCCACCGGATTATCTGTCCACTACCCATTGGTACATCATGCGGCGGCGACAAATAAGCCTTTCGGGTCAGTTGTCATCCGTTCATCTAAATGTAAACATTACACTCGTTGTGTATACAGGTTAGGTCACTGCAGTCCTCTGGGCAATTCGGGGGCTGCGGCGAACGTATCTTCCCTTCTCGGATAGTTCTTTATCGGACCTGACAGTCTGAAGAGCTTTCTCTAGGTGCTTCTTAGCCTTAGAAACACCTTTCTTCTTCTTTTTGTCTTCACCTGCCGAGACTTTTTTAACTCCCCCACGCTTAATCGGTGTTGGCGTGGGTGTCACTGATTCGGAACACTTTTTAGGTCTACCACGACCACGCTTCACTGTAGTGTTCTTTACCTGGTCTATTATGCGATTCTGGTTCAGGATCTTTCCGGAACCTTCACCATACATTTTTGTGGAGGTCTCCCTCCCAGACCATTTCCTTAATCTAGCCACATTAGACTTATAAAGTCGACCTAGGTCAGATTTGATGATTACGGTACAGTCACTGATAACTTGTGTTATAGTAAAGGGACCATCCCAATTAGACGCTAATTTTATGTGTCTAAGTGGTTCATGTAATCTGAGAACTCTGTCTCCGGATTGGAATTTCCGATACTTTAGATCGGTGTCGTATCCTACTTTCTGCCATTTGGCACTTTTCTCCAAATCAATTCGGACAGACTCATATGCCTTTTTAAATCTGTCTCTTAAGCATTCCACAAAAACTACATGGCAAGGTAATTCCGGGTCCATCCCTACAACTCCAAATACTAAGTCAGCAGGCATTATCAGATCCTCTCCGAATACTAAAAGGTTCGGAGTACAATTTGTACTTGAATGTACCGTACTGTTATAAGCATGTGTCACAAAGTGGCATTGCTCATCCCAGTCGTCCATGTGTTCATTGACGAGTGACTTTAGGACTTGGATAAGGGTTCTATTGAACCTTTCTACCAATCCGTCGCTTTGTGGCCTATACGGGTTGGTTCTAGTCTTGCAAATAGCTAAGTATTCGCACATACCCTGCCAGAGATTTGATTCGAATTCTCTGCCCTGGTCACTGTGTAACATCAATGGTACACCGAAACTTAGTACCCAACCTTTTACAAAGGCTTCGGCACAAGTAATTGCTTTGTGGTCCGGTAGTGGAAATACTTTAGTCTATTTCGTATAATAATCACAAACTACCATCATACAGGTATTATCATTAGCGGTTGTATTAAATCCACTAATAATATCTACCCCGATTCTTGCGAATCTAACTCCGAAAAGTTCTTGGGATAGGGGAAGTTTGCCCATCCCGGGTCCGGGTTTGTTTTTACAACAATCCGGACAAGTGGTTACCCATCTTTGCAAGTCCTGTGTCATGCCAGGCCAATAGTATTTCTTGGAAAGTCGTGCTAACGATCGTTTCCTTCCGAAATGACCACTGGTCCGATGTCCATGACAGAAATACATAATGTCATGCCTCATAGCATGTGGTATCACCAATTGCATGATTCTCTCACCATTATTGCATGGCTTCCAACGGTATAACACGCCTTTCCGGACTTCAAGCTCGGTCCATTGAGCAAGAAACCTTCTCATTTCTCGATTTTCCAGGGAGACCTCTGGTCTAACTGGACGTATACCCTTTGGTACCAATTGCAGTAGCTGCGCAGTTATCGAGTCAGCTTCCTGGAAATGTCGTATGTGATCCATAGACCAATCCAGTATACTGGCAACTAGGGGTACGAATGGTCTTCGAATCCCTGCTAATACTGCCCTAAGAGCTCCACAATCAGTGCAATCCGGATTATCACATTTCCGAATTGGTATTCGAGACAAAGCATCAGCATTTAAATGCTTAACTCCGGGTCTATGCTGAATCTGTTGATGTTCAAGCCCATACTCGGATAAATGGGCTAGCCATCGGCCTAACATTCCTTCAGCATCTCGGAAGTTCAGTAGCCACCTTAAAGAGGAATGATCCGTACGTAAAGTAAAGTTCGTTCCCCATAGAAAATGTTTGAACTTCTTGGTATATACGACTACTGCTAACAACTCTCTTTTGGTTGTGCAGTAATTGCGCTGAGTCTTGCTCAGTGTGTTGCTGGCAAAGGCAATCGGTACTTCTCTCCCATTTTGGACTTGCGAGAGAGCTGCACCAATGCTATCATTACTAGCATCAGTATCCAGTATGAAATGATCCGTTTCATTCGGATATTGCAATACAGGAGTACTCGTGAACAGGTCTTTTACCTTTTGAAAAGCGGTTTCCTGTTCATGCGTCCAAGGAAATTTTTCCTTGGTACTTCCTGGAGTCCAGTTAGCTATTGCTTGTAATGGATAACTGACTCTAGAATAATTCGGAATAAATTCCCTATAATAGGAACAGAATCCTAAAAAGGACCTCACTTCTTTGGGTGTTTTAGGTCTATTCCAATTCGTAACTGATTCGATTTTTTCAGGATCAGCCTTTATCCCTTCATCACTAATGATGCAGCCCAAATAATTTATGGACTTTCTAAACATGTGGCATTTCTTAGGTTTCAATTTGAGACCATTAGAAATAATACGTTCTAGTACCATTTTTAGGTTATTAGAACACTCTTCGAATGTTTTTCCGAAAACTATGACATCGTCAAGATATACAAGACATCTTTTCCACAATAAATCACTTAGAATTGTTTCCATCATTGCTTCAAATGTTGCCGGTGCATTGCACAATCCAAACGGCATTACGTTATATTGGAATAGTCCAATATGACTCGAAAATGCAGTTTTCTCCATATCTGAAGGGTTCATTCCCACTTGCCAGTAACCTGATTGCAAGTCTAGGGTACAAAACCAACTGTTCCCTCCTAAGGAGTCAATGGTTTCATCTATTCTCGGTAATGGATACGAATTCTTTTTCGTTATTCCATTCAACTTCCTGTAATCTATGCAGAAGCGGATAGTACCGTCTTTCTTTGTTACCATACACACAGGACTACTCCATGGACTATTGGAAGGGACTATTACATCCTGTTCCAACATCTTGTTTATCTCATCTTCAGCTACTCTCTTTTTCGCTAAAGGTAACCGTCTATACGGTATCTTAAAGGGTGCAGCATCCCCAGTATCTATTTTATGTAATACCTTATTTGTCGTACCTAGTTTTTCACCAGGTTTGGCAAAGGCATTATTATACTGACAGAGCATCTCATAGAACTCTTTCCGGTGTTCCGGATCTTCTAATGAAGTTTCTTCATACAACTTAAGTAAGTCTTCCGAAATTTCACCATCCCCTGTTACCTTTTGTAAGCTTAGCTTACTATCCGTTACAGTTTCCGAAAGGGTCACGTTTCCAAAAACTTGTCCCTTTTTCAAGTAGATAGTACTGTTTCCAGTATTGGAGACAGGTACTACCGACCAGGATGCATTCGCTACTATCGTGTCTACAGAATTTAATCCGATACTTGACAAAGTAACTACATCCGGTTCTATCACTGCAGGTTTATTACGCATTAGAGGATCACTTCTTACAAGCACATCACAGGCTACTCCCGGGGGGATTCGCACAGTGTGTGCCACACTAGCCATACTGCTCACTTGTCTCAGTACACATCTAACCTTTACGGGATATGGGTATCTCACACTCAACACTCCTGTTTGAGGTTCCAACACAGCACCATACAGGGATGCGAAATCCAACCCAAGTATCCCCTCATCTGCTATATCCGCAACGGTGGCGCTCATGACATAGTCATGTATACCATCTAACTGTAGTTTCACACAAGTTCTACCATACGTTTGCAAGGTACTGCCGTCGGCCGTCTGAGCACTTCCTCCCGATTTGAGAGTATCATGTTCATCCGGTATAAGATCGTAGAACCCCCTGGAGATACAAGAGTGGCTAGCTTCCGTATCCACAAGGAATTCGGCAGATCTTCCGTTAACAGTGAGGCAAACATACCACCGCCTTCCGTTTAGAACAGAGGGCATGTCCGTGACGATCGGAACGTCATTTTTCACACCAGGAGTCGATCCACATCCTTTCAGGAATTCCAGACAAGGATGACCCGGGGGCAGGTGGGCACCACAGACCTTGGCTAATTCATAGCCGCCTGCCTCGTTACTGATATTGAGTTTCCCCTGTGCTCCCATGGCACCTGTTATATCAGCTTCCCTAACCTTCCGGGTGTCTACAACCACCTCGGTGTTAGGCGATCTTGTTACTACATGCGAACTATCATCACGGATGGTGATATCATGGCAAGATTTGTCACTGGGATCCCCTTCTTTGCCCCTCGGGAGATCCCTTTCTAGTTTTCCTCTGTACTTATCCCAGAGACACCCTCCTGTTTACGCGGGACAGGCTTCTCAGCCATACATTCTGGAGCAAAATGCCCTAGTTTCTGGCATCTGAAACATCTCCTTTGAGATTTGTCAACTCTTGGTCTCTTCAGAGCTTCTGTTAATCCGGCTTTTAACGTTTCCATCATATTAGTCGGAGCAACAGTGGCTGCTACGGTTGGTTTCGCCGTAGGGGCTACACTGCCCGGTTGAGTTGATCCGGAAGCTGTTTTACCAGCGACAGATCCTCCTCTCCCTCTCGAATGAACCTTCCTATACCGCTTCTGTCGGTAATACTTTCCAGCTATCTGGACTGAACCAATATATTCTCCGTTTTCATCGGAGATATAGTCATACTCCTCATCAGCTTCATTCGATTCAACTGGAGCTAATTGAGAAGTATCATATACCGGAATAGGTGTACCTCCATATTGGAATGGAGCTGCTTTTACTGGATTAGGTCCAAGACCTACCAATCGTTTCTTCATGTCATGTCCATCAATTGCTATGAACAGGTCACTGAAGGAAGTGTCATCTTTCCAAGAATCCCAGACCACTTGCTTGTGATCCGGATCCCGCAATCCACTGTAGAATTGTATGAACAATTCTTGTAGATAGCAATCATCGTCATGAGCCCAATTTGGACGTGCTTTTGAAAGCAAATCCTGCAGCTCCAAACCAAAGACTTTGTGTGATTCCTTAGGTTTTTGTGTTCTCTTCTTGAAATTTACCCACGGATCTTCTCTAACGATTGATCCAAATAGGTATGCGGCACATTCTACCAATTGGTCATAGGTACCGTATAATCCGTAAGCTGCTCTCCATTGATTGAGAGCTACTTTTCCGCCTTTATTTAACCAACAGATCAAATATGGCAAAGCTTCTTCTTTTGTCCAGCCACTACAATTGACTTCGTCGACAAAAGCTTGATACCTGTCCTTCCATGGATCATTAGAATCATATGGAGGGGGTATCCGTGCCTGCCTACGTGCCGGATTATTACATCCGCGTAGTCTATCCGCTTCTCGGATGCTCCAGTTCATGACTTCCATGCCGTCTGCTCCCTTCCGGTAGCAGTCAATGCCAAGGTTTTGGATACATTGGCTCCTATCAAAGATGGTTTGCATCCCTGCAGGCATAGAAGTTCTCCTATTTGGCTTCCTGCCATCTCCTCCTGATCCAGATCCTCCGGATCCGGATCCTCCTGGGCCGCCTGGAGGATTTCCTCCTGGTGGACCATTATTATTATAGGTTCCAGACGAACCGCCTGAGCATCCACCATTGTGACCGGCGTTTCCAGAAGACGCATATCTAGGGTAAGAATTATTTTGATTCCATCCCTGGTTATAGCTATTGCCATTTTGGTAATTACCGTTTCCTGATGGATTATAATTATTTCTATATCCATAGGAAGATGTTCTCGGTTGATACGTACCGCCATTAGCATTGTTTTGTGGCGGGTTTGGTCTTAGGAAACGTCCATCAGTAGGAACATTACCAGAACCCGGAGGTGGATTCGGTAATCTTGGCCCTGCTGGTGTACTGTGGCAAGGTTGGGGGAAATATGAAGGTGGTGTCAACATATGCCTCATTGGTCCGGGTGCTCTTGGTTGTGCTACTGGTGTATTATTACTAGTTCCAGTAGCACCATCGTGAGTCGCTTTAATTTTGTGACTCAAATCTGGTACGGGTGGTGCCGGACCTATCGTATCCAGCATCGGGGTTGCTGGTTTAGGTGCGGTTCCATTTACTGTGGTACTGTCCGGTTTCTTGTAGATTCCGGATACTACATTCTTGTCAGCCCCATCATCAACGAATGGGCTGTATCTAATTGGGATTGCATCTTTGGATGTCTTTCCCAACATTGTAGATACCACAGCTGGATCAATATTGCCTATAGTTAACTGGGCAGCTTCTACATATTTATCTAGAGTTATTGCAGTATTCTGCAATTCCTGAAGCTCATTTGTGAGTTTCTGTCTATCCTCCTCCAGTTGTTTGTTGTAAGCTATAATACCTACCCGGATGGTTTCATTGTCTTCAGCTTGTTTACTACACTGAAGTTTCAATTTATCCAACTCGTCATGATAATGGCGAATTTCGGATTCAAATTTTGCCTTATCAAGGTTTAATTGGTCGTTCGTATCTATGTATGTTTGGATACGAATGTGCCTATTATCATATTCCTTGTTGAATGATTCTCTCATGGAATGAAGTTTTAATTCTTCATTCTCGAGTTCTTTCATGTACTCACTCCTTCTGGCTTCGAATTCCTTTCGCATGCCAGTTAGGTCTTCTTCCAACTGAAGTTTTTCATGGAATACTTCGTCTTTAGCTTTGACCAAGGTATTTAGGTTCTCGTTCAAAGTTACATAGGTTTCATTCAACAACATGACATCCGGTCGTTTGAATTCCTCACCTTCCGGTACCGCATAGGTTAAGTCTCCATCTATAGCGCTGTAATCTAATATTGGTAATTCGGGCCTGGGTAATCTATAAGGTAGTTCTCCAAATGTTACCCTTTTTGGCATTGGTGCCGGATGTTCTGGGTTAGTACTACCACCAACTTCGAACATCGAATTACTTAACTTGTCAACAAGTGATTGTTGGCCTATTAAGTTACTCTGTCTCTGTATAGACTGTTCGCGTCGTACAGAGTCTGGCAGATTCTCCTCACTATCATTATAGTGGGGTCCGGGATCTCTCCAAGATGCAGATTCCGCATCTTGTGAGTTCGAATGGGTTTGGAGCATTAATGATCCATTTCCATTCTCTTGGGCAACCAATTTCCCTGCTGGGTTAGCTTCCCTGAGGGTGTCTAACCCATGTACTAGCCGTTCGGACGTTATAACGTCCGGGCTATACACCAGAATTAACTGGTCACGGCACCAGTGTAAGGGTTTGTGGCCTTACGGACCTGGGGGGTTCGGATCTTACGGTTCGAAAAGAAAGAGTAAGACAGTATTTCAAGTGTATGCCAACGGTTAGTTTTATTTCTTATTGTACACTCACGGCTGCCGGATGATGTCAGAGAGGCAGCTAATATCAATGAATAATGGTTTACATGGTGTGGAGGCCAGAAGGGCCTCTGACGTAGCGGCTGAGCCCTGGGCTTTATATACGGACCCAGGTGTTTGTCGTCAGATGTCCCCCCTATCCGGAACCTGAGGAACGTCCGACGACTCGACTCACTTGCCACGTCAGACGGTACCCAACTCCTATGGTTTAATAACGTGTACCTCTACAATATTATATGAGATATAAACTCAGTTAGAGACATTAATGTAGTAAGAGAGTTAACCATTGCTGTGCTAGCATCATGATAACCTAACTTTCCAACAGGTCGTTTGAGGCAGTTAGGAGCGATGGTTACTACAGTTAAGAACTAAACATTGTAAGCTTTGTATGGTTAAAATGATAAAAAATAACTTACCCAGGGAGCCCTTACCTTAAGGATAGCAGGAGCATGTTGCTGTCATACTAGTAATTGGCATGATCGAGTTGTCATATGAGAAATATCATAAGACTAGTGGTATATAGTGTAATTATCTCAAGGCTCTTATAAATAGTGTTATTTCCAGTTGTCACTGGTTTATTCAGCTTTAGGCAACATGTAAGAAATATCAATCATACAGTAGTTAGTATGTAGGTAATTAGTACATACAGTAAACATACAGTAATTTATAAAGTACAATGTTCAGTTCCACTCCACCTGTGAGGTATTAATAATACAGTGTCCAGCATACTTCTAGGTGGGTTCCCACACCTAGCTCCTGACCTGCTGCTTAGAGGAATAATGTAATAATGGATAACTTTACCCTCTGGTGGAAGTCTTGAAGAAGATAGCCTCTGGCCACTAATGGTAGGAAACCAATGCCTGTCTAGCATAGTTTCACCATAGTGCAGTGGTATAGCAGGTAGCAGGAGATGACTGGAGATGTTACCTCTAGAGCGGTTCTTGGTGATGTCTTCCTGGAGGTGCAGACAGGCTATTTGTAGCAAATCTTGGAAAAGCACCTCCAGACTGACTGGAGCCAGCAGCATCTGCCTAACTCTACAATTGTTTGAGGGGACCCTTTCAAGTGTCACAGGGGGACAAAGGACCCCCATGGACGCCGCTATGGCCCCCATTGTCTTGGTCGGTTCTGCATCTTTAGACCCTCATATCTCGGCCGTTTATGCTTGTATAACCGCCATTTTGGGCATGCGCAGAGCTGAATGTGCCAAAATTATAATGCCCGCTGGATAGGCGCGTAACTCCCGCCGGTTTGTCTGTAGCTCACTCGGAGGTCGATTCAGTCTCCATGGCGTAACTTCCTTAATACTGGGAGTTCAGCCTTGATCTTGGGCTCATTCTGACCGTCTAATTATGGGCTTTCCATAGAATTTTTGATATTTGACCTAGGTTGCTCAGGAGCGACGCTAGAGCGACCGGAAGGTTATGGCGTCGTGCTTATGTAACCCATTGTTCAGTCCTTAGAGTGCTCAGACACTCATGACGGCGCCAGCGGTGCTCAGGCACCCGTGACGGCCGGTTGCATTCACTTACAAGTTATTAATTTGTGCATTGAACCATGAGGTCGCACACTGAGACCCTTATTCTTATTATATTGTGCAGTGAACCATTAGGTCGGACCTTTTGATGTCATAAACTTAGTCTAACTGACTGTGGCTGGTGTGCAGTGGGGCATGAACGCTCTTATGTAAAGTTTGAGCGCTCTTATAGCTCTTAGAACCAACCTATGTATTAATTTCATAGATATTTCTTTGATTAATACAAAATATGTTACAATTTATGGAATAATAAAATGGTATATCATAGAATACTCCCTCTCCCCCGAAAGAATGCGAAACTCCGTCATTTCGCCGAGGGAATGTACAATTTATACAATTTTTACCTTATTTTTGGAGTTATATACTGTTTTGTAAGAGGATTTGAAGTAATGGGGAGTGCTTCAAATGCAATTTTTGTGGTAGAGCTTTGTCAGTATAAACAATTTTCTCCTGGGTATAAGTACATTTCCGAGTTCCTATATCTTACTATACCAGAGCTTATTTGCTTATGTAACATCAATTTTGGGTACAATTTTCCATTTTTATGTACAACATACAATTTGGCAAATAGTGTGCAATTTTGGCATTTAATATTCAATTAAGCGTGCAAATTGAACATAAATGACAATTTCAGTGTGCAAATTTACAATTTCGCGTGTAATTGCGTTCAATTGACAATTTCAGTATGCAAATATATAATTTTTGCGTACATTTGGCAATTTAAGTGTGCAAATATATAATTTTTGCGTATATTTGGCAATTTTAGTGTGCAAATATATAATTTCGCGTACATTTGGCAATTTAAGTGTGCAAATATATAATTTTCGCGTATATTTGGCATTTTTAGTGTGCAAATATATAATTTCGCGTGCATTTGGCAATTCTAGTATGCCAATGTATAATTTTGCGTTCAATTGATAGTTTCTGTATGTACAAATATAATTTTGCGTACAGCTTGGATACACATAGAAATGTTGATTTTCTAAAAATCTGACTTCAGTGTATGAATTGGGTACAGACATACAGTATAATGTGCAACATATAATCTAAATGTAAATTGGATACAACTTACAATCTAGTGTGCAAACATACAATTTTAGTGTGCAAATTGGGTACGAGCGTACAATCTGGTGTGCAAACATACAATTTTAGTGTGCAAATTGGGTACAAGCGTACAATCTGGTGTGCAAATTTACAATTTTATGGGATTTGAGACAAATTTTTCCGAGGGCCGGAAAAACAAAGTACTTCAGGTACAATAGGCTTGTTTGTCTCTGAGTTACTCATTGATTTTGCTATATGGGTGTATTAATTGGCAATTTCGGCAGTGGGCCGCTGCTTAATTGACTTTTCCCCTAGCCTTTTGAGTATGTGTCCCTGAAAGAGATTTATTTGGTGAGTATCTTAAGTAAACATGTTTTATGTCAACAATTTTCTCAACAAATTTTTTTTTTTTTTTTTTTTTTTTCATTCATTTTTCCAACAATTTTCTTGGATACCTAAAGTGTGTTACTTTAAGTAAACCTTGGCATAGTATACAAGTGCTAGTGGGTACAAAAACTGTCTTAGTTATCTACCTGCATTCATGTATATTAATGTTAGATTTGTACAATTTTACAATTTGTAATTTGCAATTTCGCAATTTTGCGCGTATATGCGCGCATTAATCATTGATTTTTGTGAGAATACCAAAGATTTTCATATTATACATCAACAAGTGGCTGTGTATATAAATTTTTTTTTTCTAATACTTTGATAATTTCATTGACAGTGGAGGTGTGTCAGGGTTGAGATGTGAGTCTCCTCCCTGGTGTGCTTATGCAGTGGTGGCACTTGAGGTGTTAGGTGCCAGATTTTGGCATGTGTCTGTGGCAGTGCCTAGCTTGGTGTCAGTGGACAGTTCAGGGTGGGGGGGGGGGTGTGTGTGTGTCCATTTAAGGAGTGTGTGGCTGGTATTGGAGCATCAGTTCCTCTCTGGAAGTCACTGCTGTAGTACCATGGCCCACCTACAAGCTCTCTTTGCTCTGCCTGTCCCCCAGGTGATGGAGGTGGGGAGTCCAGCTAGGGCCCTGGTTGAGTCTAACCAGACCATCCATTATGGGTACATAGTGAGTAACTTCAAAGAGATCATAGAGCATGGTGATGTGATGGTCTGTAATTACTCCTGCCATTATTTCCTGGGCTCAGCCTTGCGTCGGGGGGCCACTGTGGCCCTTCTGACTAGGGCCTTGGGCAGTATGGGTTTCTGGCCCATGGATTATAACCTAGGGCCGCGGGAGCGAGTGCTATGGGATTATTTGTTGGCGGCATCCCTCCTCGATCTTGCGGCATCCGGGAATCCATCCACGGCTGCCGAGTATGGGCTGGGGATGCTGGAGGCCCGGCTCGCTGAGTGGGAGTAGGATCACGGCCATATGTATGGCTCGGACTCGGCCCCGGACTCTCCCATTGATGTTGAACCCGAGGATCTGTGGTAGGATCCCGACTGACTGAAACCTAGGGTGTAAAAACCCGCCATCCCAAAGGCCCTTTTCAGGGCCGGCAAATTGTCCGAAAAGTTCTGAATACTGTCTCTGATGTGTTGTCTCCTGGTGGTGGACTGGGGGCAGCCTAGGCTGTGGGCAGTCTAGGCTGTTTCCACAGTCACCGGGGAGGGCTGGTGGTTTAGAAAATTAGCAATAGTCTGCATGTTTGACCTTGCGGTCTCCTCCTGTTGTTCGTCAATAATTATATCTGTTGTATTTTCCAGTGCTGTCATGGTCACCGGGCTGGTGCCACAATCATTCTGGAGAAGCATGGAGTAGTACAGTCCTTTGTTTTTAAGGGCTGGTATAGTGCTGAACCTAGTGCGCCAAGGTAGGTGTATCACCTGAGGGAGGTGATAAACAAATTCTCCTCTCTGTGTTGTTATAACTGCTGGTCCATTCCAGGTAAATATAGCCTTAGGTAGTGGGAAGGTTTTAACCACTATATCCTTATAGGTAGGGGCAGCTGCTGATTTAATCTCATCAAATTCATGTGGTATTGGCCTCAAGGGTAGCGCGAAGTTTGAGTCTCCACAATATATTTTAAAATATATTGTGGGGTTTGTGCGCTTGGCCACATTTTTCTTGCCACAGTGTGTCTGTGCAAATTTCTTAAGGTACTTCATTATTCTGTAGGCTGAGTAGATGGTCAGGGTGAATAATATAGCAATTATCAGGGTGTGGGTTTCCTGAATTGTGAGGAAGGGGGTGTGGGTTTCCTCTGTAGGGGTTAGTTTGGTAGGATTCTTATCTGGGAGCAATTTGTGTAGGGGCAGCTCGGTGACTAGTCTGAATGCTTTGGCTGTAGGCAGGTAGGCTACAGTCCCTCCTAGTCTGTATAATTTGAGTAGTATGTATACTATGAAAATGTGAGCTGATATCCCTAGGATGAGTGCTAAGCTTTGGAAGATTGGATGCTCTGTAACTCGACGTAGGTATGATTCCTCGTAGCGCGTTTCCATTTCCTTATTAAGGTTGGAGGCATCTTTTAATACTGTTTTAGCAAAGGGCTCTAAATTTAGTTGAGTAATATCATCCATGATTGGATTTTCCTGTAGTTTTTCTAAGGTTCTAGAAAGGTTTACTACTGGGAAATTTGGAAGATTCTCTCTTTCATCTGGTTTGGTTTCAGAAATTTTGTTAAGTGCTGCCATGAATGGTAAATTAATTGTCTTGAGAATGTAATGAAATGATAAGGTTGAGTTACAGGGCAACCTTGTGTTTGGAAGAGAAAATTCTCCTACACTGATCGTGCACCCACAGGGTACACCTATGATTGAGTTGGACTGGGCCTTCCGAGTTTCAGACGTTTTACCATGGCAGTTGATAAAGTAATGGGGTTCATTAGTAGTGACCAGATACTCATCTTCAGAAATGGAAATAGCATGGGTGGTAGGTGTTTGCAGTGGTGAAACTGTAAACTTGCAATGTTCCTTAATCTGTTGAGCCTGGTTAGTAAAAATGGCTACAGGGCATGTAGGCCTGTGTTTATAGATTCTACCATTTACATCTCTGCATACCTTTACTGTAGTACCTTCACATGCCTGCATATCTGCTGAGTCCAATTCGATAAATAATGATTCATCGTAAGATACTGCTAGAAACTCAGTTGTGGTTTGTAGTTTGGTGACTCCTCTGGTGGGGGTCTCCTGTGTGTCTATAGGCATGGGTGATGTGATCATTTGGTACAGTTTGAAGGTCGAGGTGGTAGATTGAATTATAATGTCCAGATGAATATATATATGGTGAGCTGAGTAAGTGTATGAGGTCAGCTTCTGTGAATAATAGAAATCTAAGTCATTAATTGCGACTTGTGCTCCAGGGTGTGTAATCCTAAGTTTGTTATTAATGTCAACTAGGTATCTAGCGAGGTCTGAGGGTGGTACTACATCAGGGGTTAGGATTCCTGATGATAGCATCCTCAGGGCTGCATTTGTCCTTTGCAGTGATTGAACTGTATTCATTCTTGCTGCTATGATAATTAATGCATCATTTAATACTTGCATTTTCTCCCTTTGAGTTTTCTCGTGCCTTGAATATGAGTCAAGTGACCTGGACATGTTAGAGGCCCACAGGTTGACGGTGTCACCTATGGTGTTGATTGTGCTGTCCAGTACCTTCTTATCTTGGATGTATGCTTTGACAAACTTATCTTGTCTGTCTGTGATCTTTTCAATGAGATTAGCTGCTTCCTGATCCTGTTTAGCAAATTTTCTTAGTATTTCATCTATGTTCTTGAGCTGTCCCATTACTTGGTTTACATCTTCTACTGTGGCTAGACCTAGCACACCGCGAAACAGGGGTGCTAGAAAACCCAGTATGGCCTCTCTTTTGGCCTTGTCCAATGTGTTTATGGGGTTGGATAAGAACAATTTGATGGAGGCTAGTGTTTCATTTATCTCCTTGTCTGCAATTTCCAGCAAGGTGTCTAGCTCCTTAGCTTGTTGGATAATTTGGCCAGAGGTATGATCTTGTAGAGTAGGAGTGGTCAAATGGAGTATTCTATCCCTTATGGATCCTTGGGTAACGGGTGCCCGAGGTATCTTGTAGGGAATAGCTAACAACAGTGTTGTGGTTGTATGTCCATTGACCAATGGTTGAGGGCTAGGTTTGAATACTACTCCTATGTTTTGTCTCACCACAGGTGTATAGCCTGCAGTAAGTGGTTTTATAGTATATAATAACAGCATAGTTAGCAGTATGGGTGAAACTCTCAGTCTCCCCATGGTGCTTGTGTAAAGCAAGTTTGCTGTTTAAAGTCTTGTCAAATTTGTAGTGATTTGGTGCTGGTAAAGTCTAAGTGTATGGTGTAACACTTTAAATGAAGTGGTTCAAACTGTACCTTAGCAAGATTGAGCTGTCTTGGCAATATGTCCGGTGAGTCTATAGAGGTTGACCAGTAAATGGTAAGGTCAGGTTGAAGGTGAAGTAGGTGTGTTCTTTATCCTAGTGCAGTCTCTCCTAATGGAGAAGTGGGCTGGCTAATTCCCAAGTGGGGTCCTGTAGACTTGTGTTCCAGACTGCAGCTGGATGAAGACTGATGGTGGGCTATGGTCCACAGTGCTTCTTATGTAGCCTACCCTACCCACATCCATTGTGGGCCTGGTATTGTTTCTCTGGAGTCATGTACCTAATCTCCAGTGTCTGCAACTGAGGGGTTCTATTGTGTAATCTGTGTACTGGTAATTAGCTCCTCCTGTCATCCAGGACAGCCATTCATGACCGTCTAGACAGTTGTCTGAGTGTAGCTTATAAGGTCAATTGATCTCTATAGACTGCTGTGTTGGCATAGCGCGCTCTTTCATGTGGGGATTAGGCTTTAGACACTCCATTGTGTTACCCTTACTCTTCTTAGACTTCATGTCTGCTTTACTTGGGGGGTCCCAGTCTTTGACCCTTTCAGAGGCAATAACCTACTGATATATTTACAAATTTGATTGGCTTTATATACATAGTAATTCATTATCAGTCACACATGTCTTATGTGTGGATGAAGAGAATTTGTAATACATTTTGAAAATCTTATGTCTTTTGGTATCTCAATCTTGTTTCTAATTTCTTGAAACTGCACCACACCTAGATGTCTTCCTTAGTATGTGGTGTGCAGGCCTAGGCTTGATAGGGCCTATGCCTGTGGTTTCTCTTGTAAGGGTGATATCATTTTTGTTCCTTACAATTTTGCTGTAGTATTTGGCCTCATGTGGAATAAGCCTGTGTGCAAATTCATTATTTCTGACAGCCATAACCTTTTTCAGTCTGTCTATGTGCACTGGTCTGGCCACCAATAGATTGGTGTCCAGGTTTTTGAGTTTGGCACTTGTCAAACTAGGTCTATCTACTACAACATATGGTCCCATAAAAAGGGGTTGAAGTTTCTTACACTCTGTGTTGGTCAGGATTCTTGGTATGTTTAGGTACACCATGTCGGTGACCTTGATTTCCTGTGGTGTAAGTTTCTTATCATATCTATCCTTCCTTTCCTTTTGTAGCTTGGCGACCCTTTCTATAGCTTTCCTCCTAGAGGTATATTGATTTGTTATCATGTTAGCTACATGGTCTGCTACTGTGGATATGTCTTCCTGTATTCCCAGCCCTAAGTCCATTGGGGTGGCTGGGTTTCTTCCATGGAGTAGGAAGAAAGGGGTGAATCCTGTGGTTTGGGATTCAGTGTTGTTTAATGCAAAGGTTATGGGTTCAATAAATGAATCCCAATTGTTTTGGTGCTTTGAGCAGAATGCTCTGAGTGCTGTGCCTATGCTAGCATTGAATCTCTCTACAAGCCCATTTGATTGTGGCCTGTATGGTGAGGAGAATTTATGTTTGATCTTGAGGTGTTTAGTTAACTTTGTGAACTTTGCACCTGTATAACATGTCCCATTGTCTGTTTGAAGAGTGGCTGGTGTTCCATGATGACAAATTATATTCTTGTAGAACTCTGCTGCTGTTGTCTCAGCTTTTAAGTCAGTAGTAGCCCAAGCTGTTGCATATCTGGTAGCATAATCTATGCAGACTTGTATATGTTTGTTTCCCCTGGCAGTTGTGGGAAGTGGTCCTACCGCGTCTAGGTTAAGGAACTTCATTGGTGAAGTCATGTACTCTCTCACTGTCATTGGTGTTTTGTGTGAGTGTACTTGCCTTTTTGCTGTGAGGCATGTGTGGCAGGTGGAAACATATTTTGTTGTGTCTGCTAGCATAGACTTCCAATATACCCTAGGTCGGAGTGCTGACAGCATCCTACTTGAACCAAGATGGCCGCCGGTAGGTGAGTCATGGAAATACTGTAGTGTACTTGTTACCCATTGCTGTGGTATAACAATTTGAAGTGGTACAGTATTGGTTTTTCTCCAATTTATGGGGCATATATGGACTAATGTACCATTTACCAAGGTGTATGTCTGGCCTTGGTTGATGATTCTATTTCCTTGTGCTTTTGGTGCAGGCAAGGTCCCATCCTCAAGATACTGTATGAGGGGCAATAGGTCCTTGTCTTTCCTTTGTTCCAAGCCAAGGTTTGTACCTGAGATGGATGTGTCGGGAATCTGATCCAGTAGTTGATTTATATCTAGCACATGTTGTTTTATTCTGTCTCTTTCTTTTTCTTTTTCATCGACTATTGGCCTATCTTGTGCCTTTTGTTGGGGTGTGTCACTCTTGTTTTGGTGTGTAGGCTCCTTTGGAGGGCCTATTTTCGCCTTAATGGGAGTGGCAACCTTTTTCTTTAAAGGCACAATTTGCTTTTTGTCATTCTTCTTTGTCTCAGAGTTCTTTGACTTAGTAGATGCAGTGTCTTTTGTGACATTTTTCCTGGCAGGTGGGGTTATGGTAGGTTTGTTTCCTGTGACCTTTTTCTCATTTAGAATAGTTTGTGATTGTGTGGGGGGTTTTGGTGTGCCCTCCTGAATCATTTCTCTAGTCTTTGAGCGTGTGGTCATAGGACACAAATGGTTTGGTGTTTCCTCTCCCTGCATTGGTTCAAAGAATCTGACTGATTTAGAAGTTGCTTGAGTAATAGCATATATTGTGTCTTCTGGATCTTCATCGTCTGAGTCAGGTGGGGTGAAGGGTGGCTCCTTAGGAGTTGCCATCACTATCTGATTGAGTGATGAGAATTCAATAGGCTCGAAGTTGTGAGTATTCTCTCTCACAGTGGCAAAACACATAGTGTGTAGATTGCTTCAAGATACCCCTAATGGGTGTCTCTGGCCTTTCAATGGTGTTGGGTGGATCATCCCTTTTGAATGGTACTTTCTTTGTTACTTTTGCAAACTTGGTTCTACTGGCTGCTCTATCTCTCCTTGGTGGGGGTGGAGGGTTAGTCATGGGTCCAGAGTCTGGGTATTCTCTTCTAGACATAGCATCTGGTGGTGTGTTATCATCACCCTTCACGTGTTGGATGGTGAATGAAAATTGTTGTATGTCTAGAGCCCATCTGGCCCATCTATGTGTGAGTCCTGTATTGGTTAATAGTGGGATTAGGGCTGCATGGTCTGTGTATAGTTGGAAGTGTCTGGTCTCTAGATAGTGTCTGAAGTGTAATACTCCATACACTACTCCCAGTAGTTCTCTCTCTGTGGTATTGTAATTTCTCTCATGTTTTGAGAGGGTTCTACCTGCAAAGGCTACTGGTCTGAGCACTCCTTCATTATCTCTCTGTGAGAGTACAGCTCCTAAACTCACATTGGAAGCATCAGTTGCCAAACTGAACTCTTTCTCATAGTTTGGATATCTGAGAAGAGCATTGGTACAGAGGGCATGCTTTAATGTTTTGAAAGCATTATCTGCCTCTTCTGTCCAGACAAATGCTTTGAGATGTGTCTGTAGATCATATAATGGTCTAGCAATTTGGGCATAACCTTTGATAAACTTTTTGAAGTATTGGCATAGGCCTGTGAAGGATCTGACATTTTTGACTGATTTTGGTGTTGGGAAGGTTTTGATTGACTCCACCTTTGTGGGAGATGGTTGCAGTCCCATGGGTGTGACTCTCATTCCCAAGAAGTCTATTCTGTCTATGAAGTATTCACATTTTGATTTCTTCAGTTTGAGTTTACCAACTCTTAGGCTGTTGAACACGTCTTCCAGGTCATGGAAGTGTTGTTCGATTGATGGTGATAATACCAATATGTCATCTAGGTATGGTAGGGCACATTTGTACTTGAGTTTGTTCAGAATTAATGTGACTAGATGGCAGAATCCCGCCGGTGCCGTCGCTAAACCCATCGGCATCCTTTCATAGACATATTTTTTGTCATTTGCTATGAATGCGGTTTTATGCTGATCCTCCTGTCTTATAGGAATTTGAAAAAATCCCTGTTGGGCATCTAGCTTACTGAATACTCTTGGTCTGAGTGACCCTATCATGTCTAGAGTGTCATCGGCCCGGGGTGTAGATAAGGCTTGATTTATCGTGTTCTGGTTCAAATAACGAAAATCTGTGACGAGCCGATGGCCTCCCGATGATTTTTGTACTAAAAAGGATCTGGAGGCCCAGGGGCCCTCGGCACATTCTCTCAGAATGCCCTGTTGTACTAGCCTTTCACACTCTTCCCCTATAGCGGCCTGTTTTTCTGGTGTTTGTCTATATGGTAGGAAATGACATGGTACTGCCTCAGGTTTTACATGTATTGAGTGTGTATACAGGTGTGTGGCACCAATGTCTCCATCTTTTCCTACAAATACATCATCATACTTGGTCAGCAGTGATTTTAATCTATCATGCTGATCTTTGGATGTGAGCACAGATTTTGGTGGAACATTCTCTTCCAATTCTGGCTCGAGGTCATGTGCCTCACTATGTATAGCAGCTATTTCAGAGAGTCTGATTGAGTTGGGTTCAGGGTCAGCATATGTGGACTCACAGTCTGAGTCTGTGTCACTGAATTGAGTTACATCCTCAGGCCGTATGGCTGAGATGGATTGATCAGTGTGTGGGGTAGTGTCTGACACCTGCTGAGGTTTTTCTAAATCAGATTCCTTGACTTCTTGAAATAGAGCTATGATGGCACCCTTTTTGATTTTATGTGGGCGCCTGCTGGTGTTGAGTAACACTAGGGGATGTTTGTTATTTTCCCTGGGGGTTACTGCTGCCCTTTGAACTAGATATGGGGCATTGTTTTTTCTTTGGAGGTTATCTACTACTCCAGTCTTCCCTTGCAGTGATTGAGTAGATGTGACCTTACCCAATACTGCAAGTTCAGAGAATGGAGGGATGGTAAAATCCCTCACTGCCCTAATGGGTTTGAGAATTTGTTCAGGATCAACATTAAATTCAATTTGAGATTTTGTAGTGCTTAAGAAATCTGTGCCGAGTACAATGGGCTGTGTGAGGTTGGGTATTACAGCAAATTGGTATTGGAATCTGACACCTTGGATTCTAAAGTTCAGCATAGCTGAATGTCTAACATGACACACCGATCCATCTGCCAAGTGGATGTTGATTTTAGATTTCCTCAGTTGGATATGGAATCTCTTTTGGAGATCCATGAGGAATGATTGTCTGACACAGGTGATAGTAGCACCTGTATCAACCAAACATTGTACATCTGAAACATCATATAGATTTGCATTGATACAGCCATTTTGAAGAAGTACAATAGAAAGCTTGGTACTCTCACCTGTATCCTTTGATGATGAATCTGGTGGGGTGATGTGTATCACTGATGGACGTCTCTGTCTGTTAGATGGTAGATTGGCACTAGCAATTGTCTCTGGTTGGATCTTTGTTAATCCTGATTGATTGTTTGTATTTGGGGTGTCACAGTGCACTGGCCCATCGGCACTGTGACATCCTAGTTTTCCTGGTTCTGTGGGGTGGTTGAGATGCTTGCCACCAGGAGTTTGGAGATTTGATCCATCACATGAGGTGGTATTTGGGGGTTACTTTGTTGGTTCCCCTGGTAACCTCTTGTGTCAGGTTTGTAATCCTCCTGGCGTGGGTTGGAACCCTGGTTATATTGACCAGAGTTGCTGTATTGACCGGAGTTGTTGGATCTCTGGTTGTTGTAGGCGCCATTGTTGTTGTAGGATCCACTGTTGTAGTTCCTATGTGGACTCTGGCCCCTACTGTTGGATCCTTGACTATAGGATCCAGTGTTGTTTGAACCCTGGCTGTTGTTGTAGGATCCACTGTTGTTGTAGGATCCAGAGTTGTAGTTCCTATGTGGACTCTGGCTCCTACTGTTGGATCCTTGATTATTATAGGATCTGCCATTACTTGGGGTTCTGTCTCTCCTATCACTGTATGAAGAGTTACCATTGTTGGAGTTGGAAGAGCTGTTGTCTTTCCTACTGTTGTGACCCCCCCGGTTGTTGTTGTTGCCCCCTCTACCTCTGCCTCTATTGGATTGGTAGTTGGGGTCATAGTTATTTCCTCTGTATCTACCGGTAGGGTCTCTTGATGCAACCTTAGCTTCCTGTTGCCTTACATGGGCACTAGACATTAGGTTAACATCTTCATCTGAACTAGTGCTGATTTCCTGGACCTTTTTCTTAGTAGGCTGTGGGTTGGTTTCTGCATCCCTTACCTTCCTAGATCTCTCTTGGGTCTCAACCTCTAGGGCTAGGTCTAGGGCTTGGTCAAAAGAGTCTATTTTCTTGTTCTCAAGAGCTATAGAGATCCAGGGCCTCATGCCTTGGGTAAATGCCTTGCTTAGGGTTTCATCGTTCTGGCGTTGGGCATTACACACTTTCCTGAGATGGCATGCATAGTCTAGAACAGGTTCGTCTATCTTTTGTGCACGGAGTGCAGTCCTTGAGATTATATTGTCTCGAGTAGCAAAATACTCTTTTAATTTATTCACTACATTGGTCCATGTCAACATATCAGGTGTGGCACTCTCCCTGAAGGATTCAAACCAAGCTAGTGCTTGTCCTTCGAGGTACTTGGGTAAATATGTTACCATGGTGTCACTGTCTGTCACTTTGTACTTATCCTTCAGATATTCTGGGAATTTGTGATCAATGAATAATGCTGTTGACATGAGTGGTGATGGGTGTGAAAAGGTTTTGGGTTTTGTTACCTCATGTATCCTGATCTTTCTGTCGTCCTGCTGTTTATTGTCTATGAGCTTGGTCATGTTGGACACCATGGAGATTATGATGTCATCTTTGGATCCAGAGGCAGATGGTGTGACAACAGGTGTGATGGCAGGTGTGGGAGGTTGTGGGGTCTGGGATGATACCATCTTCATGAGATCTGCTATCTGTTGTTGTTGTCTCTCTAGGGACTTCCGCTGATCTTCCATGGCCTTCTGTTGAGCATCTATTGCTGCATTCCTCTCTGTCAGTTGTTGGTTGAGGATCCTCTCCCTTTCCTCCTGCTGGGACTTGTTGGTCTCTAGGGCAGTAACTGCATCTTGGATGGCCTTCTCATAGGCCCTTATCTTCTCAGCTGTCTGATTAGGTTGGGGGCCTTCATCGGTGTCCATGATGGAGGGTGTGGGGGAGGTGTCTCTGGAGGAGTGGCTGTCAAAGGCTGGAGCTGGGGTGGAGGATCTAGATGAGGGTGTGGATCCACCCCCTGAGACAGATCCTTCTTCCCCTGAGGTAGATAGCGTGAGTTGGGCGTCCTGTAGAGATCCCTGGGAAATGTTGGATCCCTGAGAACTGGTTGTTCCCTGAGTAGACAGGGTGGGTGGTGTGGGGTCTACTGAGTGTGGGTCTGTTGTATTGGAGGCTGGTTTGCCTCCTGTGGGCCTCCTAGATCTTGGTGGGAGGGAGACCTCTTCAACAGGCCCCTGACTACGTAAGGTCTTTGTGTGTTGTTCTGCCAGCTTGACTGATAAGGCTTTGATGTGTGTGTGGTGGACCTCACTGACGTGTGGGAGACCTCACTGACGTGTGGGAGACCTCACTGACGTGTGGGAGACCTCACTGACGTGTGGGAGACCTCACTGACGTGTGGGAGACCTCACTGACGTGTGGGAGACCTCTCTGACGTGTGGGAGACCTCACTGACGTGTGGGAGACCTCACTGACGTTTGGGAGACCTCACTGACGTTTGGGAGACCTCACTGACGTTTTGGGAGACCTCACTGATATATGAGAGATCTTACTGTTGTGTGAGAGGTCTCATTGATGTGTGGGAGATCTCACTGATGTGTGGGAGATCTCATTGATGTGTGGGAGATCTCACTGATGTGTGGGAGATCTCATTGATGTGTGGGGGATCTCACTGGTATGTGGGAGATCTCACTGGTATGTGGGAGATCTCACTGGTATGTGGGAGATCTCACTGGTGACCTTGGTGGGTATGGTGTCAAGGTCAAGGTCACTGGGTGGGTGGAGTGGGTCTAACTGTGTGTATGCGGTACCAGCTTTAATTTACTGCGTGCATGATTGTTCCCAGTTGCGGTACCAGCTTTAACTTACTGTGTGCATGATTGTTTTTAGTTGTGTTACCAGCTTTAAATTTTATGAGCCTGTGAGATATGGGATCTTAGTAGGATGTTCTCCACCACTTTGTCATACTAGTAATTGGCATGATCGAGTTGTCATATGAGAAATATCATAAGACTAGTGGTATATAGTGTAATTATCTCAAGGCTCTTATAAATAGTGTTATTTCCAGTTGTCACTGGTTTATTCAGCTTTAGGCAACATGTAAGAAATATCAATCATACAGTAGTTAGTATGTAGGTAATTAGTACATACAGTAAACATACAGTAATTTATAAAGTACAATGTTCAGTTCCACTCCACCTGTGAGGTATTAATAATACAGTGTCCAGCATACTTCTAGGTGGGTTCCCACACCTAGCTCCTGACCTGCTGCTTAGAGGAATAATGTAATAATGGATAACTTTACCCTCTGGTGGAAGTCTTGAAGAAGATAGCCTCTGGCCACTAATGGTAGGAAACCAATGCCTGTCTAGCATAGTTTCACCATAGTGCAGTGGTATAGCAGGTAGCAGGAGATGACTGGAGATGTTACCTCTAGAGCGGTTCTTGGTGATGTCTTCCTGGAGGTGCAGACAGGCTATTTGTAGCAAATCTTGGAAAAGCACCTCCAGACTGACTGGAGCCAGCAGCATCTGCCTAACTCTACAATTGTTTGAGGGGACCCTTTCAAGTGTCACAGGGGGACAAAGGACCCCCATGGACGCCGCTATGGCCCCCATTGTCTTGGTCGGTTCTGCATCTTTAGACCCTCATATCTCGGCCGTTTATGCTTGTATAACCGCCATTTTGGGCATGCGCAGAGCTGAATGTGCCAAGATTATAATGCCCGCTGGATAAGCGCGTAACTCCCGCCGGTTTGTCTGTAGCTCACTCGGAGGTCGATTCAGTCTCCATGGCGTAACTTCCTTAATACTGAGAGTTCAGCCTTGATCTTGGGCTCATTCTGACCGTCTAATTATGGGCTTTCCATAGAATTTTTGATATTTGACCTAGGTTGCTCAGGAGCGACGCTAGAGCGACCGGAAGGTTATGGCGTCGTGCTTATGTAACCCATTGTTCAGTCCTTAGAGTGCTCAGACACTCATGACGGCGCCAGCGGTGCTCAGGCACCCGTGACGGCCGGTTGCATTCACTTACAAGTTATTAATTTGTGCATTGAACCATGAGGTCGCACACTGAGACCCTTATTCTTATTATATTGTGCAGTGAACCATTAGGTCGGACCTTTTGATGTCATAAACTTAGTCTAACTGACTGTGGCTGGTGTGCAGTGGGGCATGAACGCTCTTATGTAAAGTTTGAGCGCTCTTATAGCTCTTAGAACCAACCTATGTATTAATTTCATAGATATTTCTTTGATTAATACAAAATATGTTACAATTTATGGAATAATAAAATGGTATATCATATTGCTCCTATGGTAAAAAGAGCTATCAGTAGGTACCCTCTTTTCAAATGAAGTCACGCTCTGCTTCACCATTAAACTTGCACTCACCACATGAGTCTGAAAAGTCACCTGCCTTGTTTAAAACAGAGAGAGCTGCACTATCAGGTACCTACTCATGTCACACATTCTATAGTATATTATACTGACTGACTTCTCGCAACTAGGTACCTACTCAAATCCCCCTATTTTAGCACCATACTTGAATGACCATTTGTCAGCAACAGAAGGGACAAGTTATAGCTACATGAAAAGAAAGGACTGGAAATGGGGGCATTTTTAGCCAGCTCTTCCTTTCACTATAGGAGCAACACCCTCCAGAAGTTTTGTCAATTAGGTAGCTAAGGTGATCTAGCTCACATCAAAACGACTCTCATTTACAGTTTTTGAATTTTCATGTTGCCTTGAATGGTTCACACAAGCTAATTATCTGAAGTGAAGTAAATGATAAAATACATTTCTAATGATTGGTAACAAATTGTCCAACTAGTATTTCTCCTACAGGCAGGATAAGGCAGTGATAAATAGAGTACATATGAGCAGGCTCACACATGTGTAGACCCCCCCCAGGTGTGTAGGGGTGAATTCTCCCCTGTTATGCTATATCATGGCAGCACATGCATGTCAACCCCACCCAGTGTATAGGGCTAACTGTAAGATGACAGACTACACCAACTCACCCACAGTATTGGGGTCTTAGGGAGGGATGTGAGAAGATTGTAGAACCCATATGGCTGTAATACTAGGCACATAAGCAGTAACGTTGTACAACCCTTTTGTTGTCTAATCTGCTCACCAGCAAGCACTTCCTTGGAGCCTTATTCACTGACACTGCTTCTATCCTTAGAGCTCTAGCTTTCCCCAAATAGTCAAGTAGTTGTGGAACTGTCAGCTTAGTTACTATTCTCCCCCTTGACCCAAAACTTTGCACATATCCAACCTGACTTAGAGCACCAGGGATTGACACTTCAACAGCAGTAAGGCAACATACAACTAGTAGAACTGACTCCTTTAAGAAGTCTGTCATTGATACAATGTAGGGGCACCAAGGTGCACAAAGCGAAGCCAAAACAAATGCCAAATATACCTGGCAGATTCATTCATTAGCTGCACCCAATATGTTAAGTGGTTAATTGCCATTGGTCTGCATGATGTAGATCTGGCAAGGTAGCCTTATGGAGTGTGTAAGGTTGCTGATGCATTAATGCAGTACAAGCCTCTGAAGGGTTAAAGGTGGAAAGTAGCTCTTTACCTCTGGGGTTCACACCATCATAGAATCACTAGTGCTTCCTCTAAACCTCTCCTACACTGAAAACCCTTGAGGTCAGAAACTCGTCAGTAGTGACGACTTTAGGTCTTCAGGTTGACGATACCTAAAACTACAACCTTAGGTCGTCATGGGGTAGTCATAGGTGACGACTTTAGGTCGTCACTCATGGCCTAAATTCGTCCCTTTGGCAACACATTTTCACCATAATATCATCCTATAGGTGCATATTGTACCTCTGATATACTTTTTCATTATTGAAAGTTTTGTTGGACCCCCCCCCATTCAATCTTTGTACAGGTATTTCAACCATGCACATTATTACATGAGATTGGCCAAAGCACTCTCCCAAGTACATACATATCACCAAATGTACTCAATCAATAGGGAATTATAAAAAAAAATCACTAAACACAAAAGAGGCATCGTAATGGAAATGTCAATGTTCTAATGGAAATCTTCTCCCAGCGTTTTTTTTTTCTTTAAGGTAAGCTTTTATATCAAATGATACATCCCCCCATTATTTCTCAACTAGCAATGTACCAAAATCAATTACAGATATAAGTCAATAAATATCCCAGGGTGGATCATAAGAATTTGATTGTGCAGAAGTAGGCATGTTGAGGACCAGCATAATGCACCTATGGTGTGCTGGCACTATGGTTGATTCAATGAAAGACCATTGGTGCATCAGGCTAACACATTTGGGGAGAGTTTTAAGAGATACTTTCTGGCAGCTAATGAGTTAACCAAGCAAAAAAGAAAGTGGAGACCAAGATATTTTCAAATCAACAAAGTAAAGACCTTTTTTTATAGGGAAATATGAGGCTCTCTGAACTCTGTCTGGGCAAAGACTGGGCAAACAAGAAGTCTGAATATTTATCAATTAAATTCTTAATAAATAAATAGTTAAGTCTAGTGGAGAAGTTTGTGTACCACCATTTTATCCCACATTATATTGATCATTCCGCATTGAAAGTTGCACAATTATGCTGAATATTATGCTATCCTCTTCAGAAAATCTCCAGACTAGCCTAATAGATTGTCTTCATTTCGCGGGGTGCAGAACTCTCTTCTATGAAATAAGGCAGTGATGGTATTGAAGTGAACTGTGAAACAAGCTTTTCATAATTAACCTACTGCAAAGCATCACAAAAAACATAAACAAAACAAACGGGTATGATTTTCAATCTACTATGGCCACCACTCCTGGCCCCCTGTGGAGACTTTGTGATGTGCCTGAAGCGTTAAAGGACTGATGGATTCCTGGCCTTAACACTATGGGGATTTATTATCACTTATCGCTTAAAGGACATAATGGAACTGTATATATCTAAACAAAAAAACTGACAGCTGACTGATGACAGACTGAAGCTGATGGAAGCTGTAGGGAAGGTACCCTTAGGGTAACTGGCTTTTTAGTTCTATCACAGCTTGGCATATACATATTGTTCACAAATTATTCCAGATCTTTTAAATTCCATTATCACTGCACAGGGGGCGCTGACAGGTGGCCGCCATCCCTCTGTGTGATATCATGACCTCATAACTTAATTGGACTCAAAACTAGGCTTAATGTTATCAACAGCCTGTAGCTGTGCCCTCATAGGTCTTCAAGCACCTTATTGCTTATTGTACTTTTTGTACATCGTGATTAGTAATGAACACTTTTTTTCAAACCTCCAAAAAAGAGGAAATACTAGGTTTTAATATGTTAATTGATTCCAATTTATGATATAAAAAAGTCTAGGGAACACGCCCATCAGTGCATACTTATTAATAGATGGTGTGGCACAAATATCTTACTGTAAATTGTAATTGCCCTTGCATTTCATGCTTGTAACCTGTTTTAAATTGATATACAATGAAAATAAGTGTTTGAGACGTTACGGTTTACATTACTGTTATTCTGTTATTTGCGAGTGCCTGTGGTGAGACTGGCACTGAAATGCTTACACACAACTACTGTGAATTCTAGGTCTATACGATTAGAAAATCAATAACTGAGTGTTTTTCACTTTTTTCTGTGAGGAACTGTAACTTACTACCAATGAGAATGTGACTAAAGATAATTTGTTCAGGGAAAACAATAAGTTGACTTCTCAGTTTAAATTGATAGCTTGGCTGTAGCCCAGATGAATAGTCCCCCCGGTCTGAATCTATCCATCATGATGACCTACATATGGACGTGGTCATAAATGCAGCGCTGGTCTCTAATGGGCTAAGCTCTTGTTAAGAACTCGTTTCTGTAGCAAAGTTAATGGTCATGCATCATGCTAAAGCTATGGGGTTGACACACTCCTCAGCAGTGGCCAAAAACTACATCATTGTAGCTCTTACCAGTTACTCACCATCACTGCATTGCTGCAGCATGACTCCAAGGGCAGGTAGAGGGATGTATTTCCAACCAATGAAATGATGATCTTCATTCACTGCATAACCTATGATGTGTTACTAGTACCCAATGCCACAGTACTTATCTCTACAGATACCAGTGTTAGCAATGGTTGTGCCCACAGGGCACTATGGGTGAGGCCTATAGGAAATAAGGCCTGGCTCAGCATGTTATCCCTAATGGGATGGAGGTACCAGAAATCGCTGTGCCCGGTAAATTGATCCTCAGGGGCAAGTTACCTGGTAATCACTGCTCCCCCTAGTGTATCATACCAGGCCAGGTGTAGTTGGAAGGTAGAAATATCAGGCAAGGGATCATGGTGTAGCAGTCAGCATGATGGAGTGTCCAGCCATAGATCCAGGTTCGAGTCCTGGTGATCCTACATATTTTCACCATCCACTACAAGTACATTATATGTACATGTGTGGTACAAGGAGGCTCCATGAAAAATTACAATGGATCTCTGTCAACTTTTGGACAAGGATTTCACCACAGCTATAATTTTTAATAATATCTCTGATACACAGTATTTCAGATCCATAAAAAAATGAAAAAAAGCAGGATAACCTATCTATCCAATACGTCATTGAAATAAAATCATCTTAATGGCGCAATGGTCGCTGCATTAAACAAATGTAGATTTTGTGGGTACAATGACCGAAAGACGAATAGTCAATTTGAATAGAATTACTCCATTTCCCATTTTCAAATTTCATGTAATCTCCAATTGTTGCATCCAATTGAAATTAAGTTATCTAACAGAAGAACTAAAATGATTAATAACCTTTCTTCCAATAGATGAAAAATCACCCCACTATTTTTTCCCCACAGGTGGAGTAAGAAGGTAATAAACAAAATACCTGAGTACATGAGAGCAGGCTCACACATATCTACCCCCCCCCCTCCCAGGTGTGTAGGGGTTGATACTGCCTTGTCATGCTATATCATGGCAGCACGTGCCTGTCAGCCGCACCCAGTGTATAGGGCTAACTGTATGATGAAGGACATATTCACCAACTCACCCACAGTATTGGGGTCTTAGGGAGGGCTGTGAGAACACTGCACATAAGCAGCACCCTTGTTTAACCCATTAAGGGAAGCTAAAGCATTAGTATATCATGGGCATTGGATGTACCAATGAAGTGCAGGTGGAACTGTATTAACTCCTTAAGATCGTCACGAATAGCTGAGGCAAATTTCTTGCGAGGACTGCATTTATGCATCATGATGACTAGTGGGTGTGATGTCTAAAAGCTATATGCACCAACACGGTGTGCATTATGGGTGTATTAAGATTGGGTGCGCAGGAGATGCAACCCATACTTCTTCATTTCTCCTGAAGGATAGCAGTAGTTTTGTAAGTTAGGTACTTTAGGTGATTTAGCTCACATTTAAACAACAAGTAACCGCTTGTTGTTAGTGCGACCCTCGCTATGATTTAGGGTTGATCTGGCTATTGGCTATCATAGACTGCAGCTTGATTTAATGCACCGGCACCAGTGCATTGAGTGTAGTCCATCGTCCATCAGCCTTTAAAACATATTAACCTTTGCCAAGCTAAGCTGGCGATATGTTTATGGCTTCACCCCAAGGGCACCTGACTCGCCTTTTCAACTACAACCATATCAGGTATCACTTAGCTATATTGAAGATTGCCCATAGGGCAGTAAACCAGAGAAGATGACATGCAGCTCAGCACCCGGGGGTGGTTTATGTAGAATGTACGTGGATTTACATTGTGGTGTTCAGCTATGTGTAAAATAGTTCCAACACCTTTAACTCTTTAAATGGTGCTAATGCAAAATTCGACCATCATGATGAAAGAATGAAGATTCTGGATAGACTGCATGCTCACCAGCACTTCATTGTTGCATCATGCTTACCCTGTGGGAGTGTATCAACAATGTAGGGTCAGCATGATGCATGAATACAGCTCTCTTGTATTACTTGGCTTGGCTACTTTACACTGTACATATTCCGTTAATGCGTCATAATGCATTAATTCACTATCAGCCTTCAAAGGCTCAGCAAAATAGGGATCCCAGCAAATTGTCGTCATCTGTCGCCATGATTGGTCATCAATGGGGACTCCTTTTTGAGTGATAACTCATTCCGTCAACTTTCGCCACTGTGTGTTAGACTCACATGGCATAGCAATTGCTATTCCTGGTGATCATGTGCTATAACGACGTCGTGTTCCATCTAGCGACATGTGTGAGCCACTTCACACGGGTTGACGAGGACTCACAACAATTTGCTGGGATCTGTGTACAAATGCAGCCAGCAGTTTTTTGTTGGTGTTGTTGTTTATAATACACTATTGCTACAATTGAAATTGATTTCACTAGTGGTAACTGTATACCTATAAAAAGGTACTTGGACCTCCCTAAGAAAACTGGCCAGATGTGTCCAAAGTTCTTTGGTCAACTCTAGATCTAAGAGGACACCCTTAATGCAGACATTACTTGATTTATCTAAAGGGAAGACATACATGACTCTAATCACCTGGTCATAAATATTCTTGGATGGCTGAATATTGATAACGATTGCCAGCTGTTTCTCAAATGATCTTTACTTCTGCCTACATGTGATTCATAAAAATTGAATATGAAGAATCATATTTTCAAGTGGTAACAAAAATTATGGCAGTTTGCACAGTAAAGCAGTGACCAGTGGTTAGTGCTGGGGTGAAATATGAACATACCGGATATTGAGAGGCAGAGTTCATGCTCTGTAGAAGAGAGGTAATGATATAGAGGTTAAATACTGCTCCCTGGAGGTTTATGGACTGGGCGTGACCCCGTGTTACAGGTTGATAGTCCACACACGTCTCCACTTCTTCCACCCCACAACTCACAGGCAACATACACCAGGGGGGTGTTTCACTAAAGTATGTCTGCCATCTAAAGGCGATCCCAACAAAGGCAGGCTTGATACAAAAACCCAGTTGGAGAGAGTCCATAAAATCTTTTGGCACCACTGAGCACTCATACTACCTCAAATCTTGGTTACTATAATGACAACTGGTCACATTATAGTCAGTTAGCCACCACACATGAGTTAAAGTATCCTGTACCAGAAACTGAATGTGTTTCTTTAAAAGCAATACAGATGCTCATTATCAAAGTGCTAACTGCTATTCAGCTGATATTTCAATCAGTAAGCATAAGGACTCAACGGTATGGGCGTTCTCTTTAACAGAGAGGAAAAACACTTATAACAGACAACCTGAATATGTACTGACGATTTTACTATTTTCCTGGTGGGGGGGGGCTGCTTCCTTCAAACATTCCTCCTGGTGTTCATTTATCCTTCCTCGACTCTGGTGGTGTAAGGGAAGTGGCAGAGCCGTTTACTTGCTCCTTGGTGTGCACATTCACTAACACTCTAACGGCCGCTGATTAATACACATGTTCCACCAGATGGCACTACCTGATGGTGTGCACAGGGGGCAGTATTATGTACATGGGTGCATGGCTCGAAAAGCTTGCAGTTACCAATATCTAACAGTCTTTACCAGTATTTGCCTACCTCTCCTATAGCTAACCTACTTATCATAATAATTACATTGAGAATACCTAGGACAATTACCCAACTCTTAGGCCGTCTATATATACAGTCCTTTTGGTTATATGTGACACAGGCTTCCCAGAACACAGGTTCTGTGTGCGGACAAATCATACTGTGGTAGCTACAGGTGCCATAGTGATTTGATCAGCTCTATTTTAAATACAGCTGGGCATGGTCTCACATTATACACCACATGGCCATAGTAACCATGGTAACTGTGGCCATGTGACTCCCAATCTACTGTCTGGTGTCTATGCGACCTGATTGTGAACCCGCTTTATGGGATTGTCCCAGTATGCTATGTTTCCTTTCATATTCTAAAACTGAACAAAATGACACAGGTCACATATCACATAGATATCATCTCACTCTTATTTGCCATTACATGCATCTCATGTTCAAGTGCTCTACACTACTTCGGATCCATTTGTGAGGCAGTGAGAGACTAAGGCATAAAAAAAGCCAGAGTAAAAACAAAAACAGACAGAAGAGTCATAAACACATAAAAATAGATAGAGTGTCATAACTGGACAAGTATAATATAATATTATTCTAACAGATTATATCATTTCATTGAGCTGATCAAAATTAAAAGGTTGTTTCTTCCCTTTAATGTGCACTGTAACAAGCATGAGGTGCACCTTATCCATGAGGTGCTGCAGTTTCATATTGCTCCCTGACTGCCTGGTATGTGTACATTGCTGTACCCTGAACAGTCAGCCCTCACTTCTCTGACCCTTTGATTCCACAGGAGGGTGTTGTGTGTATGTCAAATAGAGCTGGCAGTAGGTGCCCTATTTTCCAAAGAGGCTATGCTCTGCTTTGAAATTCAACTGTCTTGCATAAACATAGTGTGTGCTGCACTACGACGTACCTACATTTGCCACACACTATTTCAAGTGCTCTTAATTTGACCACTTGTGTGCAACACAAAAGAAGGTAAGGACTACAAATAAGGAGACTGCTGCAGATTAGGCAATTCCTAGGGAAAACTACCTTTTCCCACAATGCAACAACCTCCCGATACCTCATTACCTCAGTCAGAGAACATGAAACTGCCTCTATGTTTTCTATTCTATTTGGACCTAAAGCCTGAGATAAGGTGCTTCCTCAGACTATAGCCCCATTTGTTACCTACTTTCTGGTGGAATTTAGGAGCCAAGGATCAGAGGGAGGGTTTCGATGAAATGAGGGTGGGAGGTGTAATAAGGCTGGGAGGTGGGAGGTTAGGGAGGAAACGTGGTGAGAATGAACACAGGGTTCATTCTCACCATTGGTTCACAGGGTACATACATTGACTAGGCTAGAGTTGGGTGTGGCTTAGGGAGGAGGGAGGTCTATTGTTCACAGGGTACATACATTGACTAGGCTAGAGCTGGGTGTGGCTTAGGGAGGAGGGAGGTCTATTGTTCACAGGGTACATACATTGACTAGTCTAGAGTTGGGTGTGGCTTAGGGAGGAGGGAGGTCTATTGTTTACAGGGTACATACATTGACTAGTCTAGAGTTGGGTGTGGCTTAGGGAGGAGGGAGGTCTATTGTTTACAGGGTACATACATTGACTAGTCTAGAGTTGGGTGTGGCTTAGGGAGGAGGGAGGTCTATTGTTTACAGGGTACATACATTGACTAGGCTAGAGTTGGGTGTGGCTTAGGGAGGAGGGAGGTCTATTGTTCACAGAGTACATACATCGACTAGGCTAGAGTTGGGTGTGGCTTAGGGAGGAGGGAGGTCTATTGTTCACAGAGTACATACATCGACTAGGCTAGAGTTGGGTGTGGCTTAGGGAGGAGGGAGGTCTATTGTTTACAGGGTACATACATCGACTAGGCTAGAGTTGGGTGTGGCTTAGGGAGGAGGGAGGTCTATGATACAGGTTCATTTCTTTTAACCCTTTAAGGGCTGCTGCTGCATTAATGCATCATGCCCATTTGCTGATGCTATGGATTAGCGTCACTTTAGGGGTGACGCTATGTAGCACAAGTGGGATTGTTTAATGCACATTGACGCTGTTTGTAAAATGACCCCCTGATGCATGAATGCAGCCCTGGCACCCAGGCTGAATTCATGCATCATGCCGACCCTACGGCGTCAACACACAAGACACCGCAGGGTCCACATGATGAGCACTTCGTTGGTGCATCATGACAACCACTGGGCATGATGCACTCCTGCAGCCTTTAAAGGTTTAACTACTGCTCCATGATTGCAGAGTAGCATCAGACCAGCTGTTATAGGTTTGTTTAACCCCCTGTTTCAGGTAAATGATGCCTGGTATTAAAGGTGGAATGAGGTATGTGGGGCAGGGAGAAAGGGTTAAACTGCTGCCGCTATCTCACCACCTCCCTGGGTGTGGTCTATGTATGAAGGTTATGGACAGATGTGCCTCACAAGGGGAGGGGGTCTTGCTGTTCCAAACAAGGCCCCATTAGTGAAGAATCTTGGAAAGGACACATTAAAGTGCATGTCTGTCTTAAATTTCATGTTATCTGTGCAGAAAGTCCCCAATTATTACTTTGTAGTAGAAGTTTGAGGCTATCTTGACAATGTCACAGTGGAGAATGGGTTGTGTGATAAACGCACTTATGTATGTTTATCACACTATTTCCTCCAAAATGGTGTAGAAACAAGGCATTTTATAATGTTGCTCTGCGATTCAGTATAAAAGCAACTATTGAATCTCCCAAGGATCCTCATAACACTGAACAGTGAACCACCATATTTGTATAGCATTGAACCAGTGTAGTTTTTACAAGAGGTCCCAGGTGGTAGTACAGTGGCGCAAGGGATATCTTGGAGAATAACAGATCGTCAATGAAGTTAATAACCAATTTGCAATATAATCCATGCAGTTTGTATGATAATTCGAAAATAACCATTTGAGAACAAAGTTACTTTGTTTAGATAGATGGCAGAGGGGAAGCCAGTTCGATATTCATTACAGTCAAACTGAGACAAGAAATGAACGAATAAACATAGCAGAAATGGTGTAAATAATAATCAGAAGTCTGACACTTAATTAATTAACAGGCATCTGAGTTCCACTCCAATACATCAATCAACATGATGAGTAGTAGTTACATCAATACAAGATTGTCATAGTTTGTCTAGCAGTAGTCACTTGCTAGCACATGTCTGCACTTTGGTGGTGAGCTCAGGCCATAGGATCTCTTTCCTGTGTACAGTGGACGTTTTTCATATCTGGGGCTGTGTGCTCGGCTCACCTTTAATTTCACTTTTGTATTTCCTTGCAGTAGCCGTATTGGTTGAATTACATGATCTGTGGATCTACTGAGAGTATATATTACTCCAATCAGCTGATTCTTACGTATTTCTTGTAGGCGTTTACTACCTGCACGCCTCAAGAGGTCAACCCTATTTATATCCGTCGGGGCTCTGATAGATAAGCTACACCTCAGACAGCTGTTTTGAACAACTTCAAGTCTTTTCTTGAGAGTCTTTGTCACCCCATTAACTACAATGTCTCCATAGTCGAAGACAGGCAGAATCATCTGCTTGTACACAGTCAATGAGAGTTCTTAGTTCATCTATTTTTTCAGTTTTCTTAATTTATACGATCTGTCAAGTCCACGTACGAACCCAGACAACAAAAACAATGTACAACTTCGAGTGACCTCCCATCAAGGGGCACATCCATATTTTCTAGGTCAATAGGATGATTTTTGAGTATGACCACATTACCTTGGTTTTGTCTATGCTAACAGTTAATCTAATAGTAACCATGGTAACAATGGCCATGTGACTCTCTATCACTGTCTGGTGTTTAAGAGACCTGATGGTGAACTGGTTTCACCAGGTAGTGCCACTGTATTATACATCATACAGCATCTTGTTGAACAAAAGGACAAAAAGGCATGCAGACACAGATATTAAAGGAATAGCCCCATACAGCATCTAAAGGTTTGGCTGACTACATGATATATGCCTTATAGGCAAACCTTATAGATCTATAACTGAGGTAGCGGATTGTTCAATGGCCGCGGCAACAGGACTGCAGTGAATAGTCCATACTATCTTATTGACTTATAATGGAACCAGCTAAGTCGGTATAATCCTACAACTAATAGGCTCAAAACCAAGCCATATATCCAGACTATTTTCATATTTTGTCATTTTCGTGGATACAAGGTGAACCTTATAGACAAGGTTCATGTCCGTGAGAGCTAAGTTTACTTGTTTACCACAGTACCCTGTGGGGCCCCATTTGTTACCTGCTATCTAGGTGCCATTTATCTTCTAGCCGCACTTATCACAGATTACAGGGGATCTATGAGGGCAGGGTCTGTGCACGTGATGATAGGCTGATTGACGGCACAAGGTTGCAGGGTAGGATGGCGGGAATAGAGCAAAGAGATGTTCAAGAAGGAACATGTTTTGATCATACATATGGAGCATAGAGGGAAGAATTTAGACAAACAATAGAGTCAAGCTGAAATTCTAGCTCTAGAAATGGTTTCAATAGGGACTGCAACTAACCAAGAACACATACCTGTGTTATGGGTTCACAATTGCCTCTACGGTACCTGGAAACACCAGTTTGTATACAGCTGGTTATGCTCCATCACAGATTATACAACACACGGATAGCTTTGCAATGACACATATGACCATGTTGATGTGGGGTAAAAATGTTGATTGTCCCAATTGATAATGGACCAAGGTTCTTTGATTCTGGAAAGGTATAATACTAACAAGTCAATAAGGACACAGTGGCAGGATCTTAAAAGCTTAGACTTTAAGTGTCTTCTATTGCCCCTGGAAAGTTCTGCTAACTCCACCCTAAGCTGTCTCCTAGGGAGGGGTGTGGCCCAAAAGGAGGGGGCGCACCCTCCATTTTTGAGTAAATTTTGGGGTCCAAATTATCTAATTAAACTGTTAAGTACTGGGAAAAAGCGGGTGGGGGTGGTCCGGCATGCCCCCCTCTAAATCTGCTACTGGTCCTACATCCGCCCATGTATTAGACCCTCTATGCTATATGCTACACTACATTACTCTCTATCATTGCCTGGTGCTTTCATACATCCGCTTTATTAGATGCCCCCACTTCTTTATGTTCCATTGATCAGCTCAACACTTGGTCAACACAGGCCATGTAGCAATCCAGAATCAGGCTATTGCCAGGGTGTGGTGAATGAAATCTGGCAGGGTGAGCATGGAATGAGATGTATGGAGTGGGGTACATCGGTTAAGCTAACGCTGATCGCTAACCACCTCCCAGGTTGTGGTCAACATGTCAGCAGTAATCCCTAAACCCTTAAGTGCCACTGGTGCAGGTGCGTATCATGTCAATTGATGATCATGATGAACAAATGAGGTGCTGTCGAGTCTGGTAGCCAGCACATAGGTACATCACACTAACCCTCCAAGACAGTATCTCCCCCACAGGGTTGGCATGTGTCTGGTGATTTACTATCTAGAGCTGCATTCATGCATGAAGAACACAAAAAGGTATGGTCTATGTATACAGTAGCAGACCTAAAAGGGTAAACAGCTGATGCCTTCAGCTTTATGCCACCTTGTCCTCATGGTACAGTATTGAAGTGTTTGTGAGTGTTATCAGCAGCAGATATTACCTGCACCATGCTAACTGTTCAGAAGGTATGGTATGAACCTGCCAGAGTACCCGAAACAAGATTGCTGCCCCGGAAGTTGGGAAACGGAAATAGTAACTAGCGTGACCAACAACATTTTCAGGAATCGGTTATTTCCTTGCCATGACCCTCATCTGGGGCAATCCTTCTTATTATGTATTACACAACAACTGTATAATAATTGAGATCCAAATAGTTTTAATTCAGTGGAGGAAATATTAATTATTTTCATTCATGACCTCAAATTAGTGATCTCGCTACCACAAAAACATGATGCTTCATGATGCTTCAATACATTCAAGATACATATTGACCCTGCAGGATCGACAAACTCCTGAGGATCGGAATGATGAACCAATGAAGTTTTGGCAAGCAGTCACATGAACACTCTATTGGTGCATCATGCCAACCCTCATATAGTCCCGCATTAGTGGTTAAATGGTTAAGATACTGGTACATCATGACGACCCTGATATAGTCCCGCATTAGTGGTTAAATGGCTAAGATACTGGTACATCATGCTGACCCTGATATACTCCCGCACTAGTGGTTTAATGGTTAAGATACTGGTACATCATGACGACCCTGATATAGTCCCGCATTAGTGGTTAAATGGCTAAGATACTGGTACATCATGCTGACCCTGATATACTCCCGCACTAGTGGTTTAATGGTTAAGACACTGGTACATCATGACGACCCTCATATAGTCCCGCATTAGTGGTTAAATGGTTAAGATACTGTTACATCATGACGACCCTGATATAGTCCCACACTAGTGGTTAAATGGCTAAAATACTGGTACATCATGCCGACCCTGATATAGTCCAACACTAGTGGTTAAATGGTTAAGATACTGGTACATCATGCCGACCCTGATATAGTCCAACACTAGTGGTTAAATGGCTAAGATACTGGTACATCATGACGACCCTGATATAGTCCCGCATTAGTGGTTAAATGGCTAAGATACTGGTACATCATGCTGACCCTGATATAGTCCCGCACTAGTGGTTTAATGGTTAAGGGTATAGTAGGGAGAGGAGAAGGACAGGTTTCAGAAACTGAATGACATCTAGGTTAGTCTGTTTTGACAGCTAAGTCTTTTAAACAATAAGTCAATATTTTGTAGTTAATGACGTGAAAAAAGAAGAGCACCTTAATTAAGGGCGTACACATTGAACCCTTATTTGAAGCTGGTTCATGTTTACAGAACTAAGAAAATGAAAGGAAATGTATACCTCAGAGTCTTTTTTCAATCCGACCTCTCTTAAAACCAATGTGGAATTAGGGCACTAGTTAAGGACAGTTGCTCATATTTTTAACTCCAGGTTAAATCAAACTATTAAATAGGCTACTCCATATTGACCTGACAGATGAATGACAAAACACCAGTTATCCATTGCACTGAAAACATGGAAGATCCAAAACTAGTCAGCGGTGACCACTTTAGGCCCTCAAGTTGACAATAATTAAAACTACAACTTCAGGTAGTCAAAATGACAGTCGTCATCCTGACGACCTGAGTCGTCAGGATGACAATACTGACAGTACAGAGTCGTGATATTGATGACTCAGGTTGTCAGGATGACGACTTAAAGTCGTCATTTTGACTACTTAAAGTTGTAGTTTTAGGTATCGTCAACTTAAGGACCTAAAGTGGTCACCGCTGACTAGTTTCAGAACTTCTAGGTTTTCAGTGTGTGTCAATGATAAGGGTCAGTAACAGGTCATGCCAGGTATTATTGAAGCACAGCCCTATTCTCAACAAAATCACACCACTTATCAATTACCATAGATCATGCCTCCATCACTATTTCGACCAGTACCTCGACCCTATTTTCTAAATACTATATAAGAACCTACTATTGTTTGTCCCCGTCATGCCATCGTGACCAATGTAAACACACAAACATGTTGTTCTTCTTGTATTACACAGCACTATATGTACATGTGGTTCTTGGATAAGACTGACATCTAGAATGAAGGACTGGTTACATAAATGGGCTAATCTTACTATAAGGGTTTCACCTTAAGCCAGCTGAAGCAATCCTGGCCTTACCTTCCAACCTTTGGTGCCCCAATTCAGCTTCACCCAGGTAGATGGGGTTAAGGTTAGGATTACCTTGTGCTGTAAGTGAGCATCATCTACACCGTTTCACATCCTGGTATCTGAGATTGGGTCAAGATTGAAGGCGGCTGCTCGTAGGGTGGTTGGTCAGATTACACTCTAAGTATACTTGTATGCTGGACGGGGTGGAGGTGGGTCCCCTGTTATATTGACAGGTACAATGGAGGTGGCATCTTAAACGGCCTGTGTTATCTGACATTAGATGCAGAGGTGACTGTGGGTGGTACCTGAAACTACACTGAGTGGCTGAAGGAAAAAGGATCATGAACCTACCACACTGACAGCTACAGGCATATACCCAGTGTCAGAAATAGAACCTGCCTCCTGTGTGGTGTTTTAGATGACACTGTGACTAAATGTGAGTTAAAGGTTTGGAGTACTGCTGTCTGTCACACTGGGGGTTACAAGTACAGAGACAGTATCAGACATAGCCTACGCTATACCTTTAACGGTCACCTGCTTATTCAAGGAATTCAGCTACATTTCTTGTTATTATTTAAAAAAAAAATAAAAATCTTGCCTTACTTGTTTTTCTTTTCACTGAGTAGAGAGGCAGCGAGTGAATGTGTATTTAATCGCCCTCCATTGGTGCATCCTGCTGACCATTTACGAGCCCAGAATATCTTATTATATAGCTAATCAAGACCATTTTAGACAGAATGCCTTTCATACAGTGCCTTTTCACACACATCACTCAAACGTACATCCTCCCTAGCTCTTCTCTGCTTTTATCCCCCTCCCCCAATGGGTTAGCTTTCAGCTCCTTGTGATTTTCAACCAAATCCCCTTTCCTCACTCTAGCTGATCCATCATGCCAATTCATGTACATGACTTAATACTTACATGTAAAGCATAAAGATATATTATTCCTCACCATGGTTACTTCCCGAAACTGTTAAGCTATATAACAAAGAAATGATATTTACATTCCAGATTAAAATACAAAAATGCTCTAGAGTATGAAAGGCTAGAAAACAATTCAGTAAACATCAAGAATTTGAAGGAGTTTAAGTATGTGCAGATTCATGATGATGTATGCCCACTGTGTGGGTCTACCTGTAAAACCTTCTTTCTAGGTTAAGGAGGGGTCAGTGTAGGGGCCAGGGGAACAGGGAGAGATGGAAATATAATAATACCTTCTTATCAGTCAGCCATATCATGGGATGTCTGCATACCAGCTCTTATAACGATATCTAACGCGCTGTTGGATATTTGGGAGTGGCAGAGCCTCAAGAGGGAGTGAATGGAGTAGTAAATACAACCCTAATTCTATATCTTGACAATAAATCAGATATCAAACACATCTCTACAGAAACATGCATGATTGAGTAGACCATGTCCATTTATGTGTTGGTAGTTGATTACATACTCCTGGGTGCCATCAATATCCTGTGAGACTCATTGACCTAGTACGTGGGTACAGTGCTCTGGTGTATATACTCCCTACATGAACAAGACAAATATCAGTTTTGTATTTACCCGTCTATCTCATTCAAACAGGTCTCCTTTATGACACAAACCAAACAACAGCATGAACAGTATTAGGAACTACCCATCACGTTCCACATCCACCCCTGAAGGAGCCAGACTCTCTCCTACCCCTCTTTGTTTGTGATTAACTCACTAACTTGAAAATTCAATTCTCCTTAAAAGTCAGCTTCAGCCTTGTTGCACTGAGGCAAAGATTTACTGCTTGTTGCCTTGGTCTGGACTTGCATGCCTCATAGGAATTGGCCATAGGAGGTATGTAAGGTTAGTAGAACACGGCACTGAGGTAGGTGCAGGATGGGATACCTAAACCTCCTAGGGAGCTCATCATTCACTGATCCACTCACCAAGCACATTCCCCAGTCACCATGGAGGGAGCCAGGGAGATGTCCCGGAGTGTTCACTCAAACCCCATTCTTACCCATCCCTCTCTGTTGGTGATTAACGCAATAACTATAATCATGAAGATTCCGCTAATAGCAACATACTGGCAGCAATCGTGTTCCAAGACTATGAAGCCTTAATGCATACATGTATCATGTCCACTAATGGTTATATGGTGCACTGAGGGACGATGTATCATGTTCACTAATGGTTATATGGTGCACTGAGGGACGATATATCATGTCCACTAATGGTTATATGGTGCACTGAGGGACTATGTATCATGTCCACTAACGGTTATATGGTGTACTAAAGGACTATTTATCATGTCCACTAATGGTTATATAGTGCACTAAATGACTATATATCATGTCCACTAATGGTTATATGGTGCACTGAGGCACTTTGTATCATGTCCACTAATGATTATATGGTGCACTGAGGGACTATGTATCATGTCCACTAATGGTTATATGGTGCACTGAGGGACGATGTATCATGTCCACTAATGGTTATATGGTGCACTGAGGGACTATATATCATGTCCACTAATGGTTATATGGTGCACTGAGGCACTTTGTATCATGTCCACTAATGATTATATGGTGCACTGAGGGACTATGTATCATGTCCACTAATGGTTATATAGTGCACTAAATGACTATATATCATGTCCACTAATGGTTATATGGTGTACTGAAGGACGGTGTATCATGTTCACTAATGGTTATATGGTGTACTGAAAGACTATGTATCATGTCTACTAATGGTTATATGGTGCACTAAAAGACTATTTATCATGTCCACTAATGGTTATATGATGCACTGAAGGATTATATATCAAGTCCACTGATGGTTATATGGTGTACTGAGGGACTATGTATCATATCCACTAATGGTTATATGGTGCACTGAGGGACTATATATCATATCCACTAATGGTTATATGGTGCACTGAGGGACTATATATCATGTCCACTAATGGTTATATGGTGCACTGAGGGACGATGTATCATGTCCACTAATGGTTATATGGTGCACTAAACGACTATGTATCATGTCCACTAATGGTTATATGGTGTACTGAAGGACGATGTATCATGTCCACTAATGGTTATATGGTGCACTGAAGGACTATATATCATGTCCACTAATGGTTATATGGTGCACTAAACGACTATGTATCATGTCTACTAATGGTTTTATGGTGTACTGAAGGACGATGTATCATGTCCACTAATGGTTATATAGTGCACTGAAGGACGATGTATCATGTCCACTAATGGTTATATAGTGCACTGAAGGACGATGTATCATGTCCACTAATGGTTATATGGTGCACTGAGGGACGATGTATCATGTCCACTAATGGTTATCTAGTGCACTGAAGGACGATGTATCATGTCCACTAATGGTTATATGGTGCACTGAGGGACTATGTATCATGTCTACTAATGGTTATATGGTGCATTGAGGGACGATGTATCATGTCCACTTATGGTTATTTGGTGCACTGAAGGATTATATATCATGTCCACTAATGGTTATATGGTGCACTGAGGGACGATATATCATGTCCACTAATGGTTATATGGTGCACTGAAGGACTATGTATCATGTCTTCTAATGGTTATATGGTGCTCTGAGGGCCGATGTTTCATGTCCACTAATGGTTATATAGTGCACTGAAGGACGATGTATCATGTCTACTAATGGTTATATGGTGTACTGAGGGACGATGTATCATGTCCACTAATGGTTATATGGTGCACTGAGGGACTATGTATCATGTCTACTAATGGTTATATGGTGCACTGAGGGACGATGTATCATGTCCAATAATGGTTATATGGTGCACTGAGGGACGATGTATCATGTCCACTAATGGTTATTTGGTGCACTGAGGGACTATGTATCATGTCCACTAATGGTTATATAGTGCACTGAAGGACGATGTATCATGTCTACCAATGGTTATATGGTGCACTGAGGGACGATGTATCATGTCCACTTATGGTTATATGGTGCACTGAAGGATTATATATCATGTCCACTAATGGTTATATGGTGCACTGAAGGATTATATATCATGTCTACTAATGGTTATATGGTGCACTGAAGGATTATATATCATATCCACTAATAGTTATATGGTGCACTGAGGGACTATATATCATGTCCACTAATGGTTATATGGTGCACTAAACGACAATGTATCATGTCCACTAATGGTTATATGGTGCACTGAGGGACGATGTATCATGTCCACTAATGGTTATATGGTGTACTGAGGGACGATGTATCATGTCCAATAATGGTTATATGTTGCACTGAGGGACTATATTTCATGTCCACTAATGGTTATATGTTGTACTGAGGGAATATGTATCATGCCCACTAATGGTTATATGGTGTACTGAAGGACTATATATCATGCCCACTAATGGTTATATGGTGCACTGAGGGACTATGTATCATGTCCACTAATGGTTATATGGTGCACTGAGGGACTATATATCATGCCCACTAATGGTTATATGGTGCACTGAGGGACTATATATCATGCCCACTAATGGTTCTATAGTGCACTGTAGGACTATATATCATGTCCACTAATGGTTATATGGTGCACTGAGGGACTATGTATCATGTCCACTAATGGTTATATAGTGCACTAAATGACTATATATCATGTCCACTAATGGTTATATGGTGTACTGAAGGACGGTGTATCATGTTCACTAATGGTTATATGGTGTACTGAAAGACTATGTATCATGTCTACTAATGGTTATATGGTGCACTAAAAGACTATTTATCATGTCCACTAATGGTTATATGGTGCACTGAAGGATTATATATCAAGTCCACTGATGGTTATATGGTGTACTGAGGGACTATGTATCATATCCACTAATGGTTATATGGTGCACTGAGGGACTATATATCATATCCACTAATGGTTATATGGTGCACTGAGGGACTATATATCATGTCCACTAATGGTTATATGGTGCACTGAGGGACGATGTATCATGTCCACTAATGGTTATATGGTGCACTAAACGACTATGTATCATGTCCACTAATGGTTATATGGTGTACTGAAGGACGATGTATCATGTCCACTAATGGTTATATGGTGCACTGAAGGACTATATATCATGTCCACTAATGGTTATATGGTGCACTAAACGACTATGTATCATGTCTACTAATGGTTTTATGGTGTACTGAAGGACGATGTATCATGTCCACTAATGGTTATATAGTGCACTGAAGGACGATGTATCATGTCCACTAATGGTTATATAGTGCACTGAAGGACGATGTATCATGTCCACTAATGGTTATATGGTGCACTGAGGGACGATGTATCATGTCCACTAATGGTTATCTAGTGCACTGAAGGACGATGTATCATGTCCACTAATGGTTATATGGTGCACTGAGGGACTATGTATCATGTCTACTTATGGTTATATGGTGCATTGAGGGACGATGTATCATGTCCACTTATGGTTATTTGGTGCACTGAAGGATTATATATCATGTCCACTAATGGTTATATGGTGCACTGAGGGACGATATATCATGTCCACTAATGGTTATATGGTGCACTGAAGGACTATGTATCATGTCTTCTAATGGTTATATGGTGCTCTGAGGGACGATGTTTCATGTCCACTAATGGTTATATAGTGCACTGAAGGACGATGTATCATGTCTACTAATGGTTATATGGTGTACTGAGGGACGATGTATCATGTCCACTAATGGTTATATGGTGCACTGAGGGACTATGTATCATGTCTACTAATGGTTATATGGTGCACTGAGGGACGATGTATCATGTCCAATAATGGTTATATGGTGCACTGAGGGACGATGTATCATGTCCACTAATGGTTATTTGGTGCACTGAGGGACTATGTATCATGTCCACTAATGGTTATATAGTGCACTGAAGGACGATGTATCATGTCTACCAATGGTTATATGGTGCACTGAGGGACGATGTATCATGTCCACTTATGGTTATATGGTGCACTGAAGGATTATATATCATGTCCACTAATGGTTATATGGTGCACTGAAGGATTATATATCATGTCTACTAATGGTTATATGGTGCACTGAAGGATTATATATCATATCCACTAATAGTTATATGGTGCACTGAGGGACTATATATCATGTCCACTAATGGTTATATGGTGCACTAAACGACAATGTATCATGTCCACTAATGGTTATATGGTGCACTGAGGGACGATGTATCATGTCCACTAATGGTTATATGGTGTACTGAGGGACGATGTATCATGTCCACTAATGGTTATATGTTGCACTGAGGGACTATATTTCATGTCCACTAATGGTTATATGTTGTACTGAGGGAATATGTATCATGCCCACTAATGGTTATATGGTGTACTGAAGGACTATATATCATGCCCACTAATGGTTATATGGTGCACTGAGGGACTATGTATCATGTCCACTAATGGTTATATGGTGCACTGAGGGACTATATATCATGCCCACTAATGGTTATATGGTGCACTGAGGGACTATATATCATGCCCACTAATGGTTCTATAGTGCACTGTAGGACTATATATCATGTCCACTAATGGTTATATGGTGCACTGAGGGACGATGTATCATGTCCACTAATGGTTATATCGTGCACTGAAGGACTATATATCATGTCCACTAATGGTTATATGGTGCACTGAGGGACGATGTATCATGTCCACTAATGGTTATATGGTGCACTGAGGGACGATGTATCATGTCCACTAATGGTTATATAGTGCACTGAAGGACGATGTATCATGTCCACTAATGGTTATATCGTGCACTGAGGGACTATATATCATGTCCACTAATGGTTATATGGTGTACTGAGGGAATATGTATCATGTCCACAAATGGTTATATCGTGCACTGAGGGACTATATATCATGTCCACTAATGGTTATATGGTGCACTGAGGGACTATGTATCATGTCTACTAATGGTTATATGGTGCACTGAGGGATGATGTATCATGTCCACTAATGGTTATATGGTGTACTGAGGGACGATGTATCATGTCCACTAATGGTTATATGGTGCCCTAAATGACTATGTATTATGTCTACTAATGGTTATATGGTGCCCTGAATGACTATGTATTATGTCTACTAATGGTTATATGGTGCACTGAAGGACTATGTATCATGTCCACTAATGGTTATAGGGTGCACTGAGGGACTATATATCATGTCCACTAATGGTTATATGGTGCAGTGAGGGACTATATTTCATGTCCACTAATGGTTATATGGTGCACTGAGGGACTATATATCATGTCCACTAATGGTTATATGGTGCACTAAAGGATGATGTATCATGTCCAGTAACGGTTATATGGCGCACTGAGAGACGATGTATCATGTCCAATAATGGGTATATGGTGCACTGAAGGACTATATATCATGTCCACTAATGGTTATATGGTGCACTGAGGGACGATATATCATGTCCACTAATGGTTATATAGTGCACTGAGGGACTATATATCATGTCCACTAATGGTTATATCGTGCACTGAGGGATGATGTATCATGTCCACTAATGGTTATATGGTGCACTGAAGGACTATATATCATGTCCACTTATGGTTATATGGTGCACTGAGGGACGATGTATCATGTCCACTAATGGTTATATGGTGTACTGAAGGACTATATATCATGTCCACTAATGGTTATATGGTGCACTGAAGGACTATATATCATGTCCACTAATGGTTATATGGTGCACTGAGGGACGATGTATCATGTCCACTAATGGTTATATGGTGCACTGAAGGACTATGTATCATGTCCACTAATGGTTATATGGTGCACTGAGGGACGATATATCATGTCCACTAATGGTTATATGGTGTACTGAAGGAGTATGCCGCTCTGAAATGCTCCAACAATAGTCCTGAAGATGTAAACACAGCTTCCATTGTCTAAGAAGCAAGGTCTAGTCCAGGATAAAGTACAGGCCCCAAATGCTCTACTCACCAGGGGGCAGAACTCATTTCCTGCTGGTACCCCCAGGGGCACAGGGAGAGTTTATAGTGGAGCCCTTGATACCAATTGGTCCATGCTGAACAACGCCGTTCTATTCCAAATATTAGTGAATGGAACTCATGTTGATTATACATTACCCAGTATGAGTGATGTCTCATTTACTTTTGATGTTTAAGCGAATAATATATTTGATAAAAGTACTTATTATTAAATAAGGGCCTTACTTCAATTTATCAATTTAAATTAGATATATAATGACTAAGCTTCTAAACAATTGATAACATGGTATTAATGTAAATGGGAAGTTGCTCGACAATAGAGAAACACTTTATTATATTTCAACATTATTGCATTTCGATGTATAATATCTGGATGGCTGTCTATTGACTTTAGACAGCCCTAATGTGTTTAGTCTAGCTTACGGGATATATCTGTTGAACCCTGTTTTGAATCTAATTCCTGTTTGAATGAAACCAGTACTTAGTTGAGGCAAATAGAAAAAAAAGTAAAATATAAATCTTTTTCGAACCAACTTAAAACTCACTGTGAATTAACTTCCCCTGGCTTGGACCCTTTAGAAGCCACAGTCTATTGGTGTGTCTCATCTAATATTGATAGGAGATCCTAGTGCTGAATGTATACAGTGACTGATTCTAATCATTTTTGTCTTTGCCTGTATAGCAATGTGCCCTGGCCCTTATTTAATAACAGAGCCCATTGAAGGACAGTCTATAGCAGTGATCTGCCAGCATTACAAGGGTCCATGGCTAAGGCTGGTATGTAGAAAAGGTTACATCAATAGGCTCACTTATCAACCTAAGGCCATGTGAGGCATACCTGGCTGTAGGTCCTCACAATCTTCCCAGTCCCAATCAGCTCTACCTAGATAAACTGAGTTTGGGGTTAGATTACTAGGTGTTGTAAGTGGGCATCATCTACACCATTACATACCCCGATACCTTGAATAAGGTGCATGTAGAAGTTGCCTGCTGGCAGGGTGATGTGTCAGATTACACTGTGTGTAAGATTGTATGTCAGTACAGGGCATGATCCCTTCTACACTGACAGCTACAACTATAGGCCATGTATCTCATATGACCTGAGCTATACCCCTTAAAGCCATACAGACCAGTAATACATTAATGCATCAAGCCGACCCTATGGCGTTGATATACACCTAGAAGGTTGCATCATACACAAGTAAAGCGCTGGCAAGAAGTGTTATTTGTAGTTTCTGTTGCATTACGACAACCGCTGGGCCTTTAAGGACCAAAAATATAGGAGTGAATCATGCCGAGTTATTGGCAGGATCCAACAATGCATTGCTGTTAATACTTCCACTACTTCATTTATATGCATCATTCTGAACCTGTGGGACTGAACTGAACCTTAATGATTGCATTATAAAAGAACAAGTTACTCACCAGGTTCCTATTCATGAAGATCGATAGTAACGGCAGATTATTACACTGCCATACTTTACAAGGTAAAGGTAGTGAAGCACTTCTAGCTTTAGAGAATTGAGGAATCTAACATGAGTATTTTTATTCATGATGAAATATTCTTTGCTGAGGCATGAGGCGACAGGGGGGGGGTGGTATTCTATTAACTGACCTTCATTGGTGCCTCCAAGTGAGCATATTGGTGACAAAGGGTATTATGGATGTATTATGACTAATGAGCCAAAAGTACCACATGGCAAACAATCATTATGTGATGTTTAATGTCCAATTTGATTCTGAGTGTGAGCTTATTGTCTTGACTCTCCATTGTCTGAGTCTTGAATTTCTCTCTGCACCTGTCAAAACACATCAATCAGCCTTACATTCCCCCTGGCTCCCCTTACCTTCATCCATTCCACACTGCCTATTAACTTTCAACTGCTTGCTGTTTGTGCCAAGTGCCCATTCCTCCCTGAAGCTACTGTGCTGACCATAATTCAATCATAACAGTGTTTCTGACTGTTTCATGATGTAATTCATTCTCCAGATCACAAAACAAAATATGATGAAATGAAATGCTACATCAGATATGGTCTTTATTGAGATGCACACGTCCTGCAGCAGCTGAGGTAAAAAGTCCAACTTATACACTCTCATATAGATCCATTCTGGGATTTAGGTGGGCTGAGTTGGTGTACTTGTCAAGCTTCTCTTAGATTGAAAAGTGGTCAGCATTAGGGCTTAGGGGTAAAGGAGGAGATACTAGTGTAATAATATGTACTGCACAGTTTGCCCAAGGTTTTTTTCATGCGCTTTTTGATATTTCTAGGGAAATATGGCAAATGGGTATATCCCCAGATCAGCTCTCAAAATGGCCTTACATCATTGGTGAATGAGCATGAAGTAAATGGAATACCATGCAGTGCCATCTCTTTATACTAGATCTGATATTGGGAGAGAGAGAGAGACATATAGAGAGGAGCGCATGTCACTTTAGGGTAAGGCTGGTTCTGGGTGCCATACTGGTGCATCTATCTGCATCTTGTGGGACTCATATAGATGAAATGGGATACTATACTTAGCAGTGTATGCTCCTTACTCTGTGAAAAAGAGAATGTCAGTCTATTTCAAAGAGCCGCACGTGTAAGAATCAAACATGACTGTTTGCAATAGTTTGTGTAAGATACACTGTCATATTGTTACAGTTTGAAATAACCATATTAATATGGAGATTCAGCAAAGGAAACAACCTTTTTCTAAACGACTTTGCTGCTGCAAATGCAAATCAGTTTTCAGAGTAGGTTGAGAGAAAATCTTTTTAAATCACTAATTCCATTTATATCTAAACTATGCATTCTGAACAGGTTTAAATTGTTTGGTATTAAGTATTAATGTTGAAACAAACAATCTCTCAGTGGTTCCAAAGACAAAAGAACATGTACAAGTCTATGCCCCAGAAAGCTGTATACAGCTTAGATGGGTGGCCCATTTACTTGAAATTGGTAGATTCTATCAATCTCCATCTCAGTGCCCTACGCCCTCCTCCATCCACCCACTTATTGATATCTACTGGTTAGTTTTTAATTAACCCAGCACGTCCAATTCCTACATCTTGCTAGTTTGTATAGATCTGTTTTACCATTGATCCGTATCAGTGTCTTTTATTTTTGTTTAGGAAAAGAAGGGACACATACTTGTGAGAGGTTTCTAAAGTTATTTAAGGCAATAGTCAGTAGGGATCTATCCATGCCAGTGTCAAATGCAAGCCTCTACAGCAGAACTAGGGGAAGTTCTTCTTTTCCTGCAGCAAGGAGCATAGCAGCTGTTGCAACTCCATTATGTCCATGGGTGCTGCCATTATGGCCATTACCTGATTACATCGATTGTGAGGTCATCGGTGACATTGAACTCCTATCTTTCATGCATTTTTCTTGTTATACTTAGCAAATTAGATTGATGACGCTTTCAAAACATCATGAAGTGTAATCTGGAATGCCTCAGGTGCTTAACAGTGGTAAAGTGTCACCCATAGAACAATGAAACCAATCCCCAACAACTCCAAATAAGTCCTGTAATGGACTCAGCTCCGATATATCTACCAGTAGATCATCTCTCAGTAACAAAAAAGGCAGAGCGTCAGTTAGTGGAATGTGGTGGGAATGCGGTACAAATAATAGGATGTTGGGGTAATATATTCTGCTCCTAAAAACTTTATTGCAACAATCATTCACTGTGAGACAGGAGTGCTCATCAAACCGAGACAGCAGTTTCACAGTTTTGCTACCAAGGGGTTGCACATTGGTGTCACGGATACCGTGTACCAATATATATCTAGAGGCTTATGCAGTCAGCTATATGTGAAACCTTTGTTCATTAGCGACCTCAACAGAAGTGTCGATTCAACTCCATTCAACTATCACCTATAGATACGCTTAGTCTCTGCACTTCTATCTGACAGCAATTATGGAAACTAATTAAATATTTCTGGTTTGAGCCTCAAGTATCAGACAATTTGCAGAAGAATACTTACAATTATTATTTCTTTTACTCCTATAGCCACTACCAGTGTAAGCACTCACATGAACAAGATAACCTGATGAGACTGGCAGGGAAAAGATGAAACTCGCCAGTACATTTAGAGTGAAGGGTGCCTGGGGCTTTATTCCAGACCATATAGCACCTTTTGGTGGTCCACCATTGTCCTATATAGATCTATACCACTTGTCTTAGACTCTATATAGCACCTTTTGGTGGTCTGCCATTGTCCAATATAGATCTATACTACTTGTCTTAGACTCTATATAGCACCATTTGGAGGTCCACCATTGTCCTATATAGATCTATACCACTTGTATTAGACTCTATATAGCACCTTTTGGTGGTCTGCCAGTATCCAATCTAGATCTATACCACTTGTCTTATACTCTATATAGCACCATTTGGTGGTCCACCATTGTCGTATATAGATCTATACCACTTGTCTTAGACTCTATATAGCACCATGATGTAGTCCACCATTGTCCTATATAGATCTATACCACTTGTCTTAGACTCTATATAGCACCATTATGTAGTCCACCATTGTCCTATATAGATCTATACCACTTGTCTTAGACTCTATATAGCACCTGTCAATGTCTCGTTACATGTCATGAAGTGAGGTAACAGGAGTCCAGACAATTCAGTTGATGATCCAGCTTTATTGTAAGATTGGCATGATGAGTAACTGATACAGTGTACAATATAGTACTCGCCAGTCTGACCAAGCTATATCCTAAGCCAAGGCACCTGAGTGTCGTAGGGTCTAGGTGGAGAAGAATAAGATGCTGAGGCTTGGTCCTGGCTAGGTTATATAGTCAGGAGCAAGCCCAGGTGACGTCGTGTCTATTTCTGTACTTTCTATTTTTAGTATAGGGAGCAACTCAAATATGCTGAGTCGGTGGTTCTGCTCAGTCCCAATCTGTGGTAGGAGGGGTGAGCTGCTCCTATTGGATAGGTGAATCTAAATATAGTTGAGTTCTCCAGTGGGGGATCCATAGGAGCGAGCCTGGAGATTTCCCACTGGAGGAGGGCAGGTGTGAACTCTTCACCCTGCCAAGCTAAAAATAGGTTGACCTTGGTTTGAACTAGGGGGTAGCTTGGCCAGTTTGGTTTGAGTATGTCATTCATAATTATAATACATAGAATAGTCCATTGACATATCCCCACATTCCCACTCATCTCTGCATGAGGTTAAAGGGAGTATAATTATAAGGAATGAGAGTCTATATCAAGTCCATTGACATGCTCAAATATAAAATGTCAAAGGGGGGGGGGCTGAAAAGATGTTCAGCGCTGGATAAAAATTGATATTACCAAGTTTCTTGTGAAAAGGGTACCGGTAGTAGTTGGTACAAAACATGGAGTTTGGATAACAACTGATGTCTTTCTTTGCTAAAACTACTTGAACTTGCATCTTCTGGATTGAGGCAAACTATATGAACTAACTCAAAATAATCTGGCTTGAACACAACAAAATAGATGCTGAAAACACTAGGACTGCTCTGGCTGAGCAGGGTAGTAGGGACATGACTAGATCTGTCCTGTGGATCATACATTTATCAAAATACATTCTCGATATCCAGTATGAAAATATACGGTATAAAATTACAAAAACATATTCTGAGTGGAAAATAGGGCAACAGTGATACTCACTGCTATATGTTGCTATGGTTGAGTAGTGTCAGCGGTATAAAAGCACAGATTGTTTAAAAGAGGTTTTAAATAAGGTGAAAATATGTACATGCTGTCCTTACATACAAGGTTTTAACAAAATAAGTTAATGAATGAGCTGGGCAGCAGTGATATTCACTGCTAAATGCTACTTATGTGGGCAAGGTGACGATCGTCAGTGACATTCAGTGAGATTTGACTGTTGGTCCCTTTTGGACTAGCTTGTACATAAAAATAATTAAAAACATAAACTTGCATGCAAGGAGAAACTGTTCACCCAGAGCCGAGAGGTTGGTGAAAATATGAGATTTTTAAAAAAAAAAATTTGGATTTTTGGAAAAGAGCGTTTGGCCCAAGATAGTTGTCACTTGTTGCTTTTGGGGCTGGAAAAAGGCTTGCCGAGGTGGTATTCTATAGAACTTTGGCGGTGGAAATTACAGGCTCTGGATGTTCAACTTCTTGAGACAATAAATATTTAAACATTTTTCACACATGGTTTTCTACTGAGGTTAAAGCCCATAAAAACAACAACATGGTTGGGCTTGAAAAAGAGAGATGGGGGCTCTGTGGCACCTGAAAGATAGGGTTGATCTGCCAGCCAGGTCAACTCTAAGCTTACACAGAGTTTTCACAAATAAATGTATGGTGATTGTTGGTTGAGATGGTACAACATGAGTTTTGGTTTTATTTTACAATCGTGGGAAAAATGTAAACCTTGCAGATCGAATTAAAGATCGCATACAAATGAAAGCAGTACTGTGGTTCTTGGGTGGGGGGTGTTTTAAATTGTGTCCCTACAATCAATAAATGTGGAAAGGAAAATAAGACTGACTTGTAGATTGAATTTGGATGGGGTTTACATGGTTTTCTGAGTTTTAATGCTTCCAAGGTTTACTGTCTCCAGCACTGATACTGGAGGGGGGTAGGTTAGGGTGGGGTCGGGGGGTTCTTATGTAGAATCTACCCCTTGCCCACTTCCTTCTGAGTGCAGGTCTTTTTATGGGAGTGCCGGGGTCTAAGTCTATGTCTCTAAAATCTTTTTCCACCGAGGCCAGGTTACCTGGTTTGGCAGATATAGAGGTTGAAGAATCAGAGTCTTCAGACTCAGAGCTATTGTCATCTTTGTTGTCATGGTAATGTAGATTTGGGGTGCTATTGGTGAAGGTGGTGGTGGTGTAGTGTCTCTGGGATATTAGGGGCCTAAATTTGATGCCTGTGTAGGAACAAGGGCAGACAAAAACCTCAGGGGTGCTAGAGCACAGTCTGCATCCTGCGATCAGGCATTCGGGCCTTGCTGGGTCGCGGGGGTAGCTTCTCCGGCTGTGGCGGACCTCTGGGATGGGGGTGTCGGCTCTTTTGTTGCGTGCACTTCCGCTACTGCCGGTGGGGTTCGTCCCCCCTGAGCTTTGGGGGTCGCTGGTTGCTTGACCTGGGTGTTTTCCGGCTGGGGAGGTGTTTGGTCTTTCTGGGCCGGCTTGGTTGGTGTTGTCTGGGTCCCAGTTGATCTGTCAGAAAACAATATAGAGCAGAGAAAACAAGGCATTAGAGACTGTGTCAGGCTTCTATGGTTCACAATCAGGTCCACAAAAATACCAAGAATAACTTATGGTGCTAAAAATTAGTCAAGTCGACACTTAGGAGTACCATACAGAAGCAAAAGGTTAAGGTTTGGAGCTAGGCGGGAGGCTGTATCCAAGGACTCTATGTTAATTCCACTGCTGCACACCTGGGGGCGCCAGCGGACGGTCATTGGGCCGTATGCTGCTCCGTCTCGGATTTTAGTTTGAAAAAATAACACCGTGAGGCGCCACTGCGCCAGCGTTTCCACAGCGTTTCGTTAACGTATGGGTTTTACGCTAAGGCCTATGAGTTTACGGTAAGTGAATGATGTAGACTTGCGCCAACCCTTCAGGGTTGGGATGGGGGCTGGGGAGGTCTAGTCTGTGTTTTGGGTTGGGGGGTCTGGTTTGGTTTTTCTTAAAAATTTTGGAAGACTATGCTTGCCGGCGTCTCGTTGGCCAGAAGGAGGGACCTGCCGGTGCTTCCAGTGGGCCGTGCAGTGTTTGGTGCTAGGCCCTGGAGGAGAACATGTTAGAGGTGGGTTTCTTACTTCTTTCCCCCTTTTGTTTAGAAAGAAAGATCAAAAAGGAAGGGGTTTGGGCCTCGAATTTCAGTTTGGGTTGGTGACGGGGCCTGGGGCGGAGACTAATGAAGGTTCTTTCATTTGCAGGACCATGTATCATGCTGGGGGAACTATTCACACTATGTGTGATTGTACAGGAGTTCCAGGGAGAAGGTTTACATGAAGAAGACTGAAAATGTGAAGATCTGAAGCAGGCGAGGGAAGTTAGAGACTTTACCCTGTGATTTAACATGTGATTATCCTGTGATTTGCTATATGATATGGCCTGATGAGCCTCTAATGTGCACGAGAATTAGAATTTTAATATAAGCGTCTGTGATCACCAGTTACGGGTTTGTGTTGTTCTTGCCGGGGCTTTCCAAATTGGGTGCCGGTCTGAATAAGATTGGTATAGTGATCGGGGAGTGGTAAGTCGGGGTATGTTGCAAGTCTACTTTTAATACAAACACATGCTTATGTTGTTGTATTGATATGTGCACCACATGCGAACGTCGGATTGTGTATTGATGACGCCAATATAACGTGCGAAAGCTGACGTTTGGGGCTGTGTTCGGGACGCTCATGTGATGTCATGACGCTGCGTTTGGCACTACAATGCTCAGACGCAACGTCAGCACTTGACGTCCGCGATCCGCTATACAACATCCGAATTGGGTCAGTGGGGCTGCTAATGTATAGGTATGTGGCGGTATGTTTGTTTTAGTTGGGTTTGTTTGTCAGCTGATAACGGCTGATAAGGTATGGGGGGGGTTGGTTTCTACTTGGGGAATGCATTCAGGATGGCTCGGCATAGCCGGGCTGGGCTATTGTGTGGGGGAGGGGTGGGGGGAGATAGGGTGTCCCAACATAGGATGTGTTGTCCTGTGTGTGGCTATCTGGTCGTATGCTGTGGGTGTGGGTGGTCAGTTCCATTATATGAGAAAAATAGGGGTGGCCGGTGGTTGTAGAATAATTTTGGCTACGAAAACACGTGGGTATCCCCACATAAATCAAGACACGGGCCTTAAGGATTTTGAAAAGAAAAATAAACATACCGATCTCTGGTGGGAATTTGGTAGATATATCCTCCAGGGTGGGGTCGAACACGTACATGTCCCTAAGGGGTTGGTATTCCTTGGGTGTGAATCTAGTTAGGTCCACCGGGCTGCTGGATTTTTGGGCGCCCCTGGGCCTGGGGTTGGGGCTGCTGGGGGCCTGGATCTTGAAGATCTCTGGGATATTGATGTCCTCGATTGTCTCATATCCTGGAGTCAGCTGGAAGTATGGCTGGGTTTTGGACTTTATGACCAGGGTCATAACATGTGGCTTCCCATTTAGGATCCTGTAGAGGGGTAGTCTCCAGAAAAGAGAGCAGCGAGGGTATCTCTTGAGCTGCACCACCCTCAATTGAGCGCCAATGATGAAGCTGACCTTGGCCTTCCAGTGGAGGTCCAGGTGACGACCAAAGGGCATAGTGAGGCGGGGTTTTCCAATTTTAGGGGCCTTAATGAAGGGTGGCCATAGGTTGGAGCCGAAAATCATGGTTCCCACAACAAACTCATATGTTCTTTCCTGGGAGTGGATGCAGAGGACAAACTGGGGCAGGTCATTGGATTCATCTTGTCTACAGTGTGGCCAGTGCCTGCAGCATCTGGAGATGAAGAGGCGGGCTAGGTACAAGATGATCAGGACGGAGCCGATTGCCCACATCACGTCGTAACGTCCAGGAGTCTGGATAAATTCCAGGCTCTGTTCCACGGGCTGTTGTGTGGATGCTGAGGGCCAGTTGTTGTTGGCCTTGTTGATAAGATCCTTAAGATTCTGCCAAGTTGCCGCATCAGCCATTCTGGGTGTGTTGAGTGCTAGATGGACTGTCACCAACTGAGCCAGGTGTGATACGCGTATCTGGATCTGGCATGTCATTGCACAACAGAGGACAGCAATCAGAGGGGTCACTAAGTGGAACCAGATCGAATATTCCAAGTGATAACCAAGGTGTGTTAGTGAACTTGCTGACAGAAGAGAAGACTCATCTGACAAACCTTTGGCTGCTCGTCTGAGAGTGAGTACGCTTTTAATTAAGGGTACTATTTTTTGGTTGTGTAAGGATTTGAGACGCTGGAAGTTAGGTTGTTCCAGGGACCGCGTCATGGATGTCATGGTAACGCCTGATATGTTAGCTGGAGGTGAACCAAAATGTCGCCATAGTGGTAAGTTGGGGCTCATGGCCATGGGTTCCAGTGTTATATTTTGTACACAGGTCATATTTGAATTGATCATAACCATGCCAGCATTTTTAATAGAGCATAGGCATGGTACTGACATGACAAATGTTCAGACTGAAAACTAGGGGGTAGTCCATGAAGTTTGAGATTAGGGGCTGTGGTAACTGAGTAAACAGCGCTCCATAATTTGGCCTGAAAACAATCCTTTGCGGTAACTCCTTGTCCTGCGATCCATTGGTGAGGTTTAAGAGGATGCACAGCACTATTAGAGGTACTGCAGCTCTGTAAAAGAGATGTGATGGGGAATTGAGTTGGTGAGTCATATCAGCAATCGGGTTATGTGGTGGGGGGTTTTATGGTCGATTGTGTGGGAGGTGTCCTCCTGTAAAGGGGACTGTAGGCACACCTAGGTGGGTGTAGTGTGGTTTGTTTAAACAGTGGGGGGGGGTGGTTGCTTGGCGAGGGTGTGAGGGGGTATGAGGGAGATGTGACTGGACCTGGGGTATTAGTAGGCTAAGACTAAATGGGGGGTTGTGAGAGTAAAAATTTGTAGCTTACCCTGTCAGATTTATTTCAGCAATGGGGCTGGAGGTGGGAGTTTAGACAGGTGATTGGACCACATGTGGGTCTCAAGAATGGCTTTCTGAACTACTAATTCTATGGCGTCCCTGATGACTAAGGCTCTGCCTGTCCCACTAAAGTATCTGGGAAGGTCTTTTAAAGGCTGGTCGGAGACCAGAAGTGTGCGCGCGCACAGCAAAGCTACATAAGCAGCTATTTTAGGTTTGAAGGTGCTCCAATCTGGAGAAGTTGGCATGTCGCAACAGACATGCCAACTTGAGTAACATCCTCTTGACGAGGGTAGAGACCAACGGGTTTGATAGTGAGAGGAATGCATGCCACTTTAGGGTAAGGCTTATCATTTCTCAATGATTCCCTGCCTTAAATGTTTATTTAGGAGCTCTCTTTGGAAAATTTCTTTATGTGGGAACATTCTGTATGAGGGCCTGTTGCAGGGCTTATAATCTGGAATTAATTCCAGCTTGACCTCATTCTCAGTGTTGGAGCCAATTGCGCTGTCATCAATTACAAAAGCTATTATGTTCAACAATTTTACGTACCTGCATTTTCTGAATATCATTGAGCTGCTCACATATTTTGTATTGTAGGGGTTCATTACTCTTGGGAAATTGCTCCAGGGGGTCTTCACCACAATTTATTGGAAAAAGCTCGATGGCAGGTGAGACATGGTTCAGTGAATGATGAGTGTCCAGGGGGCCTATTGGTATAGCCTTTTTCATGTTGAAAGGTTTGAAAATACCTAGAGGTGTGTGTCTCTTCTTTAAATGCAAAGGAAAATCATTTGGATTTGCCACAGTTACCAATATTAATTTTGCACTTGTCTTGGGTTTAACCAAGGCGTGCTTAATCAAGAAGGGTAGGGCTGGTTTGATATTTTCAGTGATGCCTGTCAATTTATTTAATTTCTCTGAACCGTTGACAATGCATTGAGGGTGGTTTCAGAGTTTGGTGGTATTGTAATGTTTTCAGCAGGCCTGATTGTGTTTATGGAGGGAAGCTTGGGACCAAAGCTAAGCTTAGCTTTGTACTTGGTCATAAAGTTTACTCCAAGGATAATGGGGTGATTCAACTTTGGTACTACATGTAATCTTGTAACAAATTCTTTGCCTTCAATTAGGAAGCTGAGTGTAATGGCATGGTTTACCTGTACTGTGGATCTGTCTGCTAGGAGGACATTCATACGTGAGCGTCTTCCATGTTTAAAGTTTGGGGTGTGTATTACCTTATCTGCAATTTTTTGACTGATAAAAGATAAGGATGCTCCAGAGTCTACCAAAGCTCTATAGGGGTGGTCATTTATGTCGACAAAGACTGCACCTTTAGCTAACTCAGTATTAATGTGAGAGACCTTACCTTGCTGCCCATACTTATCTGACTTGATTCTCAGTTGAAGCCGTGCCACTCTGCTACTGCTGTCCTCGTAACAGTCTTCACTGTCTGAAGAGGAGCTGTCACCAAAATCCAGGTTGTTGTCCTTGGATAAATTCATTTTTGGCTGCTGTAGGGAGTTGATTTCTGCATCACTTTGAACATCAGTTGGGTGGTGGCTGGCGGGGGGCGTTCCAGATTTCATATCCACTGTGGTGGGGGCGGGGTGGTTTGGTGCTTTGCATCCTTCCCCTGAAACCTTTTCTTCGTCGTCATAGTCTCTGTCTTCATCAATGAAGTCTTCATCACCATCATTTTGATCATGATTGTCTTCATCAATGTTATGTAGGTCAGCATTGCCCTCAGGTTCTGTCGGATCATTTTCATTGCTATTCCTGGGGAATCTGCTGGGTGTGGGGTCTCTGGTTCTCCTATTCTGGTAAGGGGGACTATTGGTGTTTATGATATCAGCCTCATGTGTGACCTTTTTAAAAGAAACCTGTTTATTGTTTGCTGGGGCTGTGGCCACTGTGATGACTATTTTGTTGTCATCTCTGGAGGTGGGATTCCTGGGGACACTCTGTGACCTAGCTCTTTGCTGAGGTGGTTTATTTCTCCCTCCAGAAGCATCCTGAGACCTTGACCTTCTGAACCTTCTGTAACTGGGATCAGGTTGGTTGTTGGAGCCGTTTTGCGTCCTGGTCTCATACTGCTTGTTGTAATTGCCACTGGGGTACCTGTCATACTTTTTTTTGTTGGAGTATTGGTTTTCCTTTCTAGGCGTGCCATTATTGTTTTTGTTACTGTTCATGGCACAGAGGTCGGCTTGTTGGGTTGCAGCCATGGCCATTTTATTTGCTTCTATGCGCAATTCCTGTGTAAGGGCCATTTTTTTCTGCATCAGCTATGGTTTTAGGTATGTCAGGGAGGATTACTGATTTAATTTGAGGCTTAGGTCCATTAATCAGGTAATCCAATTGAACAGACTCCTCCAGGTTGCTGTTTGCCAAGAGCAGGGTCATGTCTTCTAAGTACTGCTCCACCGTCTCATTTGGCTGTTGTGTTCTGTTTCTATAACCCTTGCTGATGGTTGCGGGGTCAGGGGTGCCAAAACGCTTCAGGAAGGCTGCATATACTGCCTCATTATCATACATGATGGGCTTCTCAAAAATATTGGCGAAGAACCATTGAGCTGCCCTGCCCTTTAGGAAGGTGTATAGGCAGGAGGCATGTAGGTGTTGGTGGCGGGGGTATACATTCCTGATCCAGAAGTTAAATTCTGTGATGAATTTGGCTGCAGACCTGTACTCAGTTGGTTTGTCAAATGTCTCAGGTTTATTAAAAGAGCTGAGTTGAGGAGAGTTTTTCATCACCCAAAGTCATTTGACCCAAACTACTGGCAATGTGAGATTGGTCTATCATTGGTATCATAGGGGTGGAGTGGTCGTATTCCCGGTGGTGCCCTGTTGAATGTGCACCTGTACTTTGAGAATACAGGGTTTGCATGGGTATAGGCATGTTGCTGGGTGTACGAGCATGAGCAGGGATGTAAATGCTACCTGCCACTGTGCCTAATGTGTTAGCGCTGGCTTGCACCGGGGTGGTGGCTGGTGCTGCCATCTGGTGAGTGGCGGAGACACTAGGAATTTCGTCTCGGGTTGATCTGTGTGAGGTGGGCGTGGCACCCATTAAGCCAGCTGGATTACTGTTCTGGAAAATGCTGGGTGGGCTTAACCTTACGTCATTGCCAACATGTTGGTAACCAGGCATGGTAGGTGCACTGGGAGTCTGTGGGGCGTGAGGTGTGCCCAAGTTTGCCGGTGAGGAGTGGGCAGAAGGGGGCTGGAGTGGGGGCCTGTGGCCAAAAACTGAGCAAATCTCTCTCCTAACGTCATCCATATTTCTGTTGATGTGCTCAGAGATATCTGCTGCCATTATTTCAGACCTTCTCAGGACATCTGCATTATCTTCAGCAGCTCTCCTGTGCGACTGTATCAAGTCGCGCTCCATCTGAGCCCTCCAGGTGTCCATGTTGTCTAACCTGTCATTGACTCTGTTTAGATGGCTGGTGTGCTCCTGGCCTATCCTTTGGATTTCAGCTGATAGGAGATTAATCTGGCCAGTCAGTAAATTGCTTAAAGAGTCACTGACTGCCTGTGTACATTCTCTTACCAGATTTCTGGCCAGGTCGTCCTGATCATACCTGGGAGGGTGTGCAGTGGGTGTTCTGCTGTCCATCCTGCCTCTGCGTAGGTGAGGGAAGGTGATTTCAGGATCGTCCTCAGAGGTTAGGCTGTCTTCTGAAGTGCAGTATGGGGTGGCTCTTCTCCTGAAGATCTGGGAGGTGGCTCCTATAGCACCTGCTACTGCTGAGTCTGTGCTCCTCAATACCCTATAGTAGGGGGGTGTCTGCCTTCTAAGAGGTGAGGTAGACTGTGCCCTCCTCCTCCTGGGGCTAGGTAGGGGTGTGTAGTCTGAAGAGGTGGCCCCTGTATCCGGGCTTGGGGTATTGAGAGTGTTGGGTGGTGTTGGGGTAGCCTCAGGGGTCGAGGTATTTAGATATGACCTGAAGGGGTCACTAAAGGTGGTGGCGTCAGGCCACTGCTCCTCTAATATTCTATTAATGCGACCTAAAAATGCTGAGGGACTTTCACCACACTGTGTACTGTGAGTGTTATGGGCTGGTGCCTCCTGAGCTCTATTTGTCTTTGCTGATCTCCACCTACTGATAGCTGATCTTATCCTTTGTCTCCAGAGATCAGATTCAGTTGGTAGTGTAGGGTTAGGGGCAATATAACTGTCCCAGGTGAGTTCAGAAGGGCTGGGGTGCGTGAAACCAGCTGGGGGTAAAGTGGTGTCTGTACAGGTAGCAGGCTGCCGAGGTGATGAAGGTATGCTCTCTAAGGCGGCCTGTAATTGTGGTGACCTGGGCTCTAGGTGTGAGTCTAGGTCTAAGTGACTTGGTGAAGTTACAGGTGTAGATGATGGTTCACCTGATAGGCCAGCAAGTCTCAGGGCTGGGGATTCAGCACTTGAGAAACAAGGTAAAGTCAGATTAAGTCCTGGTGCACGTGATGTGAGTGGGGTGCTGGTCTGTGTACCGGTATAATTGTCATCAATTGTTGATGAAAAAGTATTGTTTCTACTCACAGGTGTTGGCTTGGGTGTTTAAAATGATGGTGGTAGGATTGGATCCAACAGAAAGGCGTCAGGTGACAAGTCAGATGACAGAACAGTCTGCTGTTAGTCTGGGGCTGCTGCTGCTGGTGGTGGTGCTGCTGCTGCTGGTGGGGGCGCGTCTAGCCCAGGGGATGTAACGGCATCTTCTGTAAATGGCTCTTTGGGTGTTGTCTCACTTTGATTCATGGCTCATGAGAGGTGAAAACAATGGGATGTTACAAATAGGGTTCTCCACCATTGTCAATGTCTCGTTACATGTCATGAAGTGAGGTAACAGGAGTACAGACAATTCAGTTGATGATCCAGCTTTAGTGTAAGATACAACAAATCAAGATGGCAGCGTAAACATCGACCGGCGAACGGAGCGGTGAAATCGATCGAGTACAAGGTATTTTAAAGCAAATGTGCTATCATTCTACAGTCAGACTGACACATAAAGATACAGGGATCAGTATTTGGTGATTATTTACCTGTAATCATGGCAGATACAGCCCGTACACCAAATGACAGGGCTGCCAGATCCAACACTAGGCAGGGTGGAGGTCAAGGTGGGGGTGAGGACAACACAAAACAAGACTATGGCAAGCCAAATAAACAGCGACCTGGTAAAAAAGACCTGGAACCAGGTAAAATGTATGACATGATTCTCGCATTACAACGTAAAATCAAAGATGTTGAGGATATTAATGCACAGTTAGAAGAGTCAAATAACAAAATGATGGGTAAACAAATGAGCTTGAAGTAAAACAACGTGCACTCAGGAAAAATCTGAAATTCCTTGAGGCTAAAGAAAAAAGACATGCCGTACAGTTGGAAATCTTCAAAGAAAAAATTTCTGAGGCTGATAGGGATAAGAGGAAACTCAATCTTGTAGTTACGGGATATCCTGAGGCTGATGATGGCAATACACAGAGACAAATCAATGAACTCTTCACTGATTTGAAGGTCGGGTACACTTGTGCAGATATTAATGCAACCTTTAGACTAGGAAGTCTTGGCACAAGGGCACGCCCTATTCTGATTAAATTTAGAAACATGAATCAGAAAGGCAAAGTCTTCTCAGGTCTAAAGAATCTCAAGGGCATAGAAAGGTGGATGAAAGTGCATGTCAATGATGACTTGAGTCCTGATGATCAGAGGAAACAAAGAGAACTATGTGATTTGGCAAAATTCCTCAGTGACAAGGGTGTAAGAGTACAACATAGAGGGCTTAACATTACTGTTAGTGGTACTAAATATGCCTATTCTGATGTTGAACTTCTCCCTGATGGTATGCGATTGTCTGACGCTAAATCACCACCTTGTATAGACGGAATGGGATTCCAGGGTCCGCATAGCTTCCTGTCAAACTTCTACCCTGAGGATATTTATTACAAGGGTAATATGTATGCTACAGCCGAGGCATTATTCCAGCACGAAAAGGCAATTGTCTGTAAGCAGGATACTCTAGCTGAACGAATTGCCAATACCATTTGCCCATACGGGGTAAAGAAACTCTCGCACAAGATTATTGAGAATGCTGAGTGGGAGGAGAAACGGCTTCCCATAATGAGAAAAGTTCAACGTCTGAAGTATAGGCCTGATACATATCTCGAATACATGCTATACAACACAGATGGGCACCTGTATGAACTTGTCGCTGACAAATACTGGGGTTGTGGGCTACAATGGCATGAATATAAGCAGGTCAGAAAAGCAACCATTAAGGGTGAAAACCACATGGGCAGAATTCTAGAGGAGTTGAGAGGTGGGACTCTGGAGGTTGACAGTGACTCTGATTCTGCTAGTGATAGTGACAAGGAAGAAGATATTGGTGACGATAACTTTGATGAGAATATTAGAGCAGAGGAAGATATCCCTCCCCTTGAGGGCGACGATCAGCAAGCTTAGACTCATTTTTCTGCCTAAATAATGTAATTTGACTGTATTACTACAAAGTGTATTATCTCAATAAGACTGACCTACATATTTGTTACAGAGCACTGTCAGTATGGCGTCAGGACACGTGGGCTACATAGGAGACAGTCGGTGTGGGCCATACGGCACTTTTTTCTTTTACGAGGAATTAAATAGACTCGACACCACAGGTTGGCATATCTACGTAGAACCTTTAAGTGGTGCGAAGTTTGAATACATTTGTGAGAAAGCAAGTGAGTATATTTATCACCACCCACAGTCAGTGACCTATATAATGGCTGGCATTAATAACACAACAACGAGACACCCACGATTACCCTGGCGACGGAGATGCACCTATACCTTCGACTGGGATAGTACACAAGCACTGTCTGCTTACATGTCAAACATTATCACTACCAACATGCATATGTTATACAAACGGTTCCCTGATCAACGGATCATCCTATGTCCGCTAGTTGGTGCCAAAGTAGACATGATATGTACAAATGGAACATAGATGGAAAAATTGCAAATTTAAAATTGGTGATCAGCAGATTCATGAAGTTGAGCAATATAAATATTTAGGAGTAATTCTTGATCAGGCATTAAATTATCAGAAGTTTATTGAAAACCAGTTAAGAACAGTAAATTTTCGTACCTATCAATTGACAAGAATGAATAGGTATATAGATATAGATACTGCTGTTTTGATTTATAAGACGTTCATCTTACCCATTCTTGAATATGGTAATGTATTATTGTATGAATGTAATGTAACACATCTGGTCAGAATGCAAAGAGTACAGAATAGAGCCTTAAAAGTTGCATTAAGAAGGAATTACATGGAATCAACTAATATTATACATTTCGATGCAAATATCAATAAGCTGGAAACTAGAATGGTTGCTCACATTCTTTTAGCAGCATACAAAAGGTCAAGACAACAAAAATATATGTAGACCAAAGAAGGCTGCATACTAGAGCTTGGGATGCACCTATTCTTAAGTGTTATACTCCACATGCTAAATCATATATCAGAAGTATGGAATGGAATTTAGCTTTCCAATGGAATAATTTGGATCCTGAAGACCGAAATTCTCCTTCCTTTCAGTCCTTTAAATACGAAGTTAAAAAATTCCTACAAACAAATCTTCCGGGTAAAGACTAGTTGCTCAGTCCCACCTCTCCTCCTAAATATCCCAAAAATGACTAGAAAGGTTGTTTATTGATCATCTTTATTACTAACACGGGTATGAATATTACAGGTGTTTTGCACAATACCTGTTAATGTTAATATAAGCGACAGTGGGAAGTTTGATGTTTTGCACAATGTCATTCTTCGTAGGGTTCTTTGTGTACAACTAAGTGTTCAGTTGATAAGTTGTAATGTTATTATATGACTACTGAAGTGATGTATGGTAGCATTCTTGATTGAATTGTTCTAAAAATACTTACTGCAGTTAAAATACTCTGATTGTTTTGTACTCATACCGCCATCTTTATGATAGTTATTTTTCCTAGGCGTTGAACATAGTAAGGGTTGCCAACTTAAATATTAGTCTTTCATAGACTAAGCGGCGACCCGTCTTTATTGTCGCTCTGGTTAATTATGGATCTGTATTTATTTTTGTACATTGTTGAACTATTGCAATAAAGACAAATTCAAATTCAAATTCAAGATTGGCATGATGAGTAACTGATACAGTGTACAATATAGTACTCGCCAGTCTGACCAAGCTATATCCTAAGCCAAGGCACCTGAGTGTCGTAGGGTCTAGGTTGGAGAAGAATAAGATGCTGAGGCTTGGTCCTGGCTAGGTTATATAGTCAGGAGCAAGCCCAGGTGACGTTGTGTCTATTTCTGTACTTTCTATTTTTAGTATAGGGAGCGACTCAAATATGCTGAGTCGGTGGTTCTGCTCAGTCCCAATCTGTGGTAGGAGGGGTGAGCTGCTCCTATTGGATAGGTGAATCTAAATATAGTTGAGTTCTTCAGTGGGGGATCCACAGGAGGGAGTCTGGGGATTTCCAACTGGAGGAGGGCAGGTGTGAACTCTTCACCCTGCCAAGCTAAAAATAGGTTGACCTTGTTTTGAACTAGGGGGTAGCTTGGCCAGTTTGGTTTGAGTATGTCGTTCATAATTATAATACATAGAATAGTCCACTGACACACCCTTTGGTGGTCCACCATTGTCCTATATAGATCAATACCACTTGTCTTAGACTCTTTATAGCACCCTATGGTGGTCCACCATTGTCCTATGTAGATCTATACCACTTGTCTTAGACTCTATATAGCACCCTTTGGTGGTCCACCATTGTCCTATGTAGATCTATACCACTTGTCTTATACTCTATATAGCACCATTTGGTGGTCCACCATTGTCCAGTATAGGTCTATACCACTTGTGTCAGACTTCTCTCAGTGCTCACAGATCTGTGTGGGGAGCAGATCTAGCATTGCGACCCTTGCTACTGCCTTTGTGAAGAACCTATATAGATCCAGGACACAGGGGATAAAACACCATTCATGCAGCAGTGTTTAACTGTGTACTGTGGTGAATACTTAGCCCTGTGCCTGTCTTGTACTCTATAAAGCCCCCTTTGCCCTGAATGTGCAGCAAATACTGGATAAAGGGGCCAGACCTTATGTGTGATGCTGTGTGTCAGAATACCAATATATAAAACAAAACAATGTTTGACATTAAGCATGGTCTTTTAGGTGAAACTTACTCGTATATACCCCAAACCGCCAGGTATAATCTCAATTTTACCTCAACGTACAATAGGTATTGAATATTTTTTTTTTTTTAAATATACTTGCATGTTATTTTTAGGACAGCTCAAGCGTCTCTGTGCCTCTAACTTCCCAACCTTCCTATAAAGATATTATCATTCTGATACGGCAAGGATATGTAGATGAGAATAACACATAATTTCTCTTGATTGTTGAAGGGTCCTTTTAGTTAAGGTTTTATCATCCGTTAAAGTCATTCTCACTGCTGCTTGTGATAATGTATTGTGATCAAGTCCAGTTCCTTCAAAGTTAATGCAATTTTAAAATAGGGATGTCACTTTATATTCAAATGTGAAAGACTACTGCCCCTTCACCCGAACTGCTTTAGTCAGAATGTGCCATGGTCCCGAAGTAACAGGAGAAGTGAAAATGGTAAGTGGACAGTTGTTTACAGTGGAGTTATGTAAATGGTACTAAAACTAAGATTTACAAACACTCCCCCTTGTGTCTGGAAGCCATAAACTTACAATATATGGCTCTCCTCAGCTTTCACCATTGTCTTGCGCCTCTAGTCCATCAATCATTCAAATGGTCAGAATCACAATGATGATGCATCCTGATAACCTACTGGACATTACATGCTGTAATAAGCCGTACAAATCTAGTGATCTTGTTAAATACAGATTTTATTTCCTATATAGATCTATACCACTTGTCTTAGACTCTATATAGCACCCTTTGGTGGTCCGCCATTGTCCTATATAAATCTATACCACTTGTCTTATACTCTATATAGCACCATTTGGTGGTCCGCCATTGTCCTATATAGATCTATACCACTTGTCTTAGACTCTATATAGCACCATTTGGTGGTCCACCATTGTCCTATATAGATCTATACCACTTGTCTTATACTCTATATAGCACCATTTGGTGGTCCGCCATTGTCCTATAGATCTATACTACTTGTCTTATACTCTATATAGCACCATTTGGTGGTCCGCCATTGTCCTATATAGATCTATACCACTTGTCTTATACTCTATATAGCACCCTTTGTTGGTACACCATAGTCGAATATAGATCTATACCACTTGTCTTAGACTCTATATAGCACCATTTGGTGGTCCACCATTGTCCAATATAGATCTATACCACTTGTCTTATACTCTATATAGCACCATTTGGTGGTCCACCATTGTCCTATAGATCTATACTACTTGTCTTATACTCTATATAGCACCATTTGGTGGTCCGCCATTGTCTTATATAGATCTATACCACTTGTCTTAGACTCTATATAGCACCATTTGGTGGTCCACCATTGTCCTATATAGATCTATACCACTTGTCTTATACTCTATATAGCACCATTTGGTGGTCCGCCATTGTCCTATAGATCTATACTACTTCTCTTATACTCTATATAGCACCATTTGGTGGTCCGCCATTGTCCTATAGATCTATACTACTTGTCTTATACTCTATATAGCACCATTTGGTGGTCCGCCATTGTCCTATATAGATCTATACCACTTGTCTTATACTCTATACAGCACCCTTTGTTGGTCCACCATAGTCGAATATAGATCTATACCACTTGTCTTAGACTCTATATAGCACCATTTGGTGGTCCACCATTGTCCAATAAAGATCTATACCACTTGTCTTATACTCTATATAGCACCATTTGGTGGTCCACCATTGTCCTATAGATCTATACTACTTGTCTTATACTCTATATAGCACCATTTGGTGGTCCGCCATTGTCTTATATAGATCTATACCACTTGTCTTAGACTCTATATAGCACCATTTGGTGGTCCGCCATTGTCCTATATAGATCTATACCACTTGTTTTAGACTCTATATAGCACCATTTGGTGGTCCACCATTGTCCAATATAGATCTATACCACTTGTGTCAGACCTCTCTCAGTGTTCACAGATCTGTGTGGGGAGCAGATCCTAGCATTGCGACCCTTACTACTGCCTTTGTGAAGAACCTATATAGATCCACGACACAGAGGATAAAACACCATTCATGCAGCAGTGTTTAACTGTGTACTGTGGTGAATACTTAGCCCTGTGCCTGTCTTGTGCTTTATAAAGCCCCCTTTGCCCTTAATGTGCAGCAAATACTGTATGTCTCGTATATACCCCAAACCGCCAGGTATAATCTCAATTTTTTTTAAAAATACTTGCATGTTATTTTTAGGACAGCTCAAGCGTCTCTGTGCCTCTAACTTCCCAACCTTCCTATAAAGATATTATCATTCTGATACGGCAAGGATATGTAGATGAGAATAACACATAATTTCTCTTGATTGTTGAAGGGTCCTATTAATTAAGGTCTTATCATCTGTTAAAGTCATTCTCACTGCTGCTTGTGATAATGTATTGTGATCAAGTCCAGTTTCTTTAAATTTAATCAATTTGAAAATAGGGATGTCACTTTATATTCAAATGTGAAAGACTACTGCCCCTTCACCCGAACTGCTTTAGTCAGAATGTGCCATGGTCCCGAAGTAACAGGAGAAGTAAGAATGGTAGGTGGACAGTGGTTAACAGTGGGGTCATGTGAATGGTACTAAAACTAAGATTTACAAACACTTCTCCTTGTGTCTGGAAGCCATAAACTTACAATATATGGCTCTCCTCAGCTTTCACCATTGTCTTGCGCCTCTAGTCCATCAATCATTCAAATGGTCAGAATCACAATGATGATGCATCCTGATAACCTACTGGACATTACATGCTGTAATAAGCCGTACAAATCTAGTGATCTTGTTAAATACAGATTTTATTTCCTATATAGATCTATACCACTTGTCTTAGACTCTATATAGCACCCTTTGGTGGTCCGCCATTGTCCTATATAAATCTATACCACTTGTCTTATACTCTATATAGCACCATTTGGTGGTCCGCCATTGTCCTATATAGATCTATACCACTTGTCTTAGACTCTATATAGCACCATTTGGTGGTCCACCATTGTCCTATATAGATCTATACCACTTGTCTTATACTCTATATAGCACCATTTGGTGGTCCGCCATTGTCCTATAGATCTATACTACTTGTCTTATACTCTATATAGCACCATTTGGTGGTCCGCCATTGTCCTATATAGATCTATACCACTTGTCTTATACTCTATATAGCACCCTTTGTTGGTCCACCATAGTCGAATATAGATCTATACCACTTGTCTTAGACTCTATATAGCACCATTTGGTGGTCCACCATTGTCCAATATAGATCTATACCACTTGTCTTATACTCTATATAGCACCATTTGGTGGTCCACCATTGTCCTATAGATCTATACTACTTGTCTTATACTCTATATAGCACCATTTGGTGGTCCGCCATTGTCCTATATAGATCTATACCACTTGTCTTAGACTCTATATAGCACCATTTGGTGGTCCACCATTGTCCTATATAGATCTATACCACTTGTCTTATACTCTATATAGCACCATTTGGTGGTCCGCCATTGTCCTATAGATCTATACTACTTGTCTTATACTCTATATAGCACCATTTGGTGGTCCGCCATTGTCCTATAGATCTATACTACTTGTCTTATACTCTATATAGCACCATTTGGTGGTCCGCCATTGTCCTATATAGATCTATACCACTTGTCTTATACTCTATACAGCACCCTTTGTTGGTCCACCATAGTCGAATATAGATCTATACCACTTGTCTTAGACTCTATATAGCACCATTTGGTGGTCCACCATTGTCCAATAAAGATCTATACCACTTGTCTTATACTCTATATAGCACCATTTGGTGGTCTACCATTGTCCTATAGATCTATACTACTTGTCTTATACTCTATATAGCACCATTTGGTGGTCCGCCATTGTCTTATATAGATCTATACCACTTGTCTTAGACTCTATATAGCACCATTTGGTGGTCCGCCATTGTCCTATATAGATCTATACCACTTGTTTTAGACTCTATATAGCACCATTTGGTGGTCCACCATTGTCCAATATAGATCTATACCACTTGTGTCAGACCTCTCTCAGTGTTCACAGATCTGTGTGGGGAGCAGATCCTAGCATTGCGACCCTTACTACTGCCTTTGTGAAGAACCTATATAGATCCACGACACAGAGGATAAAACACCATTCATGCAGCAGTGTTTAACTGTGTACTGTGGTGAATACTTAGCCCTGTGCCTGTCTTGTGCTTTATAAAGCCCCCTTTGCCCTTAATGTGCAGCAAATACTGTATGTCTCGTATATACCCCAAACCGCCAGGTATAATCTCAATTTTTTTTAAATATACTTGCATGTTATTTTTAGGACAGCTCAAGCGTCTCTGTGCCTCTAACTTCCCAACCTTCCTATAAAGATATTATCATTCTGATACGGCAAGGATATGTAGATGAGAATAACACATAATTTCTCTTGATTGTTGAAGGGTCCTATTAATTAAGGTCTTATCATCTGTTAAAGTCATTCTCACTGCTGCTTGTGATAATGTATTGTGATCAAGTCCAGTTTCTTTAAATTTAATCAATTTGAAAATAGGGATGTCACTTTATATTCAAATGTGAAAGACTACTGCCCCTTCACCCGAACTGCTTTAGTCAGAATGTGCCATGGTCCCGAAGTAACAGGAGAAGTAAGAATGGTAGGTGGACAGTGGTTAACAGTGGGGTCATGTGAATGGTACTAAAACTAAGATTTACAAACACTTCTCCTTGTGTCTGGAAGCCATAAACTTACAATATATGGCTCTCCTCAGCTTTCACCATTATCTTGCGCCTCTAGTCCATCAATCATTCAAATGGTCAGAATCACAATGATGATGCATCCTAATCCCCTAATGGACATTATATGCTGTTAAATGCTGTAATAAGCTGTACAAATCTATTAATCTTGTTAAATAAAGATTTTATTTCAACAAAGCATCAACCTTTCAGAAAGTCCATACGTCTTACTTTTGGATATGAAAATGATTTCCCCTACCCGGCTGTTCCTGTCTCTCAGTCAATGGGAAATGATATCTCCCTTTGTCCCTTTGTCTCTCAACCACTTTGGTGCTTTGTATATTTACTGCTTATCCAATTGTTGATGAATTTGCAAAGAGCAAACCATTTTTCAATGGGAAAATTCCAATGGAAATCATAGTAAGGGTGTAACACTTTTTCAAGTGTAGACTGTATGAAGTATTTAAGCAGACACGTTATCTCCATTAAAATGCAGACAAGGAGAAAGTTTTTCAATGGGAAGACTCCAATGGAAATCTTGGTAAGGGTGTAACACTTTTTCAAACATGTAGACTGTATGTAGTATTTAAGATGCACATACTTATAAGGATAATATACTATGCATCAGCAGACACGTTATCTCCATTAAAATGCAGAATCGATTTGACACTTATATACAATTTGTGCAGATTAATCAAACTGCCAACATAACACATTGAATTTACATCAAGATATAATGCTTGTTAAATAATAACATCAACTGTACGTACCGATGCTCCATTACAATAGTCTTTATGTACCAGTAGCAGTACATGGTCCTGATTGACAATCATGATGTGAATCACATACTGGATGTATGGACTGACATCGGGAGAATCGTTTCCTGGTAAGCCATGTAAATGACAGTAACTGTAAGATGTATGGGGCTTCCTCATTGTTTCTAACTAAGGCAGTAAGCAGTAAATCCCCTACATTAGGCTATACAGAGGGGATTTGTCATTCTCAGCAGTCACTGCCACATGTGACTATTGACTGAACCTGGTCTGTCGTGAGAGGTCTCTAGGGGGATGGATCAATGCAGGCTCTGTGTCTGTATGGCCATCTGTATGTATGTTACCTAGAAAAGGTGAGTATCTATCAAAAAAAAATAGGGAAAGCATCATGAAACTTTTGAATCAATGACACCATTGAGGCCAAAAGAGGAGCTATGTAGTATGCAATAATTATATCATTCAATGAGAGAATATGTCACTTAGGTTGAGCAAGTTAAGTTAAAGCTGGATGTGACATTTCTTTTTTTTACCTTGATGATATATCACAGCAAAGCAACAGGATGAATTATTAAATTTGTACCCTCCAACTCTAGCACAGCCAGTAGTTGACTGATTATTGATTGTAATGAGCAAACCCTGGAAGCATAATTTCTTTTTCAGAATGCAACATTTGATATCAAAGGGTTCCACTGTAAAGAAAATCAGCTGGAAATGTTTAATACTAGGTGCCTTCTGACCACTGTTCCTCTTTATCTGACCACTGTTCCATAGCTCCATTTTTAATTCTTCCCATCACAACTGGACACCACTTATAGTTAATTCCAATAAATGCAGGACAGATTGCAGCGAAACAATGGCACAAGGTTAACGACGGGTGGTTGACTCTGACAGCAGGATAGGTTGGTTTTTGAGCACTATGGGATTACTACACTCTATTTAATGGAACTAATACCATACAGGATTGAAAGATAAAGTTCCTGAGGCAATGAACACTTACCTGAAGCCAACATAGGAGTTCTAAACTTTCGTCACACGGCAAATAGAAAATTTTCCAAGATGGCGACGACTGGATAAACACTGAACGGTGACCGTTTGTAAATCCTATTAACACGAATTTTCCTGTGGTCAAATGAACACTTATAGCCAAAACTTGTTCTTTGTGGTAGGATAACACTATATTATGTGGAATAAAACCATTAATTCTTACAAGTTTACCAACTTTCAACGTATACGAAAATAGTGACTGAACTATACTGCTAGAAATACGTATCACTCCTCGGGCCCAACTCCTAACTCTAAAGGTCAAGGCTACGCAAGATGGCGACTTCCGTTCCAAACAAAAACGGTCCTACGCAGAGTGAATTTAGTGATTCTGACGATGAAGATATCAAGTATCTACCTGCTTTAAAATATAAAGCACCTCCTAAAGCTATAATTGACAAGATAAATGAGTTAGATGAAAGACTCAAGGCCCAGGAAAATATCACAAGGAGAACGTTAAATATCCTTAACGGTATGGAAAAAAGACTGTTTGGTCCTGATGAAGTACCACAGACTAAAACTGCCACTATCCCCAAACTCGAGCACAAGATCGGTGAACACGATGCAGTACTATCTCAACACGATGATAAAATTGTAAAATCCACTTCTGACATTTCTAACCTTTGTGGAATTTCTGAGAAGCATTCTGATCAATTCACAAAACTCGATGGTGAAAGGAAAAAGAGAATCCTGATCATTGAAGGTCTCGAGGAAATTCACCCTGGAAGTCTACGTGACATCTTAGACCAATTGACAAACGACCTGGGTCTAGACTTCAATAATTCTGTTGCAGAGGCTCTGTATAGAAGAGGGAAAAAACAAGTTCCAAATGAAAATCAAAAAAGGAATCCCAACTTCAAATCAAGAAAGAGACCGGTAGTAATAATATTCTCATCGGCCCACTACAAGATACAGATTTTCTCTAAAATCAAGAACCTGCAAGGAAACAATGCCTGGAAAGGCATACATCTAACAGACGATGTTAGTCAAGAGGAAAAACTGATGCAAAAAGACCTTCAATCTATTCAAGCCTTAGCTAAAAGCAAAGGTATAGATTGCACAGTCAGGGGCACCCAAATAATAATCCAAGACCATCTCTATGCGTACAAAGACATTGGTAACCTGCCATTTGACCTATCCCTGAAACATGCCAAAACTGTTACAACTCCAGATGGCATAGCTTTTCAAGGAGAACACTCGGTATTTTCAAACCTCTACAAATGTGATATAAAATTTGAAGGTCACTCATACAATTCAGTAGAGAGAGCATACCAGGCCAAAAAAGCAGTAGTATGTAATCAAGTACACATATTAAGACGTGTAAACATGGCTAAATCACCTATTGACAGTATGTATGCTGCAAAATCATGCAAACTAACCAATGAATGGTTTGATGAGGATGAAACCATAATGAGTCATCTACTAGAGATAAAATTCTCCCAACCTGAACTTCTTCATGAACTAACCCAAACACAGGGTAAATACCTCTATGAAGCTACTTTAAACAAGACGTATGGATCAGGGTTTCATCTCGGCCTGAAAAACTCCATAACCATCAACAATGTAGCGACAAACAGCCACGAGTGCGCAAACAAGCTAGGGGAAATGCTGATGAACATCCGCATACAACATACCAAAGAGCAATCCCTTCCAACCGCTGAAAAAATTAGACTAGAAATAGCTACAACCCAAGGAAATTAATTATTAATGGACTGACTATGTTTATGTGCCTAACTACTACCTCTATACAAATACTATAGTACTCTGATACTTTCTTTTGATAGCCCTATTCTATTAATGTTCTGTATTATTTTATTTGATACCATATTTAACATGTCTATGTACCAATGTATCCTATTATGCTGAAAAGTTGTTTTCCTACCCAAACGTTATCATCCAAAATCCAACAATGTACTCCAGCTCTAGGGACTGCATAAAGGCAGATGTCCCTGATTTGGTATTAAATTTGTTTACCTATATATTGATGATAGGTGGTAAAAGAAAAACTTATCTAACAAGTCATATTGTTCAAATTTTTTCTGATTGTATACTCGTATACTGTAATAACCCATCTGTGACACAAATATGGCTATGCATCATAATAACATGTTAAATCTAAAAGGCAGCAGAGGTCTGCGCTTCATGCACTTAAATGCTAGAAGTTTCAAAGCAAATTATGCCACAATATGTGCTGAAATATACCCGGCAAACTTAGAAATTCTATCTTTTTTCTGAGACTTGATTAAAAAATGAAGATGATGAAATGAATTATCAATTGTATGGTTATACTCATTATAGATTAGATAGACAAATACTTGATATCAAGGGAAATATAAAAACAGGGGGTGGTGTTTGTATTTTTATTAAACATGGTCTCTCACATAGCTATGATATGTATTCTCTTCTTGATAGATTGGACAAAGACATTGAAATACAAATTGTATTAATCAATAAGGAATACATGAAACCGATAATTGTACTTAATATATACAGACCTCCAGATGGAGACAAGAGAGAATTTATTATTATCCTGAAAGGAATAACAGCAAACATTGAAAATAGGAATAGGTTTGAAATTGTGGCAATGGGTGACTTCAATTTTAATGTAGTTGAAGATAACGATGTTATAAATATTTTGTTGAATTGTATGAAAACCTATGGCCTAGTACAAGTTATACAGGAAGCCACACGCAAAAAGGCCATCCTTGATTTAATCTTTACTGATATCAAATCTAACTATATAAAAGCATGAGTAACTAACAATTATATATCAGACCATCTGCCTGTATATCTGATAAGGAAAAAATGGAAGATTATAGATGAAAAAGTTTACATAACTGGTCGTTCATATTCAAGACTTGCTGATGATATTTTACTAAACGAATTCGATAATTACAATTGGGATACTTTCAATAATACAAATGATGTTAATTGTGCATGGTTCCACTATGAAAAAGCAATACGTGATATACTTGATAGACACTGCCCGGTTCATAAGTTTTTAGTTTCCAAACACAGAGACCCTTGGATGACTCAAAATATATTTGAAATAATTAGAGAAAAAAATGCCAAATTTATGGAAAGCTAGGCGTACTGATAGAGATGCTGACTGGAGAATAGCCTCAAATTTTCGAAATAAAGCAAACAAAATAATTGGAAAGGCCCGTAAAAACTTTCTCAAGGAGCAATTGGAAACATATAAAAACGACCATAGAAAATTTTGGCGAGTCATTAACAACTTAATACCGGGTCAACCAAATCAAACCAAAAACATTAACCTGAATGATCATGACAATCCTGTTTCCCCAGAAAAAATTCCTGATTTTATTAATCAATACTTTGTAAATATAGGTCCTACTCTTGCTAAAGACTTGAATATCCCTTGGAAGCCATATGATGATTGTATAATAAATAGAATTGAACCTTTTAGCACAAACCTCCAAGAAGTCATGAAACTTATAAATAAAATACAGGTGTTTAAATCCTCAGCCATAAACAATATATCTACAACTGTACTAAAAGGGGTATTCAAACATGATCCTGGTAAATTGGTTAAACTGTTCAATCTATCTTTCCAGACCAATATAGTACCTGACTCATGGAAAGTGTCTAGAGTTACTCCCATCCCTAAATCTGGTAATTTGAAACTAGTGAATAACTATAGACCAATTTCACTATTACCTTTGCCCTGTAAATTACTTGAAACAATTGTGCACAATAGAGTATATGGTTTCTTATTGAAAGAAAATATCTTAACTAACCATCAGGGTGGTTTTAGACCTGTTCATAGTACGATAGCCACTCTGGCAAATTTTACGGATGACATTAAACGGAATATTAATATAGGTGAATCTACAGTTGCTGCTTTTATAGATTTACGTAAAGCTTTTGATACTGTTGATCACTCTGTCCTTCTCATCAAACTACATCATTATGGTATAAGATCTGATAACTATCATTGGTTCGAAAACTACCTTAACAATAGATACCAAACTGCACTAGTGAATGGTATACAGTCTGAGCAGGAGAGGGTGATCTGTGGGGTTCCACAGGGCTCCATTCTAGGCCCACTACTTTTTCTAATGTATATAAATGTATTAAGAAATGTAAAATTAAGCCATGGCGTAAATATTGATCTACTTTTTCTGGCACTAATATTGATCTTACAACATTTCCAATGATACCAACCCCCCACCCCCCTAAATTTTACCCAACGATCACATTGCAGCCAACCGTTTGTTGCTAGGACAAGCGGTTTTTTAGCTACATCCGTTTTTTGCTAGCGACGAACCCTTTCTGACACAAAGAAAGACCTTTCCTAGGAATGACTTACAGAATGGAGATCGTGGATACTATTTCTCATTTTGCTATTGAGAACCTCCATGCAGTTGGCAATATTGTACCAAAATACAGTGTTCTGATCAGAGAATGTAGAAAACAATGATATAGCAAGTATAATGAAAACATGCAGCTTCAGCATTATCTTCTATTGGCAAAAATATTCTTTACTGGATAATTCTAGTGTGTCTTATATCCTCAAACACATCTGAGGCTTTCACTTTATTCCTAGAATAGCTGATTGCCTAGCAACAACAAATTTACTTTGCAATCTATATCAAAAAGTACATTTACCTTACTGTCAACAGGCCGTTAGATGTCATGAAGTGAGGTAACAGAAGGTCCAGACAATTCAGTTGATGATCCAGCTTTATGGTAAGATTGGCATGAGAGTAGTCAATACGGTATAACAGTATGGTACTCGCCAGTCTGACGAAGCAATATCCTGGGGCCAAGGCACCTGAGTGTCATAGGTTCTAGGTTTGGAGAAGAATAAAATACCCTGAGTGCGTTCTGCCTGTTTATAAAGAGAGTCCCACTCAGTGTATGTCATGTGCTATTTCTGAAAGTGTGCAGTGACTCAGTCTGGGGGATGAGCAGCTCAGCCCCTCTCTGGTTGGATCCAGTCCAATCCGGAGTAGGAAGAGGGAGCTGCTCTCAGGAGTGATACACCTGAGCAGGTGAGGCTAAAAATAGCAAATGATATCATGTCCTTCAGTTGGGGATTCGCAGGTGGGACCTGGGGGCGCTTACTGGAGTCAGATGGGGGTGAGTGAGTCAGACGTGGTTGGGTGAGTCATTCACCCTGTCAGGTTAAAAATTGGGTAGCCTTGGGTTCTACAGGGGGGAGCTTGGTCAGATTGGTTTGAATATGTCGTTGATAATTATAATACATAGAATTGTCCACTGACATATCCTAACACTCCACTTCATCTCTGCACAAGGTTAAAGGGAAGATAATTATGAGGAATGAGAGGCTATATCGAGTCCACTCACATATTTAAAGATTGAGGAAAAAAGTTGATGTGTTGATTTTTCATCGATGTGACTGTGTGACAAGCGTTGGATAAAGTCTAGTTAGAATCTGTGTACCAGTAGTAGTTTCTATGAAACTGTATATAGGATAACAACTGGTATTTTTTTGCGGCTAAAAGAAAACTATGTGAAAACATACATCCTCGGAAAGGTGAGGCAAACTTGGTACAAAACCTTCTAAAGATACATGGTGACAGATGTGAGGTAGTAAATACTGATTTGGTCTGCCGATGATATGTCTGTATAAAAATATATTCCAGTATGTGAAATGTATCACTGAGGGTTATACAAAAATATATATATCCTAGTTAATGTGGGCAGCAGTGATACTCGCTGCTGTGTGCTGCCTTGGGCAATCAGGGCAGCATCAGCAGCTGCAAACAATCAATAAATTAAAACAGAAACATGTACATGCTGTCTTGATATACAGAAATGAAAAGAATGGGTAATTAACAATGATGTCCAAGGCAACAGTGAAATTTACTGCCAATATGCTACCTTTGTAGAGGTTTGAAAATACCGAGTGTTCTCCTTGAAAAGCTATGCCATCCGGAGTTGTGGTGCTTGGAGTAGGATGGCTTGAAAGGATGCAAGATTTGTGTATGTTCTATTGAAAGTTTATGGTCTGAATTTGATTTTCCTGGTCGCTATGGGTGCAGGGGCCGGTGAATTCCGGAGGTGTGTTGCTGCACATTCTGCAGCCAATTGCCTGATTCTAGGGATTTGTAGGGGCACAGGCTATGTCCTTCCAGGAGTTGTGGCCTGGGGGGATTGGGGTTCCTGGCCTGTTGGTTGATCTGATTGTTTTTTGGCCATCCTGCTCTTTTTCTGCTCTGGTGGTTTGGCTGCTGCAGTAGCTGTGGCTGGTCCTGATGGTGGCAGACAGAACACAAAGAAAATTTGGTTAAATTTATCCTGTGAGAGCCCATTTGACACATAGTGAATATATGGGTAAATTTTAAACGTTAGGTCCTAACAATGACCCTGAAAGATGAGCAAGTAAATTATGACACGTGCTATGGGTCATATTGTAAATGTCTATGACTGTTTCTACTACATAGATGTAAGATCTTGTGGAGTGGGTGGGTGGGTTCAAGGTTTATGACCTTGTTGTTATCAGTCTGCGGGTTCAGCCAAGATGGCGGGGTAGCAGACGCCCGGGTCAGAGGTCATATTATGTCATGGAATGCCTTGGTTTGCTATGGTTCTGTCATTACCGGTCATTGACCCTGAAAGATGAACAAGTAAATTATAACATGTGATATGAGTCATGTAATTGTGAATGACTTTAACCGGCCAAATACTGATGAGAGGGTTCACGAAACAGCCTTCCAGGCTTGTGAAGTATACATAAGTCCTGGGTATTTAACTGGATGATGGGTAGCTCCATCAGTTTGAGCAGCTAAGGAAGCCCCCTTTCTTTAGGCTAATTCTGAAGAGTAGGGCCTGCCGCCAGCAGCAGTTGCATTCCTTAGTACCCTCACAAGGGGTGCCAAGGTAATGGGACACCCCAGCGGATCCTGCTTTCATTACTCTGCTGGTTTCTCATAGGCCTCTTTTCTTGGGGATACGGGGATATTTTTTCAGATTTTCATCAGTCAGATATTTTCCCCAGAATCTATTTCAAACAACTGCCCTTGTAAGAATTAATTATATTTTAAACAGTTCGGTGGGTAATACTAGATCATGCTGTGACAGACCAGGAAAATATTAGGATTTAGTTAAGGACACATGAACTAGCTATGTAAAAAGAAAACTGTGTCCTATTTGACTTAGATAATATGAGAAATTTATTCTCTTGTAATTGGGCACTGAAAGTCAGGAGTTCTCAGTCAAAGTTGTTAAGTTTTTACTTCAACCACCATCTCACTTTCCTACATGTGACTACTGTGTGCAAATATGATACTATCGATCTATTAGCATCTAGTATTTGTATCATGTGGCAAACAGATGGATATACAGTATTCAGAGAGGAACTTTCTCAGGAAGGTACTTATGGCCAGAGAGGACAAAATATCTATAACAGCATCTAATACATGACACTTTAACTTTTTTGGCTCTGTGAGCCGCTTTAGCTGCCAGGAGTCTAGCAATCGTTTCAACTGTTTTATGTTGTTTTTTTTGGGAAGCAAAAATTGGGAAAGAATGGTAACCTTTTTCCAGTTGCCTGATGCATTCTTTTTTTTATATAATTATCCAGTTAGTTTGATAACTATTGCAAAATGTTATATCTGATGGAAAGGTGTACATACTATTTACTAGGGACTTTAATTCATGAAAGAAAAACAACAACTAATGCAGTTATTTCAGAATTTCTAAATGCACCTAGAAGTTAACCCCATTGTACTTAATACAGCTTAACATCATGAAGTATCTTCCAGAACACAATAAAAATAGTAAAAATAACATGCAAACCACAGAACAATCAAATACAAACCCAACAACTCCAACTATACCCTGTGATTCAACCCCATATACATATAGAAATGGATGACATCACAGCAACAAATAACGTAGTGAGTCAGTCATTGGAATGTGGTGGGGTGTAGTACTAATGTTAGGATGGTTTGATGCAATATCCTGCCCTTAAAAACTATGTCCTTTATTGGATCAATCTTTTACTGCAGAACAAGGATGTCCATTAAACTGAAACAGCAGTTTCAGAGTTCGGGCACCAGGGGTGGCACAACGGATTGAACAATGCCAGGGCAGTGTACCGTTATTTTAGCAGGCTTGGAAAACATTGGCAAGACTCCTCCGTAGCAAGAGGAAAATCCATTGGATCATTTCTGGTTGAATTTCCTATGCCCTCAGGTTAAGAATAGAAAAGGCAATTTGTGCAAGTCAATAATGTTTTGTGTAAAGTGGTTGACCTGTATAGTGGCAGACATTGTAATTATCCAAGTATATATATATATATATATATATATATATATATATATATATATATATATATATATATATAGATATATAGATAGATAGATAACCATGATAGGGTGCCTTCCATTTATAATAACTCAGGTCATACAAGTGGTAGAAGAATATATCTAAATGCTCTGGTGCAAGCAATCTGTGTGGAAACAATAGTGGATCTTTGGCTCCTTTCAGACAAGGTATTTCACTATTATTTGTGACCTATTTTATCAGGATGATACATAAGTTGCATCACTGCAAAAAGAGATACAGCGGCTGAAGGGGAAAACATCATTTTAATCAAAAATGGGTTTTTCGCATTTATTGCCAGTTTATATATTTGTCTCTCACTACACCAAGTTATGGAGCCATATCAAAATCCTAAATGTGTTTTTGAGGCATTTTAATAAGTCCTACATGGTATTGTGATCCAGAATATAGAGCAAAGAGATCCTGTCGGCGAGTGATTTTTGTGTATTTTGTGTACTCGGTCAGAAGCCCCATACCCATGTTTGGTATGCTTTTGTAGCGAACCATTTCATCTATATAATGGCAAAACTTGTTTCATTTCAAAGTTACTTGTGGACCAATCAGATACCATCTTTTAAACCCTTCACGCCATCCTGAGTGTAAACAATTGTTGCCATGGTGGTCATGTGGTATGAATGCAACACTGTGATTGGCTGAGTGCTCAGCACCTGATTCTGACTTCATGTTGTTTACAGGGTTGAAAGGGATGCTTTGGCACTGTCAAGTATCACATTTTGCTGAAAATACAAGTTTTATTGGAAGTAATTTTAATGGAATTAGTTTAGATAGGACACTGACATGAAAGTGAAACAATGGCAGATGGCAGACCAGAGTCACAGGCTGTAAGTGACGCTATAACTGCAGTAACTCGAGCAAATCTTGCCAGCGCTGTCATTTATCGCCAACAACTGAGCAACCTTCTTAATGACTATTTTTTTTTTTGACGATAAGGATGATAGGAATTCAGACAAGGACAGTGACACTGACAAGGAGAATATACCCTTTGAGGATACAGTTGACTCTGATAAAGATGGGGATCCACCTTTACTACAGGCAGATCTTATAGAACTAGTTTTAGATGATGAGAAAAAGAGATGTGGAAATTTTAGGTGAGTGTCAAAACCATGTGGACGCTTACAGTATGCCAGTGGTAATTTTCTGTCCTGGCCTTTAAAGCTGGTGTTTGAGCTAATCTAGGTGATTTTCTGTTTTCACGATGCATGTGTTTATAAAGCCATTACATACCTATATTCTACATTTTAAAGGGGGGGCTTCCCTAAAGTATGTATGCATTTTTTCACGGAAAGTTGACCCCCACCCACCCTGTTGCATTATCTATTCATGGAGGAGACCCGCAACTCCTCAGTACATACTCAATTGGTAAACTGACCCCCCCACATTCCCTCCATCTTCATGCACATACACAGTCAATATGAAAATTTGTTGGACCGAGGCCATTGATGTCAAAATTCTTGCTACGCCTGCAGAGTTAAATAAACTGTGGGACCGAATGTGTTACTGTAATCTTTGGGCATTGGGCTAAATTTTTGATTTGAGGAATCCGTTCCTGCCAAAATCAGTCGAGGCCTGCAGATCAATAATATGTGCAGGACGGAATGGCCTGTGGTGGGACTTTTTGTATAGACTGCATATGATGCACTAAATGATTACAATAACTATTTAAGAGTGAGAATCCTTTATTCTGAAATAAATCAATTATTTAGAGCCCTTGGTGGATTTTTATTTGCTAGACACTTCTTGTTTTCTTTCAATCTGTACTCAGGCTCTAGACGCTGGGAGATTATGAAATCTGCTACAACTTTGAGGTATGTTTAGAATATTATAAGAGGCCCTATATAATGTGATGATGAGGCAAGATATTTTTTTTTGGTTTGAATTTACTTTATTATCTCTGAAGGCAATAATACATAACGCAAAAAAATGTTGATATATATCGATAACTGATCTTATACATGCATGCTGGGTTTTTACCGGTAAGTTATCTAATTGTTACATAGGCAAACAGTACATTTAAGGTACAAGGTAAGCTTATATGTCAAGGTCTCCGGAAAATGCATTGCATTTGTCAACATAGGTAACAGTGTATCGATAATCAACACAAAAATCTATAAGAGAAAAAAAGAACAAAAAGTTTTGTCGGGATAATAATGAAGGAAGAAACCTCATCCCCACAGATCACTGTGTAAGGGTTGATACTTCTGGTTCTACTTTTCTTCTGTTCTTACTAAGCAAGACAGTTGACACATAATAGAATGTTATGATGATATTTGGATGAGAGGGATAGTGCTTAGAAAATTTAATGTACTAATTTATACTAATAATTAAATAAAATAAGTTAAAGATTACATAATACAGAATCATGTTTACATTACAATATTGCATTGCCACCAAGTATATCATTATAAAAAGGTATGACGTAGTTAATTTTATAGTCGTTTGCTATGGACGGACATAGGGGAGGAGACTTGCCAGGTAGTTTTTGGATTCAGTTTTAAACTGGTCCAGACTAGGAGCATTTCTCCTACCCACTGTCAGTGCATTCCAGATAGTAGCACCCAGATGTTCAACACTTCTTGCATATGCTAAACAGTTTGGGGTTAATACTTTTAGGGTTGGTGCATCATGTAGCCTAGTTCTAATTGGTCTTGTGTCTAAGAAATCTTGATCTCGAGACCTAACATACATATAGTTTAGGAGGTGCACATATCTTCTATCCCACAGGAATTTATATTGTTCATATTGTGGATAAGATTTGTACCTGTTAAGTGTGGTACCTGTAGGCAGATTTTTATACATCTATTTTGATAATATTGTAAGGGGTCCAAGTATTTGCGATAGGTGCTCATAAAACATATATCAGCGTATTCCATGTAAGGCAAAATAGTGGTTTTATAAATCCTTATTGCAAGTTTTACATCTAGGTATTTTCGTAATAAACAAAGGTTATACAGTTTATAGGCAATAGTTTTAGTCTGGTTTGTTAGATGCAGATTGTAGTGGAGTAATGGATCCAACAACACGCCAAGGTATTTATAACTAGGCACAACTTGAAGTACATGATTATTAAGCATGATATCAGCTGAGAGGGTATTCAATCTTCTTGTACTTGATGAGAAAATCATTATCTTCGTCTTAGTGACATTAATAGATAGTTTATTTTGAATACTCCAGGTATGATAGATTTCAAGGTCATCTTGGAGTTCTTCTTTGGCTATGTTAAAATTATTGTGTGCTGAGTAGATCACAGTATCATCAGCATAGAGTTTAACTTTACACTTTTTTATACATTTTATTACATCATTTATATGTAGTAAAAATAGCAACGGGCCTAAAATAGAGCCCTGTGGTACCCCACAGACCACCCTCTCCTTCTCGGATCGAATATCATTCACTATAGTAAACTGGTGTCTATTTTTAAGATAGTCTTCAAACCAATGGTAGTTATCTGATCTTATACCATAATGATTCAACTTAGTAAGAAGGATAGAGTGGTCAACAGTATCAAAAGCCTTGCGCAGGTCTATAAAAGCTGCTACGGTGGATTTGCCCACATTTATGTTTCTTTTGATATCATCTGTAAAACTTGCTAGTGTACTTATGGTACTATGACCAGGTCTAAAACCACCCTGGTGGGTAGTTAGGATATTTTCTTTTTTTAAGAAACCATAGACTCTATTATGGACAATTTTCTCAATTAGTTTACAGGGCAAAGGTAATAAGGAAATAGGTCTGTAATTGTTGACCAATTTTGAATTACCGGTTTTCGGAATAGGAGTAACTCTAGATACTTTCCATGCGTTAGGTACCGTATTAGTTTGGAAGGACAAGTTAAATAATCTAACCAGTTTACCAGGGTCGTGTTTAAAGACCTTTTTCAGGATGGTTGTGGAAATATTATTGATAGCGGAAGACTTGTAGACCTGTATGTTATTTATAAGCTTTGTAACTTCTTGGAGGTTTGTGCTGAAATGGTCAATCTTATCTACTATACATTCATCATATGGTTTCCAAGGAATATTCAAGTATTTGGCTAGGATGGGGCCTATGTTGACAAAATATTGATTAATAAAATCTGGTATTTTGTTTGTAGGTACAGGAGTATTATCATTATCATGGTCATTTAGGGATATATCTTTCGACCGGTTAGGTTGGCCCGGTAGTAGATTGTTTATCACTCGCCAGAATTTTCTATGGTCATTTTTGGATGTTTCCAATTGTTCTTTGAGAAAATTTTTACGGACCTTATTAATTGGTTTATTTGCCTTGTTTCGAAAGTTGGAAGAGGTTTTCCAGTCAGCATCTCTACCTGTACGTCTGGCTCTCCATAGTTTGGAGTTTTTCTCTCTTATTATTTCAAAGACATTTTGGGTCATCCATGGATCTCTATATTTGGATACTAAGAATTTGTGGACTGGACAGTGCCTATCAAGAATATCACATATTGCTTTTTCATAATCTAGCCAGGCACGATTCACATCATTTGTATTATTGAAAGTATTCCAGTCATAATTATCAAATTCATTGTATAGGACATCATCAGAAAGCCGTGAGTATGAGCGACCATTGATGTACACTTTTTCGTCTACAATTTTCCATTTTTTTCTAATCAAATATATAGGTAGATGGTCAGTAATAAAATTATTAGTTACCCCTGATATTATAAAATTTGGTCTAATGTTAGTAAATATTAAGTCAAGAATGGCATTTTTTCTTGTGCAATCCTGTATCACCTGCTTTAAACCAAAAGTCTTCATACAATTCACTAAGTTATTTATAACATCACTGTCCTCAGCCATGTTAAAGTTAAAGTCACCCATCGCAACAATTTCATACCTATTTATATTTTCCATACTAGTAACGATTCCTTCAAAGATATTTACAAACTCATTCTTATCTCCATCTGGGGGTCTGTATACATTCATCAGAATTATAGGTTTCATATGCTCTTTAGTAATTAATACATTCTGTATTTCAATATCCTTGTCCGATCTATTAAGGAAGGAGTACATATCATTATCATGAGACAGACCATGTTTTACAAAAATACAAACTCCACCACCAGTTTTAATGTTACCTTTAACATCAATTACTTGTCTATCCAATCTATATCGGGTATAACCACAAAATTGATAATTCATTTCATCATCTTCATTTTTTAGCCAGGTCTCAGAGAATGAAAAAATTTCTAGGTTGGCTGGATATATTTCGGCACATATTGTTGCATAATTTGCTTTAAAGCTACGAGCATTAAGATGCATAAAGCGCAGGCCTCTGGTGCTTTTCAGGCTTGTCACGGTGTTATATTGCATAAACTGCTTTGGATTACATGAGTAATTTTATAATGTGCATGTGAACAGATAATGATAGTTGGGCAGTATTTGTCTATATCCCAACATCGTTGTAAATGTTGTCAATTTTAATACCAAATTAGGGACATAGGCCTTTAAGCCGCCCCCAATACTGGAGTACATTTGTTTAGTTATAACATCCAGTTGAGAACAAACTTTCAGGATACGGGATAATATTGGCATTCAAATAGATCATTAATATAGTAATGATTAGAGTTATAAATATATAAGTAGGGATTTCATTACTGGAATCTCAATATATTCAAAGTTTTGGCATTTTTCAGGAGTCAAGTGTTCAAAGTTAATTTCCTTGAGATGCAGTAATTTCCAGCCTGACTTCTTCTGCTGTTGGAAGAGGGTTCTCATTGGTATGTTGGTAGCGAAGTGCCATCAGCATTTCCCCCAGCCTGTTTGCACATTCATGGTCGTTGGTTGCCACATTTCTGATGGTTAAGAGGTCTTTTTGTCTGAGATGAAAACCAGATCCATACGTCTTGTTCACTGTAGCTTGCCCTTGGTTTGTATTAGTTCATGGAGCATAGCAGGTTGCGAGAATTTAATCTCCAGTAGACGTTTCATTATTTCTTCTTCATCATCATACCATTCATTGGTAGGCTTACATGATTTGGTAGCATACATACTGTCGATTGGTGATTTGGCCATATTTACTCGTCTTAGAATGTGTACTTGGTTACATACTACTGCTTTTTTAGCTTGGTAGGCTCGTTCTACGGAGTCGTATGAGTGGCCTTCAAATTGTATATCACATTTATATATTTTTCCTCTTGGCTAATGTCGTCAGTTAGATGAATGCCTCTCCATGCATTGTTTCCCTGTAAATGCTTGACTTTAGAGAATATCTGCATCTTGTAATTCGAAGATGAGAAGATAATTACAACTGGTCTTTTTCGTGCTCTGTAGTTAGGATTCCTTTTCTGGTTTTCAGTAGGAGTTTGTTTTTTACCTCTCCTGTATAGAGCTTCCACAACCGAATTATTAAAGTCTAGACCCAGATCATTGGCTAGTTGATCTAACATGTCGCGTAGACTTCCAGGTCAGTCCTCCTCCAGGCCTTCAATAATTAGGATTATTTTTTTCCTTTCCCCATCTAGTTTGGTGAATTGATCGGTATGTTTATCAGATACTCCACACAAATCTGTTAAGTCAGATTTAGACTTTTCTAATTTGTCATCGTGTTGTGATAATACAGTATCATGGTCACCTATTTTATTTTCAAGCTCAGGAATAGTAGCAGTCTTTGTTTGTGGTACTCCGTTTGGGCCAAACAGCCTTTTTTCCATACCGTTGAGAAGATTTATTGTTCGCCTCGATATACTTTCCTGAGCCCGAATCCTATCATCCAACTCATTTATCTTGTCAATTATGGCCTTAGGAGGTGCTTTGTACTTCAAGGGTGGTAGAAAGTGGGTTTCCTCACCGTCAGAGTCACTTATTTCGTCTTGTAAAGTACCATTTTGTTTTGAGCGGAAGTCGCCATCTTGGTTGACCTTGACCCTGGAGAGTTAGGTGCAGAAGTCGTGTAGCGATACGTATTCTAGCGGTCCAGTTTGGTAGTAATTTTCGTATGAGTTGGAAAAGGTTTAATGATTGAGATATATTTACAAATCTCTTGTTGAAACAATGTAGTTATATAAATATTAGTTTGTGATATAAGAGGGCTCCGGTAATCCGTGGGAGATCCTAAAATACAGGTTACAAACTATTTCGGGCCGGCGTTGTCATTGGCGGGGCCATCTTGGAAATTTTCCTCTCTGTCGATGTATCAAAAACTTACGACTCGTTGTGTCGGGCATATATATGTTACAGTCACTTATATTCATCCAACTTCTATCCAGTGAGTCTTTATAATTTCTTCAGTACCAGTTTGCATGCTGTAGTAGCTCCATAACGCTCATAAACCAGTATTTCCCGTCCTCGTTGTTCTAGCCCGGTGTCAACCTTGTGCCATTGTTTCGCTATTGTATACTCCAGGATAAATAGTTATTTATCATCAACGTTCCCTTAATGACTAAGAACACAGAACACAAAGCTAATTTGGTTAAATTTATTCTATGGGAGTCCATTTGACACACAGTGAATACATGGATGAATTTTAAACGTTAGGTCATAATAATGACCCTGAAAGATGATCAAGTAAATTATGACATGTGATATTAGTCATGTAATTGTGAATGTCTATAACTATTTCTACGGATACTTCTTGTTTTACTACCTTCCTTCCTGTCCCAACTATAAGCCCTGAGTAGTTATGAACCCCACTAAGGACTGATTGAGTTTACTCCGCAGTATCCTAGTGAGGCGAAGCTTCATTTTGGGATCAGCTTAACATAAATGGTTGTTAATTTATATGAATATTTGTTGGGGAAATGGGGGATAACACCCCCCCCCTCTTTTTTAATATTTAAATATGGTTGATTCGTTATTGATACCTCTCTCTCTGCTTCAACTATTTTAGCAATGATTCCCCATTTTTACAGCCCTCATTTGCCTCAATAAGAATTCATCAATGCATACATAAACATTATGCCCGAAATCCCCCTAGATCTCATGTACACATTTGTCCACACTTGCCAAGACCCCCTAACCTCTGGGTGTGTACATACTTAATGGAATCCCCCTTACACTTAGGCTGCTGCTATATAACAGGGTGGTCAGCAAACATTACCTACAGGTCAATGGTTATTCTTAAACACTGTGCCCCTGCTTCCTTAGACTAGACCCACTTTACCACAAAACAGTGTATATATGGTGCAGGCCACATAAAAGGCGCACACTGAATTCATCTCAAAAGGTGCCCTTCCCTTTTTCAAATTATGAGATTGGCTAGAACCGACAGTCCAGTGGACGAAGCGTGTTCCCTGATTGACTAAACTAATACAGACTCTACCTGAAAGTACCGCTTATGTATCCCCAGGAATGTATCATGTACCTCGTCCTGCACCAATCCTATGCTAAAACATTTTCACATTATGAGTACTTGTCGTCAATAGTAAAACATTGCCTATGAGGTACCTCACTTTAGGCAGATTCCATAAAGCACAGGAAGTAGATGCTTGTGTATAAGCTGTAATTCATATGTGAGGCATTATGGTATGTGTAATTATAGTACACGAAAAACATACTAGGGGGCAGCACTGTGCCAGTCAGAGACCATGGTGGAGGGATTTTACAAGTTACTATGGACATGCTTATGGGAGGAAATCTAAAGCCATACTGTTACTGATGTGCTTAGCAGCCCTCTCTGGCCGTACAGGTATGAAGACAAATATATATGCCTGACTGTGATGCCAAGGGTCATGACTTTTATCAGAATTATTTCACATTTATAAGCTGCTCTCACACGGAGACAAATGCTGATAGACACAAAATCTTTTCACCAAAGTAGGGGATAATAGGGCCCTTCATGTGGGTAATGACTAAAATTTTGAAGCTTCATTTTTCCCATGAATTATAACTGATCTAGATTTAGGTACCAGACATTACAAAAAACAGATTTCTATTTTCAAAGACACATGATGAAAAATTCTCACCTAGTTACATGTCCAAACCTCATGGAAATGATACATGTGATCATATACAATACAAAAATTAACTTTGGGATGCCATATGTGTTCTTTATTCAATACAGGACACTTGTCAAAAATACGAGAAGTAAAAAAAAGAACAACTTTGGCATTTTTTTTTACTTTGCCAGGCTACAAGTATATGAGTTTTTGATGGATCACCACAAATTTACACCTTTCTTATAGCCCTAAGTGTCCTCTATCAAATGAGTCTATGTAAAGCAAGATTTATTCACAACTTCCTTTACTTGAGCCACAAGAGTCCAAAATGACCCCAAAACACAAAATCTACTGCTTTCTGGCGACCTGACCCATATATGTATAGAGAATTTGGTGGAGGTGTTTGAAGGCAAAAAGCAAACTAGACATTGGTGTCTGCTTAACCAAGTAGAATATTTCAAACATGCCTGATTGAGTCTATTCATAAAATAGCCAAACAACACAGTGCATCAGCCTATTATGAAGATAGACTGACAGACTGGCCTTACATGGCTGTAGTTATTTATAGCCCCTTGTGTGCTAACAACCCTACATACCAACAGCTCTAGTGTGAAGGTGTACAACCACTATTTGTATCAACAGTAGCTTTCTTTTGTACAGATAGTGGTTGACCACCCAACTGCTATCTGTGTACCAGTCTCTGGGGAGGATTTTGACTCTGAGAGAGAGGGAGAGATGATGAGGGCAATGGCTATGGATGATATTGGTTCTCCTCCAACACAGCAGCAGCACTGGGGGCGGACCACTCAAAAGTAACTCACATGTATATCATCCTATGTAGATTATTTAATTTATTAGTATTAGAACAGACAACAGAATGATTTAAAACTTGGAGTAACCATGTGGATATAATTACCAAAGGAGCTTGGATCTATATACCTGGATTTCCACCTACAGTTGCATGAATAAAAATATTTCATCAAAGTGCATGGTTCTGTGATATCTCAAATATGGTTGTGTTGATATCTCAAATAATAATGCCCGTTGCTATGGTGAGAGTGTAGCTATCTGCTCAGAAGACACTCATGAGCAGCTCCTCTCAATTCATGGCTGCCTAGCTCAAACCAACACTCTGCACGTTTTTAACTCTGAAAATCAAATAAAAATACTTTCAGAGCAGGTAGCGACTCATAAAATAAGTTATTAATGAACTCTTATGTAACTTAATTTTGAAGGTCGGCAACTTATCTATCAGAATGGTAAATGGGCCACATTTTTACTACATTTCTTAGTGTATATGGCTTTCTAGGCTGCATAACAACTGCCCTTGGAAGGTGGCTTGGGTTAGAATGGCATGGCAGTTATACCCTGAGGTATGTAGTAGATGAGATTCAGTTTTCACCAGGGGGAGCCACTCATTCACCATGCCTCATTCATACACCTTACATACCATAATGGTCCTGGAGGAAACACAAAGAGGCCCTAAGGACCTCATATAAGCAACATGCCTCTTCTTAAGTATTCTCCTATAGGCAATAGTCTCAACCACTGGGGTCAGAATGGACCATGATGAGAAGCCCTGCTAAGGTTTAGTTGATAGTAGTAGGATAGTTTGGAGCTATAAATGCAGTGAGCATTTTCTCTGACTGCATTAGTCAGTTGATTGCCATCCAAATGGTGTCTTCAGACAAGGTCTCAGTCTGCTCAAACATCTTGACAATAAATAAAGCACTATGATATGGCCAGTCAAGCTTGGATGAAATGCATCTCCATAAGTAAGACGGTAGCAATATCCCCCTTAAAAGGTTGGATGGTATTTCTGACATGAATGCTTTAGTACCCAATCAAAGGTAGGAAATTGGTCTGAAGTCCTTTTCCTTACTTTAGCATATCATTTGACCATGATGAGAATAGTATAAAAGATTGCATTTGAGACTCTAGACAGTATAAAATCAGACTCCTAGGGCATGTTTATAATGGCAAGGCTCCATATACTGCTGGACTACTTTGCCATCAAGGTCCTTTTATAGTTATCCCCATGACCAGCACATACGACTGTAAGTAGTAGAGGTCAACAATCATTTGTAACACAATAGCTACTCACTGTGTTCATTGCCATTTACAAAGAGGGTCATGCCAGAGACATTTCATCATATAAAACCTTTGTTCTGTATGCAAAGACACCAGAGAGGTAGAGCCAAGCTGCCATATATACAGTATTATGAGAATTTATTTATCACGGTTTCTTCACAGGATGACTGAACCCTAGACTTACACTCACATATATTTGCATACATAATATTTCGAGATTCTTTAAAGCCTCGTGACTGGCACACACCATTTGTGGTACTGAATGCTTTTCAGTATTTGTGTTGCATATTGCCCACCGAAGGCCCAAGAGTAACAAAACAATAAGGCAAATTCCCTCATCTTCTTGTAGCCTTTTCCAGATAGCGCTTTATATTGTGTTTGGCCATTTTCTGCCTATAAAGCTCCAGATCCATCAACAGGGCTTTGTTAAAAAAACAAAAGCTACCTCTTTTACACTCTTCATGATGTACCTATTACCATCAGATCTTTGGAGAACTTTCTACCTTTAGTGATAGAAGCCTCACTAATAGCCCGATGGGCATGATACGCTCCTGTATCAGCGGCCCATAACTGGTTCAAAACAGGTGGGAGAGCTATCGATGTGAAAGTAAAAATGCTTTATGGAGAATGCTGTGCTCTGTGTCATGGTGGAAAGGGCTTCAGTAGACAGAACCCCTGCAACATTCCTCTATAGGCAGCAAACATCTTTGTTGAGGTGACGGGAAATCTATAAGAAATTTGGATTACCTTATATATTTTTTCTTTACTAATCATATTTGATAAGGAAGTAAACCTAAAACTGTTATGATTAGAAAGGTGTAGTTTAGAACAGTTACCCCCTCACACTCTCCTCCCACAGCAGGGGTGACAGCAGTTCAGCAAGCAGCAGCCGCACATGGCAGGCAGGACAAGAACTTTGATTTTTTTGTTAATTTTCTCCATTACGGGAGTCATTTGTGACTCCTGCGAGGAGCAGTACCACGGAAACACAAGATTGTGTCCCGCGTGCAAGCACCCTAACCGCAAATGGGACTCGCAGCGGCAGTAAGGGGCCCTAAAGGAGCAAGCAGGCCATGGGGGACCACCAGTTACCATGGAGTCAGTCAGCCATGACCACCCCGGGGCCATGCAGGATGCCCGGGCCGGACCACTGGCCAACAACTTCCGATGCAGACCAGGAACACGGACGATACCTTTGATGAGAAACTACAGGATAAGCAGGCACAGATTGAGGCAGAGAAGGCCAGGGAGAAGCAGATACAACAATTGGGGAAGAAAAAGGAATTGAAGTTGGAATTGGCTTCTATTCGGGCTCAGAACACACATATTTTGAAGGAGATTGCCTAAGGTGAACCCACATGGAGTGGCCTTATGGCAGCATTTGATTATTCAGACCCCAGTACAGTACCACACAAGTATCCACTGGTAACTGTCGAGTTACTGCAGGATGTACGGGGACCAGTGCAAGAATTGGCAGTAAGTGACCAAAAAAGGGACTCGAACGTGCTCGGACTGCACAACAACCAAGATGGCAGACCGGGCCTTGCGGTTCACGGTCCCACGGCCTCTACAGCGATGGATTCAGACAATATTGGCCTCTAACAGGCCCCCACGGCTCAATCCACCTACTCCCAGGCCACTTTGAATGAATATCAGCAGTTTTGGGCCTGAAGACAGCAACAGCTGTGATAGCAACAGGGACCTGCCAGCACCAATGCCCATGTTGGTAATCAACATGTACCAGTCAACAACACTAACCAGGGTTAGTGGTGTTGACAGCAGCAGTCATCCTGGATGGGGTCATGAACGGTTTCAAAATAGTGGATCCCCATGCAGAAGTGGACGATTATGAAACCCCAAACTATAAATCTGCCACTGTCCAGGCTCACTCGTTTATTGACAACTTATTGCGTGACGAGTATACAAGGGGTAAATTAGACAAACCCTTATGTGTTCACGTCTTGGGGGCGGTCCCTAAGGCGTCAGGGGGCTTTCGCCCTATCACTGATGCAAGCCGCCCGATAGACAGATTGATTAATTCTTACATGAAATAAACTTTTTAACATTTTCAATTCACCAAAATTGATGATGTGTCCGATCAATTATGCCGTGGTATGTTTCTGGTAGTAACAGATATCTCGGCCGCTTACCATTCAGTTTTGGTTAGGCCGGAGGACAGGAAGTTTCAGGAGTTGCATTGGTCAATTGATGGAAAGGACCAGTATTTGGTGGACAATATTCTATCATTTGGTACCAGAGCTGCCCTTACATCTTTAATCGCTTGACTGATTCTATTTCAAGATTTATGTGCAAGAGCGCCTTTATTTGTTTCAACCACCTTGTTCATTTTTTATTAATGGGGCATTCATATGAACAATGTCGAGTGGCACAATTGACTCTACATTCTTTGCTACTGAAGCTTGGCTTCTATGTGGCATACAAAAAGGTGGTAAGCCCTTCTAGAGTTCAGCGTTACCTAGGAATCGAGATTGATACGATCAATTTGAAGCTTAGATTACCACAGGAGCAATTGGCGAAGTTGAAGCAGAAGGTTGCATTTTTCAATGGTCGCCGCAAGGCAACACTTAAGCAACTGCAAAGACTTTGTGGCATTCTGTCGCATTGCTCCTCTTTGGTAAAAGGCGGTCGTACATTCTCACATCGAGTTTTTGAGATGCTGAAAGGTTTTCAGAGTAAGCGGTATATCTCCTTGACTAAAGGTTTTCACAAGGATTTGGACTGGTGGACTGCCATTGATATAGTGCATGTACGTTAACACAATAAATCTGATTATATGTCTCATTTGCCGTCTCCTACTTTGACAAAAACATGCACATTTTTCTTTTTGTCAGCTAGTGGTATAGTTTTTTTTTCAGATTGTCATCAATCTCATTTTCCATATAAGGGCCTGTCATTGATTTGGTAAATCATAAAACGCTAAGAAACAAACCAGAAATGAAGATACAGGAAGGTACCTTTGGTTAAGAGGATTGGCTGAAACGACCATGTATAGAGACATCAGTCATTGTATAACATATACTTAATGGTATATATTTGCTGACCTCGGCTGGGCTTGATCAGAAACCATTACAGCCAAGTCATAGAGGGATATAGTCATATTTTGCATACCAAAGTTTCACCCTTTGAAAGCAGCTATGAATTTTGTGGGAATTTTCTCTGACTGCATTAGCTGGATAAGGGTGTATTGCTATCCTCACGGTTTTTCAGGGATGGTCTAAGTCTTGTTTTGTTTTGACAAATAAAGCAAAGTATAAAAAACTTGCAATATCTTACTCTTACTCCTAGAATATTTTCCTGGTCAAGTTTCAGATAATTGCATCACGCTTATTTTTTCACTGTGATATGGCTAGTCAGCCTTGGATGAAATGCATCACTACAAGTTATACAGTAGCAATTTCAGACAATAATGTTTTAGTGCCTTTCCTTCCTCAGCACATCACTTTACTATGATTAGAAACATATACAAAGATTGCTTATAAGACTGTGTTCAGGGTCTAAATATTATATTGGCAGACTCTGCTAAAAATCTATGGGCGTGTTCAAAATATAATGAGAGGCCTGATACAATCTAATGGCAAGGTTCTATATACTGGTGGATATGGATTTCTCTGTCATAGAGGTCCCCTCATAGTTATCACAGTGACCCCCACACACCACTGGGGGTACTAGAGGTCAACAAGCATCCACAACACCCTGCCTACTTACAATGTATATTGGGGCATACATTGAGGGAGACACCAGGGATTTTGTCCATATAAACTACTTGTCTGGCCTGTGTGAAGAGTGCTAGGCCCCATATTACAATATGCTCTCCACTATACAGCATGGCGAGGACCTCTTTTTTGTCAACGTTTCTTTACAGGCCCACTGACCACTAGACTTAGACCAACATATATTTGCATACAGAAAACATTGATGATGTAGAGCTACTTTCAAGCTTCACAACTGGCACACACCAATGTGTGTAGTACAAATTGCTGCAAATAAGACAATGTCTACTTCCTCTGGGTGTTTTTGATGTTTTAAGTTGGTCATGTTTCGTGAGGTCACTCATACTCTGGTCATGGTGGGAGCACCTACTGAAATTTGTTTTGCTGCTCTGGGCTATAATTAGAGAGACCAATGTCTTTTTCTCATATGTTAAATTGATTCAGCCAGAGTCTCCTGTTAAGTTTTATGGAAGTATTTAAAATGTGAAGCACATGGCTTTATTCAGAAATTTACATTGGCATATATAAACGGACTATTGCTTTATGCCACAGCATGGCAAAGCCGTTCAAATACATTATATACTACCACCAACCAAAGAAAAAAAGTCCTTTTCTTACATTGTCATTTAAGGTTAGTGATTGCCAGTAATGCGTTATGTCATTTTATCTCACGATTTCGGCCTGGACAGTGCTTTTTTGCTCATAACCCCAGTTCCTTATCCAGCCATAATGTACTCTGAGACCTTTTCTTTGTCTTCAAGAAGCTGCTGGTTTCAATCCGGACATGTTAATAAATTGGAGAAGTATACATTGTCAACTCCTCCATACGTTTTCCAGTTAAAACCGTTTAGGGTTCAACGGGGAATGGATCCCCAGGCGCTTGGGCAGGAGGCGAGCTCTCTGTCCACTATACGAAGGCGACCGGTGATAGAAACCAATGGCCATGGAGTATTTGAAAAAATTTTCCGACATACCTGATGTTTACACACTGAGTTAGCATAGAATTCAATGGTGGAAGGTGGAGTTATTAACAGCGAAACTTCCATAGGTATGCTAGATGAACATGCCATGCCTAACTTCTGACCTACATACGGGACCTTCCCACACTGTCAACACAAAGCCGAGCATGGTGGAGGCGGGTGGCGAAACGTATCGCTGTGGAAAATTAATGGATTCTTATTTATTAATAAGAAAATGGATAAAAAATGTAGGCGAACACCAACTAGAGATCATATATTTGGTGGTGCTAGAATAAGAGGGCTTGACACGCTTGGATTATACCCGAAAAATGTGTGTAAAGGTGGAGGTATGTCGGGCAGAACAACAACATGGCCACGACGGCTTGGCAAACCGAGCGGATCGTACAAAATGTCTTCTCCTGGATTAATTCTTGGGTTATAAGGTAAGAAATTAATACAAAATGGAGAAAAATGTGAGATAAAGGCCTTAATGTATGTTGTGGGAACGCACTCGTGGATTTATAGGTTAATAATCCACTCCCCCTTCAGGGTCGTGGATTATTAACCCGTAAATCCACTCGTGCGTTCCCATAACATACATTAAATGCATAATACACTAAGGAAAAATTCAGAAAATTGGTTAAGTAAGGAGAGTGCTGATCTCGCCATTGGTCATGATTAAACATATCCTTAATGTTACGTACGCTGACCTTGTCTGGCCTTGGTCAGTGACCATTTTAGCCAAGTCATTGAGGGAAATAGTCTTTATTCCCATATAGCATACATCACCCTATGAATGGAGCTATAAATGCAGTGGCCATTTCCGTCTGTTTGCATTAGCCTGATTACTGCCATCTGATCGGTTTCTTTAGGCATGATCTCAGTGTTGCCTATTAGTCTCCTTGACTAATACAGCAGAGTAAAAGGGACTTACTGAATCATACGCCAAGCCTATTTTCCTAGTTAGGTTTCAGAAGATTGTATAGCACTTACTTTGTCACTTTTGTCACTTTAGCCAGTCAAGCTTGAATGAAATGCATCACCACAAGTGAGACTGGAGCTGTTTTCTCTTATTTCAGACATGAATGTGTTAGAGCCTCTTCAAAGGTAGGAGAATGGTCTAAAGTCCCTTTACCTTCTTCAGCATATTACTTTACAATGGCTGGAGACTGTGTTCAGGCCCTAGATATTATATTGACAGACTCTGGTACAACTTTGTGGGTATGTTCAAAATGAGAAGGCTCCATATACTGCTGAATATAGACTACTTTGTTATCAAGGTCCCTTTATATATAGATATTTTGATGACTTCCATGCACTGTAGGTGGAGGTCAACCACAATGGCTACTGACTATGTACATTGCTTGGACACAACTGAGGCATTCCTCAATTAACCTGCATAGAGGGGTAGATCTATGTCCGATATAAGCAAGCCACCAAAGGCTAAAAAGCTTCATAAGGACCTCTTTATCATCCAGTGAATTGTCGACTTACCCCCACATTTTTATACATTGCTGCATACAGAGAGGAACAAATCACATACATCCCTCCTACAAATTACTCTGGTTTGTAAATACATTACTGCTTACAGAGTGGAACACACCCCATACATCCCTCATACAAACTACTATGGTTTGTAAATAAGAAAGGTTTTTTGTTTTTTTTCTGGCTGGTATTTGAGTACTTGTATTGCCCTCTACTAGAGTCCCAGTGAAGTCCTAAGAGGAATGACGGATACAGATCTATTACAGGAAGTTCTTGACTCTTATTTTTACTTGTGTCCCCAATTCCAATGTTTGGATATCACTTATTCAATGTGTCTTTCTCCTGTCCACACATCTGTTGTTTGCACCGAATCAATCAACAGGATTTTTTTTTATAAGACCATGTGCTAGCATCTCTTTTATACATTTTTTAGAATGCAGTTATTTCCGTCAGTTTCAGGTCATGGGGGGTCATGTCTGGGCAATTCCCTGGCCATGACATTAGGCTAAATCTGCTGTCACATAGCGTTTGGGGCTTAAGAACATTTAAGGGATAAGAGCATTTGAGGCTTTAGACACATGTTTGAGGGATAAGATCCTAACCCTCAAACAGGTACCTGTTTGAGGGTTAGGAGCTGTTTGAGGGTTAATAGCTGTTTGAGGGTTAAGAGCTGTTTGAGGGTTAGGAGCTGTTTGAGGGTTAAGAGCTGTTTGAGGGTTAAGAGCTGTTTGAGGGTTAAGAGCTGTTTGAGGTTTAAGAAATGTTTGAGGGTTAAGAGCTGTTTGAGGGTTAAGAGCTGTTTGAGGGTTAGGAGCTTTTTGAGGGTTGAGAGCTGTTTGAGGGTTAAGAGCTGTTTGAGGGTTGAGAACTGTTTGAGGGTTAGGAGCTGTTTGAGGGATAGGAGCTGTTTGAGGGTTAAGAGCTGTTTGAGGGTTAGGAGCTGTTTGAGGGTTAGGAGCTGTTTGAGGGTTAAGAGCTGTTTGAGGGTTAGGAGCTTTTTTAGGGTTGAGAGCTGTTTGAGGGTTAAGAGCTGTTTGAGGGTTAAGAGCTGTTTGAGGGTTAGGAGCTGTTTGAGGGTTAAGAGCTGTTTGAGGGTTGAGAACTGTTTGAGGGTTAGGAGCTGTTTGAGGGTTAGGAGCTGTTTGAGGGTTAAGAGCTGTTTGAGGGTTAGGAGCTGTTTGAGGGTTGAGAGCTGTTTGAGGGTTAAGAGCTGTTTGAGGGTTGAGAGCTGTTTGAGGGTTGAGAGCTGTGAAGCGTTGCATTGATTAAGTGGTTGCCGTGGGCACAATCTACTAAGGTATTCTGGTCATACACTCTATAGGGATTTTAGCTCACTTTACATATTAACTTGGGGTAATGCATGAGCAAGACTCATGGCTGAACTCACTTCAGTACTATAGCCAATGAAAGCATGTCCAGCCTCTCAATGAGTATAAAATATACAGTATTTACACGGGAATACAATGGTAAAGGTAAACGATGTTGAGTTTGCGGCGACCATTTCTTCACGAGCGGGTCTGCGCCGATCTGCATGAGGCCGATATGTCAAGGTGTTTGAGTGGATGATTTATCAATATCTTATCAATATCATTCAAAATTGATATGTGTTCACCCGTAATTGATGCAAAATACCATGCAACGCCATCTTGGATGTTTACGTTTTCCCGAGGTCATGCATGTGCCTGTGAGCCTATGACATCTTCGTGTGGAATTCCCGAGGGTTATTTATTGCATGGGTGAAATATGAGGGCTTAGTGGGTTTTCTATGGAGCCTCAATATTCACTTTGACATAATTTACAGCATTGTCCTATCCAAAGGTGGTTTAATCCATGCCAGTTATTCACACTCATCCATCAAGATACAGACTTTATATATACATGGCGAAAAATGCATCACTTCATTCGTACACCAACAATGCTGCGATTTTTGACTTGACCTCCCAAATTATATGCTATCCATCTTGAAATCCAAATGCATGCATTGATGCACTGACAAGGCTTAAAGGGATAAAGCATTTTATAGTAGCTAGTAGTTATAGAAGGTTCCTTTTGGCAAGGCTGCTGTCGAAAAATAAAGTCATGCCTATGGAAGAGAGGAGTTAACTCAAGGAATCTTTAGGTGGCCTTAACACTTATTCCTAAACAGTGAATCAATGAACATGTGATGAGAAAGGGCGACATTTTCATGAATAAAGTGTGTATCCAGTGAAGTGTAAGGATGAAAAGAATACATACATGTGGAATGTGTGTATGGTAAATTGGAGAGATAAGGAATTGATTGTCCTTTGAGAGCATTAACCTTTACTCATTCCAATATGATGGTGTTGATGTATGGTATGCCATTGTTTTATTACACTAGATGTCAGAAAAAAAATATAAACCTTCAATAATATGTGCGCAATGTGACCCCGATATCAAGAACAACATCATTCCATTCATTCCTATGTTTCATTGATTCCAAGTTCATTTAACACCGGGGACAAATCAAAATATGACAGCTTTCAAGATGACTACTATGGCCGGGAATGATTAGAGTGAAAGATCCTATCTTTCCTTTTTTGTGTTATTCCTTCTGTCGTTTGGCATAACACAATATATTTTCTACATACACAACAACACATTGTATATAAATAGGGTGCATTGTTCCTTGTACCTTCTATCTGAATGCATTGTCCTCAAGTAGAGGCATTTGAACTGAGTTCTTGCTGGGAAAAAGAAATAGGGTCTAGAGTAAATGCTGGGAGAATCATACATGTATGCAATGAGGAAAAACTATAAAAATTATAAATTATAGACATTGTTGGGATGTTTGCGACGGTGATGTTCAATACATTAAGGGGAATTATTTTTAGTTCCATTTCTTCTTATCTTTAACTAGAGCTATTTTTGCTCAAGACATTTAGGAAATAGGTATACACATGAATGATTCAATTTTGATAGTTGCTGATCATTAATGGTGACTGAAATTCGTTTGTGACTTTGGACTTTCCTTTTTTCCTGTATGTAAGGGTGGGGCATTGATATCACACTTTTCAGTGTTTTGCCTCTGGGTGTGATCTAAGAGCAAATGTAAAAGAAATCACTTAGCACTTCCTTTTTGTCGTGTAAAACACTGCTCTGCCTCTTTTAACATTGTGCGCAGGCAGTAAAGTGATGCTCAAGCCTTTTTAAACCATAACAATGAGTACTACAATTATTTCACTTAGGTTGAAAGCTCTCTCAATATATCCTCAACCCTTTAAGGGCTTGTGGGGCTCTCAATCCTCAAACAACTCCTAACCCTTAAACAGCTCTCAACCCTTAAAAAGTTCTTAACCCTCAACCAACTCCTAACCCTAAAACAGCTCTCAACCCTCAAAGAGCTCTGAACCCTCAAACAGCTCTGAACCCTCAAACAGTTCTTAACCCTCAAACAGCTACTAACCCTCAAACAGTTCTCAACCCTCAAACAGTTCTTAACCCTCAAACAGCTCTCAACCCTCAAACAGCTCCTAACCCTCAAACAGCTCTTAACCCTCAAAAAGATCCTAACCCTCAAACAGATCCTAACCCTCAAACAGCTCCTAACCCTCAAACAGTTCTTAACCCTCAAACAGCTCCTAACCCTCAAACAGCTCTCAACCCTCAAACAGCTCCTAACCCTCAAACAGCTCTTAACCCTCAAAAAGATCCTAACCCTCAAACAGATCCTAACCCTCAAACAGCTCTTAACCCTCAAACAGCTCTTAACCCTCAAACAGCTCCTAACCCTCAAACAGCTCCTAACCATCAAACAGCTCTCAACCCTCAAACAGTTCTTACCCCTCAAAAAGCTCCTAACCCTCAAACAGCTCTCAACCCTGAAACAGCTCCTAACCCCAAAACACCTCTTAACCCTCAAACAGCTCCTAACCATCAAACAGCTCTCAAACCTCAAACAATTCTTACCCCTCAAAAAGCTCCTAACCCTCAAACATATCCTAACCCTCAAACATCTCTCAATCCTCAAACAGTTCCTAACCCTCAAACAGCTCCTAACCCTCAAACAGCTCCTAACCCTCAAACAGCTCTCAACCCTCAAACAGTTCTTAACCCTCAAACAGCTCCTAACCCTCAAACAGCTCTTAACCCTCAAACAGCTCCTATCCCTCAAACAGCTCTCAACCCTAAAACAGTTCTTAACCCTCAAACAGCTCCTAACCCTCAAACAGCTCTTAACCCTCAAACAGTTCTTAACCCTCAAACAGCTCCTAACCCTCAAACAGCTCCTAACCCTCAAACATCTCTCAACCCTCAAACAGTTCTTAACCCTCAAACAGCTCTTAACCCTCAAAAAGATTCTAACCCTCAAACATAATCTAACCCTCAAACAGCTCTCAACCCTCAAACAGCTCCTATCCCTCAAACAGCTCTTAACCCTCAAACAGCTCTTAACCCTCAAACAGCTCCTATCCCTCAAACAGCTCTCAACCCTCAAAGAGCTCCTAACCCTCAAACAGCACTTAACCCTCAAAAAGCTCTGAAACCTCAAACAGCTCCTAACCTTCAAACAGCTCTTAATCCTCAAACATCTCCTAACCCTCAAACAGCTCCTAACCCTCAAACAGCCCTTAACCCTCAAACAGCTCCTAGACCTCAAACAGCTCCTAACCCCTCAAACAGCTCTTAACCCTCAAACAGCTCCTAACCCTCAAACAGCTCTCAACCCTCAAAAAGCTCTTAACCCTCAAACAGTTCTTAACCCATAAATAGGTATCTGTTTGAGGATTAAGAGCAACCACAGGAAAAGTACTCAGAATCAAGGAAAAGTACTCAGAATCACAGAAATTGTGTAATAAGCAGCAATGTACTTATACACCAGAGTAGTTTGTATGAGGGATGTATGTGGTGTGTTCCACTCTGTATGCTGCAATGTATTTACAAACCAGAGTAGTTTGTATGAGGGATGTGTGTGGCGTGTTCCTCTCTGTATGCTGCAATGTATTTACAAACCAGAGTAGTTTGTATGAGGCATGTATGTGGCGTGTTCCTTTATGTATGCTGCAATGTATTTACAAAGCAGAGTAGTTTGTATGAGGCATGTATGTGGCGTGTTCCTTTCTGTATGCAGCAAAGTACATAGTTAGTAAACAGGATGTTATTGGCAGCAGCTTTTAGTACAGATATTTGTGTGTGCCAGTTGTGAGGCTTTTAAGAAGATCTAAATCCAAAATTTGTTTTGTATGCAAATATATATGTTGGGGTAAGTCGACAATTAACTGGTCCTATAAAGAAACCTTGATGACAAAGAGGTCTTATCACGCTGTTTAGCCTATGGTGGCTCTACATCTAGCCCTCTATGCATAAGTAGGTTACATGAGGAAAGCCTTAGGTGCGTTCCTATCTGTATACAGCAATGTACGTAGTCAGTAGCCATTGTGTTAGAGATGATGGTTGACTTCCACCTAAAGTGCATGAAAGTCATCAACATATCTATATATAAAGGGACCTTGATGACAAAGTAGTCTATATCCAGCAGTATATGGAGCCTTCTCATTTTGAACATACCCACAAAGTTGTACCAGAGTCTGTCAACATAATGTCTGAACACAGTCTCAAAGGCAATCTTTGTGTACCGTGCGGGTACCAGAGAGGAGATTATTGCCAACATTTTGCAAATTAACATTGTTCATACCTGTTATGAGCTGCTGGAGGGCCGTGGGGGCCTGTAAGAGTTCAATATTGTCTGAATCCTTCGCTGTAGAGGCTGTAAGACCGTGAACCTGAATGCCCGGTCCGCCATCTTGCTTGTTGTGCAGTCCGGGCGCGTTCGAGTCCCCTTTTTGGTCACTTACTGCCAATTCTTGCACTGGTCCCCGTACAACCTGCAGTAACTGGCCAGTTACCAGTGGATACTTGTGTGGTACTGTAGTGGGGTCTGAATGATCAAATGCTGCCATAAGGCCACTCCATGCGTGCTCACCTTGGGCAATCTCTTTCAAAATATGTGTGTTCTGAGCCCGAATAGAAGCCAATTCCAACTTCAATTCCTTTTTCTTCCCTAATTGTTGTATCTGCTTCTCCCTGGCCTTCTCTGCCTCAATCTGCACCTGCAAATCTGCATGGCGTGTGCCTTTGACGTTGACTATTTATCATTATGTGTACACATATAACATAAAGAAAGGCTCCCAGTCCCTCCATCTGTTGCTTTAGGAATATGTCCTGGTTGTTTGTCCTTGGGTTTGTATCTTTTGAAGCAAAGAACCCTCATGGAGGATGCGACAGAGCCATCTGCTGGCTGTCTAGTATCGACTTACCCATTGATTTGTACTCATCCTTGCTTTGCTTACTTTGTTCAATGGCCAGTCCCCCTCCTTCCCCTACTTAGACCACTTTAACAACACAATCCTCGTTGCTCCTTATCTAAGGAAATCCATAAAGCAGCAACACAATTAGAACATCTGCTGCTTTATCCCATCTTGTTAGAAGCTTTCCTAGTGAACACAATGGATCAGCTTAGATCTGATTTTACTTGAGCCCCTATTCACATTTTGGAGGAGCCATCTCTCCAGCATTAGAAGCGACCTGTAGAGTTTTTGTTTTTGTTGTGCGAGTGACTGAGAATGCAATACAAAATGTATAGGGTCAGTGAACCAAGAAAAGCTGCTTTGTCAGTAACACGAAGGAAGGCGTGCACATAGTTTCTAATCAAAGGTATTGTCCGTGTTCCCAGTCTGCATTGGAGGTTGTTCGCCGGTGGTCCGGCCATCCTGCCCGGGTGCCCTGGTGTCCTGCATGGCCCCGGGGTGGTCACGGCCAACTGACTCCATGGTAATCGGTGGTCCCCCATGGCCTGCTTGCTCCTTTAGGGCCCCTTACTGCCGCTGCGAGTCCCATTTGCGGTTAGGGTGCTTGCACGCGGGACACAATCTGGCATTTCCATGGTACTGCTCCTCGCAGGAGTCACAAATGACTCCCATAATGGAGAAAATTAACAAAAAAATCAAAGCTCTTGTCCTGTCTGCTATGTGCTGCTGCTGCTTGCTGAACTGCTGTCACCCCTGCTGTGGGGGAGAGTGTGAGGGGGTAACTGTTCTAAACTACACCAGGTGGAGGTGGTGCAGATTTTCAAAGTCAATAGGCCAATAGATCACCCGGGTGATCTATTTGGACCACAAGGGCTTTGTGTTCTAAAAGGGCCTAATTTCCAGGTTTGCTGGAGAGTGCTCCTAGAAAATACAAAATTGCTTGTATTATGTATTTACTGTTGAGATTTGAGATCTGTACCTCTCCGGTCTTTTGGGGACAAGTCATATTCACTATGATCTATTTATATAAAAAATAAGAGTCATTTACCTAAGCAGTACACAGAATAGGTAGCAGATGCTTAACCTAAGAGACATTACCTAGCATCCTACTGTGTCTCACGCTGGTTAATTCTAATTTAGACTTTGATTGGTGATTTTTTTTTCAGGAACCTATTCTATGTAGATCAATGAATTGATGGATATCTATATATTTATTGTATACGGTTTATAGCACACACAATCAATATATATTTTGAAAGGATATTAAGCCTTATTATCATGACTTACAGTTTGAGTGGAAAAATATAGTACATAAGGCTTGAATATTGCCGATTTAGTACTGTTCTATAGGTACGTTCGATATCAAATGAAAGGCTTATGGTCTATGGATTTTTTTCAAATGTATGTTGTCACTTGCCTTCAAAGGTTTAGGACCATCTTTTAGCAAAACTTAAAATAAAAAAAAAACAACTGCTGGACATGTTTTCAATGGAAAAATATACATTTACATTATCGACCCATTACAAAAAATGCCACAGTGAAATTATACTGCATTAATCTACACAAAAAAACATTCAGATGGAAGAAAATTACAAAAAATATTTTTTTCAGCCATAAAGCAAGGCATTCTGGGTGAAATTGTGCTTTTTTAGGAAGAAGTGAGGCCAAATTGGCATAATCTTATAACATCTTTGCCTGAAAACAGTATTGAAATTTGTCAGAATGTTTTCATACTTTCTTAGAAAATGTTGGTTGTCTCAATCTCATTATGGATACATTTGGAGAGAGTTGGGGCCACCGTGGTTTCTCTGGGATCCTGAAGATGTGATCTGAAGTGTGATCTCAGTTATAGATATGAGTCTGGCCAGATGCTCTCACTCGCCTGCCGCCATGAGAGTCCACTAGCCTGCGGGAGGCTGTATTTGGAGGGGCATCTCTCATATCTTTTATAGCCTCATAGTTTGATGTAATATCAATGGTTTATGCTCAACCTAGGTGACCCTGGTCGTGGATCGTTTCAATTATACCAGGGGAACTATTCCTATTATAAATGTTGCATACATCGTCTGCTGGCACATCCCCTTGTGTTGGAACTATGGCATTATAAGGGTGGGTGACATGAAATAGCAAAACTGATGACATGGAACAGTTATAGGTAACAAAAATATATTATGAATATCTCATTTTATAGATGCAGGTAAAAGCTCAGTATAAGAACATTGCTTTCTGAAAGGATCTATTCATGGCTAGTTCCTGACCTTTCCGTTCACGTTCACTTTACTTCCTGACATCAATACCACTTTCTGCTCTCTCACTATGCATTTCCTACTGGATGCTTCAGGTCTTCCCTGCCTCCACCAAAAGCCCTCTAGACAGACACTTGTCACATATATTCATTCCTCAACCACAGTTATGTATTCTCTCATTGAATGATGTAATTATGAAATACTTTGCAAGTCTTTTTGTTCTTGATGCTGTCAGTGATTCAAAGGTTGCATGATGCTTTCCCTATTTGTTTTTTTGGATAGGTACTAACCTTGCCTATGTAACATACATCCACATGGCCATACAGACACAGAGCCTGTATAGATCCTTCCTCCTAGAGACCTCTCATGAAGGACCAGGTCAGTTGTACAGTGAACAAGTAATCAATGGATAATTCATGACGCGTGTGTTAGTGAAGGATAATTACATGAGGGCATAACCCGAGTCTCCTCCTTCAGTGGCCATCTTGGCTTGCTTTGGTTTGAATGCATCCTGCGATAATGGTAGCGGGCACAGGGCGAAAAAAAAATGCGCTCGGACCGGGACTCGTCCTGCCTACTTCTACAATCTAACCAAGCAAACCAAGACCATCACATGTCAGTCCCTGTGGCGCAATGCATAGGGAGTTGGATTTGGAATTTGAGACTGCTGGTTCGATCCCTACCCTGGCAATGAAATTGTTGTAGGTTTTAACATGTCACATATGACATGGAAGGACATGAGAGGCATGCAAGTTATCCATGGATAACTGCACAGCCTGCAGGTTATCCATAGATAACAGCACGCCTTGCAAAAGTGATGTTACAGCCTTCAGGGACTGCAATATTGACAGGTATGTGCATGGGAATATCCAGAAAAAAGCACCCAAAATCACAGAAGTCGTGGAATAATCAATAGTAACATGTTGAGGATGACTGTAGGAAATTTACTGCTTCCTTCCTAAGTTGGAAACAATAAGGAAGCTCCATACATTTTAGATTACTGTCATTTATATGGCTGACCTGGGCACCATTCCCCTTATGTCAGTCCATACACCCAGTGTGTGGTATATATTATGAGTAGCAGTTAGGGCCATGTACTACTATCATGTATACTTTAATCATGCCATAAATTGTAACATATGATTGTATTAATGCATATAAAATGAGGGATTAATACATATAACTCCTCATGAGTTAGACTATGTCAGATGGACATAGGACTAGACCCCACTTGTGGCCAGAGGCTATCTTCTTCCATCTATCAACAAGAGGGTAAAGTTGCATATTTCATATAATCCCTCTATCAGCAGGCCAGGAGCTAGGTTGTCGGAACCCACCTATAACCTATATTGGACAATGTATTATTACTATTACACATAGGAGTGGAACACTTACTTATACTCATATTATGTTAACTCTGTGTGAATTACCTGTTTATTGACATTTGTATTACTGATACATAGGTTCTGCCTAAACCTTGAATAAACCAGTGATAAATGGAATACATAAATAGGAGCTTGGTATTCTTACTCCTTATAGCCACTAGCCATATGATATGTCTCATATGACAACTTGATCATACACATATACCTAGTATGACAATACTACTGGTGCATACATATAACTGTAACAGAGCATCAATATATGTTCAGTGAACAAGTATTTAATGGATAATTCATGACGAGTGTGTGTTAGCATAGGATAATTACACGAGGGCGTAGCCCGAATGTAATTATCCTTTGCTAACACAAACAAGTCACGGAAAAGCACTCAGAATCCCAGAAATCATTGAATGATCAATAATATTGTTAACAAGCGTTATATCTTTTGTTATGTTGGCAGTTTAATTAATATGCACAAATTGTATATGAGTGTCAAATCTGTCTTGCATTTTAATTGGACAAAGTGTCTGCCTATGTTTGATAGTGTTCTTATAAGTATGAACATCTCATATACTTGAGACATTCTACATGTTTGAAAATGTGTTATAACTTTACCAGGATTTACATTGGAAATCCTCCCATCTAAAAAAGTGCTTTGATATTTGCAAATGTATCAACAGTTGGATAAGCAGTAAATGTACAAAGCACCAAAGTGGTTGAGAGACAAAGCGAGACATAATCCGTTCTAATGCTTTAGGCTACCAATATACAACTAAAAATAGACCTTACATTCAGAAAGACCCTCAGTCTCCTTAGCTTGTGGCTAACTTTCAACAAAGGAAATGTATAACCATTTTTCCCATTTTAATAACCATATTTTTGATGCAATCATCACCAAAAACATGTATTGAGTAGATTTGCTTAAAGTTGTCTGAGAAATATACCTTGAAATATACCTAGAAAATACAAACATTCTCCTCTCTTTCAGGACATTGTATATCATGTTCAATAACCCTCTTGGTATGTTTTCCTTAGGTGTTCGGTAATCATACCATACATTATGCCGCCCTCCTCCTTTACATAATTACATCAAAATAAATAGGATTAACTTGGAGACAGGAACAGGCGGACATGAGAAACCATTTCCATATTCAAATGTGTTTTGTTCTTATAGATATGGACTCTCTGAAAGGTGCTCTCTTTAAATAAATAAAAACTCTATTTAACAAGAATGTTTAAACTGTATAGCTTATAAAAGCATTTCAATACATAATGTCCATTAGGTTGTCAGGATGCATTGTCGATCTGACCTTTTAAATGATTGATGAACTAGAGTCACAAGACAGAAACAAAAGGCAACAGTGAAAGCTGAGGAGAAAAGCGGGCCATATATATTGTAGGTTGTATGGCTTCCAGATACAAGAAGAAGAGTCTGTTTTAGTACCATTCTTATGACCGCACTGTTAAGGACTGTCCACCTACCATTCTTACTTCTGTCATTACTTCAGGGCTATGGCATATTCTGACTGCACCAGTTTGGGTGGAGGTAGAGTAGTCTTCAAAAATGAAGTGTTATTCTCATTTTCCAACCATTTTTCAGATTAAATGAAAAGAAAAATTGAATACAATACAATATCACAAGCATCAATATCCTTGCATTGTCTCAGAAAGAATCACCTCTGTTCTTTCACCATTTAGTAATTTTGATTTAGTTGACAATAAGAGCCTAAAGTGGCATAATCCGATGCTTGGGGCCAAAAAATCAATCTTCTCTAAAAGGAACCAGGGCATTCACATATATCATCCTATGGTGACTACTTTATTGGCACTCCTTCGCCATAATTGAAAGAATTGTCAGACTTATACCATAATCCCTACTTTTGGAGTGCATGCCCAAAACTCCATCCATTAGAAATACACTGTTTTTATGGTGAGGTCCATGGGACCTCCTTTCCTAGCATGTATGAGCGAAAGATAACAATAAATGGTCCAGAAATGCCTAAATATGGTGATATAACATTGTGTAAAAAAATATTTTAACATAATTTGAAAAACGAAAAACATCGGACTATGTCACTTTGAGTAATAAGGCTTTTCAATAATGAAGGGAAATTATGGGGTTTTCTCATTAATATATCCTTTCACTATCAAAATGATAATACCTTAATAGGAAGGTTGGGAAATTAGAGCCCCAGAGAGATGATTGCTTGAGCTATCCTGAAAATGAGGTATTCAACTTCAAGTTCTAGGAGTAAGTTTCCGCTTAAAGATGATGCTTAGTGTCAAACACTGCTTGATATTTTACATCTGTGTTCTGACACATAGCATCCCACAAGATGGGCTGTTGACTGTGCTGGCCCCTTTATCCAATCTTTGCTGTACACAAAGGAACCTTTATAGTACCCAGGACAGCTACAGGACAATGTATTCACCACACTTTACAATAATAGACTGCTGTGTGAATGTTATTTTGTCCTATATGTCCTGGATCCATATACATGCACTTCACAATGGCAGCAGTAAGGGTGGCAATGCAACAGTTCACCACACATATCAGTGAGCATTGGGTCTGACACAAGTGGTATAAATCTATATTGGACAATGGTGGTCACACCGAAGAGTTCTATAGAGTCTGTGATAGAGCCGCAGACACCCTTCACTCAACATGCCTCATACCCTGGAAAGTTCCAACTTTTTCCTTGCCCGTTTCATCAGGGGTCTTGTTTGAATGCACTGAGGGTGAATATCCGAGCAGCTGCAAAATCTACTGAGAGTATTTTTCAGCAAATAGCATGATACATTAGGCTGAAACTAGTAAACAGTGTTATGGAGGAGTAAGACGCAGGGAAAGAGAACATGAACACCAGCCTGGTGTGGTTTAGGGATAGGTAGAATCAGTTACATCAAGCTTCATCAATTGCTGGTCTCTTGTTCTTCCTTTCAGTGTGCACTGGGAGCTATGTCCTATATCATAGCTCAAGCACAACTGGGGATCACGCCCCTTGGAGTACTGTTTTAAAGCACCCCATCACGGAGCGCCCCCAAGTGTCCTATGTGGCTCCGCAGTGCCCTGCAGCAGCCTAGCGCTACCGCTACAATAGATTCTAATATTTAGAGGCTAGGTCTGTTTGAGCAGGTGTTTATCTAAATATATCACAGATCATAGTATATATGTTCAATGAGTTTTTGCCTTTTCCCAACTGCTGTCAGAGATGTGTGTATATAGAGACTTAGAGTATCACACCTAAGGTAAAGACCACTGTATATAGATGAGCCTTGAGCTTTGAATGGTATTGAATATACACTTCTGTTGAGACGACACACACGTTCAGATTATTTATATGACAGATCAAGGGGACATTTAGTATTATAGCAATTCAACCTTTCTAATCATAACAGCTTTAGGTTTACTTCCTAATCAACAATGGTTAGTAAAGAAAAAAATACATAAGGTAATCCAAATTTCTTATAGATTTGCCGTCACCTCAACAAAGATGTTTGCTGCCTATAGAGAAATGTTGCAGGGGTTCTGTCTACTGAAGCCCTTTCCACCATGACACGGAGCACAGCATTCTCCATAAAGCATTTTTACTTTCACATTGATAGCTCTCCCACCTGTTTTGAACCAGTTATGGGCCACTGATACAGGAGCGTATCATGCCCATCAGGCTATTAGTGAGGCTTCTATCACTAAAGGTGAAAGTTCTCCAAAAATCTGATGGTAATAGGTACATCCTGAAGAGTGTAAAAGAGGTAGCTTTTGTTTTTTAACAAAGCCCTGTTGATGGAGCTGGTGCAGACATGAGCTTTATAGGCAGAAAATGGCCAAACACAATATTAAGCGCTATCTGGAAAAAGCTACAAGAAGAGATGTGAATTTGCATTAGTTTTATGTTACTTTTGGGCCTTCGGTGGGCAATATGCAACACAAATACTAAAAAGGAAAAAAAACAACCTATACAGATCAGACAAGTAGTTTAAATCTCTGTCCCTCCATTTCAGCAATAAATGCAGTCACCATTCAGTACCACAAATGGTGTGTGCCAGTCATCAGGCTTTAAAGGATCTCTAAATATTCTGTATGCAAATATATGTGAGTGTAAGTCTAGGGTTCCTTCATCCTGTGAAGAAACCGTGTAAATAAATTCTCATAATACTGTATATATGGCAGCTTGGCTCTACCTCTCTGGTGTCTTTGCATACCAAACAAAGGTTTTATATGATGAAATGTCTCTGGCATGACCCTCTTTGTAAATGGCAATGAACACAGTGAGTAGCTATTGTGTTACAAATGATTGTTGAACCTTGATCGCAAAGTAGTCCAGCAGTATATGGAGCCTTGCCATTCTTAACATGCCCTAGGAGTCTGCTTTTATACTGTGTAGAGTCTGAACAGAGTCTCAAATGCAATCTTTGTATATTATTCTCATCATGGTCAAGTGATGTGCTAAAGTAAGGAAAAGCACTTCAGACCAATTTCCTACTTTTGATGGGCCACTAAAGCATTCATGTCGGAAATACCATCCAATCTTTTCAGGGGGATATTGCTATCATCTTACGTATGGAGATGCATTTCATCCAAGCTTGACTGGCCATATCATAGTGCTTTATTTGTCAAGACGTTTAAGCAGACTGAGACCATGTCTGAAGACACCATTTGGATGGCAATCAACTGATTAATGCAGTCAGAAAAAATGCTCACTGCATTTATAGCTCCAAACTATCCTACTACTATCGACTAAACCTTAGCAACGCTTCTCATCATGGTCCATTCTGACCCCAGTGGTTGAGACTATTGCCCATAGGAGAATGCTTAATAGGAGGCATGTTGCTTATATGAGGTCCTTGGGGCCTCTTTGTGTTTCCTCCAGGACCATTATGGTATGTAAGGTGTATGAATGAGGCATGGTGAATGAGTGGCTCCCCCTGGTGAAAACTGAGGTATCTCATCTACTACATACCTCAGGGTATAAGTGCCATGCCATTCTAACCCAAGCCACCTTCCAAGGGCAGTTGTTATGCAGCCTAGAAAGCAATATATACACTAAGAAATGTAGTAAAAAATGTGACCCATTTACCATTCTGATAGATAAATTGCCGACCTTCAAAATTTAGTTACATAAGAGGTTGATCAAGAGTTCATCAATAACTTTCATTTGAATTATTTTATGAGTTGCTACCTGCTCTGAAAGTATTTTAATTTGATTTTTAAAGTTAAAAATGTGCAGAGTGTTGGTTTGAGCTAGGCAGCCATGAATTGAGAGGAGCTGCTCATGAGTGTCTACTGAGCAGATAGCTACACTCTCGCCATAGCAATGGGCATTATTATTTGAGATATCAGCACAACCATATTTGAGATATCACAGAACCATGCACTTTGATGAAATATTTTTATTCATGCAACTGTAGGTGGAAATCCAGGTATATAGATCCAAGCTCCTTTGGTAATTATATCCACATAGTTACTCCAAGTTTTAAATCATTCTGTTGTCTGTTCTAATACTAATAAATTAAATAATCTACATAGGATAATATACATGTTAGTCACTTTTGAGTGGTCCACCCCCAGTGCTGCTGCTGTGTAGGAGAAGAACCAATATCATCCATAGCCATTGCCCTCATCATCTCTCCCTCTCTCAGAGTCAAAATCCTCTCCAGAGACTGGTACACAGATAGCAGTTGGGTGGTTAACCACTATCTGTACAAAAGAAAGCGACTGTTGATACAAATAGTCGTTGTACACCTTCACACTAGAGCCATTGGTATGCATCGTTGTGAGCACACAAGGGGCTATATATAACTACAGCCATGTAAAGCCAGTCTGTCAGTCTATCTTCATAATAGGCTGATGCACTGTGTTGTTTGGCTATTTTATGAATAGACTCAATCAAGCATGTTTAAAATATTCTACTTGGTTAAGCAGACACCAATGTCTAGTTTGCTTTTTGCCTTCAAACACCTCCACCAAATTCTCTATACATATATGGGTCAGGTTGCCAGAAAGCAGTAGATTTTGTGTTTTGGGGTCATTTTGGACTCTTGTGGCTCAAGAGAAGGAAGTTGTGAATAAATCTTGCTTTACATAGACTCATTTGATAGGGGACACTTAGGGCTATCAGAACGGTGTAAACTTCTGGTGATCCATCAAAAACTCATATACTTATAGCCTGGCCAAGTTAAAAAAAACGCCAAATTTGTTCTTTTTTGACTTTTTGTATTTTTTACAAGTGTCCTGTGTTGAATAAAGAACACATAGGGCATCCCAAAGTTATTTTTTGTATTGTATATGATCACATGTATCATTTCCACATGTTTGGAAATGTAACTAGGTGAGAATTTTTCATCATGTGTCTTTGAAAATAGAAATCTGTAATTTGTAATGTCTGGTACCTAAATCTAAATCAGTTATAAAACATAGAAAAAATGAAGCTTCAAAATTTTAGTCATTACCGACATGAAGGGCCCTATTATCTGGTGAAAAGATTTTGTGTCTATCAGCATTTGTCTCCATGTGAGAGCAACTTATAAACGTGAAATACTTCTGATAAAAGTACCGGACGTTATTAATGTCCGGTACTTTTATCATCATGTAAGAGGCATTCTACTATGTATGCGTAACTCAAATTTGGTTTCATTTTGTAATTGAAGTCAATAATAGACATATTGACGTTGTTATTTCATGTGTTTGTTATGCATAATGAGACATTCCCATATTCTGAGAGCAACTTCAATTACCTCCATATTTCATTATTTTAGTACTTGACGTTACATGACACAAAATAAGCAATACAAATTGAACCAGATGTCCTAGGTTGGTATTTTTTGGTTTTCTGAGCTGAGGGGATGTCCCTTCAAGGGCAAAATCCTACACTTTCTGACGACCTGACCCATATGTGTTTGAAATCATATTTGCTCCCTGCAGTCCTGATATATGATTATCATCTTAAGATTTTATCCAGGGAGGGGGATTACTTCATTAAAACTGGAGATGACCCTTGGCAATTTGCATCACAATCAGGCATATATATTCATCTTCATACCTGTAAGGCCGGAGAGGGCTGCTAAGCGCCTCAGTAACAATATGGCTTTAGATTTCCTCCCATAAGTATGTCCATAGTAACTTGTAAAATCCCTCCACCATGGTCTCTGACTGGCACAGTGCTGCCCCCTAGTATGTTTTTGTGTACTATAATTACACATACCATAATGCCTCACATATGAATTACAGCTTATACACAAGCATCTACTTCCTGTGCTTTATGGAATCTGCCTAAAGTGAGGTACCTCATAGGCAATGTTTTACTATTGACGACAAGTACTCATAATGTGAAAAAGTTTTAGCATAGGATTGGTGCAGGATGAGTTACATGATACTGTCAATGGACCATTCTGGGTATTATTATTATTTTTCGTATTTACTAATTTCTTCGCCATATAAAACCCAAGCTCTGCTCACGACCCATACTCAACAATCTCCTGCATTCCTCAATAGGAACCAGGATCCTTTAGTCACCACAAACACATTTCCTCCATGAGGCTCTGTGACATAATGTAGACGGATGTAATAACATTCCAATCATATCTACACCCACACAGCCCCGCTGGAGGATGTGGGATCCACCTGTGGTGCCATATTTGGAATGAGAGAATATTTCACAATCTCCTCTCAATCCTCATCAATATGATTAACACACAGGTGGCAAACTCTCCCTATGACACGTGTCCCTATTTCATTGAGCCACGTTTATAGAATATTTCACAACACTGCGAGCTGCTCAAGTCCTTCATATAAAAGGCAGCTTGAGCAGCTCCCAATCATCTCTCCCAACTTACACCTTACACCTATACCTAGAACCTAAGACAGGTTGAGCTATAGGATCGGAGGCAGAGCTTAGATCTTGGCGAGTGTTATCATTGTTATCACCTTTATGAAACACTCATGTCAGCTATGCAATAAAAGGATCAACTGAACTTCCCTGGATTCCGTGTACATTCACTTCACCACATGTAACCGTCCGTTGACACGATGGTGGATGAACCCTCCAAGAATATCCCACTACCAACCTCTCATTAAACATGAGCAATAGTGAGACATCACCTAAGGAGCCAGCTTCAAAACAACGCACCTTTACATCACCTGGGCTAGACGCGCCCAACCAACCCACAAGTGATACTACACATCACCTCCAGAGGCAAACTTCATCTCCAGACGCACTGACATTGGATCCAGTTTTACCTATAGCACTGCAGGCCCACGTATTACAACCTGTGAGTACCGGTATTGAGCAATTTTCCTCTACAATAGTGGACCACAATACTGGAGCACACACCAGTACCCCAGTATCACTACCTGCACCAACATTAGACATCACCTTACCTGGTTACTCACAAGTAAATTCACCGCCACTAAGACTTTCTGGTATAACTAGCCCAACCTCTGAAATACCTGTGGACAATACACAGAGCCACTTGTACCTCGATCCACACCTGGAGGACAGAACACCAGAGCTTCAAGCCGCCCTCCAGGATATCACTCCCCCACAACCCACAACACCTAGTGCAGCTACATCTGCAGCACAGACTAACCCAGGTGTAACTTCACATAAACCACCAGTTTGTGAGGAGCCAGTGGTTGTGGACACAGACTCTGACGCTTCCTTAGACGCTGATTACTGGAGAGACAGAATCGGATCAGCAGTTTCTAGGTGGAGAGCAGCCTATGAAAACGGTGTAGGCAGGGTTTCCAATAACGACTCTGGACACCCGGTAGGAGACAATCCAAACTTCTCACTCAACATTAATAAACTATTGGATGAGTGGCTTGACCGTACTGTTACCCAGCCAAACCAATACCAAGTCACTTCTGAAGAGGAGGACCTGTACCCCCCACCCGTGTACACACCTACACAGCCACTTAGAACCAGGTCAGTGGACTCACCACCCAGACAAGGCTCTAGATTAAGAAGGAGGGCCCAATCAAGTTCACCTCTTAGAAGAAGAACCCCCACTGGTTACAAACTACTGAGAAGTGTGGACGGAGCTACAAGCAGGTCTCATCTCGTAGCTACAACCCCGCTACTCAATAGAGGCAATAGGACGCCTTACAACTCACCTCACCTTATCGGTTCACCTGGAGAAGATACTGAAGTAACCTTTCCCCGCCGACCCAATATGGCAATGTCCCGAGGTCAGCCCCCTCAGTATGACCAGGAGGACATGAGGAGAAGTCTTGTCAGGGACTGTACTAACGCTGTCAGTGAATCTCTCTCTGAGCTATTAGCCAAACACGTGAGCACCCTATCCACTGAAATTAAAAATCATGGACAGGAACACTCAGATCAGTTGGCTAGAGTACACCTCAGGTTAGATGACATGGAACGCTGGAAGGAGCATATGGAATGCAACACCGCCCACAATTTCAGGCAGGCAGAACAAGGCAATATGGAAGTTCTCAGAAGATCCGAGGATTTCACATATCAAATAACTGACCAGCTCAGCAAAAACATGGACTCAATGAGGCTTGACCTAATGAGAGCCATTCAAAGCCATTCTAACAATGCCGACGCCACCAACTCCAACCAAACTGCCACCAGCGCCCAAGGCAATTCAGGACACACACAATCCACTCCTCCTTACCCCACGGCACCTGACTACAGCACCAGCCACAATGACATGACAGGAGCAAGGCTGAGCCCACCACATAACAGTAACTAAAACACAGCATCACATGCACTACACCAATCTCCAGCAGCTAGTGCACCAATCACCCACCAGGGGGCGACAACATCTTGTAACACAGCGCCTAATCTAAATCAACACGGTGGCCATGTGGTTAATGGTGTTTACAGTCCCCAAGGACAAACAAGCAACCACTCTGGACTACCATATCCTCCTAGGTATGATCATATAGCACTCCACACCGGTAGTGCACCAGGGAGGATACCATGGCGCTGAGTATACCAGATTTTCCCCTAGTAGAATGGACAGCGACAAGCTCACATCTGCCCAGTTAGGCTCATTCAACAAGCCTGAACCCTTTGATAAACCGACGCCCTACAGGTCTGCAGCAAAATTTCTGACTGAATTTAAGTTCTTCATAAGGAATGTGCACGCCAAGAGGCCTGACCTACATGCAACTTGCCTGTACACTTTTCTCAAAGGGAGGGCAGCTCAGTGGTTTTTCAGCAACATAATGGACAAACCCATCATGCAAAACAATGATGCCGTCTATGAAGCTTTCTTGGCGAGATTTGGCACTCCCGACCTCAGTACCATCCTCAAGGGATACAGAGCCAGGAAACAAAAGCCAAATGAAACCACTGAGGACTACCTTGCAGACATGACCATGTTGTTGTCCAACAGCAGCCTGGACGAGGCTTCACAAGTGGACTACCTTGTAAATGGCCTCAGACCCGAGCTGAAAAATGTTGTTGTAGCTAAGTCTCCCAAGACCTTGCTGGAAGCTGAACAATTAGCCATAAATCAAGAACTGAACCTCGAGGCCATAAAAATTGCTCAGAATAGCTCAGCAGAGTTATGTGCGGTAGGCTACAACAAGGATGACAACAGATCCAGAAAGGATAAATATCAGCGCGACCACAAGAAAGAAGACAGACTGCCCAGTAGTAACTACAACAAACAGTATGAAAATAAATTCAAAAACAGTTACAGAGGAAGGTCCAAGTCTTCAGACAGATCCAATCCCAAGGACTACAGATCTAATTCCAAAAATAGATCCGACTATAAGTCCCCAGGAAGAGATAGGTCAAAAGACAGATCAGAACAAAGGTAAAGATCCTCCGATAGCAACAAAAGTTTTGTCTTCATACCAGTTGCTGGACAGCCAAATAACAATAAAAATGTCTCCTTCATGGTCCCAGCCGACTTCACCATCCCAGACAATTGGGTACAACAGTCATTGAAGAAATCCAGAGATCCAACTCCAGGCAGGAACTACTCCAGAAGCCATTCAGGGTCTCAGTCTGAGGCCGACAATGACAGCCCCAATAACACACAAGATGAATAGGGATCAGGGGAAGGCACTCAAGCACCTAGTGACCCCGACCCCACCCGGACCACGACCATCAAATTATCCAAGGACACTTCTCGAGATGCTGATGCAGAAATGAATTCAGTAGACTCCCAATCATCCAGTTCGAATTATACCAACTTCTTGAATACCAATGAGAATTCAGACTCCAGTGATGACGAGGACGAGTATGGGGACCAGAGCCAGAGGACTTTAATCTTGAAACTGAGGATCAAATCTGAGCAGTATGGGCAGCAAGGTAAGGCCATTTACGTTGATACAGAATTAACCAAAGGTGCAGTTTCTGTAGACATAAATAACCACTTGTATAGAGCTCTTGTTGACTCCGGCGCCTCACTTTCTTTTATTAGCCAAAAAATGGCTGACAAAATCGCGAACACTCCAAATTTCAGACACGGGAGACGCGCGCGACCTGACAGTTTTATTGGCTGATAAAACCCCCATCCAAGTAAATCACTCCATGACTGTAACATTCCTCATTGGTGGCCATGAATTCAGATCCAGATTCCATGTGGTACCTGAACTGAACCATCCCCTAATTTTAGGAGTAAACTTCATGACCAAATACAAAGCCAAAATTTCCCTTGGACCGACTCCCCCATCGCCCAACTACATCAGGGCAAACAAAAATGTTGATATTCCACCAAACACTGAAGCCACTTTCAACGCGGTTGTGATAGGGAATAGCAACATTGTGGGAAAAACTGGATTGACTGAGAACTCAGGTTCTACCCTAACGGTACTTATTAAGCACGCCATAGTTAAACCTAGATCAGACCTTAAAATAGTACCAGTAACAGTAGCTAACCCAAATGACTTCCCCATCAAGATAAAAAGACACATGAACCTCGGTGTATTTAGACTTTTCAACATCAAAAAGGCTGTACCCATTGGTGCACTCAATAGCGCCCATTCACTCAACAGTGTAACAACAGAAAAGGACTTATTCCCAATCAATTGTGGAGAGGATCCCATGGACCAACTCCCCAAAGGGAATGAACCTTTGAAGTATAAAATCTGTGAAAAACTCTCTGAAATTCAAAGGCAACAGATCAAAAACATCATTGAGGCCAATAGGCAAGCCTTTGTCCTAAATGAAAGCACCATAGGTCTCAATGTAGAAAATGAAGTTAAACTGGAATTAAAACCAGACTTCAAACCCTGCAACAGACCGTCGTATAGGATGTCCCCTCACAAAAAAATTTTTCAAAGGGAGCTCCTGAAGAAACATTTAGAACAGGGGATAATAGAAGAGTGTACCAAGCCCTTTGAGTGGAACTCACCTGCCTTTTTAGTGCCGAAACCACAAGGCGACAGGTCAGTAGCCTCTGGCTGGAGAATTGTAGTTGACTACAGATGGGTAAATGAAAATTTAAAAACTTTCTCTTACTCATTCCCCAGAGCTGACGACCTCATGCAGCAGATAGGCAGAACGGGCGCCAAATATTTTTCCAAATTAGACGTCTACAGCGCCTACCACCAGATTCCCCTAGCAGAAGAATCTAGGCCACTTACCACTTTCTCTGCCAATGGCACGAGATACATGGCCAAAGTTCTCCCTATGGGACTCAAAACTTCAGGCCTATCCTTTATGAATGTAATGGAACAACTCCTCATGAAATGCAAGTATAAAAATGCTGTAGCATATGTGGACGATGTGGCCATTTACAGCCCCACGTGGGAAAGGCACTTACAAGATCTGGACGAGGTTTTAAAACTTTTTATCAGAGGAAACATCAAACTGAAATCAGAAAAATGCGAATTTGGAACTACCAAAATGGAATTTTTGGGTTTCAATGTAGACCAGCATGGTTTGTCACCATCCCCGGACAAAACAGGACCTGTCAAAACCTTCCCCCCACCTAAAAACATCCATGATCTTAGATGTTTCAATGGTATGGCGCAGTTTTACAAAAGGATCATCAGAGGTTTTGCTCATGTCATGAAGCCCCTTTATGAGGCGACAAAAAGCACCTTTAAATGGACCACTGAGTGTCAGAGAGCCTTTGAGAAAATTAAAGCTGCTATCTGTACTGAAGCTGTGCTGAAATTCCCGGACTATAACAGACCTTTTATCATTTTTACCGACTCAAGCAACTACAGCTTAGGGGCTGTAATCACTCAGGTAGATGACTATGGTTTCTATAGACCGATTGAATTTGCAGGGAGAGGTTTGACACCTCAAGAGTCTAGGTAAGGGATAACTGATAAAGAACTGTTGGGAATAGTTTTTGCAGTCAAAAAGTTCCACCATTATGTGGATGGAACTCACTTCAAAGTATACTCGGACCACACCGCCCTTTTTCCCTTTTCAACAAAAAGGAAAATATAACCAATGGAAGGTTAGCCAGGTGGGTCGACACAGTCATGTCCTACGACTTTGAAGTCAGGTACCTGCAAGGCAGAGCCAATATTGTGGCAGATTTTCTTTCCAGAAGGAAATACCCGCCCGGCTCTGATGATCCAATTCCCATCAGGTCTCAAGGCAAAATAATACTCCCTCCAAAATCAGTCAAATTCTCCGACATTACCATGACCAAAGTCTTCAAATCAAATGACCCAATTCCCAAAAATCCAGTCCTCATGGGACCACCTAGGTCCATACTAAAAGGAGGACAGATTTGGGGTAGCACTTCCAAGAAGCCAAAGGGTGTGATTGCCAAGAAAGGTAGCTCTGAGAGAGAAAAACTCAGCTCCATTCAAACTGTGCCCGAGCTGTGCATTTTAACTCGATCTAAAGCCAAGTTACCAGACCCAGCCACACCCCCTCAGCCCAGCAAATCAACCAGAAGTAAACAGACCCGCCCCACTAAGGTCAAGGACACCAAGACCAAAACAAGGGGCCGACCACCCAAATCTAGGTCACCCAGAGTATCAGTGAAATTAGCTAATACCAGAAGGGCTAAGCTATCACACAAAGTGCTACCCATGGCTGAACGAGCGATAAGCCAGCTATGTAAACACCACTCCCTAACCCCATCCAGGGAGACACTGATACAGGCACAGCAGGAGGATGTTTTCTCAAACTCCATGCTGTCATACATCAATAAGGGTGAATTACCAGAGGACCCCAGCCTTAGCAAACAGATACTGCTAAACCATGACCAGTTCATGATTTTAGACGAAGTTTTATTCAGGATCACCAAATCAACCTATGGAGACAGTTTAGAGCCTACACTACAAATAATGATGCCAGAAAAATGGGCAGAATCACTAATTGAGGCCACACACTGCTCACCACTAGGAGGACACCTTGGTCCCACTAAAACTTACGCAGCAATCAGATCCAGGTATTATTGGCGTTCCATGTTCAAACATGTTTTTGACTACTGTGGCACTTGCCACACATGTCTCACAACAAAGAAAAGACCAAAACACCTGAGAACCCCAATGACCCTAAGAGACCCTGTTTTAACAGCCTACACTCACCTTACCATGGATACCATCGGTCCTTTCACACCTGCTGTGGATGGATCCTCATTTATCCATGTTGTCACAGATCATGCTACCAGGCACATCACTGTTTGGCCCACAAAGGATAACACCAGCGCCGAAGTAGCGCTAGGATTTTTCCTAAGGGTTATTTGTGTTTTTGGAACCCCATCAGTCCTGAACACAGATAAAGCACAACAGTATGTGTCCAAATATTTCACATCTTTTTGTGATAAATTCGGCATCAAACATGTGACAGGGAGTGCACATTGGTCGAAATCACAAGGTCTATGTGAGTGTCAACATCAAACAATAGAATCTTCACTCAGAGCCTTTGTCTCCAAATCACAGAAACATTGGTCGACCTTCCTACAGGCTATAGCATTCAGCATAAACAACACTGTATGCAGCGTGCTAGGATACTCACCCAATCTTTTAGTATTTGGAAAACAAACACACCTCCCAACTGAGTCCTCCCTCTCATTGGTCCAACAAACTGAAGAGATCAAAGACAAGGAAAAATTGGTTACCGCCTTACTCAGTTTAAGAGATGACATCCAACTTCAGGCAGCTGAGAGCATGGTCAAACACCATAAAAAGATGAAAGCCAGACATGACGCCACTGCTTCTCCGTGCACCTACAACACAGGTCAGCTTTAGTATTTACACATACCTAACCTGTTGGTCAAACAAACGAGCAAAAAGCTGCAGCCCACCTATAGTGGACCATACATCATAATGAAAATGACTTCACCAGTAACTGCAAAATTAAAAAGGCTACAGGATGGTAAAGTATTGAAAAAATCAATACATGTATCTAGATTAAGGAGACCAATCACCAAGGCTAGCGCCAAGGCTGTGATCAAAAGACTGCAGTCTGGGCCAGTTAACACCTTGTATGACCCTGATCTAGATTCCACCCACATTGGTGAACCAGAATCCCCCGCAGTCAAAAAGAAAAGAGGACGACCTGCAAAGAAAGGACTTGTCACCTTTGCCCCTTCCCCAAAAAAGAAAACAAAGAAAAAGTCCACGAAAAAGAAATAGATTTTCAGAAAACACACAATTTTTCCCCCCCCCCAAACACCCACCTTAACCCCCCCCCCCACATTTACACATACCTCTCTACGTTTACCTCCAACCGGTGGCAGTTTTGGCCACGTGTTATTTCGTGCAATGATGTTTTTCCCCACAATTTTCTTTTTCTCATCATTTATCATTTTTATAATCCAAACCACATACCAATCACCTTTAACATCAAAATTTCTACACAAAACCCCAAAAGCCTTCTGGCTTATTTTTACTGATGGGACATTGTCAAGACTTTTATCTAGAGTTTGAGACTCAGACAGTCATATAATGATTGATTAAGGTTGGCACGCCACATAAATTACCCAAGGTCACAGCGTATTCTCGGTTCGTGGATCCTAATTTTAGGAACACGCATGCGCCGGTTTGTTACAAGCTCAGGGCTCCTCTATACCCTAAAGTATTACCAAATGACTGCCTATTGTAGGAGAGCAGCACCTAGACATCCTGATCCGTGTTTATGCCTCTGTTTACCATCAGTACTGGAATGTTTGGTGAGACCCTCAATCAAATAATTCAGCACAGTTCCCTGCTGTGTTATCACAACAGGAACAAAGTGCACCCCGGCAGGCTGACTAATCTCAGCAGCACAACCATCAACCCCTCCTTCCATAACTACAATATTCAGGCCTCGTGCCATATATGGGTGAGACATACCTCATCGGGAGGCATGTAATGAGGAATTAGCCAACCTCATGAAGTGCTTATAAGCCTCACACCACCCCCACCTTAACCACTCTTATCAAATACACCAAACTCACCACATCCAGCCGCTATGGAGCAAGCATCCGGAGACCACAGGACCCAAGTGTCGGGACTGCCATGCAACAAGCCAGGTAGGATCGGTCTTATGTGTCCATTAGTAGCGTCATCAATCGTTCTAGCATGACAATGATGGAATCTACCATCATGTTGCCCAGATACCCATTACATGCCAATGGTAGTTTGCACCCAGAGTGCTTTGTAAAATGCAATAGTTGAATTTGCAGTCCTTTTTCAAAACCATGTATGGCAGCCTGATTTTTCACAACCTTAGTTATCAACCTCTTGACAAAACCCCCCATCAGCCCATTCATCTATCTTAGTCTAACAACAAACCTATCAAACCTTTTCTTATTATTCACAACAGCCTTAGAGCCCCAGAGGTTAGACATGGAGCCAACTCAGGGTGGACCATCCACAGTCTTTTAGGCCCAAACGGCATCAAAAGTAAGGCCATGGATCTGTTCGAGATCAGAATAACTATCATGGAGCACAAAGACATGATCAAACATATATCCAGCGAAGACTTAGGTGTATACCTAAACAACAAAACAGTTTAAAAAGAGCTCACCCTACAAGACCCAATTGTATTATCGGCCACCAAGGCCATGAAATTCGATCTATGCAAAGATTTCCCCACAGTCCCATTGTGGGACAGATTCAGTGAGGAAACATCAAGCTATATAGCACTCCTATGTGCCAGAACTCTGATTACCTCAGAGAAACCACTTAAAGAGCTTCCAAGATTTGAAACAGGTATTGGCAGATACAATGTCATAATCCAATCAACAAATCTTCAGACCCAGATGGCAGCGTTTGAGATGGCTAGATACTCCCACTTATACAGTTAAAAGCTATCAACCCTGAATTGACCCATTTCCCCCCCCCCCCCCCTACACATTTACGACGTGAAAAATCAATTACTTTCCTTCAATTCCTTTTTTTTTTTTTTTTTCTCTTCTCACTACATTTTTTTTTACATGACTAAGATGGAGACATCCTTGCTGGTTAAGATATCAGCCTAGCAACCTGATAACCTTTTAAATAACACGTCCCAAAGCGCCACATTCACACCGCACACAACCAAGCGACCCCCCCCCCAAATGTATAGGACACCCACCGCCCAATCTACACAAACATATCTCACACAAAGCCAACTCCCCAACCCAAAACCCTGAAAAGACCCACCTCACCCCGGACAACAGTCCTATCTCAGTCTCATATGATCCATTTCTCATAAGCTTATCTAAATTTCTATTTTTAGGATGGCAGCCTCCTTGGCAGCACTCTTCCTAATTATGTGCGCCCAGACCCAACAGTCAGGAGCACAGGATTTTGTAACCAAAGAAGAGACCATCTTCAGGCCAAACTATGGTGTTTTATTCACTAAAATACCCCAGAAAATGATCTCAGGATACATGGATTACCCATTAGTTTTCGCTTTAGACCTATCTTTTAATCAATCCTTGCAGCGACTGGACAAATTAACCTCCCTAGTCAGCAAAAATGCCCCAAATTTTATCTTGGAAACCGCCCAAACTTTAGACCTAATTTGGCAAATCTCTACCAAAAATCTCAAAAATCTTTAGCCCTGTTAATAAAATTTTTGGAACATCCCCAAACCAGAACACTAAGAGGCGCCCCAGGACAGATCATAGGTGATATTTTAAGAGCATCAATTGGCTTGAGCACGCAACCTGAAGTAGACTTGTTGAATTCCGAAATGTCCGACTTAGAGAAAACCCTAGCCACTAAAATGCACATGGTAGAATTAGCCACACATTTTCTCTATCCTGCGCCCAAAACTTTACTCTAGAACCCATTGCCAAAGTGCCCGTCAATTTGCCACTATGGTGGCATTTTGGTAACCCGCCAAACAACATATCAGGAGTAACCATTGCAACCACCCCAACCCATCTAGACCTACCAAATTTTCAACGCCTGAAGCGCCTTCACAACCAAAAATTCCTACCCCTATTCAAAGACATTTTCAACTTAAAAGGCGCTGCCACCAAAATTCATGATAAATCATCTATCCTGAGCACCAACTCACTCATACATCTAGGATATCACCTGGAGTTTTCCCCTTGGTTACACCTGTTGTCGCCAGCCATCGCCATCTTGTGCTGCCTGATCACGTGTCGTGTACACATGCGCGTGGTATACTTAGCCCAATTAATGACCATTCACAGTCGAGCAACGATGGCTGACGCAGCATCTTGGAACAAGCTTAAAGAAATGATCAAGAACACCAACCAAAATTGGCCTACGCGGACCACACCCCAGGAGATCACTACACCTGACTGGATTCAGATGCCAGGAAGGTATGATTCCATGATTGCCTTCCTAGGCATCATCCTCAGCTTGCTATTCATCAAAGCGGCGGGGAGACGCTGTCTTAGGCATTGGCCCTACAGCAGACAGGACCCCGCCCCCGGCACCCCAAGATTCGTGCTGAAGATACACTCTGGAGGGCACACATATGCCTTTCCAGTGGGATTAATGGTGTATGGAAGGAACCTTTGGCCAGCATCCATCTTGGCACCCAAACTAGCACCACCCAGGTTAACATTCCCCTAGCCCGTCATCTTGATGCGCATTGGAAGTCAGACGTCGGAATGATCATTGGTGGAAGACTGAGGACGGTGAGGCTGGAGAGATACCCCAGTTGACCTTTGTTCTGGCGCATCCCCCTCACAATCATCCTCAGATCCAGACCCCACACGGTCACCCTGGCCATTATACAGGAAAACCAGCCTGACTTCCAACTCACACCAAGTGAATATGAACTATCGGCCAGCTACAAGCCAGTGCCACCTTTGACACGGAGAAAAGACCTACTCAGGCGGGAAGCCCCAAAAGCCTCCACCAGTGGGACAACTCCAGCAGAGATGGCCCTGCTACAACTCAGAGAAACCCAACCACCCAAGGACCTATACTTATTCGACCCTACACTGGCTGAGAGGGCCATTGACACCATGGATGGTAGGTTTTTAAATTTTAAACCATTAGTTTCGGCTGATGTGGGGATCGTTGAGAACGCTCAGCATCCTCAGCGACCTCCATCGGCCACCCCCCGAGGTTCCTCCCATAATGGACTCTCCCCAGCGCCCACAGGCCCGGTGACAACACTGGACGGTACCACCACCCTTATGTGGGGATGGCAGGTGCTGAACAGCGCTACATAGCAGACCGGATAGCCCTGAGACGCTGATGTGGGGATCCCCCTCCTATCCGGCGAGATCCCCGAGACCCCCCAAGGACCCCCCATAGGGCCCCATCCCGACCTAATACCTAAAACCATGCCCACAAATCGCAATATCCCGCCGTTGTTTCACTTTGCACCTCACTAGATCTTATCAATGACGACGCAAAACCGTTCCACAACCCACAGACGCAGTCATAACGTCTGCACAAAATTTTCGCGCCAGTCGCGACCCGGCGTCGCCATTTTTAAAGGGCTCTGTGATATGCAAATGTTGGTTGGTTTCGGTCACATGATTGTTCCAACTTGATACATTGGCTGAAAACAACAACATCAACACGTGCAAACAACTTGAGCATCATGATAAAAAGGATTACTCACGTCTTTTCTAAAAACCGTTCACTGCCGGCACCTGAGGCGCCAGCAGTAGGTAGGTGACCTGATGAATCCTACAAGGAAACAAATCCAAAATTAAATTACCAAAAATTCGAAACAAATTTTCTAATTCAAAATTTTCCAAAATAAAATTTACACGACAACTTATTCAAAATTACTTACGTCCCATCCTCGTTGATAAATACAGTAATCAACAACGCACGACCATCCGGAAAATGGAGAACGCCTTGGATGATCTCCATCTTGCGTAACTACTGATAAGATAGCCGGCACCCATATCTTATATAGGGCCAAGGCTATAGGCATCAAAACTCAAAATTTATTTCAAATTCGCGACCCCCACCCTCAAAATTCAGCTAGCATACCGTATGCCAGAATGCCAAAACTCAAACCTTTTTCAAGACCTTTCAACCACCTTCATGAAACTTTAGGCCACTATTCGAAATATTTTTCAGGATTTTTATCTGAATAATCAGGTTCAGCACGGTGAAGCGACAGCTCGGTACCGCCACCCAGCGTGATACAAATTAACCAACTAAGCTTGCTTAGTTACACTTACCGCGTTCTATTCTTACAATCAAATTGAGCTCTGTCAAGTTAATATTATGTGTCAAACAGCAGAAATTTATAGCACTTATTGGTTACCCTGTATTGACAAGGCCACCAGCTGACCCAAGCAGGATTTTACACCTCTGTTAATGGTTTGTTTTCACGGCTCTTTTCCCTACAGACCCCTCCTCTGGAGACCTGGCAGCCCCTCCATCCGTCGGCCCTCCAGCCCTGGAGACAGACGAGCCGGGGCAATCATCGTCAAGGAAGGCGACAGGAGGAAGAGGCAGGAGGGAAGAGGTCAGGCAAAATCCAACCCCACCAGCCGCGGACACCGAGCCCCAACAGCAACCTCCACCAGCCAGTGGAGGGAGCCAGCTAGAAAGCCCCATCTAACACCCAGGGGAACCTATGTGTCGGCAGCCTGTAGGCCTGGCACACCCATGCCCCCAACCTACAGGCACAACAACAACTATTGCCGCCACATCAATGGGCAAGTATCTGCTGCCAAACTTTGCATACCATGTTACCATCAACCAAATGGGTTCCTGTGCCCTTGTGCTTATGACAACAAACCTAGGCCAAGCGGCAACAGACAGAGATCCCCGCCGAGAACCATGTGGAAACCCATGCCAGCTCGACCTACCCCTACCACAGAGACAGATACCACCTCAGAGGACGGATCAGATGTGGCCACAGCTGGTGACTTAGCATCAGTATACCTAGACTTTTCCGACATTACCATCTCAAAATTCAGGCCCGTCAGATCCAGGACCCATCGTAAGGCTGAAGGCAGGTTCAAGAATTTCAACATCAAAGAACATCAGAACCTACCTCCAAACAGCATTCACCCTAATCGACATTTCAGAACACACAAATAGACATTTCACAGATTCAATTTTTGTACTACCTAGCCATTGAGATACAATTGTAAACAACCCCCCATGCCTATACGTATTAGTTGTTCTCTGAGAATGTAAAATTTTTTTTTCTCTCAGCATGTCAAATCCTTTCACTGGATTCTTTAAAAAGCCTGTTTTCTTTAGGCCAAATGTATATATTAACTTAAGATTCTTTCTTTTGATGAACATTATAAGACTAAAACCAAAATGGCCTTCTGGTTTACCTCTAGGCGCTATAAAGTTCATCCCCTTCACCATTGTTTTTCAAGCTCAACTATGATATGTATTTATGAGTTTTAGCCAATTAGTTATCCATAATCAACAAATTGTATACATCCAATTTTTGTATATTCCCTTGAAAATTACCATGTTTCTAGTCAAGAATAACACTGAATACCACCTCGACTTATACCTCATACCCGACTGTGTAGCAGACGCTACGCAAATTCAGCTATGAGCCTTGGAAATGTGGAGCAAAATATTCATCACCCTCGTGTTGATTGTTGACCCCACAATACCAAGAATCACCAAACTTGGTTAATTTTTTTTCAGATATATTTCATTGCGTATCATTGTTTAAAACCAACATGTTATCAAATTAGAAATTTTTTCTTTTAATTTTTCCACGATAACATACCGGTACACATATACCTTAAGCATCGTACTTATCCCGACATTTAAAACCTGTATGTATACATTAAGTCACTTGATCCACACAAAAACTTTATTTTTGTAATTCCATAAAGGAACCTTTTTTTTATACTGCAAATAATGTCAAACCAATCAGGTTCTTCACAAAACCCTGTATTTGTATCATAATACCCATAATTGTCAATGGACTCGGCAAAGCCTTATTTTCCTGCTTATTTTTCTCCCTTTACACTCGTGCAGAGACGAGTAGGAATGTGGGGATTTGTCAATAGACCATTCTGGGTATTATTATTATTTTTCGTATTTACTAATTTCTTCGCCATATAAAACCCAAGCTCTGCTCACGACCCATACTCAATAATCTCCTGCATTCCTCAATAGGAACCAGGATCCTTTAGTCACCACAAACACATTTCCTCCATGAGGCTCTGTGACATAATGTAGACGGATGTAATAACATTCCAATCATATCTACACCCACACAGCCCCGCTGGAGGATGTGGGATCCACCTGTGGTGCCATATTTGGAATGAGAGAATATTTCACAATCTCCTGTCAATCCTCATCAATATGATTAACACACAGGTGGCAATCTCTCCCTATGACAAGTGTCCCTATTTTATTGAGCCACGTGTATAGAATATTTCACAACACTGCGAGCTGCTCAAGTCCTTCATATAAAAGGCAGCTTGAGCAGCTCCCAATCATCTCTCCCAACTTACACCTTACACCTATACCTAGAACCTACGACAGGTTGAGCTATAGGATCGGAGGCAGAGCTTAGATCTTGGCGAGTGTTATCATCGTTATCACCTTTATGAAACACTCATGTCAGCTATGCAATAAAAGGATCAACTGAACTTCCCTGGATTCCGTGTACATTCACTTTACCACATGTAACCGTCCGTTGACAATACATTCCTGGGGGTACATAAGCGGTACTTTTGGCTAGAGTCTGTATTAGTTTGGTCGATCAGGGAACACGCCTTGTCCACTGGACTGTCCAGACTAGCCAATCACATGATGTGAAAAAGGGAAGGGCACCTTTTGAGATGAATTCAGTGTGCGTTTTTCATGTGGCCTGCACCATAAATACACTGTTTTGTGGTAAAGTGGGTCTAGTCTAGGGAAGCAGGGGCACAGTGTTTAAGAATAACCATTGACCTGCAAGTAATGTTTGCTGACCACCCTGTTATATAGCAGCAGCCTAAGTGTAAGGGGGCTTCCATTAAGTATGTACACACCCAGAGGTTAGGGGGTCTTGGCAAGTGTGGACAAATGTGTACATGAGATCTAGGGGGATTTTGGGTATAATGTTTATGTATGCATTGATGAATTCTTATTGAGGCAAATGAGGGCTGTAAAAATGGGGAATCATTGCTAAAATAGTTGAAGCAGAGAGAGGGGTATCAATAACGAATCAACCATATTTAAATATTAATAAAAGAGGGGGGGTGTTATCCCCCATTTTCCCAACAAATATTCATATAAATTAACAACTATTTATGTTAAGCTAATCCCAAAATGAAGCTTCGGCTCACTAGGATACTGCGGAATAAACTCAATCAGTCCTTAGTGGGGGTTCATAACCACTCAGGGCTTATAGTTGGGACAGGAAGGTAGGTAGTAAAACAAAAAGTGTCAGTAGAAACAGTTATAGACATTCACAATTACATGACTCATATCACATGTCGTAATTTACTTGATCATCTTTCAGGGTCATTATTAGGATCTAACGTTTAAAATTCATCCATGTATTCACTATATGTCAAATGGACTCTCATAGGATAAATTTAACCAAATTAGCTTTGTGTTCTGTGTTCTTAGTCATTAAAGGAAAGTTGATGATAAACAACTATTTATCCTGGAGTATATCTTGCCTCATCATCACATTATATAGGGCCTCTTATAATATTCTAAACATACCTCAAAGTTGTAGCAGATTTCATAATCTCCCAGCGTCTAGAGCCTGAGTACAGATTGAAAGAAAACAAGAAGTGTCTAGCAAATAAAAATCCACCAAGGGCCCTAAATAATTGATTTGTTTCAGAATAAAGGATTCTCACTCTTAAATAGTTCTTGTAATCATTTAGTGCATCATATGCAGTCTATACAAAAAGTCCCACCACAGGCCATTCCATCCTGCACATATTATTGATCTGCAGGCCTCGCCTGATTTTGGCAGGAATGGATTCATCAAATCAAAAATTTAGCCCAATGCCCAAAGATGACAGTGATACATTCGGTCCCACAGTTTATTCAACTCTGCAGGCGTAGCAGTAATTTTGACAACAATGGCCTCGGTCCCACAAATTTTCAAATTAACTTTGTATGTGCATGAAGACGGAGGGAATGGGGGGGGGGTTAGTTTGGCAATTGAGTATGTACTGAGGGGTTGTGGGTCTCCTCCATGAATAGATAATGCAACAGGGTGGGTGGGGGTCAACTTTCCGTGAAAAAATGCATACATACTTTAGGGAAGCCCCCACTTTAAAATGTAGAATATAGGTATGTAATGGCTTTATAAACACATGCATCGTGAAAACAGAAAATCACCTAGATTAGCTCAAACACCAGCTTTAAAGGCCAGGACAGAAAATTACCACTGGCATACTGTCAGCGTCCACATGGTTTTGACACTCACCTAAAATTTCCACATCTCTTTTTCTCATCATCTAAAACTAGTTCTATAAGATCTGCCTGTAGTAAAGGTGGATCCCCATCTTTATCAGAGTCAACTGTATCCCCAAAGGGTATATTCTCCTTGTCAGTGTCACTGTCCTTGTCTGAATTCCTATCATCCTTATCGTCAAACAAAAAAATAGTCATTCAGAGGGTTGCGCGTTGTTGGCGATACATGACAGCGCTGGCAAGATTTGCACGAGTTATTGCAGTTATAGCGTCACTTACAGCCTGTGACTCTGGTCTGCCATCTGCCATTTTTTCAATTTCATGTCAGTGTCCTATCCAAACTAATTCCATTAAAAATACTTCCAATAAAACATGTATTTTCAGCAAAATGTGATACTTGACAGTGCCAAAGCATCCCTTTCAAATCCATAAACAACATGAAGTCAAAATCAGGTGCTGAGCACTCAGCCAATCACCGTGTTGCATTCATACTACATGACCGCCATGGCAACAATTGTTTACACTCAGGATGGCGTGAAGGGAAGGCCAAATATCAAAGAAACCATGATAAAATTGTGTCCAGGAGAGGATGCAATTGGTGTCTGGTGACTGTAGTGGTAATCTGAAGGTAATATTGCTTCCCTAAATAACTCTCTAAATGCAATGTGAGGGATTTATTCAGGTTTACTGAGTCAGTGAAAATATATATATTGCCATTGCTGTGTTCCTATTGAATCACCAAGCCATTTATCTCTGTATACATTAGCATATATTTACTTCCTGCCTTAGACAGCTAATCCTTGTCCATGTAGCCTCTGTATCCCTGCTGTATTTATAAGCCTCATATAACATGCCCAACTGTGTAGGATATGTCTGCCTAATCCTGTCTCTAATCTGTCTGGGTAGGACACCAGGAGGAAAGATTCACATTACTGAAGGGACATATATATCATATTCAGTAAAGTTACTTTTACAGTAAAATGAATGGCAAGCCAACATACTTATGCCTTCCACTAAAACTAGTCAAATTGTCATCGTTGATAGCCTCTCAAACACCACGTATATTTGAAAGATATATTAAAAAATGGGCATTTCAAATTTATAATCACTGTACCCCAAGCAACTGGCATGTTTATCCACAGGTATTTGAATAAGCACCGGTCAGAAATAGTTGTTGGGGGTACAGTGATTATAAATTTGAAATGCCCATTTTTTAATATATCTTTCAAATATACATGGTGTTTGAGAGGCTATCATTGGGGCCAACATTGGGGCCAACATGTAGCCAACATTGGCCCAACATTGCATGTTGGTGACGTCAGCTTGTACTTGGACAGACAAAAATTGTCATCCCAAGGTCATAATTTGACGTCAGTCCAGCTGCAGCTTCCATTGGCTCAGCATTAGCCCAACATCCCTTTAGTAGCTTCTTCTTCTACTTCGCCTGGATGCCCATTGGGGACCCAGAAGGAATGGTAGGGTAGAGGCACCCTGAGTCGGACAGGCACCTAGTTGGACACCTTTTGGATTTAATTACATAATTAAATTGTCCACACATACAATTGTGTGAACAAAGGCTGTTTTTTGTTATGTTCTTATGATGAAGATTGGTAAATGAATGCAAAACCTGGTTTGATTTGTCAATCTCTTGTGTCTTTACCTTTATTTTCCTAAACTTCCTATACACAGCATTGGCAATATATATATTTTCACTGACTCAGTAAACCTGAATAAATCCCTCACATTACATTTAGGGAGTTATTTAGGGAAGCAATATTGCCTTCAGATTACCCCTACAGTCAAACACCAATTGCATCCTCTCCTGGACACAATTATATCATGGTTTCTTTGATATTTGGCCTTTATAAAAAAATGTTTACTCCTAGTCATGCATATCTAGTCTGACCTTGATTTAACCAATACTTAACAGTTAGATCTGATCGCTAATCTTTATAGCCATAGAAGTCATGTTCATCACAGTCTGCAAAATGCCTTTTTACTGTCATTCAAAATCAAACGTAACGAGCTTCCTGGAGAGGAATATTGTAATAGCCTAGATACCCTAGTGTTGTGTGTTATATGCCTTTGTAGAGATCGTTGAAAATATCTAAGATCACCGGGATTTGAACCCAGATCTCTGGCATGACATTCCAGCATGCTAACCATTACACCATGATCCCTTGCCTGATATTTCCACCTTCTAACTACACCTGGATCGGTATGATACACACTAGGGGAGAAGTGATTACCAGGTAACTGGCCCCTGAGGGTCAATCTACCAGGTACGGGGATTTCTGGTCCCCTTCACTCCTCCCAACCAGCATCAAGCATTCCTCCCAACCAGATCGGTTGGGCTTTATCAAGCAGTGTTGAGGCACTCCTGATTCCCAGTTGACCAACCAGTACATAGTACTGTCAGGGTCGAAGCATATCTGTATCATACCGGCCCAGGCACCGAGTTCCCCCGATCACCCTATTAAGTCGCGCGAGGACCGGCTCTGTGATCCTACCAGTGTAGAGGACGGTGAAAATATCTAGGATCACCGGGACTTGAACCCGGATCTCTGGCATGACATTCCAGCATGCTAACCATTACACCATGATCCCTTGCCTGATATTTCCACCTTCCAACTACACCTGGATCGGTATGATACACACCAGGGGAGAAGTGATTACGAGGTAACTGGCCCCTGAGGGTCAATCTACCAGGTTTGGGGATTTCTGGTCCCCTACCCCTTTATAGCATATTTCATATTTCACTCCATTGTGTCTGTATCAATGAGATAACATGGTCTCCAACTGTAGGGTCATGTCGGTCATGGACTGTCCGACTTGCGGTACAATTTGATGTTTTGAAAACAAGACATGTACAATTCATTTAGCCATATGTTTTGGAGATATTTATCAAAACCTCAGTGTATGAATTGATGGTCCAGTATCATGTATAAACTGGTGCAATAGGAAGTGGAATTCAAAAAAAAATATGAGTGAAAAAATCTGAGCATCAAAGATGGTCACCTTTTGGATGTCCAGGACCATTCGCAATGGGTGCCTTTACCATATAAACTAATGACTGCCATTTCTTTCTGCCTTTGTAGTTGCTTTGATCCTAATTTCTATATTTGAACATAATCTATTTTGTTTCTCCTGAGGACGTTTTAGGTATACCTGTATACCATGAAAGGTGATTATACCAATTATTTAACGAGGCAAAAGCCTGTATGGGGAAATATGTTAATGTAATTTATAGACAGTCCAGACCACTACTGGTGCAGACTCCTGTTAGAAGACATGACTCTATTCTCAGACCAATGCCTTACAAGAAGGAGTGTGATTTGTGAGTCTCCCACAAGATCAATATCCTGAATGGGAATATTATTTTCCTGCCTTTCTGGCCAACAAGGAGTCCCCTCAAGATGAATCAGTCAATTTGCTGGCATACTAATCAGGAATTGCATGGAACAGGTTTATCACTGATGTTTAATAATTTACAGCGACACATTGGCAATCTGATAAATTGATAAAGATTATAAGGCAACCTTCTGCTGTTATCTGGAGTCTTGCTATGTCTCATCGGGGTGTCGTTGTATCTATAACACTTCCAAATTATAATTCATACAACATACAAATAAAGAAATATCAACATTTTATTACTACAAGGCATGAGGAAGTAAAAGATAAACAATCCTGCTAAAACCATTGCAAATGGCTCCGCCATTCCCTGCACACTGAGCAGTTGGCTTTCGGAAAACATGATAAAAAGATTTGAATCTTCCAACAGTCCTTTTCTTTCTAAGCTGGAAGGTTTTCTGAATAACAACTTCCCAAAGACCAGTTTACTTCTATCATTTATAAATAGGTAGGTGAGAAGGCACCAAAATTTAGTGCTCTCATAACAAAGATGGAAAAACACTTAAACCATCAAGACATATTCTCCTGCAGTTAAAGTGAGATGTCTGAAAAGGTATAATTTGTACTTGTCACCATTAGGGTGTAAAGAGAAGGCAAAGCTTTTTCAGTTAAACAAAAATCTAAGAGCAGTCACTACCTTTTTGAAAGAATTGCAACGTTACACTTTTTGAAGCCTATAAATACACAAGCTGTGTGACTCTCTCCCATTTGTCAGAAGCCATTACAAACTTAACCAAACAGCATGGAAGATAGATGAGAAAATCAGGAAGTTATGTTGAGAAAACACAGACATTGTTGGTGCATAAGTGAAGTGGTGTTTGCAACATGACATCTCACTGTGTGCTTAGCACTTTACCTGAATAACTGATTTTCTAAGGATTTGTACATGTATGTGTCCTGAGGATTGTTTTCATGCAGTAAAAAAAAACAAAAACAGCATCCATGATAAGAGAAGGATGTATTATCTTCTTAGTATGAGCAAATGCCATTTCCCCCTTACAACTGATAAAACAAAAGAGAATAAGGCTCCGTTCAGTATTCTAAAACAGTCTTAGTGTAACAGTCATAGACACAGCATTAGGGGTAAGTATTGTCTTCGGTCTGTGATACAGCCTGACGCTTCTACATCAATACTACAGACATTACTTTCACTATTATTCTCAGTTTGAAGCAGATATAATCTTTGTCCTTTTACAGAGATGGACAGCTCTGTCTCTGTGTCATACTAGGGATACGTGTAGGATCAAGTTGTCATATAAGAAATATCACATGACTAGTGGCTATAGGGAGTAAGGATATCAAGCTCTTATTATGTATTCCAGTTATCACTGGTTTATTCAAGGTTTAGGCAGTATTTGTGTATAAGTTATACAAATGTCAATACACAGGTAATTCACACACAGTAAATATGATATAAGTATATAAGTAAGTGTTTCACTCCTATGTGGTTTAGTAATAATACACACTCATGATGAGTGTGTGTTAGTGAAGGATAATGACATGAGGCCGTAGGCCGAGTGTTATTAGCCTTTGCTAACACACATGAGTCAATAGAATAGTCAAATAATCAATAGAATACCAATAAATTCAAGTTGAAAACAAAAATTATCCCCCCTCCCCGGGACTCGATGCCAGCCATTGTGTGTACATACACCTCCTTGCCAGGCAGCGGACAGCGACAGCGGCTGTCTCAGCTAGCCTTGGCAGCGGCACACGGCGAGAAATAGTGTACATACATCTCATCGCCCGGCAGCAGACAGCTAGAGCACACACGGCGAAAAAAGATGCGTCTCGCTGTTATGTTTGTGTACAATACACCTCGTCGCCCGGCAGCAGACAGCGACCGCGCACACGGCGAAAAAAGATGCGCCCGGAGCGGGGCTCGAGCCGCGGACCCCTCACGGCTGAGCGCAACGCGCTAACCGCTAGGCCAAGGCGTCTCCTTCTCCTGTGGCAGTCTCGGCTTGGATTGATTTGAATGCGTCCTTTAGTTATGTATACACGATCAGTAGACACGCCTTGGCGCCCGGCTAGGCCTCCTTTGTTTGGTTTAGTTCTAGCCAACCACATTTCGTCAGTCCCTGTGGCGCAGTGCATAGGGAGTTGGATTTGGGATGTGAGACTGCAGGTTCGATCCCTACCCTGGCCTGGAATATTTCGTGGGTTTTAACATGTAACATATGACATGGAAGGACATGTAAGGTGTGCTGGTTATCCATGGATAACCGCACACCTTACAAAATTGATGTTACAGCCTACAGGGTGTGCAATATTGACAGATATGTGGATGGGAATAGCCACCAAAAAGCACTGTGTAACCCAGAAATTGTGGTAAAAAGGTTCTAGGTGGGTTCCCACACCCTAGCTCCTGGCCTGCTGATAGAGGGATGATATAAAATATGCAACTTTACCCTCTTGTAAATAGATGGAAGAAGATAACCTCTGGCCACAAGTGGGGTTTAGTCCTATACCTGTCTGACATAGTCTAACCTAGCAGAGTGTTCTTGTGCCAGATGCATAGCAGGCTCAGGAGAGCTGGACTGGAGATGTTGTCACTGAGGTGGTTTTCTGGATACTGCCTGAATGGAAGGAAGGGTTGGGCTTAAATAGCCAACCCTAGCATCCTTCCTCTAGACTAGCTGGAGCCAACAGCAACTGCCACTGCTATTGTCCATTAGTGCTGAGTCTTTCATGTCCATGGGGGTACATAGGGTGCCCCATCATCAGTGCAGTGCATGTCAGGAGGCAAACTCAGGTTCTGCTGCGCATGCACACAAGTTGCACTCTTGGTGGCCTACCTTCCTTAATAATGGGACTTTTGACACCGGATTAAGACCATGAGATGCGCCATGTCCGGGCTCATCCAGGCCATGTCCATTATCCAGGCCATGTTGTCCATGACATGGCGTAAATGCAGTCGGAAAATCGCAACACCATCAACTCTTTAGCCATTTGTTAGTGTTTGGTGTTCAGTGGCCTGTGACGGTTGTCTTGCTTGTTCTTAAATAATTATATCCACTATTGTTCATGATCAGTGGACCATGAGGTCGGACCTTTTGGTCCTTAAACAATTATATACACTATGGTTCATGGTCAGTGGACCATGAGGTCGGTTACTTTGGTCCTTTACATTATATATTTACATAGCTGCTGGTCAGTGGACCGTGAATGCTTATATGGAGTTATATGTATTAATGCCTCATTTTATATGCATTGATACAATCATATGTTACAGTTTATGGTATTATTAAAGTGTACATGATATATGTATGAATGGCTGGTGTGGAGGCAGGAGAAAATGAACCTGTTTCATAAGGCTAACATGAAATGATATCTTGTTCTTGCCTCTGTGATGTTATCAGTGTTAGACTACTATTTACTATTACTGATCGGCCATCTAATTACATGAGACAGATGTAGATAAAAACAAACTATTCAATATCCACAACAGTCCAACATAGGAATACTTAGTGCAAATGGAAAAATAGTGCTGCGCCCTCATGTAATTATCCTTTACTAACACACACGCGTCATGAATTATCCATTGATTACTTGTTCCATAACAGTTGAAGAAACAAAGGAAGTCGTGTGTGGACTGACTGCTTGAGAGGCATGGACACATGGTTTTATAGCACTAATAACTTCCCCACTCATTGTTTGTGTCTATTATGGATCATGTTAATTACATTGTTTGCTACCAACCACACAAGACACCAATCGCTATTCCAAGTATTAGTAGTGGGTACTTCCAGTATTTTTGTTGCAGTGGTATAATAGCACTTTCAGCTAATGCACACATGGTCCTTCTTGATTGTATGCCAACAGGAAGTAATTGCAGCACTCATATATGGATGGACTATTTGCCGTGTGGGGCATTTACGCTAAAGACTCATATTATATCATCAAATTAATAATACAATAACCATATGCATTAGGTATAAATAACTCATAGCTAAAGTTAGGATATACATGAATAGACAATAGACTACATATCGTTCTATGACACTGAAACCATCATGGCCATGTAAGCTGTCAACACAGGCTGAAGTATTGTAGGTTTCAGAAGGTTCAAATTAACACTGATTCAGCAGTCACTCAACAATTGTACTACACCAATATATTAGTTGGATAATGACAAATATCATTTGAGGCAGGCAAGGTAAACATAATGTAAAATTGTAACTTCTGGAGTCAACAGGTTGTCTGTCACAGGATAACCACAGGTTGTCACAGGATAACCAGTTGTCACCCAATAACCAGTTGCTGCTGCTCAGATTAATACAAAAATGGTTTTAAAGGGATTGAATTGCAGCTTAATTGACACAGACTACTATTACACTCATTGCAGCTATATGCTTACAGCTGATAATGTGATCGACATGACCATTTGCTTATCCTGAACAACATGCTCATGGAAAACGGGGTTATTGTCAACACCTTATCCTTGACACAGCCACGACAGCCTTGCCATGGTAAATCATCAGAAACAGACACAGAAAGTGTCAAGAGGAAATATTTTGGTATGAGGACCCATACTTGTTAAAACATTTATTTCATCTTTTTTATATTTTCAAAATATGGGGGCAACAGTCCCTTTGGTCGCACTCATTTTCATCTTCATGGTGCACATACAACACTCCACCTCACAGGATCGCATTTACAACCATGGGACTTTCTTTAAACCTAATTACGGTGTTTTATTCACCAAACTGTCTCAGACATTGCTATCTGAAAGTATGATCTATCCCCTAGTATTAATCACTCTGCTTACACTGACCAGTCACATGGAATTAAGATACCATGTGACCGAGACCATATTTAACCAAAGGTTCCAGCAGTTCTTCTCATACTGGCTCTCCAGTCAACACACTGAGTTCTTTGACCATCCATCATATACTGTATATACTACTTCGTGCTTAATCCATCCATTATTAAATAAAAAAGGCAACTATACAAAGGCTTTGAGACTTCATCTACATCTACTCCACTGTACATTGGTGGAAAATCCTTTAGAGGTGTCGCCATAAATGTACCATAGCGTCCAGTATAGAGTTAATACCATAGAGTTAACATAGGATTTGAATATGCAGTGGGGACCAAAGATTTAACATTGTGGTGAAACAATGTTATATGATGGGGGGTAAAATGGGACGACTGGCTTTGATCCTGAAACACAGGTACCATTAGGAGTGTTGCTACTGCTGCTGATGTCTTTGATCCTACAGGATGTAGCACAGATGGTTGTGAACAGAGTGTAACATGTAAACAGTGTGTAAACTGCTCATTTGTATATGGTGATATGAGTTTGTTTATTCTTTAATGCTGTGGTGCCGAGACTGTTATGTTGAGTACCTCCTTTCTTTGATCTTGAAACATATGGCACAGGTGGCGTGACAGTGTTTACCATGTTAATAGTGTCCTTTTTTACGTTGTGGTGGGAGAAATGTTATGATGTAGGTGCTAAAAGTTAACACTTTTTTTCTAATTCATTTTGCATACGGCAATGTGTGAACTTTAGTTTGTGCTTGAGAGTCTTTAGAGGCACCATGTGACCTAAATTCACAATTTATATAGCTTCCTTGATTTAACTGTTCTGCCCACTAGCGACTTGCTCATGTAACCCCAGAGGGTTGTCTGTAACCCTGTGCCCCACTTGTCTTCCTGCCAGTGAATCCAAGTGATGTGTGCTCAGGTGGACATGGGTGGACATGTCCTTGCCACCACTGTCCAGCTGCTCACCTAGTCCTGCAGAGTTAATAGGATCCTTTAACAGTTGGTCCAAAACCATGCCTGCTAACAATAATGCCTGGTTTGTCTGGCTGCTTGATCTTTGACCAGAAGGGATTATGTCCTGACCATTTTCAGCCACAGTGGGTTACTGGCTAGCTGATGACCCACTAATATCTTCAGTGAAGTGGGTGTAACCCATTTGTCCCAGTGCACACTTGAGGAGCATTGACTGTCCTAAAGTTATGTCAGCAGGCAGGAGTGTAGTCAAAACCTGCTGAAAATTCCAAGTCTTGCTTTTTCATTAAATTCAGACTTCTTTCCCTCAGTCAGTAAATTTGAAGGGGGCTTGCTTCCCTTCTTGGTTATCATCCCCTTGCTGACTTATGGTCAGGTGAGCCTCTCAAAGTTGCTGCTGCTGCCGACGTGCACTGGATGCTGAGTGAGTGAGTGGGCAGTGTGAGAGTGCACCCCCTGCACCCAGGTTTTACCCCTTTTCCCTGCCCTCCACGCCAGAGGGGGGAGGGGCTGCAGTTAGGCTGTGTTACTTATCTAAACTTTATCAACAACTTGCTGTCCCTTACTCTCTGCTTCCTCCTTTACTCACCTTACTCTTTTTACCTACCTACCTGCCTACCTACTTTAACCTAGTTTACCTTTAAATCTTAGTTAGGTCCCATCTGCTGTAGCAGAAAATAAACAACGGTGTGCATCAATAAGTCCCCTTGTTTATAGTTGTCATTTAAGCTTATACCCTACCTTTGTGTTAGTCGCACATGGAGTAAACACACAAGCAGTGAGTGTATGGAATGAGAGGTTAAACACCATGGAGGGTTTACTTACTCTCACATGGTTATGCTCCAGTATGCTACATGTAGCAGATGATATACAAACCTTACTCACCCCTTTGTTAAAGTCACTCTTATGTGATGTGGATGGATGTAAGCTTAATCCAGGCTAATGTAGATTTTTCTTGTGTAAGCTATCCTGGAAAAAGGATAGATTATGTCCTGACTGCAGGAGTGAGTGATGGAGTGCTGGGTATGGTGATGGCTGCTGGTAGAGGTTGTTTATCAGTAGCATTGGTGATGGAAGGTTTTTTTCCTCCTTCATATTTAGTACATAAACTAAGGAGTAAGTCTCCTAATTTCAAACACTCAACTTGGGCTGTAAAATATGAGGGAAACACAACTGTTGGTAGTTGGTATTTCCCTACATATATTATATGCAGATTACTCCCTGCCTCCTCCTTTACTCACAGCAAAAATGGATGCACATACAACACTTCGACTCACAGGACCACATTTACAACCATAGGACTTTCTTTAAATCTAATAACAGTATTTTATTCACCAAACTGTCTCAGACATTGCTATCTTCATAGATGAAAGAAACTTTGAAATGTGTGAAATGGACACTGACAGTTTCTATTTTGCATTGAGCATGAAAAGTCTAGAGGAAGCTTTCAAACTTGAGAGACAAAGAGATTTCTTCAGAGAGCATTATAAATGGTTGCCCTCAGAGTCATGTGACATCACTTATCACCGGGAAAGCTAGGTAGAATGTAAAACCCTGGGGTACACTTGGTCACACTGGCATTCGACAAGAGAACTCCAGGTCTTTTCAAAGTGGAGTGGGAAGGAGGCGAGATGAAGGCCTTAAATGCCAAATGTAACATAGGAAGTGGGAGAGTGGTCGAAAACAAAAAGAGCTTCAAAGGACTAATTCAAAAACAAAACTAATTAACAGTTGAAGACTACAAAAAAGGTTTTGCAAACCGAAAAAAACGTTATGGTGACCAACAAAGGCTTCAGAGTGGTAAACCATCAAGTCAGTACTTATTCGTACAACACACAGGGATTAAGTTATCAGTATATCAAAAGACGCGTGTATCAAGACGGTGTCAGCACTTTACCCTTGGACATTAAAAAAAATCTCTCCCTTTTCTCTTTTTTTCTGTTGCACACAGCGGAATCTTGTGTGTAAAAGTAACATTTTTTGTAAAATTTTCATAACATTTTGGTAAATTTGTAAAATTTTACAAAAATTTTGTACATTTTCGTAAAATACATGTAAAGGTCGAAACCATGTTTCAAGGTGAAATCTTGTGTGTTAAAAGTAGAATTTTTGTAACATTTAGGTAAATTTGTAAAACTGTTGTAACATTTTTGCTAAAATAAGATGAATCTTGTGTGTAAAAAGTAAAATTTTTGTAACATCTAGGTAAATTTTAGAATACCTAAATGTTGCCTTAGAGTTAACATTGGGGCAAAATATGCAGGAAGCGCCATAGACTTAACATTACAGAGAAGTGAAAATATGTTACGATTGAGTAGGACAAAGGTAGGAGGGGGGTTAAATCCGCCGACTAACTTTGATCCTGGAACATAGGTACCATTGGGTGTTCTGCTGTCTTTTGATTTTTTGGAGCATGTAGCACAAATGGTCATGAACAGTTTGTAACATGTAAACAGCGTGTACACTGCTAATTTGTACATGGTGATATGCAAAATGCAGAGGTTTAATTTTTCTTAATGGTGTGGCAAAGAGAGTATTATCATGAGTGAGTGAAATCTAACAGATTTACGCCTGGTCAGACGCATAGTTGGTCGGGGGGAGAGGAAAAAAAGGGGGGTTGTGGTAAAAGAATGTTATTGTAGGGGTCGGCGAAAACGTTTAGGGAAACCAGGTTTCGAACCCGGGACCTCTCAGTCTTCAGACGATTGCTCTACCACTGAGCTACTTCCCCGTACAACGTTCTCTGCCTTCCACCCACGCCTGGATCGGTGTGATACCGATAGGGAACATGTGACTACCCAGTGACCCGCCCCTGCGGGTCGGCCACCCGGGCACGAGGACTCACATAGTCATGTTCCCCTACACAGCCCCCAACCAGCTTCGACCATCGAATTAACCAGCACTGAGTCACACACAGTGTTCTGGATTTTCCTGTTCCCAGGAGCTACTGTATGTGCCACCTGTTTCCAAGTCTCCCAGTGCTAGCAGGTCGAAGCGCTTGCCGTATCACACCAGCCCAGGAACCGAGTTCTGTAGCCCCCCCTAACGCGGGTCAGGACTACTCGGTTTCCCTACCAATGTAGGGGTCGGCGAAAACGTTTAGGGAAACCGGGTTTCGAACCCGGGACCTCTCAGTCTTCAGACGATTGCTCTACCACTGAGCTACTCCCCCGTACAAGGTTCTCTGCCTTCCACCCACGCCTGGATCGGTGTGATACCGATAGGGAACATGTGACTACCCAGTGACCCGCCCCTGCGGGTCGGCCACCCGGGCACGAGGACTTACATAGTCATGTTCCCCTACATTATGATAAGTGGGACTAGAGGTAAGAATGAAATCCACACTCATCTTTTTCATCCTGGAGCACAAAATGGTATTGTCAGTCGATCCATTCCTGAATTATTTTTTGTTCATGAATTATGATGATGATCTAAAAGCTATTAGTGGGAGTGCTACTGTCTTTTTGACATTTCTGGAGCATGTAGCACAGATGGTCGTGAACAGGGTGTAACATGTAAACAGCATGTTAATGGTAAATGTGTAAATTGTACATTGTGATATGGGGCATTTATTTTTAAAGGTGGGGTGAAAAAAAGGGTTATTATGAGCCAGTAAAATCCAACACATTTTCCTTCTTTTGATCCTGTGTCATGCCTGGTCAGGCGCATGCCTGCTTTTACCACCCATCATGTGCATGAAGGGTGGTGAAAGCAAAAATCGGTTATTATACTTGTAAGCATGGACTAGTGTCCAGTGGTTGTCATTGTTTTGGGGGGTTCTGGTGGGACAATGTCATGATGAGTGAGACTAGAGGTAAGGATTAAATCCACACTTGTGTTTTGATCCTGGAGGACAGGTGGCAATGGCAGTGGTGTAGCATGCAAACAGGGTGGTGAGGAGTGGCCAATATCAGTTCTAAACACCCTTTTGTAAACGATTCAGTTTGGGACAAGGGGGGATAATGTAATTTTGTCCACCTGATATACAAAAGTGGGATCAATAAAAACTGAATTTCCACCCTTTGGACTTTTTTTATAGAAACAAAGTTTTCTGCCTTTTGCAAGTGAAAGAGATTGAAGACGCGCAGAATATGGCTTGACGTGTCATAATTTACATTACAACATTATGAGTAACGCCGATCTCCGCTACCTGCAGATTTTTACTTTTTGGGATCAGTTTTTTTATGGATGGACAAAAGGAGTGTTTGCCGTACTTTATCAAAGGTGCAACATTTTTTTTAAGGAAACACTGTTAAAATTTAAATTGGGAGGAATAAATGCGTCTGAAGGATGATGTCCAGGACAATACCGCCACAGTTTTTCTTGTTCTACACCACCCCTTGTATCTAAAATAAAAACCTCTATTTCTATTTTTGTGAGAAGTGGATAGGCTCAGAGGTAGTGAAGCAGGAGTCATGATCAGCAGAGCAGTGAGTGAACCTTGCACCATCAATGCTCACAGTGGCAACTCGATTGTCAGTTTAAGTGGGGGTATTAAATACTGTGGAAAAGGGCCTAACTAAGATTTGAAGGTAAACTAAGCTATAGTAGGTAGGTAGGTAAACTGTAGCCCCTTCCCTCTCTGGGATGTAGGGCAGGGGAAAAGAGTAAAACCTGGGTGCAGGGGGTGCCTCACACTGCCCACTCACTCAGTCTGCACCGCTTGTCGGCAGCAGCAGCAGCAACTTTGAGTAGCTCACCTCACCATGAGACAGCAAGGGGATGATAACCAAGAGGGGGAGCAAGCCCCCTTTAATTTCACTGACTGGGGGAAAGAAGTTGGTCTTAAGAATAAGTCCATGAATTTACTTAGAAAGCATGACCTGGATTCTGAGCAGGTTTTGACTACATTCCTGCCTGCTGATGTAGCAGCCCTTGACATAACAGTCAATGCTCCTCAAGTGTGCACTTGGACAACTGGGTAACACCCACTTCACTGAAGATACTAGTGGGTTAACAGCCGGCCAGGGACCCACTGTGCTTGAAAATGGACAGGACATAATCCCTTCTGGCCAAATATCAAGCAGCCAGATAAACCAGGCATTATTGGAAGCAGGCATGGTTCTGAACCAACTGTTAAAAGATCTGTCATACTAGTGATTGTGCATGATCAAGTTGTCATATGAGAATATCATATGACTAGTGGTTATAGAGAGTAAGAATATCAAGCTCTTATTAGTGTTACTCCAATTTTCACTGGTTTATTCAGCTTAGGCAGAAAATGGTATGTATCAGTAATACAAATGTTAATGTACAGGTTGATAATGGGTATACAATAGTGTTCCACTCCACCTGTGTAAGAATGATAACACACTGTCCAATATAGTTCTAGGTGGGTTCCCACAACCTAGCTCCTGGCCTGATGCTTAGAGGGATAATATTAATGTGTAACTTTACCCTCTGGTGGATGGGTGGTAGAAGATAGCCTCTGGCCACAAGTGGGATGTAGTACTATGCCTGTCTGGCATAGTCTAACCCAAAAGAGTGCAGAGGCATAGCAGGCTTGCAGGAGAGCTGGACTTGAGATGTTACTGCTGAGGTGGTTCTCTGGATTCTGATTTCTTGAGGTCCCCACCAGGGTATAAGTAGCCAATCCCTGGCTTGTCCCTCCAGACTGACTGGAGTCAGTGGCATCTGCCCCTGTCTCTGAATGTTGGTGTAGAGTCTTTCAGGTCCCTGTGGGCGCACAAAGGGCCCCTATAAGCCCAGCGTCGCCCCCATTGTCCTGGTCGCTTTGGCATGTTCAGACCCTCATAACTCAGTTGTTTATGTGTCTAGCGCTTCCAAGTTGCGCATGCCCAGAGGGGAACATGTCATTCTTTTATAAATGAATACTTTGTTAATATAGGACCAAAACTAGCAGAAAGGCATACAGATCCTTGGTCTTTCGATGGTATAACATGTGAAACAGATATGCCCGACCTTGAGGTTACCAGAGATGAAATTGCTCAATGTCTAAAGGATATTGATACTTCTAAGTCTTCCTGTCTCAACTATATACCCACTAATATATTTAAAGAAGCAGCACTGTCTATGATTGAAATGTTTGTAAAAATTATCAGATTATGTAGCGATACCGGTAAAATCCCCAATAGTTGGAAAATTGCTGTAGTCACCCCCCTACCCAAAGGAGGAGACCATACTAATGTATCAATCTATCATCCTATTAGTGTTCTTCCTGTACCAGGTAAAATATTAGAAAGGTTAATACATAATGCAATCTACATTTAACCACAAACTCTATATTAACTAAATGTCAATGAGGATATCAAAAGGATAAATCCACTACTGACTCCATAAGTTTCTTTGTCAATGATGTCCTGAAAAATCGTAATATTGGATATTTTACCTTAGCAGCTTTCATGGACATAAAAAAAGGCCTTCGATTCAGTAAACTATCAGATACTGTTAGAAAAATTAGAGCGTTACGGTATAAGGAGAAAAAACTTGGGATTAATAAGAAATTATCTTACAACGAGGAAACAATGTTCTATGGCTAACAATATAAAATCAGCTGAATGAGCTCTAACCTGTGGAGTACCTCAAGGCTCAATATTAGGTCCTCTCCTTTTCCTGTTGTACATAAATGACTGCATTGGAATTGATGATGAACATAAAACTATGTTGTATGCTGATGATAGTGCACTCTATGTATCTGGAGTGGATATCGATACACTGGAACGGTCCTTACAATTAGCATTACATAAGTTCATAATGAATTAACTATAAATGATGGTAAAACCAAGATTATGACTTTTTCTTCAGCCCAAACATTGAAAAAAAATATGTAAACCAAACATACAAGTCAATGGATCAGTACTATCTTGTGTTCACTCATATAAATACCTAGGAATCCTGATAGACCAGGAAATGACATTCAATCTACATGTGAAAGCATTAATGAAAAATGTATGTTTTTATTGTATAAACTTCGACATATGCTATCCCATGAGGTACTCTTAAGTGTATACAAAACCTATGAACTACCAATAATTGATTATGCTGATATCTTCTATGGTATCTCTAAGGGAACATTATAAGATGAACTCCAACGACTACAAAATAAATGTGTTAAGACCTGCCTAGGACTGAATGTATTAACCCCTACTGATAGGGTCCATCATATAGCAAGAAACATAAAAGTAATAGGTACTTTCAAGGATCTAATGAAAATTGATTTGTTGGATACTATTCCATGAGAAAAATGTCACGTATGAAATCTTACATATAATTGGTCACCAATAATCCTCTATGCAACATTACAAATGTTTAAATATACTCACTGTTATCTAAATATAAATGTATATGCCGCTATGTACCATATTTCAATGTCAAACTGATTTTCCTAATCATTACATTCTTTAATATATACTATGGGGAGGGGCATAATAATATTTTTTGATACGCCTCAACCCATGAACTAATTGGTCTATGACCCATAATAATTACCCTGTATATTCTTACATTCGTTTGTTAACTCATATGTTCTTATGATCAATAAAGTTTTAAAGTTGTTAAAAAAAAAAAAAAGCTCTTCACACCCCCCCTGCCCGGGCAGGTAACTCGCGCCCCTTTGTCTGTGGCGCACTCGGAGCTCAAAACAGTCTTGGTTGCATAACTTCCTTAATAATGGATGTTAAGCACACATTTTAGACTCATTCTGTCTGTCTTGTAATGGCAATTACATAACTGCTTTCATATTTGAGCTGGGCGGCTGTGGGGCAGCTCTAGAGCCGCCGGAAGTTCACAACGCCGTCACCTTTGTAATCAATTGTTCAGTCTTTGGTGCTCAGACACCCGTGACGGCGGTCTGCGTTGCTCAGCGGCCCTTGACGGTTGCTTGCAGTCACTCTAAACATATATATATATATATATCATTGTTCATGGTCAGTGGACCATGGGACCGTTTGCTGTGACCATCAGATAATTATATATACGATTATTCATGGTCAGTGGACCATGAGACCGTTTCCTTTGGCCTTATAACTTATAAATGTATATTCACATAGCTGGTGTTCAGTGGACCGTGGATGCTCATGTGGACATACAATGTATTAATGCCTTATATTTTCATGCATTGATACAATCATATGTTACAATTTATGGCATAATAAAATAGTACACGATAGATCCTACTTAGTCTGCAGCACTACGTGAGCAGCTGGAGAGTGGTGCCAAGTATCAAGTTCACTTTTTTCATACCATAAATTGTAACATATGATTGTATTAATGCATACAAAATGAGGCATTAATACATATAACTCCATATGAGTGTTCACAGTCCACTGACCACCAACTATGTGAATATATATATATATATATATATATATATATATATATATATATATATATATAATGTAAAGGACCAAAGCAACCGGTCCTATAGTCCCCTTTTCATGAACAATAGTGTATATAATTGTTTAAGGACATGCCAGACCACCGTTCAAGGCCACTGAACATCAAACACTAACAATAGGCTATAGAGTTGATGGTGTTGTGAACTTCTGGCGTCATTTACGCCGTGTCACAGATGTCATGGCCCAAATACCGGACAGGGCCGGATCCAACTGGACAAGGCGCATCTCATGATCTTAATCTGGTGTCATCATCATCATCATCATCATCATCATCATCATCATCATCATCATCATCATCATCATCATCATCATCATCATCATTATCATCATCATCATCATCATTACACATAGGAGAAGAACACTTACTTATACCCATATTATATTTACTGTGTGTGTGAATTACCTGTACATTGACATTCGTATTACTGATACATAAGTTCTGCCTAAACCTTGAATAAACCAGTGATAACTGGAATACATAAGAGCTTGATATTATTACTCACTATAGCCACTAGTCATATGATATTTCTTACATGACAACTTGATCATACACACATCCCTAGTATGACACAAGGACATGTCCACCCATGTCCAACTAAGGACACATCACTTGGATTTATTGGCAGCAAAACAAGTGGGGCAAAGGGTTACATGAACAAGTCGCCAGTGGACAGAACAGTTTAAACAATGGAACCCATATAAATCGTGAAATTAGGCCAAATTGTGCCTCTAAAGACCCTCAAGCACAAAGTACACATCGCAATTTACACATCGCGTATGCAATATGGATTAGAAAAAAAGTGTTAACTTTTAGCACCTACATCATAATATTTTCCCACCACAACGTAAAAAATAAATAACCAAAGGTATACTAGGTTAAAGTAGGTAAGTAGGTAGGTAAAATAGGGTAGGGTAGGGTGAGGTAGGGTAGGCTATGTGGTAGGGGGCACCCCTTAAATATTTTATGGGGGAAAGGCTGCATGCGCGCGTGTATAACATGTGCACACCCTATAATTATAAACCTACCTACCCTACCCTACCCAACCTACCTATTTACCTACCTACCTACCTACCTACCTACCAAACCACAACCCCTGTTTATTAAAATAAATGCTGCCTACCATTTACTGCTTACACTACAGACTTGGGACTTGGGTTTCTGCTGTGACTGACCACATGGTTGGTTTTGTATTTGTTTACATTTTTGTTGTGATCATGTGATCATCACATTATGTTATAGCATAAATTCGCATAAATTATCTCTCAGCCAATCAGAACTCAAGAAAGTAGGTCACATGTCCATACTAGGTCACTTCCAGTTTGTAAGTAGGTCAAATCAGTAGCTGTTCCTATGCGCTGAGTTTACCCTTATATACTACTGCTAAATATACATCATCCATGATTTATAAAATAAGGATAAAATCTTCTTAATGTAAGGGGATGTTATCTTCCTATTTCAATTGCCCAAACATCAGAGGATAAGGCCCCATTCAGTAATCTGAAACAGTTTTAGTGTGACTGTCATAGATTATACACAGCATTATTGGTAAGCATTGTCAGAGCTCTGTCGTACAATATGAAGTCAAGATCACAGAGATTACATTCACTTTTATTTGCTATCTGATCAGATATAATCTTTGTCTTTTCTGTTCACAGTGATGGACAGCCTGGTGTGTGTATGAATGGCTGGTATGGAAGCAAGAGGAAATAAACCTTTTTCATACAGCACAGATAAGGTGATACCTTGTCCTTGCCTGTTATCTGTTTGTGGCCATTCACTATTGCCAAGGCTCCACTAGACGGCACAGGGCGGCAGCGTTCCTCTGTGAAAGGCATTTGTGTACCCTTTCTCCTTGGCTCTGTGGTTTCACGTGAATGTCGCAGAAATTTTGCATCAATATTGCACAAAATTGCAGATGCGTAATAAGGGACTAAGCAGAAAGGGTACCCCAAAGTGTTTTGGAATGCTGCCGCCCTGTGTCGTCTAGTGGGGCTTGGGCTTATTACAGAGTAATACTCCAGACAGAGGTAGATAAGGACACAGTATGCAATATCCCTAGCAGTAAAACATGAAAATGTTTTGTTCAAAAGGAGAAAAATAGAGGATATGTATGTGAAGATAAGCCCTGTGTGACGGAACTTATTTGATTTGGTTTGTGATTGTTAGTCTTCTGTATGATTTAGATCTTTTCCCAAAACCATTTTTTTTTTTTTTTTTGGACTAGCTCATTGCGTTAATCAACTGTCAGGTTCATTTATGTAACGCTATAGAGCCGACCATTTTTATTTATATTTCAAACAGATACCAAACAGTTGAAGTAAATATAGACTCCACATAATCAGACATATGTCATTATGTACAATAACAGTAAGGAAGCAGGCAAGTGTATCAAATCAATCACATAGTATTTGTTGAGATGTATATCAATATGACACAAGAAACACAAAATACAATCAAATGATCATCAATGATATAATATTATATGATGGTAAAAATATGCTGATCACATAAATAATATTTGTAGCTTACTATATGTATTTTCTGTGTATATTGAGACGTGAAATGAGTAAGTTATTGTACTACTTACATGTAGTAAGGACATTTAACAGAGCTGAAAGTGCCCATGACTTGGCCAGAAGTGCACTTCTACAGTTATCTTAATCAACAACATTTTGTTCCTTAAAATATGCCTCAGCATATTCAATGGCAATTAAACCTAGGGCTGTCATGATCTATGATTTCTTATCTAAAAAAAAGCAGGACATGAGGCTTTTTCAGTCTGTACCTACTTCAGTCCAATTTAAACTATTCTTATACCTTTTGCAAAAGTTACATTCAACATGTTTTACTAAAAGGCTAAAAATAAAGCATCCATTTATCCTTCTCAATCCTGAAGGTATGATGTACTGTCTGTCATTTTAGACTGAATTCACTTACCATCTAGGAAAATCAATTTGCATTTGTTCCTGTATTTGTATGGCCTCTCACCTAGTGCAGGTAAACATTGACCAGGCTATAAATTACTATTCTATTCAGGTCAGATATGCAGCACAAATCGAGACTGGTCAGCATTCTAAACAGGCCAAATGCACAAATCAGATCAGATTATCCCGGTGGCAGGGGGCAAAGTGGTTCAGCCAGGTTGTTGACAGTGGCTTTAATTCCTGTCATGTAATGATATCCCTACTTAGAAATAAATACCGATCACCAGGGATGTATACTCTTAGTGTAGATATGTTTATCTCATTAGAAGTCCTGCTAAGAAGCCAACAATATCATGTTGTGGTACTGAAAAAACACCTTTAGTTACTCCCATGGCATGTCCCATGTCATTTAGCACTTACACTAACTTAATGAATACTGTGTGAGAGAAAGCCTCATTAGACTAATTACCTGTTTACCCAACTCTGTCTCTGAGACAAAGCAGAAGTCTAAGACATTCCTCTGTGTAAAATACATCTTACAAATGCAGACCACATTCAGGACATCCGTTATTTACTTGATACCCCTCTTTGTTTAGTAAATACTCTGCATAAATAAGTATATATAAGATTTCCCTGCTTCCCTACAAATATAAACTCACCAAATTAATGGCCAGTTGATTTCCATCCATATTCAGAGATAAATGTTGTAGAAACAAAGGAAGTTGTGTGTGGACAGACTACTTGAGAGGCATGGATATTTGGTTTTATAGCACTAAGAATGTCGCTGCGTAGTGCTTGTATCTATGATGGATCATGTTAATAACATTGTTTGCTACCAATCACACAAGACACCAATCAGTAATCCAAGTATTATCAATTGGTACTTCCAATATTTGACGTCAATGTTTGATGCAGTAGGTTAATAGCATGTTCAGCTAAATTTGTTGGACCTCCAATGCACACATGGTCCTTCCTGATTGCACGCCAACATTAAGTTATTGAAGTACGCATATATGGAAGGAATATTTGCTTGTGGGGCCTTTACACCAAATAATTGCACTTAGGCCACAGAAGTACAATAAATGCCATTGACTGTCACTGTTGTCAATGTTACACTTTATGGCTCTTCATGCCCGGGAGACTCTATCCTTATAAAGTGTTGTATCCAAGAGAGTCAGGCACAAAAAGGATTCATCCTATGGTGAAAGGCAAGAGCTGAAAGGCTTGGGATGAAAACATTTACACAGAAAAGATCCCTGAGGTGAAGATTCTTGTGCCACTGTTTTGCAGAAATAGGTTATTCACGAATGACTTATCAAGATAAGGAATAAAGGTGGTCTAAATTCTGTTCTGTAGCTCCGCAAAGCTAAACCCCCCCTCCCCCCAAACAAAAAAAAATAGGCCCAAACATAACTCAATGGATCTGCCCATATAATTCATATTACATCATCAAATCATCATTACAATAACTATGTGCATGAGGTGTTGTGAAGGTAAGGATATATACGTGCATAGGCAAAAGGTTGTTTCAATACCTAGGTGGAAATCTTTTTGGGTAAATTCTTGCCAATTTTTCTCAGCATGTGCAGGGGGTCAAAATCCAAGATGGCTGCCAAAATATTGGATTTTGACTCCCCACGTCATGGATCTTTACCCTGACAAAATTCTAATGGTCCCTACCCCCGCCTACATTGGGTACAAGGAATCCATTGGTGTCAGTGGTTTGTTGCTAGGACAAATGGTTGCCCAGCAACAGCACTTTTGCTTAGCAACAGACTGGTGACCTTGCCACGAAATGCATGTAATCAACCAGCAATCAGATACCTCAGAAAGCAGTGAATTCCAAAAGTATATCTAACCAACTAAACTGAAACAAGGAATCCATAGGTATCATTGGTTTATTGCTGAAGCTGGTAGTTGCCTAGCAACTGCAATTATGCATAGCAACAGGCTGGTAACCATGCCAGGAAAGGCATACATGTGACCAGCCATCAGATTCCTTGACTACAAGGTGAATTCAAATATGTCTAACCTCACTTAACATAAAACAAGGAATCCAATGGAATCATTGTATTTTTGCTAGAGCTGATGGTTGCCTAGGAACAACAATTCTGCATTGCAGCATACAGGATATCTTACCTGAAAACAAGGTATTTATATGTGGCTTGTCATCAGAATCAGAGAATGTGAACTAGCAGAGAGAATTCTAATACCTGAATCTACTAAAATGGCAAGAACAACAAGCAATTGGATTGCTAGAACTAACAATTTCCAATAGCATTACATTTACATATCAGCAGTTGGGTGACCTTCCTTGTGTAGGGGACCAGAAATCGTTGTGCCCGGTAGATTGCCCCTAAGGGGCCAGATACCTGGTAATCACTGCTCCCCTTGTGTGTATCATACTGATCCAGGTGTAGTTGGTAGGTGGAAATATCAGGCAAGGGATAGTGGTGTAATTGTTAGCATGCTGGAATGTTATGCCAGAGATACGGGTTCGAGTCCTGGTGATTCTAGATATTTTCACCGTTCTCTACACTTGGTTAAGTTGGTTATTAGCCTAACCATCAGAATACTGGAGGTTATTTCAAAACATCCTGGGATAGCAAACCCAGCGATCATAGGAATTATTCTACCTTATCCAAGAAGTACTGACTAGGCATAGGGGTAAGATTCCCCAAATAAAGGAATGGCTGTGGAGTCACTCTTCTTCACAAGAGTGCTTAAACCATCATTCCCCATCCCCATATGGGCTAAGAAATATATTAGATTACATCTGTAAATAACGTATCTTTAATGCAAATATTCAACCAGGATAAAATAAAAATATCTTACCTCAATAGAGAGAGACAGATGAAATTCCCCAAAGACAGAGTCTGGCTTGCAGTAAGAGGATACCAAAGGGAGTGGGGTAGGACTTCACTTCAAAACTTGAGAAGAAAGACTTACCTTAGAGTGGCCTTAACGCATGAGTAGGCATAAGGGCCCTCAAGGACTCTCAGTAAACATCCTCCCTCCCCTGTTTATGTATGCAGCAGGCTACTCACTCTTTCAATCAGGAGTGTTCCCTGTAAGTGCTTTTGTACTCAGGTGAAACCACTATGCAATTCTTTCACTAAGATCGCAGTGATCTTGGTGCTGGAAAAGGAATAGTGAAGTGATCCCAGGACTTACTGTTCCGGACAGGCCTGCAACCAGGTCTTATGATATGTGCCTACACTAAGATCGCTGGGGTTGCGATCCTAGGATGTTTTGAATTAAGCTCCTGGACTAGAAGCAGTAAATTCCAAAGATACTTAACCATGGATGCAGGTGTCAAGGAATTTATCAGTGTTTTTATTTTTGTTGCTAGGATTAGAAACTCTTTGCAACCATATTGTTGCATAGCAAAAAAACTTGAGAAGGACATGCAGATACCTATCAGACTGTTGGACTGTGGGATTAATTACAAGTCTTATGAAACTTAGAAGCAGTTATCAAGATACAAGAGATCCCTTAATGCTATCACTTTGCTGCTAGAATTAGAAATTTCTTGGCAATAGCTTTTTTCATTGCAACAAATTTGGGACTTTAACCAATAGCATTTTGCATAGCAACAAGCTGGAGGCTTTGTCTAATGCACCTAAATATAGGACTCTACACTGTTCCAAAGTAGTAACACGGCGGAGGTTCGGCGGGTCTACCTGCAGAATTTTCCGTCAACACCTCTTTGTCAGGCCAGTCTCCCTTACACTGAAGGTAGGTCTCTCTCCCAGGGAAACTATCTGATGTTGTATTGCCGGGTCCAGATCGTTCCTTACTGCATCACACCACACTGTCCTATTGATAACATGGTGTTAGGACTCAATCGTTTACCCAACCTCTTATCTGTGCAGCCTATTGTGTACCTTTCTAGCTCTTTGACGAGGCCTATGTGACTGGCAAAGGCATACTGAATATGGGCATTGAAATCCAATAATATGTAAATTCAATGAAGGATTACAGCTTACCTATCTATCCTTGCCTTAAAATAATGTTGGTAGGTTAATGCCTAACATGTTCCCCTCACATTCATCAATGTGTTATGCATGGATGGCTACATTTATATCCAAGAGATTATGGAGGGATACCTCCTCTCACCTCAGTGTCACAGGACAGGGCTTTTTTGGCGATACCAGAAACTTAAGACATACTATTATAAATCAGTGAATCGATTCAGTGCTAGGACTAAATGTGTTAATATATAAGCAGCACATTTGCATAGCAACAGACAGGTGAAAATTAGAGCAGTTATGATAATATCATAGGAGTTTTGTCCAGGCCGAAAATGGATTTAGCACCAAACCAATGACACCTATAGAGACCTTTTTATTCTGTTTACCGGTAGTGGGTTAGGAATTGTTGGAATTTTCTAGTCAATGAATCAGATAGCTGGTAACATGCATGCCTTTCCTGGCAAGGTTTCCTGTCGATTGCTATGCAGAAATGCTGTTGCTAGGCAATTACCAGCTTTTAGCAACAAACCATAGATGGCTTGTTTCTGTTTAGAGTGGTAGACACTATTAGAATTCGATGTTTTGGCCAGGGCATCTGTTTGCTGCTCAATTGTATGTATTTCCAGGCAAGGTCACCAGTCTGTTGCTATGATGAAGTACTGTTGGTAGGCAACCGTTCATCCTAGCAACAAACAAATGGATGGCACCAATGGATTCCTGGTACCCAGATTAGGGGGTAGGGACCATTACAATTTTGGTAGGGCCAAAATCCATGACCTGGGGAGGAAAAATCCAATATTTTGGCAGCCATCTTGGATTTTGACCCCCTGTGCATGCTCCAAAAAAATTGGCAACATGGAAATTTGGAATCAGCAGGATTTCTTGGCCTTAATGACCCATGTTGCCAAAAGTCTACCCAAAAAAAACTTCCACTTACATAACCCTATACACTAAAAGACTTCATATCATTCTACGGCACTGAAATTGCCATGGCTATGTAAACTGTCAACACAGGCTGAAGCATTGTGGGTTCAAGAAGGTTCAAATTAATACTGATTCAGCAGTCACCCAACAAGATATTAGTTGGATCATCATTGCAAAAACAATCTGCATTGTGTTTCTAACAGCATCATCCTGCTTACACCTGATGACACAGGCCGCAGGATTGGTCCCTTGATCAAATCACCCCCACCGCTAATGTTTTTTCTTATTGTCTCAGCCGAGAGGCTGTGTCTGTTAACTGATTAACTGTCAGCATCACTTTGCTAACATCAATAATACCACCTGATGTGGAAATAAGATAACAGAGAAAGAAAGTAAAATGGTAGATAAATAGCTTTAATACTATCCAAGCTGCACATTGAAGGCTAGTTTTACAGTACATTTCAAATACCACCACAGCACTAGTCAGTCTGATCCCCCATTTTGAAAAGAACATGGTTAGGATTGACTCAATGGATATTTTATCCAAAGGCCACCAATTGATGCAGACTGACAGTCCTCTAATTTACTGGTACATGCGATTCACAAGTTTATAGTCCTTGCCTTGTACTGAAAATAGTCATTTAGCTGTGTCTCATGGTGAAACCTAACATAGCAAAATCAGGTTCCCTATCCAATTCAATAATGCCTTGCCAACTAAATATAATTCAAAGTAAAGCACTCATTTCATTTTTGATACATACAGGTCTTCATATCTAACATATGATTTTCGGAACAGACAGATACTCAAGAGCAACAATATCAATGGCAGTTTTAACAGGTCCCTAGTTTTATGGTAGCACTGGTATTTTTTGTGTAGAATCCGTACTGTCATGTCACTGTTCTGAAAGCTATGAATGCAGTATGTGTTTGTTTGTCTTGACTTAATATCTAGAACCTTTTAAATACTGATACAAGCTGTATGACTTCACCCAGTATTCAGCATTCCGGATAGACTTGCCCATTGAGGTTGCAAGATGGATGGTGTACTTGGGAAGTCATGTTGAAAGTAACAGTCATTGTTAGCATATGAATGAAGTGGGACATGTTTCACTGTGTATATATGGAGACTGTTACATGATGGATGAATTTGCCAAAAATATTGTTGGGAATACCTTTTCCGGATGGCACAATGCTGTACACTATTCCCATGAAATTACTGTGTAGTTTATACTCATTGAGAGGCAGGTCATGCTTTCACTGGCTACAGAAATGAAGCTAGTTGAGGCATGAGCCTTTCAGAGGGATAAAAATGTAACACCATGAGCTACTCTTTATGACCAGAATACCATAGTAGATGACTTTTCTGTATATTGGGTAATCAACGCAACTCTCCATAATGTACCTTACTGATGTGTTTATCCACATGTCTTTTATAAGCACCAGTTTCAAATATGTGCTGATGATAGAATGACTAGGAATTTTTTATTCACATTTTTTTAAACATAGGCTGTTTCATATGCACTACACAGAGAGAAGAACACTGATCGCTTTGACACATACTGCACAGGTCACAATTTGTCTCCCACATGACATGTATGAAGGCATGTTAAATGAGGTTGATGCTCTCATATTTGGTTTGTCAACTCCACTTGACATGCGTAATAAAGACACGTCACATATTTCTGATCCATTCACCTGAGTGCTAGGTAATACTGTGAGACAATTATGTAAGGGTCAAGAGCAGTCAATAGCTATGTACCAATGGTTCAATCAAGGCAGGCCTATAAAAGAAGGCAGGGGATATCATAATCCCACAGGCCTGCAACACTAAGGCACTTTTTCCTATCTACAGAACTTCTACTTGACTGAGGACCTCTATGCAGTCCATAAGACAAGGGCATGGAGGTGCCTGGCAATGCCATCTGTCTCCATGTAATGAAGATACTGAGATTATAGACTGTAGGTTAGCATACAATCTTTTGGTATTTTCACTGACCCACACATAAGGTGTCTAACCAATCCAGTTGAAGAATTCAGGATTGTGGGTATCTATTTTGATATTTAATAACAAATGCAAATTTAACAATGAAATAGAATTCACTACCATTCATTGATAGTATTTACAGACCTTAGTGATCTATTCTTTATGAAAACAAAATGACACAGATACATCAACTGTCTCAACTGTTGGTAGTACCTCTTGGTAGTGATTAATCCTTATACCAAAATGGTTGTTTGCCCCATCTAGTGGAATATCCTAGAACAATTATGTATGTCAAACCATCACATGTCAAATGCCTTCGACATGACTGTGACCCTAGTCAACTAACAGATGACGTGGCATTTTTAGGCATGTCAAATCATATGAGGATTACTATGTGCTACAGTTGTCATGGTGACATATGTGCACATGTCCCAATGACATGTGCTCTCTGTGTCAAATCAAGTTGACATGGGTATACATGTCACTTTGTCAGGAAGACTTTTTTCAGTGTATGAAATGACAATTTGTTTTATTGGAATAGAGATGTATTAAGGTCTCCCATGTATTTTTACTGTATCAGAAGCTATGCTGAATGTGATTTATATCATGTCAGTAATCTGAAACATCCCTCTTGATACATATCCTCCACAGTTGGACACCCAATATGATACTATGATATACCATTTTATTATTCCATAAATTCTAACATATTATTGTATTAATCAAAGAATATCTATGAAATTAATACATAGGTTGGTTCTAAGAGCTATAAGAGCGCTCAAACTTTGTATAAGAGCGTTCATGCCCCACTGCACACCAGCCAGGTCAGTTACAACACACTTTATGACATCAAAGGCTCCGACCTAATGGTTCACTGCACAATATAATAAAAATGAGGGTCTCAGTGTGCGACCTCATGGTTCAGTGCACAAACTAATAAGTTGTAAGTGAATGCAACCGGCCGTCACGGGTGCCTGAGCACCGCTGACGCCGTCATGAGTGTCTGAGCACTCTAATAACTGAACAATGGGTTACATAAGCACGACGCCATAACCGTCCGGTCGCTCTAGCGTCGCTCCTGAGCAACCTAGGTCAAATATCAGTTATGGAAAGCCCATAATTAGACGGTCAAAATGAGCCCAAGATCAAGGTGTAACTCCCATTATTAAGGAAGTTACGCCAGGGAGACTGAATCGACCTCTGAGTGCACTACAGACAAACCAGCGCAAGTTACGCGCCTATCAAGCGGGCAGTTTAAACTTGGCATATTCAACTCCGCGCATGCGCAAAATGGCGGTTGTAACGGCGTAAACTTTTGAGATATGGGGGTTTGAAGTTAGACAACCAACCAAGACAATGGGGGACACAGCGGCGCCCATGGGGGTCCTTTGTGCACCCAGTGACACATGAAAGACTCCCCTCTAACAATTGCAGAGTTAGGCAGATGCCACTGGCCCCAGTCAGTCTGGAGTTGCTTTTCCAAGATTTGCTACAAATAGCCTGGCTGCACCTCCTAGAAATCAGAACACCAAGAACCACTCCAGAGGTAACATCTCCAGTCATCTCCTGCTACCTGCTATACCACTGCACTATGGTGAAACTATGCTAGACAGGCATTGGTTTCCATCATTAGTGGCCAGAGGGTATCTTCCTCAAGACATCCACCAGAGGGTAAAGTTATTCATTATTACATTATTCCTCTAAGCAGCAGGTCAGGAGCTAGGTGTGGGAACCCACCTAGAACTATGCTGGACATTGTATTATTATTACCTCACAGGTGGAGTGGAACAGAACATTATACTCTATGAACTATTGTATATTTACTGTATGTGCAAATTACCTACATACTAACTACTGTGTGATTGATATTTCTTACATGTTGCCTAAAGCTGAATAAACCAGTGATAACTGGAAATAACACTATTTATGAGAGCTTGATGTATTTACACTATATACCACTAGTCATATGATATTTCTCATATGACAACTTGATCATGCACAATTACTAGTATGACAATACAGACTCTACATAAACAAAGATTAGCTGTCTGAAGCAGGACAAAAATACACTTTTCAGAAGGGTTTCCTTTGAGAATAGACATATGAAACCCAGCTTGTAAGAAAGCTCACAGACACTTTGAAATGTGCCTTAAGGTGAAAGGAGGCAACAATTGCAGTCTGCTGTAATCAGAGAGGGCTCAACTGTCGTGCCCTGTGGTTTAACAATGTGCTTTCAAGATGCAGTAGGATGCTAAGGGTGCATTGGAGGGGCAAAATTACTCTAAAATCATTATAAAAATACATTAAGATAATTTTTGATGCACAATTATATGGTCTCATTTAATCTGTACTATTTTCGGTAGAAATAGCCCATATTTGGATGGTAGAATGAACATTTTTCATGAGAAATCAAGCAATATGCCTGTTCCTGGTTGCAATGGCAACCATCCCAATAATCAAAATTTGCAGTTTATTATGCTAATTTTCGGGGTTACTCACCGAAAACCTAAAAATGAAAACAGAAATGGAAAATTCCCTCTAGATAAAAATCTATGATAAAAATCACCATGTTGTTTTGTATTTTTTTATGCAAAAGGGTGATGTATTGTGTTTTTAGACATTTATATGTTTTATAATGTATTCAGAGCTTAATCATCAATTTCAGATATAAATAACGACCTATGTTGAAAGAGGGGTTATGACATACATGACGTATGTCATTTGAGGCAGACAGGGTGTCACAGAGATCAAGCAATTCACACATTAAAAGAGAGCCTTTCTACAGGGCTTTTGGTGGAGGCAGGTCAGAACTGATGCATGCAGCAGGAAATGCCTCATTGTTAGAGACCAGACGCTGGTATTGAAGTAAAGGGAAGGTGAATGGAAAGGTCAGTAAGCCTTCCTGTGTAGCTTCAATGAAGGAGCCTCATGACAATGCTGCCTTTGCTGTATTCAAGGTATTTATTTAATCTGATAGAACCTATGATATTCTAATGGAAACAGAAGGCTGATTTTGCTTTTGGTGATGTATTATGTGATGTGTGTGTTATGCGCCTTACAGGATAATTGGTATGTATAAGTTGGTGTATATAAAACCTTGCAGTTCAGACGAGTCAACATGTTTAAAAGAGTGATGGTATTAGAAAGATTGTTTATTCAGTGAAGAAAAATAGTGAAGCTTATGGTTAATCTTCCCAACAAAATAAATGTCACCCATTAAAGTTGATATGAAGTGTGATATTTTAAACCGTTCACCCTAAAAATTGATGCTCAAGGCTTAATATTCATTTGTTATGAACAAGAACACGATAACCTCCTGCACTACTCCATCACAGAATGTCTATTTTCAGGAGCCTCTAATTTAGTTTTACTGGGTAGAGTCTGATATAAAAGAAACTATGATTGATGCGAGTAGAGAAACTGAATAATTGATTAATGGATATCAGGCAAGAACTCTTACCACAGTGGTTGAAATGCACATTGTTATATTTTTCTCTGCAGGTCTTCAATGTTTTGTGTTGCAATAATTGAGTCATCAATAACCTGGTAAATATACTAAACTAATTGAAGGGGAAGTGTCGCTATAGCTAAACATATAAAAACTGACCAGCTGCTTGCTGCTTATCATAATAGGACCCGCCTATATGGGGGGATTCAACTTATGATGTATTGGGCCCTTTTTGGCTTCTGGGAGCTACAGAAAAATATTTAAAGCCCCATTCTTCTTTATTCTAATCATATTTGATAGAAAATATATAGGGGCTTAAAAAAAGGGCAAATTTGTTCAAGGTCATGTGTTATATGATATAGATATACTTACCCAATAAAAAAAAATAAATGCTTTGTAGGTGTGTATTGACCTACCACCTCACATCACTAGTCTGATTCTGGGCTAAAACCAGCCAAGATGTGGAAGATGTCTCTATCAGAGGCTCTTACTATGGCAGTATGACAGTACTTTTTTATCGTTTGGAAATGAACTGAAATCTGAGGACATTAGAAATAAATTCATAGAAAATTGTCTATTCATCACAGGCTGAAAATTTAAAGTATATCATAAAACTGAGATGACAGTAATTTATCCTATTCAAGCATATGAGACATTAATGTCAAAGATCATGTTACAATTATGCTTCAAAAATGAAAATTTGAGTTGAGGAGAGGTACTTTTCACTGCCTGTCCATCATTCACCATCCTTACTGCCGTAAAAATAACATATTAAGACATCAAAATGCTGATGTTTGAATTGACCAATGAGAGCGCTGGTGGGCATCAATAGGCTGTTGACACCTGGACCATAAAAGTATTATCTCTCTAGATTTGATAGAAACTTTTATGGTGTTCTACAAGATATAGATACCAAATAAAGACACTCATTGCGTATGGTAAAATGTGTTTATGCACTATGCAAATGCATATGATATAGGTCTTCTTTACAAACACTTTAAAATACACAGGTCTGGGGGTTGTTTTAGAGCCATTGGCATTTTCTCCAGGAAAAAAATGCTAAAATTGTCCAAAGATAACATTTGTGTTATCGCCTTACATGAACCCTCTGTTACAGAAGTGTGCCTGCATTTTATTAACATTGCATCAACATCAGTATTTCTCTGGAATCCTGTGTAAATAGACCTACATATGTCAGAGGTCATTTCTGGTGTCAATGATGGGTCGATAATAAATGACCCATTATGGCCACGATTTTCGAAAATATTTGTCAACAAGGTTCTGCTACTTGAAACCAGTAGATAGTGAATGTTTTCATGCATAGAACACTTTACAGTGTGCAAAGGAGACCACAATCATGATATTTAGGGAAAATCACTGGTGCCGGTAGCTACTGAAGGGGAACACCTCGTAGCTGATGTGAATGACTATATTAATGATTATTTTGGCCAGCTTAATTAATTATTCTTCTAAATAGGGCCTAATCAGAAATCAACAATTTTTTTAATTGTATGTTTCCAGGTCCTCACTGTGCTTAGTTGTTAGGCCTATGATTTGTAATGGTCAGTTTGTTTATCATTTCTCCTGTGGTCTCAATAGACTAATTTGTTGGATTTTGGCAGGGCAACACTAGAAACTGTAGAGTTGGCATAAATGGAGAAGTTATATACAATAAACATAAATACCGGCACCCCCCACTCTGTCACAATAAGCCACACTGACGTTAATACAACATCATAAGACTTTGTGCAAACACTCACATTAATAGCACCTCATCAGAAGTTGATCCACAACAAGTCTTTTAACCTTGTTTCATTAGATTATTATAAAAAAAAAAGTATAATTCTATTGAGGGTACAGAAGCTGGAGAATTAGTTACAAAGGCCCTAGAGTGAGCTACAGAGGTTCAGGTGAGCTATAAAGACAGGAAAATGAGTTACGTTAATAAAATGCACCATCTCCAACTTAATCCTGTTTTCTGGACTGATATTAACGTCAGTTACCTCATGTAATGTGAGTACATCCACATCAGTTACCATTCTGTAACACTTTTTTTTGCCTTTAATAATTTCTCGCCATTTTTGTATAGTAAAATATTGTCGTCAGTCCTGTTTTGTAAAAATTTCAGGCAAAATGGGAAGGTGATATTGACAGTCATGAGTTCTGAAACAACCCCCTGCATCAGTTATATCAGAAGTTCATCTGGTTTGATCAGTACAATATCGTTGATGATATCAATTAGTTACCTAATTTTAAATGTTGAATGCATTAGTTAGAAGTATGCAGCTTCTGCTACATATATGAGTATATGTATATGTAGGTCAATATTATATATAATAGGAAATCTAAATTTGTGTTCTCTTTGAAAACATAATTTGTATCCAATAAAGGAATCAACAACATCCATTATTACCAGGCCTTTCTGACAGGAACTTCATAGGTCAGTAAAAAGGATATTATCCATGTGACACAATGATCAAAGGTGGTGAGTTGACTCATAATGTCCTACGGTGAAAGCAGTTGTAGTTAAACATTATAAGGAACGGGCGTACTAAGTGCTAAGGCGGAGGGGTTTAGTTTCACTTGTACAGTCCAGGCTGTATGTTGAAGGAAACACGTGGAACAGCTAAGTGCTTTGTTTAACCTTAGCTCTTAGATCAAGCCCAAAATTAAAACTTATTGCCGTTGGGGAGCTCCCCAGTGTTTCTTATGTTTTTAGTCAACCACTCTGCTATCCAGTTTTCACTACATACTGTGTCAGAAACAGTATGGAACTCCAAACACATCTGTTTGTGATTCCTGCTAAATTATGGTACTTTCTTTCATTATGAAGTTCATAGCAGAAGCTCTTTTCTTAATGTTATGAGCCGACCGAGTTGATTAGAAATCAATGGACACAATAAATCCTTTAAGTCATGGTAGTTCAGCTTATTCTAAGCTTGACCTACACTATGTTAGATATACACTGGGTCCATTTAGAGGTATGACAGCCGTACCCAGAAGGGAAACATTATTCAACTGTCTGACTGTCACAGTAAACATCTGAAAGTGTCAGGTGGAGGTAATTTACAAGTGGTAGTGAATGTGTGTCTAATTAGTTGAGCTACATTATTTAAAGTACATCATGCAAGCCATTTATTTGAAATAATGCAATGCCGCCTAAATTGATGGGTACATCACAGCCCCAGGGAGTGAGGTGAAAACCTGTTCTAGAGAAGAATTGTATGAGGTGTGGCACAAGGATATACTTTACTAAAAGCACTCTAGTGCATTGTAACCATTAAAATGGAATAACGCAATAAAACCAGCTTAAAGTAACACCTATGACTTCTACAATTATGGCAACTGAGGTTTAAATTAAAAGAGGATAAATAAATAAAACACCTCAATGGTCATTAAATACACAGAAGTTGATTTCATTTCAGGATATCACAGTGTCAGCTTTTTAAGGACACTCAAAATTTATAAGGCACTTCTTGGGTCTATTGTCTGCAAAGATACAGGTGTCAATGCATAACCTTTACTTATAAGAAAAAAGGAACCCGATGCAACAGACTGACTCCCTTCAACTTAATAGGTAGACATTGAGACACAGTTGGATATGCTTATTTAGCATAGATCTAAAGAAACATTAAAAATAACAGATTAATTGTTTGTCATACATATGCTCTCTGAAATAATAGACCACTATACTGGTTGCGACTCCTGTCAGAAAGTATGGCTCTATTTCAGACCACCACCTAACCAAAAAAGAAGGTGATTTGTCAAAATCTCACACAAGATCAATTTCCTCAGAGGAAATAACATTTTCTTGTCATTCTCAACAACAAGGAAAAGCATCACTCATCTGAGCTCAAATGTAGTCAGCTAGCAGCCCACTCTGATGCATTGCTAATAAACAGAGCAATAACAATCTTTTTTTTACTGATGTCTGAAACTTAACAACCACTAGATGACATCTTTACAGACAACCTTCTACAACTATCCTTTGCTTTTTCAAGGGTCTCTTTTTAAGCCGTAAAGGTAGATAGTGCCCCAATGCTCCAAAGACCAAAAACTGGATGGGACCATGCTGTAATGCAATAAAAGTTCTTACAGGAGGGCCATACATTGGAAAATGAATACTCAACTGTCTTGAAAGGTGGCTCATTCTGTTTGCTTCTTCCAAAATATTTTTTTTTAGCAGGAAAACAACTTAACTACAACTTAACTATGAGTTCATTGTTTTCACTTGAAGGAAGTGGTGAAAGCATCCAAATTTATAACTCTCGTAACAACGACAGGAAAAACATTAAAGTCATCAAGAAATGTTCTCTGAAGTTTACCTGAAAAGGAAAAGTCTCAGGAATTAATGTTGAAAATCACAGATAATTTTGATTCATGATTGAAGTGGTTTGAGGTTATGCACGGCATCTCACTTTGTGTACAAGGTACTTTACTGTATAATGATAGATGACTGTGACCCAGCACCTGACATGACTAAGTCCCCCTTTCGATTAATTATTGCATCGCAAATACTCAATTACAGGCTTGGCAGGGTATTACTGGCTACAACGCACCACTAAGCATAGCCAGATGCAATTCATTGGGATGAACCTAAACCAACCATGTTCAGAGAGGCACAGTCCCCCTGGGGGCATGACCAGAATACCAGATTGGATGACTATTTCTGTATTGATGTATCTGACACATGAAGATTATCCTCAGGATTAGGAGTCAGTCAGTAGACACTGAGGGCTTTTATATGCACCTGGTCAAACAGTATCAGGCAAATAATGTAGGGAGTATTCACTAAGATAAGCTGTGTGAAGCTGAAAGGGGTTTTTGTTCCAAAAAAACAGAAATAAAGCTATTTTATATGGCACAGATAGGCTGATATCATGTACATGTCTTTATGAAGTTATCATTGCAAAATAATTTACTATTACAAAGTTCTGAAAACCCTATTAATACTCCAAACATATGTTAATATAGAGCCCCTTGCCTAGTTCAGGTAAAAATTGTCCAGACTACAACATTACCATTCTACACACGCCAAACACGGTGCATAAATCAGGACCAATTATACAACCGGAAGGAGGCAAATCCTCTTAGGAAGAAGTTTATTATATAATAGCTAGGTCTGCATTGTGCCCTATTGATTTTGAGAAATGATTGATGATTATCAGTGATGTGTTTGTCCTTTTTACATATTGTTTGCGTATGTTAACCTGAGTAGCCACCCTGAGGAGAATCCACTGAATTTACGGGGTTTACTTGAAATAATGTTTTAGTTGTGATCATGCCAAGTCCTATGATATTGACTACCCACACTTACCTAATTGATGCTAGTTGAGGGCAAACCTGTTTAGTTGTTAAACCAACCCTGTGAAACAAAGCAGACATTTTATAGGTTCCCATTGGTTAAGTACTTCATACTAGTGTAGGTTGTATTTAGAACAATAAGTGAATGGATGCTAATTAGATACACACACGGAGAAAGCGCTGATGGTCCTTAGGAATACTAATTATGGGACAGATAAATGTCATAGAAACAATGGAAGTAGTGTGTGAAGAGACTGCTGGAGAGGTACGGACACTTTCTTATTATGGCACTGTAAATAGCGATGTTTGCTACTAGTCAGGCAAGATGGCAATCCCTTAACCAAGTATAAGATCTGGGTACTTTCAATATTTGAGATCAATATTTGTTGCATTCATGACCCTCCCTGTGTCCCAAGTTGAGTTTATTATATGAGGCAATGGCATTCACTTTTGTCACAACTGTGTGGTCACGTCTACGACCGTATGTTTACGTCTACAACTGCTTTTTACCCTGTTACCCCAAATTATATGGTCTCCTTATATTATGTTGCAGTCAGAGGTACATAAATGTAGTTTACCAACCAAACTGGGCCACATATAATGTCACCCTATTACTAAGAATGTCATAACAAAGGGTTTTTTCAAGGAAAGATACGCAAGAAATTAACATATTACTTTTATTCTATCAAAAGAGTGGGAGTATATTAGTAATTATATATATAGCTTTATATGTAGAAATAGGCCAGGACAGGTATCTAATAAGATACAACCATGAACAAGACTGTGCAGCTTAGATCATAAATTCTGCAGTAGGTTGTAGACGTGACTATGCAGTCGTAGATGTGACCATGCGGTCGTAGACGTGACCACGCCTATACATTTCTTAGGATATCTCTGGTACTATGCAGAATATATTAACAAAACTGACAGGGCTTCTTGCTTTCATGTAAAGATATGAAGCACACATGATAAGGATAGTTAAATATGAAACATCTATCAACATGGCTGCATGTATGGTTGTAGACGTGACCACATGTAAACTACCCTAAAATCAGCCCATAGCCTGTGGGTCTCACAGTTTTACTTCTAGTTTTAATTTCTTTTGTTCGCTGAATAGGTACATGTAAGGTCTTTACAAGGTATATTATATAGGCCCATCTACTGTGTCTTTCCAAGTGCATGGTAACCCTAAAGAGGGTGTAGATGTGACCACTTGAGGATTACACAAAGGATTAATGCTCCTAGTGTTCACAAAAGATGGGGCCTTAATTGTTACCAAAAATATCTCTACTCGAAGGACGATTTACCAGATGAAATAAATAAGGATTTGGTTCTTCATTTTTTTCTTTTGTAGGAAGGGGAAAAAATTAGTTCCTTATTTTTACCCAAAGAAAATTTGGCGGTTCTTACCCTTGTCACTATGGTATTATGCATCATAGATAGGGAAAACCATGTGTCCCCCTCAAAGCCCTAAGCCTTGACGACGGGAATACATTAAGAACGCAACTATATCTCTGATTTTGAAGAATCTATTGAAAGGGAGGGAAAGGCAACCTACTTGACAATGATTCTTGGCTATTGGTTATATATCTGAGACATTTACACACATTCCGATCACAGCTCTTGGCAAATGCAGTTTATAGACTAAGTAACAGCATTGGTACTTACATTCTGATATATATGGATGATGAGGTTCCTTTAGAGGTCTACATTCACTGTGCCTCATCCACAAACCTTACCTTTCTAATTGATCCTGGAGGAACCATGGAGAACCAATGAGTGTCAATACATATCTACTGTACTAATATTGTCAGTTGACCCAGATATCCTCAAGAATCCAATTAACTGTGAAGTATATCGAGGAATTCTGGGCAGACTGCATAACCACAATGTAAAACTGATTCCTTAGATTTAGATTTGTAGAATTAGTGTCATGTATATGATTGGAATATCTTCATACATATCAGGCATGGGAAAAGGTAACATAATGCCAACAGTGGACTGGAGAAAAACGTTGGCCATATCTCCACTACCCAGGTAGCAAAGGTGGTGTGGCCCTACTGTGGCCCGCACTTTATTTTGTGTTGCTTCCGATGTGGGTTAACCAATGGGCTGCTGACAGTTTCTGTCCTCAGTGAGGTGTGTGGGCCACACTGAGCTAACCAATATGGGCACAGATTAGTCTCAAAGTGGGTTTTGGTTCAACATGGATTTTTGGTGTGGCTGAAAGTGGGCTGCCCACTTTGATCAGGTGGCGCCATCTAGGATAGATATTACAGAAAATCTATTTTTTCATCATTTTCTAAGATTTTGAACCCTGAAAATGCTCTTCTAGCCTCCAGGTGCTAGCCCCTATCCTTGGCCTACATAGTTGGAGGGAGACTAAACATACTGTATTACTCTCCCGTTCATCATAATACAGTAGAATCATCAATTCAAACTTAGTTCGCCAAGGCATGTCAACCAGACCTAGTCCAGTACTATGCTAGCCTTCAAGTTCATAGTGCCTCCCAATGGGTAGCATACTTCAATATAAAATTATTACTACAGGAATGGTGTAGTCATATTAAAAACTGCTGACATCACCCAACTTTGCACATTTCAAATGTATTTTGCCAGTAGATGCAAACTCTGAAAAAAAATTGTGTACTTTTATGATTTATATGATTCATTAGCCTTTTTCTGTGATATAATACTTAGGAAAATCAATACTGACATGGGGGGAAAGCTGTATATCAGACATAGTGGGGTCATCTGAGCTGGGAGTTCAGAACTCCCAGCTCAGTATGCCTTGTGCAAACCCATCCTCAACCCTGTCTGGAAAATTATCTTTGAAACTTATCCATGCCTGATTCGGGGTGCCCACCTTGAAACCAATCTGTGCCCAAAGTGTTTGCCCATTTTGAAGCTGCTCTGTGCTGAAATCAGTTAGCCTTATGTGACCCACACAACTTGCTGAGGACAAAAACTGTCGGGAGCCTAACCTAAAACCATGAATAGTATTCTGCCCGCTTTGAACCAGCTTATCTGAGCTAAAACTCCAATGTTGGACAATGGGGGCCTAGGCCACTGTTGGAGGCTGCAGGACACTAACTATTTTCTCACTGTTGGCTTATATAGCATATGGGCAAATAGAAAATATTTGTGCGAATCTCTGGGCTTAGCCACCATTACTTTCTTGTAGGCACACATTTTCCCCATTAATTTAGGGCTATGAGATGTGGTATAATGTGATTAACCTTTCTGCTAACAGCCGTAGAATGCGGACATACCCAGATTTGGGGGTTTTGCAGTGAATGATTGCAATAAATTCTGTTATTGAAACGAGTGCACCTATCATATACCATTTTATTATCTCATAAATTGTAACATATTATCGTATTAATCAAAGAATGTATAAGAAATTAATACATAGGTTGGTTCTAAGAGCTATAAGAGCGCTCAAACTTTGTATAAGAGCGTTCATGCTCCACTGCACACCAGCCAGGTCAGTTATACTTAAGTTACAACATCAAAGACAGCGACCTCATGGTCCACTGCACAATATAATAATTCTGAGGGTCTAAATCAGCGACCTCATGGTTCAGTGCACAAACAGACGCCGTCATGAGTGTCTCAGCACCCAAAACACTGAACAATAGGTTACATAACCACGACGCCATAACCTTCCGGTCGCTCTAGCGTTGCTGCTGAGCAACCTAGGTCAAATATCAAAGCATTTATGGAAAGCCCATAATTAGACGGTCAAAATGAGCCCAAGATCAAGGCAGAACTCCTATTATTAAGGAAGTTACGCCATGGAGACTGATTCGACCTCCGAATGCACTACAGACGAACCAGCGCGAGTTACGCGCCTGGCAAGCGGGCATTAGTAACTTGGCATATTCAACTCTTTGTATACCATAATTTAGGTTACCTTGTACCCCGATGAGAGCAGTATCAGGCATGCGGATCGACACCAGAATATATCTCATGAACCTCTCTAAGGCCGGAACTCCGCTACTATGATTTTCAGTGATTTCTCACTAATTTTATTGATTCCCTTGCCCTTTCTCACAATAACATTGTCAAATTGACTTACCCTAAGCAAAATGAACACATTTTAGCAAAATTTGACAAACTCTGAAGAAAGCCCTATATAGCCTGTAGAGGCTGCAGGACTTTAATGAATTTTTCATTGTTGGCTTATATAGCATATGGGCGAAAATCAAATATTCGTGTGAATTTCTGGGCTTAGCCATTGTTATTTTCTTGTAGGCACACATGTTTCCCATTACTATAGGGCCATGAGATGTGGTACAATGTGATTAACCTTTCCGCTATCGGCCGTAGAGTGCAGACATACCCAGATTTGGGGGTTTTGCAGTGAATGATTGAAATAAATTCTGTAATTGAAAAGAGCGCATCCCCCTCAACTTACCCTCAAATATCAGCCTAAATAATACTCAAATTGATTAATATACATCCTAAGGACTAATTTGATGCCTAGTTTGCCTACCTACTGTCAGATTTTAGACCAATAATTGGTGGACAACACCCTTTAGTGTGGAGCTATAAAGTGTCTCTTGCTGCCACCTCCTGTCAACTGGTGTTCTGCAACCTTCCACTGGTGGACACTACCCCCCAGCGAGTGTTCTTATCTCCTGGTTGCCATAGTGATCACTGATAAGACATTACTCATTAGAGCAGGTGTTGGACAATCCTCCAACAGTGGGGGTAGTGCAGGTTGGGGACGGGGTATGGAGTAAACAGAAAATGTATACACAGAGGAAAGAACACTGATCGCTTTGACACATACTGCACAGGTCACAATTTGTCTCCCAGATGACATGTATGAAGGCATGTCAAATGAGGTTGACCCTCTCATATTTGGTTTGTCAACTCCATTTGACATGCGTAATAAAGACACGTCACATATTTCTGATCCATTCACCTGAGTGCTAGGTAATACTGTGAGACAATTATGTAAGGGTCAAGAGCAGTCAATAACTATGTACCAATGGTTCAATCAAGGGAGGCCTATAATAGAAGGCAGGGGATATCATAGTCCCACAGGCCTGCAACACTAAGGCACTTTTTCCTATCTACAGAACTCCTACTTGACTGAGGACCTCTATGCAGTCCATAAGACAAGGGCATGGAGGTGCATGGCAATGCCATATGTCTCCCTGTACTGTAGATACTGAGATTATAGATTGTGGGTTAGAATACAGTCCTTTGGTATTTTCACTGACCCACACATAAGGTGTCTAACCACTCCAGTTGGAGTATTCAGGATGGTGGGTGTCTATTTTGATATTCAATAACAAATGCAGATTTAACAACGAAATAGAATTCACTACCATTTATTGATAGTATTTACAGACCTTAGTGATCTATTCTTCATGAAAACAAAATGACACAGATACATCAAATGTCTCAAGTGTTGGTAGTACTTCTTGGTAGTGATTAGTCCTGGTACCAAAATGGTTGTTTGCTCCATCTAGTGGAATATCCTAGAACAATTATGTATGTCAAACCATCACATGTCAAGTGCCTTCGACATGGCCGTGACCCTGGTCAACTCACAGATGACATGGCATTTTAAGGCATGTCAAATCATATGAGGATTACTGTGTGCTACAGTTGTCATGGTGACATATGTGCACATGTCCCAATGACCTGTGCTCTCTGTGTCAAATCAAGTTGACATGGGTATACATGTCACTTTGTCAGGAAGAATTTTCTCAGTGTAGTTTAAAATTTTGATACAGTGAATGCAGCATATCTGATCATACACAAGTTTGTTTTAATGGTTTGATACACATACCTGGATAATTACAAGGTCTACCACTATATAGATCAGCCCCTTTGCACAAATCATTATTGCCTTGCACAAAGGAGAAGGAGGAGGCTTGCCAATGTTTTCCAAGCCTGCATAAGTTATTTTTGAAAGGACGAGCTTCATCTTTTCTTTTACCACTAACTAGTAAGCAAAATATGATAAATACACCAGAGGCCTTTTAAAGTAGTCCAATGGTAGAGAAGTGATTGACCTAGTCAGTTTATGAAACACATATGGGTTCATTGAAAGCTATTAGTTAAAGTCACTGTGAGAAGATCCTGTGAATAATGGATAAGAAAAAACTTTGTCAGCTACATCAAGGAGTTAGAGTGAGGCAATAGGAATCACTAAGTGGCCTGTTTCACCTCTGGTCATAAAGCAGGTTCTAAAGTGGAATCTATGAGACATGGTAAATGCTGAGCTCTTAGAAGGAAAAGTGGTTGTCCTAGGTTCTTGCTGTACTAGCCACTGACATCTGCCTTTAGTCTTTACTGAGTTGGGAATGAGAATGCGGTAACCATACTCATATTTTTCTCTGCTAAAGGCAGTCCGCTAGTTAAGTTGATGCCTTTTTTTTTATCCAGAAAAGGACGCTAGCCTTTTGTCATTCATGGACTAAAAGATCACGAATTTAGATATTCAGCACCAGCTTTCTATGTGCATCAAATATTAAATGTATATGTTTCAAAGTTTTCAGAAGGTGAATGGTGACATTGCTTTTGTCATACTAGTGATTGGCATGATCAAGTTGTCATATGAGAAATATCATATGACTAGTGGTGTATGGAGTAATTACATCAGGCTCATAATAAATAGTGTTATTTCCAGTTGTCACTGGTTTATTCAGCTTTAGGCAACATGTAAGAAATATCAATCATACAGTAGTTAGTATGTAGGTAATTTGTACATACAGTAAACATACAGTAATTTATAAAGTACAATGTTCAGTTCCACTCCACCTGTGAGGTATTAATAATACAGTGTCCAGCATAGTTCTAGGTGGGTTCCCACACCTAGCTCCTGACCTGCTGCTTAGAGGAATAATGTAATAATGAATAACTTTACCCTCTGGTGGAAGTCTTGAAGAAGATAGCCCCTGGCCACTAAGGGTAGAAAACCAATGCCTGTCTAGCATAGTTTCACCATAGTGCAGTGGTATAGCAGGTAGCAGGAGATGACTGGAGATGTTACCTCTAGAGCGGTTCTTGGTGATCTGTCTTCCTGGAGGTGCAGACAGGCTATTTGTAGCAAATCTTGGAAAGGCACCTCCAGACTGACTGGAGCCAGCAGCATCTGCCTAACTCTACAATTGTTTGAGGGGACTCTTTCAAGTGTCACAGGGGGACAAAGGACCCCCATGGACGCCGCTATGCCCCCCATTGTCTTGGTCGGTTCTGCATCTTTAGACCCTCATATCTCGGTCGTTTATGCGTTTATAACCGCCATTTTGAGCATGCGCAGAGTTGAATATGCCAAGTTTATAATGCTTGCTGGATAGGCGCGTAATTTGCGCCGGTTTGTCTGTAGTGCACTCAGAGCTCCTTTCAGTCTCCATAGCATAACTTCCTTAATAATGGGAGTTCCGCCTTGATCTTGAGCTCATTTTGACCGTCTAATTATGGGCTTTCCATAAAAGCTTTGATATTTGACCTAGCTTGCTCAGGAGCGACGCTAGAGCGACCGGAAGGTTATGGCATCGTGCTTATGTAACCCATTGTTCAGTCCTTAGAGTGCTCAGACACTCATGACGGCGTCAGCGGTGCTCAGGCACCCGTGACGGCCGGTTGCATTCACTTACAAGTTATAAATTTGTGCATTGAACCATGAGGTCGTACACTGAGACCCTTATTCTTATTATATTGTGCAGTGAACCATTAGGTCGGAGCCTTTGATATCAGAGAGAGTGTTTGTAACTGACCTGGCTGGTGTGCAGTGGGGCATGAACGCTCTTATACAAAGTTTAAGCGCTCTTATAGCTCTTAGAACCAACCCATGTATTAATTTCATAGATATCCTTTGATTAATACAAAATATGTTACAATTTATGGAATAATAAAATGGTATATCATACTTTGATCCAACATATAAATAATAGAAATTCTTTTCCACATTCATCCTATATATATATATATATATATATATATATATATATATATATATATATATACATATATACACACATATGAAATAAGTGTCGACAGGCAATTTGAAGACAGGTATTTAATGTTTATCAATCAAGCATTTATTGTATTTTAGGATTGCCTATCGGTGTGCTGGGACTAGTTGATCTCTCATTCATTACTTTATGAAGCCTTGTGTCCACACAGCAATATAAGTGTTACTGACAAAATTTCTCGACAATAACATCACTTTTGGCATCCATTTCTGACGATAAAACCTTTTTGTCGTCCATTCCTGATGACAAAAATCAAAAATGCTAGAGATTATCATCAGAAATGGATGACAAAAGTGGTTTATCATCGGAAATGACTGGTGGATTTTGTCTTTTTCAAATTCTATCGCCCTGTGGACTTGAATTGTGGCAGAGACTGACATCATGGATATACAACATCATTAAGGCCTGTTTTACATATCAATACAACACACTACATAATATATGGTTTGGTATCGCTTCTGTTCAGTATAAAAGATTATGTGTGCAGTTGGTGCAGTTGGTGCTGCAGCTGTACTGTGATGTTCTGTTATCAGTTAGTGGGGAAGTGTCATCACACTAACTGATAACAGAGTAACATGGACACATGGTGAAACTTGTCAGTATAGCAAGACTAGGGGGGTTATTCAAATTTTAGACCCCTAACTTCAAAAAGGGCCTACATATCTACCAAAGGTAAAGTCAGGAGGGTTTGGTGTTCATTTGAAGAAGATAGGGGAAAGAACAAGGAAAAGGAAAGTGGGGTTCCATCATCCCTACAGACAGAAGTATACATGATACAAAAGGAGCAATATTAGCACCTGTAGGAGCTCAGCCCGTAACGTCATATGTCCACTACTTCCTGCCTCAGTAGAAAACAAGGAGGATGGTTTCTACATCTCTGTCTCAATCCCTTTTATATGGAGACACTGGAACCATTGTGTTTAAATGTCTATCAATATATCAGGGCCAAGACTCGCATCATGTCTATCCTAGGGGTCTGTATATTGTGAATGCTGTCACTTACAATTGTTCATTTGTGGTAGCATTGATAGTTATCATGGAGAAAAACACATTAAAAGCAGTAATTTTTGAAGTGTAATCCAACATTTTTATCCAACAATTATAATAGAAAAAGGACCACAAAATTAAGCAGTGCTGAATTTGAAAAAGATATATGAATAAAGAACAGGTTGCAAACAGCCACCTTCAAACTAACTCTAAGTAACAATAATCATGTTCCTCATTGAATAGATATCAGATGATTAACTTTCTATCATCCAAAGGCGGCTAGGTTTCTGTCAGTTTTTTTACATAGAGACTGTAATGCTCAATCAACTAACAGAGGCATAGAGGACTATGGCTGTTAGCGATCTATACTGACGAATGATTGCCAATATGATTGACTTATGGATTATCTCGTGCAGATTATGATAGAAAGTACTGTAACCTGAGCTCCATGGTTAAGTCTACAGGTTTAAGATGAAGACTGTAGCAAGACCGGAATTTGGGAAACCACTTCTGGTTCTAATAGCTCAATAATTACTTTGTCACATAACTTCTAATCGTGAATGATTTTTATGGCCACTTAGTGACTCTTAGTGACTCTTAATGCCTCACTCGATCACCTCTATTTTAAAAGTTCCAACCCACACAGTACCCAGCAAATTGTCGTTATCTGTCGCCATGATCGGTCATCAATGGTGACTCCTTCCTGAGTGATAACTCACTGCGTCATCTTTCGCCACTGTGTGTCAGTCTCACATGGCAATTTATCACAACAGTCGCCAACATGATCTCACTCACTGCGTGAGTATGTGCCACCCCTTGTCATTCCTCACAAAGCATGGTGACTTATCACCACCATCGCCAACATGGATCTCACTCACTCCGTCAATATGTGCCACTGTTTGTCAACTCTCATTCAGAATGGCAACTTTTCACCTGCATTGCCACATGGCTCTCACTCACTGCGTGAGTGTGTATCACTCCTAGTCAATCTTCTCTCAAAATGACGACTTATCACCACCATTGCCAACATTGGTCTCACTCAATACGTGAATTTGTGTCACTCCAAGTCAATGCTCTCTGGGGATTGCATCATCTGTCACTCACTCTCACTCACAGTGACAACTTATCACCACCATTGCCAAAGTTGTTGAGATAGCACCACTGTTCAACATGTAGCCTATCTAGGAAGTGTGGGCATGAAGTATAAGTCCCATACGTATCAAATGTGCTTTGTTTCACACTGATTTCCATGTAATACTTCAGAGTTGAATCAAACAACATTATATAGAGAGAATATCAATTGAATTTAGATAGAGGTATCTCTAAAATGAAAGCAACTATCCATAAACACCTTTTCTCTGGTTACAGGAAAAATACATAGGGAAATATCAACATGAACACCTTGTCTGTGGTTAGAGGGAAGATACATATGGCAATACCTTCTCTGGCAAAACATACTTTGATCTGGCAGATGTGAGGCTGCATGATTACCAATGTCGATGATCATGAGCTTTTCATCTAACAAGGTGAGTGATCACCAGCATTGCCATCACTGGTGAGTCTGAGTGATCACCACTCTCGCCATCCATGGTGAACCTGCGCTATGACGTGGTGCGCGTTTCATCTAGCGAGGTGAGTGATCGACTGCCTTGCCATCCCTGGTGAGTGTGAGTCATCACGATCCTCGCCAACCGTGGTGAACATTCGCTATGGCATGGTGTGCGTTTCATCTAGCGAGGTGAGTGATCACTCTTGTCGCCATCCCTGGTGAGTGTGAGTGATCAAGATCCTCGCCAACCGTGGTGAACCTGTGCTATCACGAGGTACGCGTTTTATCTAGCGAGGTGACTGATCACAATACTTGCCATCCGTGGTGAATGTGCATTATGACGTGGTGTGCGTCTCATCTAGCGAAGTGAGTGATCACTCATGTTGCCATCCCTGGTGAGGATGAGTGATCACTCATGTTGCCATCCCTGGTGAGTCTGACTGATCACCATCCTCGCCATCTGAGGTGAGGCCATGTGATCACCACCATTGCTATTCCTGGTGATCTTGTGCTATAGCGACGTCGTGTTCCATCTAGCGACATGTGTGAGCCACTTCACACAGGTTGACGAGGAGTCACGACAATTTGCTGGGTACTCTCAAAGATTTATTATGCACAAAGTCTAGATGTGTATGTGTCTTTTACTATCTATAAAGTAGGTATCAAGTCACGAAAGTGTGCAACTCTTCTTCTACCATTGTAACGATAAATGTCTGCCTTTTTATTACAGAAGTCTCTGCAACCCTAGTGGTTTTATAGTGTTGGTATAGTGGCGGGAATTTATCTATGTCCATAAGGCTTCACATTATACCAAATATATATGCCGATACCCAAAGCTAGATAAAGAGCTCTTTACTGACACTGTGTGGCTTTTTAACCTGTCGGCTGCCTCAGGTGGTAGCATTTATAAGGACACCTGGGCCTGTATCAGCTTCCCTACTGTCTTGGTTTGGTTGATTTTACCTCCACTAATATTACATAAAAGCTAGTTTCTGTGGATCACGGACACCAAGTCCCTTCTTTTCAGTCTGGACAGGTATCTAAAAGCTGCTTGTCCAGTCTGGACAGGCATCTAAAAGCTGCTTGTCCAGTCTGGACAGGTATCTAAAAGCTGCTTGTCCAGTCTGGACAGGCATCTAAAAGCTGCTTGTCCAGTCTGGACAGGTATCTAAAAGCTGCTTGTCCAGACAGCTAGACAGGTATTTATATATGCTGCTTGCCCTAAACAGCAATGACCAAATCTATGGATGACCGCATCAATGAGATGAATGACCGAATCTATGAGGAGGGGTGAGGGGAAAAACCGCTAACGGTGTTTCATCCCACTACTCTTAAGGATAGCAAGTGTTCTTTTATTTCCCTGCAAGCTGATTCATAAAAAGTGACGCCATGTTATAAAAAAAACACTTTGACTGTTGGAATCTCGTCAAAATATTTAGGGTATTTATTGATATAACATGTGTTCTTAAAGTTGCTCGTCCAAGTACATCATTCTTTTACTTAAGGGTCAATTCAAAAAGTTTTAACATGTACAATAGATTGTTAGAATGGTGTATTAACCAGGGTTTCTTACCAAAGACTGTCAACACATGTACTTTAAATGGAAAAAAAAAACAATTCGGCGAGCCACTTATTCAGGGGTAATTACGTCCCACTATCCTTTCTAACATATTTATTTCTGAATATATCTTCTATTGGAATGCATGAGAAGGGGACTATTTTTTTTCTTTTTAATGTAGTTATTACTATGCCTGTAAATAAAGAAGTGAAAAATTCATGTTTTATTTGATTTCGTCAATTCTTTTTTTTATTCCATGTTTTTCTATAAGTAGCATTACCATACCGAATTTCCAGATGCATCAAAACCTTTTTATACCTCTTTGTGTTGATGCCCAACATTACAGGGATGGTGAAACCATTGGAAATTTGTCTCTATCCCAACTAGAACTGAAATTATTAAAGATTATTAACCCTGAGTTGTGACATGTATTGGAGGAAAAGAACCATAGGAGGCCTCTCATACATGGACCCCCTCCCCTCTGCAGTAGGGTGGTAGGCCAGAGCAATGAAGTACTATTATATAGCTATGTCATAGGGTAGCTATCTGCGGGGAAACATGCACTGGACCTCCTTCAATGCACCTCAGTGGGGAGTGTGTAAATGCTACCAGCTTCATCATCACCATCTATGTAAATTCATTTGGTATTTAAAGATTTCTTTATTAGTCTGCACTTAGGTTTACAGCAGTTGTTTCATCTTAACAAGTAATATATAAAATGAAAGCTGTTCATATATATTTTCATTTGGATATTGCAAAAAGAGGGTGCAAGCACAAGTTTCTGAACAATTTAAATAAATCTGTTTTTCTTTACTAACCATATTTCATAGCTCAGGTTTGGGTAAATTAATCTCAAAAACAAATATACTAAAATGAAGCCACGGACCTTGTCTCATTGGTAAAAATGATTGTGATAGTCTATGAGATCATATAGAAACCCGAGGTGACAGAATTTGAAGGTAATATCTCTCAGGGTGGTGATAAAATGGTCCATGTGGAAGTACTAATTACACACTGGATATGCTCCGAACAAGAGTGGAGAACGTGGTAATGCTACTATAAGAGGCCTTTACCACATTTATGATGTCATAGAGGGTGTGTTTGACTGTTGATCTGAGTCTCATTGAGTTACTTTTTTAAAACATGCATTTATTTCATGAATGGAATACATGTATACTGAAACGACCAATATTAAACAATTTCATGTATTCATAGATGCACATAAAACGATTCCTCTGTTGTCTTTATCTTTTTCTTTGTGAATTTTGATTGAGTAAAAACTTTTTGTGGCCTCAAATTTATCGTAAAAAAAAAAATACATGAAATAAAATCCATGTTCTAATTTCAACAAGATGTGTGCTGTCAGTTCTTATAAATCACCTTGCAGGTCCCATAGGCAGTATCAGACGTGGTTCACTGAGGGGGAATCCTATGACAAAAGACAAGCATGCAAGCTTGGGCATTAGGACACCAGCTGCCCACATGCTCATCCCAAGACACAAGAAGTTTGTCATGTCTTATGAATCTGGTATGCCCACAGTTAGTATGGAAGGAGAACCTCTCCTTGTGGACTCCCAGGCCCTCACATGAAGGTCCCTACTCCAATTTGGGATTAGCCTACCTAGTGTCCTTTGTATATTACCTCATGCACAGGGCTGTGTGAATGATGCAGAATCTAGCACAATATGAGCAGGTAATGGGTAGGTGTATGTTCACCCATGGAACATGTATGTTACTTTAAATCATCTGCTACATTCTAAAACATAGCAAAGTACTATGGACATACCGGGACTTTAAATGGTGCTTACACATAGATCTTGCAGTTGCCACTTTGGCTATCGAATTGGTCTACTGCAGAATAGTCTTACAGCAACGCCAAGGCTTGTGTGTTTCTCAGTTAGAAATTGTTTTTTTTTCTTTCATCTTATTAAGACATCTGCAATCACTAATCACAGCACACATTGTATTTTTTTTTTACAAAGGCTTGTCTAAGACTTCACAACATATATTTGCTCTATTTACTAAGCAGTCTTCGTTGGACTATATGACTGCTGTTGCACACATACTGTCCTGATGCTATATTTATTGTAATCTGTCTGGAATATTAAGACAGCTTATCATACCCTGCCTGAACAAATGGCCCCACAGTGATAAGCGCATAAAGGGAAAGGATAGAAAAGTTATCAACAAATGTGAGCACACAGGCGGATGGATGTGTTGTCTCCGTTGTACCCATCAGTGCAAAAAAAGCTAAGATTCCTTTGAGCATTAGTCCGCTTATCTTGGTAAATGTATCCTCTATATTATTTCCCTTATATTATAAGCCTCATTTTGTATGACAAACTAAAGGATATATCTGTACAAGTAATCCTCTATGTATGTCTGTGTATATTGGTCATTAAGGAGGTAGGTGGGAGGGGATAATCCTAAACTGATCCTGTAGCAGAAAGCGGGAGATGACACAATTGAAGACACTTCTGTTTGTCTAATCATGAATGTTCATCATAAATGTATACGAAGAGTGTTGAATTGCATATTTACTAAAATAGTATAATGTTTGCCATGGCATACAGACATAACATCTACATTTAAGCAAAATACCTTGCCATATCATTTCACCCATCTGTCCATCTTGAATATGAAAGTATATAAAGCATAGACAGGTGAATATTGTGAGATATGTGGCCTCTAGGTGTTAAAAAGTAACGCCTAGGTGACAAGAAGTAACACCTAGTTGTTAAGAAGTCGCACCTAGGTGTTAAGAAGCAACACCTAATTGTTAAGAAGCAACGCCTAGGTGTTAAGATGTAACACCAAGGTGTCAAAAGCACCACATATGTGTTAAGAAGCAACACCCAGGTATTAAGAAGCAACACCAAGGTGTTAAGAAGCAACACCAAGGTGTTGAGAAGCAACACCAAGGTGTTAATAAGCAACACCCAGGTGTTGAGAAGCAACACCCAGGTGTTGAGAAGCAACACCAAGGTGTTGAGAAGCAACACCAAGGTGTTGAGAAGCAACACCCAGGTGTTGAGAAGCAACACCCAGGTGTTGAGAAGCAACACCAAGGTGTTGAGAAGCAACACCCAGGTGTTGAGAAGCAACACCCAGGTGTTGAGAAGCAACACCCAGGTGTTGAGAAGCAACACTCAGGTGTTGAGAAGCAACACTCAGGTGTTGAGAAGCAACATCAAGGTGTTAAGAAGCAACACCAAGGTGTTAAGAAGCAACACTCAGGTGTTGAGAAGCAACACTCAGGTGTTGAGAAGCAACACCCAGGTGTTAAGAAGCAACACCCAGGTGTTGAGAAGCAACACTCAGGTGTTGAGAAGCAACACTCACATGTTGAGAAGCAACACCCAGGTGTTAAGAAGCAACACCCAGGTGTTGAGAAGCAACACCCAGGTGTTAAGAAGCAACACCCAGGTGTCAAGAAGCAACACCAAGGTGTTAAGAAGAAACAACTTGGTGTTTAGAAGTAACACCTAGGTGTTTAGAAGTAACACCTAGGTGTTTAGAAGTAACACCTAGGTGTTTAGATGTAACACCTGGTCCTTGCAGTGTCATTGATTGTAGAGCTAAGCCTTAAGTGTATAGTATAAAGTGTTTATTACCTCAGTTGAACCTCAACCTTAAATACAGGTAGACATATCCAGTGTGAGGTTTTGCCCCTTATCAGTGCAGTTTGGGATTATAGGGTTAATAATGGCTGTTACCTTAGCCTGCTAACCTATCAGCAAGGAATCCCGTATTATGGGCAAGATGGTTACTCAAGAGATGCAATGATGCTTGTGATGACCATCATGCCCACCAGAAAATGATTTCACCTTTTTATGAGCCAGGGTTCTAGGATTTATAGTAGAGTGTTGGGAATTGTGATACTTAGTTGACTAACAGAGGCTTAATTGACTGTCGATTTTTCTCAATCAATGGTTGTGATCACACCGAGTAATGGATGAGGTTACCCCGAGTATGATTTGAAGTACTGTTATCTGAGCTCCAGGATGAAGATATAAGTCAGGTGGCAGCCACTGGTAGAACAGACGACATTCTGGAAAACCCTCTATATTTTTAATAGCTTTGTATTCACTTAACTTCTACTCCAGTATGAGCTTTAAAGAAGGCACTAATTAGTGAGTCCTATTGCCATAGTCCACCACCTTGATGGTTGTACTATTTTGCATTTGGACTTTACATCTGTTGCTGTACACATTGTGTCCTTATGCTATATTTATTGTAATCTGTATGAAATCCTCTGTTTAAGCCTAATCAAATGATATGGTTTAACATTTTCCACACAGTATTTGTCATCCAGAAAAACATAATCTAATTATTTTTACACATTTCCTGAGATTTTCTGAGATTTTGAGTTATCTGACATACAAAAAGACATCACTGAATCTCTTTCAAAATCTTTAATTAGATAAGCAAATGTCAACTCACATGGAATATTTTAGCATCGTATTCCCAGAGGTGAGGCGGCCGTATTCCACAAAGCCGCTATATGGCTGAGTTGAATGCAGGCGGCCTCACTGAGGTGAATACTATGCCAATATATTTCATGTGAGTTGACATTTGCATTTATGCCATGGCCTATGGGTTTAAATTCCGCTCAAATAAAGTAATACAACAATATTTACGGGTTTTGAAGGCATAGATTATTCTCAGTTTGTTCTGATTTGCCATGACACCTTGCTCGGCTTGGTTGGGAGCTAGCAGTAGAGCTCAAGCCCTTAGTTTCGTATTAAGTCTTATGCACAGGGATTTTTTCCATTTTATACATGGCCTTTCTCTTCTATTTACATAATAATAATAATTAACTAGTTCAATAATTCTTTTTTTGTAAAACCTCTAATAGTCATACCTAAATACGAAACTAATTAGCTCTGTATACATTTCAAAATGGCGCTGTTAAATATGCGAGGATCGTATTCCATCCCCCTCATTGAATACGGCGTAAGTAATACAAATCTATAGTGTCATCGATTTTAGCCATGGCATAACGCGGCATATTATACACACAAAACCTCATTGTGCACCTTTCTTGTCAATGATTCAGCTTTTACATCTTCTCAAAGAAAACCTCTATTGTGTCCCGTCCAAGGTAAAAAACACCTCAACATCACAGAATAAAGTAATCATCAAAATATACTACTCAAATGATGAAGAAAACATGGCTACTATTTATCTGAAAAGTGATAAAGACAATTATATTAGTAACATACATACACTAGCCAAATCAAGGTTTGTGATTGAAACACTTGGATGGGACATCTCTCATCCCTGTCTTTTATTTGTATCATTTCACAAAAGTATCCCTCTGCCAAAGGCAAATAGTGGTGGCATCAGGATTTGTTTTACCAAAGCAAAAGACCAAATGCCTCTATCCACAAGTGGTGAAATTAGAGTTCTAGCCAGTTTCCATGTTAGCCATATCATGGGTTTAAATAAATCACTCAGAAGGGACACAATGTGAAAGTCCAGAGGTAAAAGGGTGGGGTGAAAAAAAATCAATTAATCAACATAATGTTAAAGCTTTATGGTAATGCTGACTGAGACTATATACTACGGAATTAAGCCACTTAGGAAACCCTGACCCTTTATTGGCACTGGTTGCAAGTATGTAAATGTAAAATGTGCCATTTCCAGGTCCTTTTAAAACATTTGAAGACCATACTTCAGAGATTCCTTGAATCAATGTTGAAAATTTGTATTTTTATGGTAGCCTAACCTGTGCCTGGTGAAGTGGGATCATGAAATACCAGCTTGGGTCATGATAATTTGTTACAGAACCACCCAAACACAAAAAGAGCCTGGAAACCACCAAACGTGATGGTTTCTAGTGACCTGACCCATATGTTTGTGACAGCTGAAATTGTACAACATGTTTGATAAATTTGGTTGCAAATAAAACTTTTTTTCAACTCAACATTTACAATACTTAATACTCAGATGTGAGGTTTGTGTTTCAGCTAAACATCTATTTCAACTACTTCAAAAAAGACAGTGCAGGCAATCTGGGTTTAGAAACACCACTCAACTTTTAACAGCACTTTCACTGCTTCCCAATCCTTCTGTAATTACTTTCTGATCTAGGTGGTATTTGTTTCCCCCATATCTCACAACATAAGTGATGTTTTACTCAGCAAAGTTCATTCATGTCTTTCGCTTCGTCAAAAAGAGAAAATACCAATGATGTAGTGCTGCTATTTATTTGCATGGATACATCATATTTAGAAACAATTCAATTCTATATGTCCATACTTTTTTTCAATGTGTCATAATTGTTTCTGATGTATCATTGAGTTATATCCTAACTAACTAAAGGTATCTAAGGGACTTGTTAAGAAGTCTGATTTCACAATGTAGTGTATGGTCAGTACTCTACTATCTTATATTTGTAATGATTCATTCTCCTATAAAACCTTTCACATAGCCATTTACTAAGTATCAATAGAACCTCCCATCCTTTATAAAATGACTCCGGCTCAGAATGATGGCCCTTTTATGGTATGCTGTAAAATGGACAGAAAAAGACTGCTGTAAAATTTTATGGCATCCGTCCACATAAACCAATGGTACTTTCTATCCCAGTTATCATAAACCATATTTATAGAGTATAGGGCATAGAGCATCTTGGACAGTTATGTCTCAGGAGGTCACTTAAGAATAGATTTTTTTGAGAACAGCTACAAATTTAAAACCTGTAGAATGTATAGTGGTCATGGGCCATTCCTTATCACTTTTACTGCCATATTATGTGTAGCATATGGCTGCACATTACGAGATTGCAAAACAAGCCCAATAGTTTTCCATCTCCCCTGCCCCGAATTGGATTGTCATTTAGAAAATAAGAATTCTGTCTAGGAGTAGGAGTTCCTTGGTTCCATTAATTACGTTTGCATTCATGTCAAATGTTGTAATCATATCACACACCTACACTGGCTGTTATTCCATTATGTAATCATATCACACACCTACACTGTCTGTTATTCCATTCTGTAATCATATCACACACACCTACACTGTATGTTATTCCATTCTGTAATCATATCACACACCTACACTGTATGTTGTTCCATACTGTAATCATATCACACACCTAGACTGTCTGTTATTCCATTCTGTAATCATATCACACACACCTACACTGTATGTTATTCCATTCTGTAATCATATAACACACCTAGACTGTCTGTTGTTCCATACTGTAATCATATCACACACCTACACTGTCTGTTATTCCATTCTGTAATCATGTCACACACACCTACACTGGCTGTTATTACATTCTGCAATCATATCACACACCTACACTGTCTGTTATTACATTCTGTAATCATATCACACACACCTACACTGGCTGTTATTCCATTCTATAATCATATCACACACCTACACTGTCTGTTATTCCATTCTATAATCATATCACACACATACACTGTCTGTTATTCCATTCTGTAATCATATAACACACCTACACTGTCTGTTATTCCATTCTGTAATCATATCACACACCTACACTGGCTGTTATTCCATTCTGTAATCATATAACACACCTAGACTGTCTGTTGTTCCATACTGTAATCATATAACACACCTACACTGGCTGTTATTCCATTCTGTAATCATATAACACACCTACACTGTCTGTTATTCCATTCTGTAATCATATAACACACCTACACTGTATGTTATTCCATTATGTAATCATATAACACACCTACACTGTCTGTTATTCCATTCCCAATTGTCAATGCTCAGATGTGAGGATTGTGTTTCCACTTTTTAGCTGCTTCATCAATCACCAAAAACAATGCAAGCAGTCTGGAATCAGAAAAAAAAACTAGAAAGCTTTTAATGAAGCAAGGAGGCAACTCTGAAGAAATTTAATTTGAAACAAGAAAAATGTGGCAAGGACCACGAATAGGAGTTGCTTCTCCTATCCGTGGTCCAAGCCACTTTTTTCTTGAGCTCTAAGGGGGATCCAGGGATTGACCCTCCTCTCCTTGATCTTAATTAAAGAATAACCACTCAATAAATAGTCCCAAGATTAAGTACCCAGGTAGCCTGGAACACGAGCAGCCATGCCTTCCCCCTACCCCCCCTACCCTCTGCACAGCCTGGTGACATCAGAAAAAATGTACAGATCCCAACATTGCCATAAATTCCACGTCTTTCGGCGCCAGACACTATCCAGCATCTGTCTGACCCCGGTTGTCAAAAGGGGCCATCCACAAATAATGTCATGCTGGAGGGGGGGCTGGGGGGTCAGGGCGGGCACGACAGAATTAATTTTCCATATACCTTCAGCATTGCAAAATTTGAAAAAAAAAACATGAGGAGGGGGAGGGGGGGGTCAAATTTTTCATAACGTCATTTATGGATTATGTCAAATAAAATGTAATGCTTGCATCCAAGTATTTATCAAAATGAATGGAAAAACATTACTCATAATATAAAGTTATGCCAAGTTATGAATTATTGATAATAAAAAAGATTTTTCACTTAGGATGAGCTTAACAGCCCTCCGTAAATGGTGCGCAGAATTGAAATTATATACTCTAAATTGGCTATGAACATGGATCTTTCAACCCTGTTAGGAATGTAATTTACATATTGATGTCTTTTAGAATTGGTCACTAACTTATCTCAACATATATTTTGACCATCTAAATGAAACCATGTATACCATATTTATTTTTCAAAAAAAGGCCCTTACATAATTGTAATTTCCATACTGAGCACAGTTTACATACTTTAAAATGCACGTTGAATATTTTTGAATCACCCCCCTGGTTGTTTCCTCAAAATTGTGAATAATAACAGACAGAAAAAAAAAGAACGCTGTGTTCTATGGCCACTGCTGTTGTGTAGTACTAACCATTACTAATTCATGCTCACCAAACTCATGGCAGCCTTGGATTCAACTTTACTGGGTGTAGTCAGATATAAAACCAACAATGGTTGATTCAATTATGGAGCCATGCCTAATTAAGAGACGGAATCCAGCAAATATGATGAATGTGCTGATTTTGGTGCATTATTCTGTGAAAGTGCTGCATCCTTAATGGTTCATGTAACTTGATATTGAGTGATTCATAACCGGGTCATGGTAGCCAAGTAAATAAAATACCTATTCATTTGATACCATGGACTATCACTAGAGAGAGAGACCCAAGGACTGTTTTCTCATTTAAAGTTCTATATCTTCAAACATGTTATACTTTTATGAGCAAATACCATTTCAGCAAATCTATCTACGGCTATAGACCTCATCTTACACATATTGCATACTTTACTACCTAAGTAGACCAATATTTACTTATGAAGTGGCCATTTTGTCAGATTGCATCAGAAGTAGAGGTCATTCAAACTCCAATCTTTCGAGCATATTGACACTCTATCTGTAGGCCCCATGCAGTATTATAGAGGGCACCATATACTGATGGACTAGTCTGTATCATCAAGGTCCCTTTCTTGTTATCCCCATGATGAACAGCACACAGCAGAGGTACTTGTAGAGATCAACAATCATCCCTAACACACGTCTATGTCGCTGCATACAGAGAGAGGGGCACCATGGACATTGTCCATAAAAGAACTACCTGTTTGGAATAAAGGAAGAGCTAGGCCCCATATATAATGATCTCCATCAAGGTTTCTTTGAAGAACCAGTGAATTGTAGATTCGTCCCAACATATATGTGGATCAACACAGTAAAAGGTATGCCCGCACACCCCCTCGCAGGTGTACCTTTTACCGTGTTGATCCACATATTTATGCATACAGAATACATTGCAAATTTAGAGCTCCTTCAAGGCCTCATGATTGGCACACACCATTGTCGGTACTACAAGCTGCTGCCAATAACACTCTGCCTACTTCCTATGCATATTGCTGCGTACAGAGAGTCTGGTCTGTGGAATATGATTGTCTCCTTAGAGACCTGACACTACATGTCTGGTCTCTAAGGAGAAGGCCATTTGGCCAGGTTTGCATTAAACAGATGCATTTATTCCCCTCTGAAGGCCCAGTAGATGGTGTATTCACTATTGCTTTGTCCTCCTTTTTTCTACCAAATTTCCATATTTAAAAAAGCTCTTTCTGCAGGATGTCCACTTGTTTGCATATTATACCAATTCCATCCCTAAGGCTTAGTTACGATACCAAATACTCTAGTTCCTGTCTACAATAGCCTATTATTTTCTGAACACATTCCAAATAGTCAAACACCATGAAGTTGAAAAAGTGGGGTGATGCTGAAAACGTTACACCAGTAGGACAATACACCAAGGTTGTGGGACATTCAGTAGGTGGAGCCATTACTGAAGCTAGTTAGCCATAGATACCACCAATATCAGCTATCAGAATAGGAGAAAAAAAAGAATCTGTCCTGGTTCTCAGTCAGTAGCAATAGGTAAGCCCATCTATGAAAGTGCCTCAATGGCAGAAGTAAGGTTTGCTATTCTTCCCTTAATGCACTTTCTGTGTCATTTGTAGCATTCATAGCCTGTGTGTTTGTAGACATTGCAGCAGGCTACTAATGCTGGTGTTCAGCAACATCAATAAGAACATTCTAACAACAGGGTTACATTGACCCATCTGGTCATTACATGACTGCGGAATCAGAAATGACACTGAATAACAATGGTATTGTACCCGGGCAACATCCTTGGGACTATCTCAGAGAAAGCTAGTGTAGTGTTCGGTGAAAAGGGTCTAGTCTCGAAGGGAATCGAAACCCGGTCACTGACTTCAAAGTGCAGAATGCTAACCACTACACCACGAGACCGCTCCTACCCAGTCCACCTACTAGCTATGTTTCAGTCAGTCTGGTGGCCTAGGGATACCAAAACGCGGTTCCCTAAACTAGAAAAAGAATTCAGTAACTGTACTGCTAATGTATTTCTACCTAGTAAAAAAAGAAGTTTTTCACACCATATATCAAGTATCTTTGCTTTCATGATGTTTTGTCATCTTGCAGCACTTGGCTATTGGAAGTTTTAGGTCTCGCGGAAAAACAAATACATAAGTATGAAATCATCTGCTGAAAATGTTTCTTAAAAGAGCCCCAGCAACTTCCCATTTATAAATCAGTATCTAAGACCTATAGTCCTTACCCAGTGGGCACACCTCCACTTACTAAACAGTTAGTAGTCACTGCTCTGCACTGGTTGCACTAACTACTAGCTGGCTAATTTCATGCTAAATGTTAGACTAGGCAGTGCTTACTCGCTGGTGGCAGTGTTTATTAGCTACTTTTGCTTCATTGCAAAATAAGCTCTTACTAGTAGTTTATATGCACAACTTAATAGGCAGTGCATTAAATCTACTAGTAAGGGGTGAAAATGCAGCTCCTAGTAGCTGGCTAATCATCTGCTAAATGTTATGCTAGGCAGCCCTGCAAAATAACCCCCTATTAGTAGTTTATAATGTAATGCTTACTAACCAGTGCAGAATAGCTACCAGTAAGAGGTGCAAACACAGCTCCTAATAGCTGGCTAATTATCTGCTAAATGTTATACTAGGCAGTCCTGCAAAATAAGCCCTTACTAGTAGTTTATTTTGCAATACTTATTTATCAGTGCAGAATACCTCCTAGTAAGTGGTGTAAATGCAGCTCCTAATAGCTGAACAATTATTTGCTAAATGTTATACTAGGCAGCCCTGCAAAGTAACCCCTTCCTAGCAGATAGCTTATAATGCAGTGCTTAATAGCCACTGCAGAAAAGGCCACTAATAAGAGCTTTGCAATCATCACTTTGACATCTGCTTCTTGGCAGTCAATGCAACACTGTTGGTCTGAATATGAAGTAATCTTTAGTAGAACAAAGAAATGGTGTCTATATATAAATTGACTTTAAATCTATCTTGTTACACAGTCTATCCGGTAATTTAATTTATAGCAATCAATTTGGGTGCTAGCTTATGCCATTTTATGACTTAGAATAGATCTCAATGATATTTTAATTGTCAGAAATATGATTTAGATTAACCTTAAGGTTATAAAGCTGAGAGAATGTATACTACTGCCACCTAGTGACACTTAATATTTGATGCCAAGAAACAGCTAGTAAGCCCTTAGTATACACTAGCTAGTAAGTAATGTGCAAACTGCCCTTAATAACCAGTGCTTCTGCAGCCCTACAGTTGCAGCCGCTAGTAAACACTGCTCTGTATCTTTTACTAGTCAATGCCAATACAGTCTTACTTAAATCATGTGAAGCAACAGCTAGTAAGCCTTTACTATGCACCTGCTACTAAACTACTCTTAGTAGCCAGTGCTAAGTGCTGCTGCTGCATTACAAACTGAATCAGTGCCATTGCCATTCCTATGCAGGAGCTTCTATTAGCATACAACTTAACCTGTTTTAGGACAAGCCTACTTAGGCATAGCACAAGATGCTAGCATTACTGAAGAATAATCTCAACAATGTCAGAAGATGACAAATCAAGTGGTGTACACCAGTCCTGAATATCACTTTTTCACCATATGCAAGTTCCCATTATTCAATAAGTAAATCCAAGGTATTTTGGGATAGTATATTCAAAATATTTAAAAATCTTGACAAATATTAGTAAATGCTTGAAAAGGTTTATCTGGTAGCACAATCCCATTTATAACAAAAAAATATAATATTTCAAGGGATTATCAGTGCATTGAGGCATCTTTGGTATAATATCCTATACCCACCTATATTGTTTATTCTAACTTAGGCTTGCCACAGTTGACTGTAAGATGTGTCCAGTGTGTTATGTACATGTTTGTAGGTCAACCACTGACCTACATAGCTAAAGTATCTTTCACAATGCTATGTGTTGGTGCAGCAGGGTGTGACCAGGAGGTGTGAACTGCAAGGTGTGAGCAGTATGTAGTAGTAAAGCAGGTGTTACTCCACTTCATTTGTCATTTTGTGAAACTATTCAAAGTTGAAGTTTTGTTATCATCTTGTGCTACACCTAAGTAGGATCACAGGGATATTTTTCTTTTTGTTTTAAGACAATTTGGAGTGAATTTCAATACATGATTATTACCTTGTATAGACAGTTCAAATTGAACCAACTAGTAATCACTGCTATGTTACACTTAATAAACACTGTAAATTAAACACTTGAGAAACATTTCATAAACTGCTAAGATACAGCCTTTAATAAGTGATAAATTAGCAGTGCTTTCTAAGTGGTGCATCTGTAGCCCTGCGCATGCAGTGCCTAGTAACCGCTGCCATGATCCAGCTGGTAAACACTGCAAGTTAAGCCATTATTAACCGATGCTGGACAACAGTTAGTAAACTACTGATATGCAACTTTTAATAAGTGATGGGTTAGCAGTGCTTTCTAAGTGGTGTATCTGCAGCCTGCACTTGCAACAGCTAATAATCACTGCTATATTCCAATTAGTAAACACTGCAAATTAAGCCTTTACTAAGTGATGCTAAACAACAGCCAGTAAACTACTAATATGCAGTGCTTAGTAAGTGACACATTTGCAGTGCTTAGTAAATGATTCAGCTGCAGCCCTGCACTTGCAACAACTAGTACCCACTGCTATGTTCCATTTAGTCAACACTGCAAGTTAAGCCCTTATTAAACAATGCTGAACAGTAGCTAATAAACTACTAATATGCAGCCCTTGATAAGAGATGCTAAATCAACACTTACTAAGCAGTGCTACTGCAGTGCTACAGTTGCATCTACTAATAAACATCACTAAGCTACACTTAATAATAGTTGATGTTGCAGCACTGTACATGCAACACTTACTAATAACTTAATAAGTACTACTGTGAAATTTGGCAAAATGTTGATCCTAACCAGGAAGATGCATGAGTGGCTAGTAAACATTGCAGTGAAACTAGTCACTCATGCAACGTTTATTAGCTAGTGCAGACTTGTACTGTGCCCACTGGGTATGTATGAAGTTTTAAATATGCAACAAAGGTAACCAATTTTGGGACTGACAATAGTGTCTCTTTTACAAGAGAGGGGCAGATATGATGATGCTGCAAATGATACCATGATTGCAGAATTTAAACAGGCTCCATAGGTGGTATTTCTAGTTTTCTCTACTAGATATAAAAGGAGAAGTGTAATGGGTCAAGGTTTCCTTGTATATGCTGCAGTGCTTCCTCTACACAGATGCTAATTTACATAAAGTGAGGGCAAGGGGGTGGTTACCTAGCTGTCTTTATGTCAAGGTGAATATCGATGCTCCATAGAGAAAGCACTGAGACCCCGTATTGCACCTCTGCGTTGAATAACCGGCGCAGAATCCGCACGATGACGTCATAGGTCCTTTGCCCATGTGCAGCCCTTTTGAAACGTAAACATCCAAGATGGCAGCGGTCAGCATTTCACGATGACGACAGGTGAATAAGGGTTCAATTTCAATCTTATTGATAAAATATCGATTGATTTTCCACTCAAACACCTTGACATAAATGTAAAGATGAACTCTGATCAGTTTGAGCTTCCTGTTTCTTCACTCGCATGTCCAGCCTGCTCCGCACTTGGCCTATCGGCCTCATGCAGAACAGGCTGGACACGCTCGTGGAGAAACGGTCAGCTCAAACTGATCATCGTTCACCTTTACCATTGTACTGCTTCTTTTTTGTTGTAGTGTACAGATGCACCACCAAACCAGATATAAATGAGGCTGGTTCTGAAAAGGCCTCAATGGTAGGTAGTGTTCATCACTGTTCAAAAAGGAATGAATAAAACATCAACTATCCACTTCCCAATGATTGGAGTTCATGAAACAGAATAATTGTCTGATGAGAAAGAATTTAAAGAAAAGATCCACCTGGCTTAAAATTGTCAATAATCAAACAAAAAACACACAGCTAACACTGAATATCCAAACTTGTGCCCCTTTCGTTCATGCATAGCAGAATTTTATTTGTTTCCAGATGAGAATACTAATCTTTCAATAGGCATCAATGGAGTGGGTTAACCAGAGGAAAATTTGTCTTAAGTACCGTCACGCCAGTCCAATTCTCTGCAGAGTGAAGAGAAAAGACAGGAGTCAGTAACTTGTACACAAGAACCTGTCGAAAACCAATTTTACTTCTAAGACCTGGACATTTACCATGTCAGATAGATTCTACTTCAGCTAACACTTTACGACCACATGTGAAACAAGGCACTAGGTGATTCCTATTGCCTCACACCAGCACCTTGATGGCTTCTCAGAGGTAGCTGTACCTGTTCTCTCACGGGCTTCCCTAGCCCACTTAAAAGGGTCTATTTCTCATCTTTCCTATCCCCTCAGGATGTGTGTGGTGCACATATGCGTGGGCACTGACACATTCCTCTGTGAAATTGTGTAATGTAGTTCTCGCCATGAATATGACCTTAGCTGTTGAAATGGCGTTAAACATCTATTACTCACTCACTCACTCACCTGTTCTCTCACGTCCATTATTCACAAGATTTGTCTTGCAGTCCCTTTAAAATGCCTCTGATGCATTCATCATTTTCTATAGTAGTGGTAAAATAAAGGATGAAGCTTAAATGCTCTTCCCCTCTAAATGCATGAAGGTATTTCAATAATATGAATAGCACTAACATCCAAATTTTAGGAATCATTTTTTTTAAATGTGATTCTGCAATGATCACAATCAGTCCATCATTCTTTGTGCTACTGTGCTGTTCTAAAGATGTAGTAGGCCACACACCTGACAGTAGATGGGGTCCTTGAGGATGTCTTAGTCAACTTACAATAATCAGGATATATGAATAATACTTGTTGGTTCTCAGAGGAGACAAAATGAATGCCAGACCAGCCAGAGTTTACATGTATAGATCTACCTCATAGGATGTAAGCAGTATGGTATTGTACCTAGCCCTAGGTATTTTGATATACCTAGCCCTAGGCCTGTTTGGCCTTATAAATTGAATGAAATTCCAAGTATGGAGCCCTGAATAGGACTAACAAATAGGGGCAGACTCCTCTATGTGTGTTCTTTATGTATAGATTACCATCTAGAGAGGACATTTACATCACAGAGAGCTTTCCATGCTGTCTATCTTGACACTCTCCCCAGCCGTAGGCCACCTGATGGAGAGGTCATTTAGTGGGGAGATGATAAAATCCTGTCCTGCCTACAGAGTTATGGTATTCCTTCTCCCACTAAGATTTTTCACCATGGCACCCATACTGGATGTGTGATCTAGGTCCTGCTGCATGTTCTGTTTTGATGATGTATGTGGCAAAATGTTGCAGGCCTTCGAGTTTAACGTAGAAAGCTGCATTTATTTTTGTTATATAATTTCCATGAATATTTTTATTTGAGTATCTGTCTGTTAAACATAGAAAGTTGCATCTGTTAAAACTGTTTTTTTTTTTTTTTTGTAATTGGCATGAATATCTTTTGTTTTGAGTATATGGAAGTATGTGATGTTAACTGAAATGTTTGCTTTAATTTGAATCATGATTTTAGATGGCATAATATTATTAGAATAGTCAACCTGGAACATGATATCAGCTTATCTGTGCCATATAAAAACGCTCATTTCGTCATGTCGCCACACCACAACGCTATCTCGGTAAAACAGAAAGGAAAAAGAACTTGTTTCAGCTTCACACAGACCAGTTGCATATCAAACACATATATGTCTACTTAGTACTAATCCTGTGGACAATCTTAATGTGTCAAATACATCAACACAGATCTAAGGTAATCTGATAAGGTAGTCTGGTAATACACCAGGGATCTGCAGCTCTCTGAACATTGCTGCTTTGTATTTATCCCAATGAGCTGCATTTAACTTTACTCAGTGGTGTGTTGTAGCCAGTGATATCATGTCTAGCCTGAAAAGATAATAGCCTATTCCAGCCTCATAGAGGATATTTTAGAACCATGTGCTAGAATACTGTTCTTTAAGTCCTGCATGGAACTCAGCTGTTTTTTTTTTTTCTGCACCCTTTTGGCCTTTCGGAAACTAATCAGAATCCCTCACATTCAGACCTGCACCACAGTGGTTAGACTTCAATGTCAAGGGTAATACAGAGAGATTGGACTGACTAGACCCTCACATGAACCAATGTGTAATTAAATTTGAATATGAAAATACATCTTATAAACAGACTGATAAAGGCACATTCAATGTAGTTTGAGACTTCTGTGGATTTTTCATTGGCTGATAATTGATCCTGCATGACCACTTCACCTATTGGACTTGAGGTGCATATTTTAGGTTTTCTTGTAAATCTGTCAGGTTTATACTCTGAACTAGCCTCATTTTAGTTGTCCGGCGGGCGCTGACTCTTACCTAACGGGAGAGTCAGGTTTCCTGCATAGGGCTAATTTGTCAGGTGGCTGGAATTGTAGGACATAATTTTTTTATGTCAATTTCCTCTTAAGGATGGCTTCCTAAGACATGTTTGTTGCCATTTTGTGAGAAACCTTTCATACGGGGGCCCAGATTATTTGGTTCTTGCAAATCTGTTAGCCTTCACATCAAGTTTCGCTGCCATGGTCGGCCATGATGTAAGTGGTTTCAGGTCTCACAACAGAGGTGTTATTCATGAAATAATGTTATCCATAATAATCTACTTGGTGAGTGGAGATTGACTTCCCGTCTGGCAGAAAATGCACCTGCTGATAGCTACCTGTTGCAGCCCACACAGCATGTGCCAAACCTTGGAAAAAGGTGCGATATAAAGGTTTCCAACAACAGACGCTCTTCCCACTCACAGACAGCAAAACTAAGGTGGTACTCTTGTCAATATTATAAGCTGATTTTTGGGGATTCGTTTCTGTCAAATGTTATTCCCAGCGACTCAGTCCTTAACTGAGTCGCGCACAGTGACTATATTTTAGAGTCTTATTATTCATGTTTACACTGTCCCAATGCTGTATTAGATTGCAAAGCTGAATATTAGCACACTGAGGTATAAAATAAAAGGTTGAAACGTAACAAAGGGCTTAGGAGCCACGAGGTATAAATGAGTCTAGAATGTGCAGTGAAAGTAGATTACAGCTACGGTGACCTCAGAGTGGAAGCCATATATATGGTGAGACAGGACATGTGACTAAGTCTTACATTAACGCATAGGGTGTTCCTAGTCCAATAACACATCAGCTAGAATCAGCACTTTGAAATAATGTAATGTCAATGCCACTTATGTCCTTGAAGTGAGTCAGAGACATGAGTCTATATTCAGACTAAAGCCTATCAGAAGGAAAGTGGTTCGTCAAGGACTCCCACAACATCAATTTCCTCCAGGAAAATAACATTTTTCAAGGAGTCTCTTAAAGCATCATCAATCATCCCCACACACAGACATCTAAATTGGAGCCCACCTTGAGGGCACATTGAAGAACAGGCATATTGCTGATGGTACAGCAATATAGATGAGCAGACATAAGCAGCATGGGTAATGCATACACTTTCTGCTGACAACCCTCTAAAGCTACTATTTCTAAAGTTTTACATTTCTTTAAGTTAATGTTAACAAGGTTAATAGTGTATCAATGCATCAAGTTCTTCAGGATGGTAAATAGAATAAAGCTTTACCATAACAAAGTTGGAGAAGCACTTAAAAAACCTTCAAAATACCATCTTCACGAAGTCTGTGATCTTATCTAGGTGAGAGAACATGTAGTGTGTGCTCAACACCTTTGCAGCATAATGTTTATCACCTTTCTGGCATTATCTTATTTAAATCTTATTTAAGTCAAACAATATCTTGAAGTCAGAATTCTGAACTTGCATTGATTAACCTGATCTTTTTATTATGGCTTCTGAGGACTTGGAAATCACATTTCACCAGTGAAAACTTGACCAATCGGCGTGGGAGATTGATGGAGCAGTCAGCAAGTCATGTTGAAAGTCACATACATTGTTGGTGTATGGATGAAGTGACACATGTTCGCTGGGTGACATCTCACTGTTTGTATATAAATAATGTTATAGTTGAGTGTCACAAATTTCTGTGACATGAACAACTCTGTCAGCATTGAGTGGCGCTGTTATGTGGCTAAAGCAAAACAGCCACCAGGAATAAGACACGGGGCATTGAAAGTCATAATGATGTATTACCTAAAAAAAAAACATGTCCACTATGCTACAGTCCATGTTGGCTGTGAGAAAAGAATGACTAAGTAAGTGTTTTTTTCTTAAATATTTTGTTTTATATTCAATCAATTACAAATTAGAATGCAACACAATCAAGTGTTTTCAAAACTTTCTTGAATTTACCGTACTTTGATCATTGAGATAGCGTTTGGTATGGTACATGTAGGATTGTTTATCTATTATCTCTCATACATACTAACATATTTTGGAATTATTTGCCTTCTTGAGTATATTGGCATCAGAGGTTAAAGCTCCTCTATTTGATATAATACAGTCCTAATATCCATATATGTACAGATTATAGACACAATTAGGTCCAAGTACCATCCAAGCCTCACCATACAATACTTGTTTCCTTTTGATCACTGAGATACAGAGGTATGTGTATGAATGGCTGGGAGGAGGCCCCCGCCAAAAATAAAGAATATTTCAGAAGGAAGCAGATGAAGAGAACACATGAACACACCATTGAGAACATTAGGGGCTGGCGCCGGGAGGGTCTGGTCAGCACCTGTATATCTGTCACTATAGTAAAGTGAGTGGGTTCAAAGCCTCAATATTGCCCCTTTACATCCATGGAAAATGATAATATTGAGGTACGTTATGTAAAAAGACCCATAGATTACGAATATCATAGTAATTATTTGTGACACAAATGGCTTTTTTGATAATACAGTGTGACTTTGATGATGTTTACTTTGTTTGCTAAAATAGTTGTAATTTGAACATTTCTTCACCAAATTCAAAATTTCTTGTTACAATATGAACCTAAAAATATAGACACCTATTATCAAGTAGAATTTAGCAGAAAAGTCTTTTAAATTCCTAAAAATCTAGATTTTTTCATTATTTTTAGTATTTTTTAGATATTTGAAAATTTCACTCACCTTTTTAAACCCCCCATGAAAATGATCAGAAAAATGTCCTGATTAAGAATCTGAAGTTTATCTTAATCTATATGTAAGTGCCTTTGTGCTTGAGGCAAAAGAGTAACAGCAAATTGAGTAAAAATGTGGAAGATTTCTGACCTGTGGATTTTACTCCAGAATGTTTGATTCTAACTTTCATATGAATTTTAAAGGTGATCCTGTACTCCCATGTATATGGAATTTATATGATTAGAAGCGCCAGAGGGTCTTCTTTGATGTGATATGATTTGTTCTTTGGTATCATTATCTGGAGATGAATTATCAATAAAACTGTGAGACAAAGTCAAAAATTGCCTGCTGCCACAGCGCAGTGTGCAGTGAGTGGATTGGCCTAGATTTACTCACTCTATGGAAAAGCCATGGAAGAAAAATATCACAATCTTTAATTGTTAATACCTTCATATCTCTGGTTATAATCCCTTAATTCAATTTCATTCAAAAAGCATTATATTAAAAAAATATCAAATGTTTGCATAAAGTGTCCTTAAACTGGGATTTATGAGGACATGTATACATGTGAAATATTTGCTGAATGCCAATAAGTTCATTTCCCTTGTTTGCTGTTGTTGATACTTACTATGTATGAAACCCCAACCAGTCTATGATTTACAAACAACAGGAAAATAGTCAGTAACTGGATTCCTTGCAATAGGATCTTGTATCAGTCAGGCATCATGGCTCTGTAAACAGTAATATACAAGAGGGAGTGTAAAATTGACCTCATTTAGCTGCCTCATCATGTTGTAGCATAAAGCCTTATCAACATAATCAACCTTATCTGCATAATGCATTTTATCATATATTAAATCTGTTGCAAAATTATTTCTACCACTATCTGTACGTGTTACATTGCATTACATTCTGCCCCTGATCTCAGTGACAATTGTCATGAGTTCATATTCTGAATAGTAGATCTTTGAGAGTACTGTGCGTCTTAGAACCGCTACAACAATCAAGTTAGGGCAGGGTGAGGCAATATAAATCACTAAGTGGTTTGCTTTAGCTGTGGTTATAACGCTCATCCCATAGTAGAAGTTCTGTGACAAAGTAAATATCAAGCTATTAGAAGTGCAAATAGATTCCCAGAGTCCTGTCTGGATATACCAGTGGCTGCAGCATTTGTCTTGCATCTTCACCGCGGAGCGCAGATGACAGCACTTCAAATCATATTCTGGGTGAGGCAATCTATTAGTCCACCCTATTGACAGTCATTGATTGATGATGATCCCTAAAGTCAAAGGCCACAAAGGCCTCTGTCAGTCAATGGAGCATTACATATCCTATATAATCAAGTAACAGAGCTCTAGCTAACTTTGGGTCTAAGGGAGATACGTCTCTATCATATGTTATATATATATATATATATATATATATATATATATATATATATATATATATAGAGAGAGAGAGAGAGAGAGAGAGAGAGAGATTCAGGGACATTGAAGAGTCAAAGGATAGGACCCAGTTTAAAGATTCCCTAATGATTGTCATCAATGCTACCTCAAATGAACAAGTGTAAGGCACAGCATCCACAAAGCACAGACCTCAAAGGTAGACACGATGTGAGCTAGGTTCTCAGTGCTTCCATCTAAATTGTATAAACACTAAGATACATGGGGCATCCTCCTTGTTTCCTACGGAGACAGCAAGCACTGAATTTGTGACCTGAGGGACTGAAATCCCAAAGGTAGTCGCATTGAAATGCGTTTATTATACACTCTCGTACTGTACTGAAGACCGCCTGAATAAGTTAAAACATAATACATGGTATAAATACTTTCTAATGACAATTGCTCATAGTTCTAAAGATAAACTTTTAAAGGCTGACATTATGTATGTCTGCAGGAGGTTGTTACACAAAGAGCAATTTTACATTATGTTATTTTCACCTAAATCAGCGTACACAGTTAAGACTTCTTTTATGGTGCAATACACAATAGGTTCTCCCTTTTTCCTACAAGAGTCTTTGTTGCAACAAAAGTTTATTTTGAATTTTTTTTTTTTTTTTTTTTTTGAGTACGAATTTTCTTTATTGCAGTAAGCATTTTATCATACAATTACATTATGATTATTTCAGAGTCACACAATTACTACAACAAAGCTGGAGAGGTACAGTTTAAAAAGGTAACTGGTTAAAAACCTCCCCAGTGATAATATTTGAGTGAGCATTTCAGTTGGGTAGACGGCTATTTTGCAAACATATGAAACCTTTTATGCTTTTAAGTATTTGTACTCATTTTCTGAACATATATACAAATTTGTATCAAAGTATATACAAGAGTATATGACATTTTCCTTTCTGCTTAATACAGATAGGGTGCAGATGTTAATGCACCTTAGTGCTTGATGTTATAGCACTTTGGTGTAAGATGTTGTAACACCATAAGAGGCAGTATCATCAGGTGTAGTATTTCCATTCTTATATTCCTAGGAGCAATGTTCTTAAACTTATTACAAATACTCGCAAAAGCTATACAGACATGAGCTTGTGGATTATGAGTAATATACTTCTGACCTAGCATAGACCTTCCTTTATCTCTGTCAGTAGATCTTTCCTTGTCCTTAATTTAAATTTGTCATTTTCAGAGATATTTTTTACCTCGGCAATTAAAGAATTCCAACATTGTGCAGTTTTTTTGTGCACACTTAGTGAGTAGGCCTTACATTTTTCTAGCATTTCACTCAAGACAGGATAATTGGCTAGTCTTGTCGCTCTAGGTCTCACTTCTAGATAAGCAGGCTTCTTTGTCATTTTAAATGCAAAATTTCTAATGTGAGCCTCTCTTCTAAAACTTAAATATGGTACTTTTGTTTGTTTGTGGATTTCTAGGGTGGATGTTCTGACAGGAACTCTTTGAGAAATTTTTAAACATCTATTTTGTATACTTTGAAGCTTTTTTAACAGTTCAGTACAATGGCCATCATACAATACATCACCTTGGTCAAATATGGGCAGAATATATGACTTATAAATCTGTAACAATGCATAATTTGGAAAATAATCTTTTACCTTTGTCATGGTATATGCTCTGAATGCTGCTGTTTTGGAGACATTTTTAATATGGGCCTTGTATGTTAATTTCGAGTCTAATATAATGCCTAAATATTTATATTGTACAACACTCTCCAGCTGGATGTTGTCTATGAATAAGTTCGGCTTTAAGTGGTCCATATTTTTATACGACGGTATAAACAGTGTACATTTTGTTTTTTTGATGTTGAGACTTAATTTGTTTTCTTTACACCATCTACTGAACAGGTCTAAATCTCTTTGCATTTTTCTATTAATATCCTCTAGGCTATCACTCGAGTAATAGATAACAGTGTCGTCGGCATATAATAATACAGAGCTATTTTCAAAAATATTGACCATGTCATTTATATACAAAGAAAACAATGTCGGGCCTAAAACTGAGCCTTGTGGGACACCTTTTGAGATAAATGTATAGTCTGAAACTTGATTATTAACCTTAGTACATTGGGACCTATTTTCTAAATAATTGGACATTAATTTTAAAAAGTTACCTGTGATCCCAGATTTTTGTAATTTTTTAACAAGAATTATGTGGTCTACTGTGTCAAAAGCCTTGGAAAAATCTGCATAGACAGCTGCTGTTAAAACCCACTATTTCTACTTATTAAGATGTCATCAGTAAATTTTGCAACAGTGTCAATAGTAGATTTCCCCTGTCGGTATCCTTTTTGGTTTTCTGCTAATATTTTATTTTCATTAAGATGCCTTTCTAGCTTCTTATGTATAATTCTCTCAAGAAGTTTGGTTTGGATGGGTAACAGGGTAATTGGTCTCAGGTTTGATACTTGGTTCCTATCACCTCCCTTTGGAATTGGGGTAATTTGGCCTTTCTTCCATGATTCTGGTATGGTGTTGGTTGCAAATACCAGATTAAACATATGTGCTACCTGTACTGGTAGATTAACTAGAGCAATTTTAATAAACCTTGTGGGTATGTCAGGGACACAAGAGGGTTTTTTGGTGTTAATCTTTTTACAGAAGTCCAGTACCTCAGTCTCATCAGTTTTACATTCTTCCAAGAAGTTTAAAACTTCATTCCCATAGAATTTCCATTCCTCAGTCATACCACTTGATAAAGTATCTCCTATAGTAGCAAAGTACCTGTTAATGTAGTTAGGAATTTCCTCAGCTGGTACAATATCCCCATCTTGAATTAGATGTATATTATCTATACCCTTAGATTTTGTCGGCATTATATCATTCACCACTCTCCAGAATGATTTGGGATTATTTCTATTTGTATCACAATTTCCCATCACATGTTGCTTTTTTGTCATTTTGATGTCATTATTCACCTTATTTCTCACATTTTTAGCTCTATCTTTGTCCCCTTTTCTTTTGGTCTGGCGTGATTTAGCAAACAGTCTGTCCTTATCTACAATTTTTTCCAATAGCTCATTTGTCATCCACTCTTGTCTAACTTGGTTTATGACAAAATTTCTTATTGGGCAAACCTGATCCAAATATTCTCTAATAACATTAAGAATTTCATCCCAGCATTCCTCCGGGTCATTAGATAACATGAAGTTGTCCCAGTCGTGAGAATTAACTGCATTCAACAAGTCTTCTTCCCTAAATCCCTTATAGCTTCTTCCTTTAAAGAAGGTTTTTAGTTTTTCCTCCCTTATCCTCTTTTTTATTACATAGATCATTTCATGATCACAGATATTAAGATGCAAAACTCCTGACTGATTAACATTGTCACAATCCGTGAAAATGAGATCCAATATACCCTCTTTGCCTTCATCCCTCGTTATTTCATTAATCAACTGCTTACAGCCCCTACTCAGCATTTCTCTTATAAGATATGTCTTTTCTTCAGAGTCTTCTAGGAAGTTAATATTCATATCTCCCAGTGCAAATACATCAGAATTTCCTTTATCTTTTATCTCATCAATAATATTACATAATGATTCGATAAAAGTATTCTTATCACCATCTGGGGGCCTGTAAGTGTTGACAATAACCACCTTTTTACCATTGGAGTTTGGGATACTTATAACTTGTGCCTCAATGTCTTTGTTGCTAATATTACATTTTTTGAACTCACAATCTGAGAAAACAATACCCTGCTTTATATATATAGCGAGTCCCCCACCTGATAGTTTATCAGTAGCACTTAACAATCTATCCAATCTGACGAAACCATAGTGTGGGAGGTTATATAATAAACTATTATCAAATTCTTGTAACCAACTTTCTGAAATGGTAATGATATCAAAATTCTTATTTGAGAAATAATTTTGAAGATTATCCTTTTTGTTCCTAATACTACGCATATTCTGATGTACAATGTTAAAACCCTTAGTCCCTCTCAGGTTGTCAGAATTAACCATTATCGAAAACACAAATACAATAACTCATATTGTAATATAGCTGTTGCTGCTTTAACCTGTTATAATGGGATCCGTTAATGCCCATTTCGGCTTGGAACCCCACAAAACATATCAATAATACATTATACCTGGTGTAGATAGATTGTGCCTCATTTTGGTTTTCACTGAAGGTGAAAACTATTAAGTAATTCCTTGTCTGTCTGCAATATTTCATTTTGTGTGCTGTCATCTGCAAGCTTTAACTCCCCTGATTTGAAATTATATAGTATTATGGTTGATGTGAGGAATAATAGGAAATTATAATAGTAGAGTGTGACAATATATGTATATCTAGGATACGTTCCACAACGTTTTATCCCATACATGGGGACCTCTATGGGTATCTGTATACTGAAAAGTAATACTTATTGGTAGCATGGAAATCACAAGCTTATGTTAATGAAAGTTTCTTCTCTCCTGGGCAGTGCATCAGCTGTTATATATATATATGCCCTTCCTACCTTAAGTTGCCCTTTACCACATAGTGGGACGGTATTTCGTATAGTCCACCTTAATGCACCCTGGAATAGGGTGCCTGCCATAGGTTGTTTGGACATGTTGTTTCAGAATGTTAATCCATGCCTTCTTGAGATCATCATTTGTGTGTAGCCCATCATACAGTTTTTCATACTTATTTTTCCTCTTGCCATGATGGTAGTCATGTACCGGACGTGCTATCCACGGTGTAAGTAGCCCTACTTTGTTGTTCATCCTAAAGATTTCATCATTTACTCTCCATATGGCTCTGTCCAACATCTGTTGTAGATACAGGTTGCCATTGATACATGTTGCTGATATATTCATTCCAACTAGTGTACATACATAGATAATGGTATCTGGGAATCTGTGCCTCAGTTGCCCTATGTACTTGTCGTATTCAGATATCATGTATTCATATATGTCTCTCTCATGCTGCCAATCGAATGTGTAGAATTTTCTTCCTTGGTTGTCAAATCGTTTGGTAGAGATATTATTTATCCCACAAGCTATGTATATAGTATCAGTGGGGTACTTCTCAAGATACCATTCAGCATTTCTAACTACTCTTTCAATGTCTGCCCCACTGTCAGGGTGGATGAAAATTCGTTCACCACAATGATATGTATCATGAAAATCTTCCAGGCCAAAGCCTCTCGAATCCATGAACAAGACTGTGCAATGGGCCGGAGGTATCACCCCCCTACCTGATATGTGCCCTATGGCCTGTAGCCAGCGATGGAGGGACATGTCTATATGAGAGAAACTCATTACACAACAAGTTTCAGAGTAAATTATATACAAATGTTCAAATTGTATTCTACTTTATATACACCGTGCTCATTACACAACAAGCTGATGTGTATATGTAATATGTACAATATCAATAGGATATGCTCATTACACAACAAGCAAATCAGTCACTATGTACATCTACTATTAATCCACAGGGTGGTGGAGTGTTCTATGGTGATATTATTCCTGCTGCGCTTTCCACTCCTCTCTGAGCGTTACCAACAATTTACCCAGTTTATTCTCTCCAGGAAATCCTGTAGTGAGGGTATTGAACTGCGTGAGAGGTACCCCACAGCCCCAGACCCTGTTGGCTGAACACTCCCATAATAGCCCTTGAGTGGCAATTAGTTTGTGCATATAGGCCGGGTTCTGTGTATATTTAGCTCTCTGTACTCTTTCCATAACTGCAGGTGCCTCCTTCTTCCATTCAATAGTGTTAGGTAATTGTTTTGACTCTCTGAGTACCTGGTAGGCATCGTCCATACTTTGGATTTTTTCTGCCATTGCCTGATTACCTAGGAATCTAGCATGTTCTGCTTGGTAGTAGGCTTCACTACTGGAGTATGTGATTGACCCATCTGTTATACAGCATGCATGTAAGTTGGACAGGTAGCAATTCTTACCAGCAAACCCTGTGCCCTGAGGTGTGTGTATTATTGCCGCCTCCTCTAGAGACAATCCCACTGGTAGCTTGGGAAGGTCTGCATGTCTATACCGCTTACCACTTAGTACAATACTAAGTCCACTCAACTTGCATTCTATTTGTTTTCTTTTTGCAAGTGCACAGATTGACCTCAGGTCCTTCTGAATGGTTTGATCCTTTTGTGTTAGATCGTCATTGACATAAATTGAACCCCATTTTGTTTTGTTGTTTTTCAGGTTCTTAATATTCTTGAAAAAGTCACCTTTTTGTTTGGAGTTTGCCAATTTCACCATCACCGTCCTAGCTCTATTAGGGATAGGTTTCCCTAATCTGAATGCAGCATTTACATCAATTGTTCTGAATGGAACCCCTAAGTCACTTAGTAGGTCATCCAATTTAACCGCTACATTTTCATCCTCAATTTCCTCCAATCCATCAATTAATAAATTGAGCTTTCTGGATTCTCTGTCAATCCATTCCATTCTTTCTTCAAGCTGGCTCCATTTGAGCGCTTGCTTTTTTGCATCAATTTTCATCTGATTTATTTCTCTTTCTTGCTTGTCACACTTTGTCTGTAGATTTGTAATCGAGGTCTCGGCTTTACTTTATCTACTGGCTAACTCCGTCTTAAGTGTGCTATTCATATCTTTCATTTCTGCCAATAGATCATTCTTGATTTTATTTCCATTAGACTCAATGAGATTTTCCAGGTCTTTTTTCATGTCTGTTATTATATCTTCTATGCCCTTTAGTCTGGTGGTAAACAGACCTGTACTCACCGGGTCATCGTCCGCCATTGTGGATTCCTTTGTCTTACTCCTGGTGATAATGTGACTCATATACCTCTATATGTCCAGGATCGGTATAAAATATATTCCTATCAGGTGTAGAGATACTTCATACAACTTTACACGAAGTGTGAGTCCTATATTCCACCTTTAACCATTTGAATATTCCGATAATGCAGGAGCGATCTCACAGCGCGACTTAGCCAGTTGCCGCCATCTTCTCACTGTGTAATTCTCGCTGTGACAACAACTATGTCACAGAGCGAGAAAAGAACCCTCGAAACCTGCGTAACTTGACCCAGTTCCGTCACAACATCACTTCCGGGAAGGAGGCGACAACTGTTTTGGTTTCAGACCCCTTGTCCTGTGTTTTCCTCGCTTTTCTTTGTGTGCCGGGATGAGCAATAAAAGGGAAGAAGCCGTCTGACATGATTTTCTTTTTTCTCTCTCCTCTTTGACTGTCAAGGCAAGGCGTAAGGAAGGATTGGCAAGGCGTAAGGAAGGATGGGACACAGTGCTTGGTAAGTAACTGGCTGACATGCCCTGCCTTTTGGACTGTTAAATTTATAAAAGGAAACCAATCTCTACCGTCGACTTGAACTCAAGTACAGTCGAGTAACTCATATTAAAATTTCCTTACGTTCTCTTTGTGTGCGTGATAAGTAAATAGGTGCCTATTATAAAATAATCTTTCTGTTAAATACATGGCTTGTTTTTTTTTCTGTCAAATAGCCTTACTGATTTTACCTTTCCTTTTTTAAGCCACTGTGAACAGCATACACGACGCGGACAGAGATCTACAGAAGACACGGCACCATTTAAATGACTTCTTCTGGAAGCTGAAGACAAAGGTAAGTTTATAAGTGAAACGACTGTGAGTCTTTGTGAATAAGGAAAGCATTTAAAGTCACAGAACAAAGGAAAAAGAAAATATATATAACAAAGTGACTCTCTCAAGGTACATGGAAAGCTATTGTACAACAAAACTCATGCTCATCTTACCACGAGTGTCATTCTTATAACCAAGTTGTCTATTTTGTGTCAAAGACAAAAAAAAGACTGTTTTATATCTGAATAAGTATAAAAAGAGAATGAATTCATTTGAAAGAATGAGAATTTGCTGGACGACATAGACGTGGGCTATGCAGTTGAAGGTTGTACTCTCACAGAGGTAATGTGCCTGAAATATTTTGTTGAACATGTGTTTGTCCTCCTACAAAAATAACCTATCCTTTGAGAATATTCCCTCCTTCAGACATAACTTAAGTCCCATTCTCTTTACTGTAGTCCAAACCAGCCTTTGACCTTGGTGTCAGTTCAGACACATAACAATAAAATAATTTTCTTCAAACAGCTTCATGATAGAGCTTCAGTTCAAAGAAAATAAATCCCTCCTTTATCTGCCACAAAGAGAAAGTGCCATGAACACTTTCTAAAAATTATCTCCTTTTTTTCTTGTAGGTCGTTCAGGTGAGGTCATTTACTACACAGATGCTGTAGAGAAAGTAAAGAAGAGACATGAGAATAAAAGAATCAAAGGAGAGAACGCTCCCTTCTCCTACTGGCAAGGTGAAAAGACAAAGTGCAAGCGCATTGACAGCTAAGAACGTCATTCATATACCATCAGAGAAAGAACTTATGCTAGCTAACCAGTTAAGTGTAACCCAAACCACCCAAGGCCAAAAAACGAAACCAACTCCCATCAAGCCAAAAATAGTTGTCAAGAAAGACTGTAGTTAAGGGAGCTTCTAAGCCTGCATCCATTAAAAGTTCAAAGAATGCTCCTTCTGAAATTTCTCTTTCTGTCAAATCCAAAGCGAAGGCTCCGTTCAAAAAACCTGGGAGGTGGGAGGTGAGAAACGCTGTGTCTGTTGATGTGGACTTAACTGAGGAGGCCCGAAACAAAGAGAAAAGTGAATCTGACGACATGGAGGTAGATGTTATTGAAAATGAGGACGTAGTAGACTTAACTGGCGTCAGTCAATCTGTGAGTCCTACTCTCACTGCCACCCCTAAAGGAGTTTCCCCAAAGGAGGGTGTCAGATGCAGCCCTAGGATAGCCCAACGAGAGTCAGGGGGAAAAAGCAGCAGTAAGAAGCTGTCCTTTGGTAATGAAGGGTCAGGGGAAGTAAGCTGTAAAGACGAGGTTAAAAGAGAACAAATGGATGAACGTCTGGCTAAAGTTGAGTCTATTGTAGTAACGATGGAATCAAACGGGAGGGAACATAAAGACAGGACCCTGAATCTAGTGGAGAGGTTTGATGAAGTAATAGAAACTCTGTCCTCTCAGAGGAAGAACATTATAGACAATCAGGCAACATGCAGTCGCAACGTTGCGCAACTGATAAAAGTGGTTGGTAAGCTGATCTATTTAACCGAGGGGGAAAAGCGTTTTTCGAATGCACTAACATAGACTGCAGATCTGCCTCACCTAGACACCCAGACCCTAGTGGTAAAACAGGATACCTTGTTGGGCCAGTTCAAAATTGTCACTGTAGACCCAAAGTCCGCTTCGAGCGACAACTTGCTGCATGTTACTGAACAAGGGACTTTTGTCATGGGTTCTTCCCCCTTCTCGGGTGCACATCTTGATATCTTCAAACCTCCCAATGCCACTGGCAACAGAGCTCCACTTGTCCCTGGGTCATGTGCAGAACCTGGGTCCACAGCCACTCTGTCTCAGTCTCCTACTGGCAACAATGGTACAGTTGTCCCTGGGTCATGTGCAAAACTTGGGTCTACAGCCACTCTGTCTCAGTCTCCTACTGGCAACAATGGTACAGTTGTCCAGGTGTCATGTGCAGAACCAGGGTCTACAGCCACTCTGTCTCAGTCTCCTACTGGCAACGATGGTACAGTTGTCCAGGTGTCATGTGCAGAACCAGGGTCTACAGCCACTCTATCTCAGTCTCCTACTGGCAACGATGGTACAGTTGTCCAGGTGTCATGTGCAGAACTAGGGTCTACAGCCACTCTGTCTCAGTCTCCTACTGGCAACGATGGTACAGTTGTCCAGGTGTCATGTGCAGAACCTAGGTCTACAGCCACTCTGTCTCAGTCTCCCTGCTAGCACAACCCATCCAAATGATGTCTTTTTTATGTAAAAACGATCAGTTTTCACGTAAGAATGATGTAAATTACACGAGTAGTGCTAGCTGGGCTCCTACTGGCAGCGATGGTACAGTTGTCCAGGTGTCATGTGCAGAACCTGGGTGTACAGCCACTCTGTCCCAGTCTCCTACTCACAACGAAGGAAATCCCCTGGGGGTGTCTACTCATATGAGGCCTACAGAAATACTCTGTCAGGCTCGCTGTGCTACTCAAGGAACATTCATTCAGCTACATGTTGAGACTACAGAGACACTCGGTCACCCTCAAAGTGGTTATGAAGCTGTGGCTAGAACATCACAAGCCATCCAAGAGCAAAGTACATCTCAACGTGGTGTATTCATCCCTTACTGTGTCACTTTGGAACCCGCTAATGCTCACCTGCCCCATGCGAACACACACGACCCCACACCAGACCCCGTTACTGCCTTACAGGAGGCAAGTAAGTGTGAATCTCACGTGAATACAAAACCCGCACCTGAAATGCGAGACCAATATTTTCAGTCTTACAAAAATTATCGCTCCCCTCTCTTCTTTCGGGAGCACTTTAGCTGTAGAACATCCTGTTGAGCCCAGTGACCAGAGAAAAGAGAAGCCATCTGTTTTAGAACCATTTTGTCATGATGATTCGATGATAGATGTTGCAAGTGAAGTCCCCGAAGGACTTTTGGACTGCCTTTGGTTCTTTCTACCTGTGCGCGAACTAGAGCAAGGCCACCACCCAAGGCCGGTGCATCCAAGCGAACCTACTTAGATGTAAGCAAAGGTGGAATTCATATGTAAAGAACTGCCTGAGGCGACAGTTAAGACAGAGGGTAGGAGTGAGGAAGAAGTCATGGAAGCTGCTTCTACTCTGGGTAGAATGCACTTAGCGACGTACTCAAACAACACACCACAGGATAAGGAAAGCTCAAAAGGAAAGGAGACTAGTGATGACACGAGACAGGGTCCAACTACCCGCAAGAGGTCGGGAGCAGACAGAGATGGAAATGCTCCTAAGAAAGCTAAGCGAGGAGTGATGCGTAAATGAAGGGACTCTTATACCTGATATTATAACATGGTCATGTAAAGTTAACTTACTTACAAGTTCTACTTGATGTGTAAGGTCAAGTTAGTTCCCACGAGGGTCAACAGTGTTTCCCGTGTAGCGTATATGTCATTTAATTTTTTTTTTCCACAGACTGACTGAAGTCAGAGTTTGATTTTTTAGGGTGAACAAAAGAGAAGAGCCCTGTCTATTTTACTTCCTAGTAATCATGTTATCCAAGAGTTACAACCAACAGAGAGAAAAGTGTTGTCTCATATAAACAATGTCAAATAGTTCACATGTTCCAGGGTCAACAAAAAAAGAGACCCCACTTCACTATATATATGACTTATTATGTTAAAGAAGACTTTCAACCAAAAGAGAAAAAAGTTTTGTCAAAGATATCCAACTACAATGAAAAAACAGACATTGATGTTATTTACTTTTAAGTTGTTACGAGAAAATGGTTTAACTTACCTGTTCTAGTCTTTATGCTTTTTACATCACAAAACTAGTCCTTTCTTCAAGAAGACTTGGAGATTTTTATTGTATGAGACTATTTCTTTGTTGTTTCAGTCAAAGCTTGGACTACTTAATAAAGTAAATATATGAAAATTGTTTCCCTGTTACTTCCTTGATATAATATAATAATTATTGTTTTAATTGTGACTTCATGGCATGGGGGCGAGGGAGGTAAACCAAAGAAAAATAAGGAGGGGCACCAGAAGTTTTTCGGCCAACTTTTCCTGTTCTATAGAAAAAAAGCCTGGCCCAATTTCAGGGGGGACAGGCCCCTTTTTCCCCAAACAGGTACGCCCCTTTAATGAAACCTTCTTTTTTTTCAAAATTTAAATTAAAATTACAAATTTATGTACATGTACCTCCCTCACAATGAGAATTTGCTTTGAAAAAAGTTGCTGTGCACAGGGGGCGACACTGGTGTGAAGGAGTGACGTCACAACTAAGGTAAAGGTTGTATCCTGTCCTAGCTGTCTACATCTCAAATGGAGAGGAAAAGAGATAAGGTTTGCGACTCTTGTGCATGAACTTTATTTTTTTTTCCAGGGAACATGTAACTATTGTTAATTACTTGCATATTGAAGTCATTTTTTCCATGCGCGTGGCCGCCAAATTCACGACGTTACACAACGAATAAAGTTGTCACAACGACTTAAGTAATTTCTCATTGTGTTACCGGTATAAGAAAAACTATGTACTAAAGAGAAAAGGCAGCTTCTTTTAAGGCACAAGGCGACAAATCAGTTGACTTGGAAGCATCAGCTGTGGTTTATTGTCCACCTACTGCAGGTGACACTTTAAATGACTTTAACAATTCCCCTGCCTCCCTGGCTGAAGCTCAGCTAAAAGATAGATATTCTAATGCAAGTTCTTCGGAGAGTGAGGGAGAGGACCTACCCTTGATAGAAGACATTCTGGTGAACAAAGACAGATGGGGGAAGAAAGAAGTGGACGCTCTAATGGATGCAGTGAACATGAACCATGGAGCTATCAAATTGCACTTCTCAGGGAGTCAGTCTGGAAGGGAAATGCGCTGCCCGGCATGGAGAGACGTGGCATTGTATGTTAACATGAAGGCAAAGACACACCATACGGTGCGACAATGCAGAGACAAGACGTCCGAATTCACTCAAAAACAGAAGAAAAAGTACAACACCCTACGATGTGAAATCAAAAAGAATGGAAGCGGATCTCCACTCAAGAAGATGCAGACGCGGGAGTACAGGCTAAAGCGCTAGATTTCCTGAAGGAGGAGGCAGTCAGGGGCATACCTGGAGTAACAGCCATGGAACTGAACCCTTCACAAACTAGAGCAGAACCTACCATGAAGGAGGAGGATATATGGAAGCCTGGTACAAGGGACTTCAGAAAAGTTAAAGAGAAGATGAAGGTCACAAAGATACCAAGAAAAGAGAAGGACAAGGAGACTCGCAGGAAAGAGAGGATGAAGAAAGAGGAGAGAAAGAGGGAGCATGAGAAGAAGATGAAGGAGGAGAGAAGGAACGAGGAAGAAGATCAAAGGTGGCGTGATATTGTCAAAGAGACTTCAAGGAAGAAAGAGGAAGAAAGGAAAACACAGTTGGCTGAGAAACCACAGTCATTAAGTGCACAAGAAAAGAATTTACAGCTCTGTGTCAGGAGAAGGCAAAAAGAAAAGCAGAAAGGGCAAGAATAAGAGAAGCAAGGTTAGCAGCTAAGGAAGTAAAATAGCTCAAGCCATGTAACATTTATGTGTTAATTGATAACCCAAAAACAGACAAAGACTTTATGCACTGTCTTGGATATCAAGAGAAAGATTTTATTTATTTCAAATATAACGATACACCTACTTTTGCTTCAGGTGAAAGAAAGAGAAAGAGAAGTCTTTTATCAAAGCTGCTCTTGTGAAATGTAAAACTTCTAGACAGCTAAAGTACAAACAAAGGCTATAAATAAATATATTTACTTTAAGGTGCTTTTTTCTGTACATGTATTATGTCTCTTGTGTCTCTAGTTAAGAATGACTTTAAAATTTTTAAATATGCCTCATTAAAGCCTAAGGTTATCTTGCACAGACATCAATACAATCCTATAGGATATAAAAACAAGTCTATGAATATGCTTATTTCTCATAGATACTTTAAATTATGTTCTTTGTACATGCTATGTGGTCTGATATTTGAGATAAATACTTATAAATAGAGTTAACTTATTTATAACTGTAAGTTGGATTCAAAGCCCACTTTTTCACCAAAGGTTAGGTCAGGATTTACATTAGAAAAACTTTTCTACGTAAGCCTGTCGAAAGCTCTTGTTGCGGTCATTTTCCTCTTGCTGCTCCTCTGGGTGGGCTGAGCCAAAGAAACTCGGAGGGGTCTGTAAGGGTCATCTTGGTCTTCTACTATTCGGATCCCATGGTCAATGGTGGAGACAGGCACAGCTGTAGATGATTCTGGCTGCTGTCTGTGGCTTGTGGCATATGGAGCCTGCAGATGAGTCTAGGACCCTGAAAAAAAACTTGTCATTTCGGGAGAGGGACATAAACTGAGACTAGGAATTCAAAAAGGTTGCTTTGAATATAGGGAAGGTATAATAAAATTAAAATTTAATCTTGTACCATAGGAAGAGGGGTATCGATTCTTAGAAAACAGGGGTATGCTTGTCAACCAAAGAGCTCACAACGATTACACACAATATGACTTCAAATAATCCTTGCTTCACAACAAGGAAGGGAAAAAATGTTCTTACCCCGCATTTCCTAATAGGACAAAGTCCTCCCACACATCTGACTCAATCTCATCGCCAACAGGGCAGGAGCTTAGGGCATACACATCATGGAACGAGCCGGGCCACCTGGGATCAATGTGATTTTCTTGTCATAGTCACATATGACATGAAAAACTGAGTTTTTTTTTCTCTCAGTGCTGACAAAATTATATATATTAAGTTATTTTCACGGTTAAGAGCTGATAAATGATTTACTTATAAACAAAAAATATGGAGGCCTTGCTTCATCCTACAGGTGCTGACCTGAAATAAAATTATGTTACGAGACTTTCTGAGAGTCCCCAGTCATGGCATAAAAACTCTCAGACGCAAAGTATCTCAAGAAAAGGCAGAACTGAGACTAGGTATGTGTTAAAGTAACAAGGAAATAAAGATAAAATTAGTGATTTAATTATAGGTTTCATGGCTGTTCATATAAAAGGATGATTATGGGTGTAGACCACTGAAATAGACATTGTTACATGGGTTATTCTTTTTTTTTTTTTTTATAAATATCAAATGTACATATAGGTCATCTAATCATCAGTTATGTGTTCTATTCAGTGATATTATTTACTGCCATCATACACTAGAAAAATTATAGTTCCATTTTCCACCACTAGTAACAGCACCATCACTGCCAGTTCATATCCATTTATCCATCCCATAATGTGACCCATTGTGTAACCATAGCAACTGTATCTAAGCAACACAGGAAGTGACAAATCTGAATCCCAAAAGTAATGTAAGTCCCCCAATATAAGAAAGTAGTATCCTGATGAAGGGTCACCACGGCCGAAACGGTTGATCATTCTACATTCACTAACAACATTATCATCAACAATTGTTATTGCCTGTACAATATTACTTCGTAATAAATTTTACAAAAAAACAATTTGGACTGAAGTTGGGTTTTGTGTGACATTTTATTTATAGTATTGTCTACTTTCCCACACTAGCATCCTTTTTGGGATCACCCCGCAGTCCAAACCCACATGTATTAGTTGGGAGACCCACTCTATCTAAAATCTACCCAGATTATTCCTCCAACGCATCCTCCACATGGGAACCTAATACAAAGGTTTATTAACTAAACGACCCAGTGGGACACCTATTACTACCAATGGATCTAAACCAACCCACACCACAGGCGACAACATCAGCTCAAAATAATCCTACTGAACCACAAACTACACAAGAGGACGATTCCAGCTCCACAAGAATCCCAGCAGACGTCCTTCCACACTACAAATTAGCTAGGAAACTAGCATTAAATCTGAAAAAAAATCACAACATCACGAGGCCTACCTGGAACAGTGTATCAACAGGGATATCATCCCCAGAGGACTACAAACCAAAATTATCGCCCAAACCCCAGAAGTAGATTGGAACTTCCAACTCAAATGGGAACAAGCTCAACTCACATGCAGTAAAACCCTGAGAAACCTCCTACGGGAATACTACGCCACTAGAACTACAGACCTCCATCAACGTTACAACTCTACCATCGAAGAGATTCAACGAAAATGCCAACCAGACATATTCACAGAGATTCAACGACTAATCATCAAACTCCAAACAGAATTGGAACAAAGCCTGAAAGAAAGAAGAACCAAAAAAATCGCAGATTCAAGGAATACTCGACGGAATCAGCAGCAAAACAATCAATCTGCAACCTCAGCACCAAACAACTAAATAGTCACCAATTGTCACTACTGAACAAGGGTCTCACCTTTGTTCCAACTCCACCTAACCCTTTCCACATTCATACCATCCGTGACACCCTGTTGTTTAACAGAAGGATCAATCTAACGTACCACTACCGTAACCACCCGCCATACAATCCACCCAAGACCTTATACAGACATGAAGGCCAAGCATGGAATCCAATTCCCAACAGTGAACCAATCAACTCTTTCAACAGCCACATACTCCAAAATATGATGAGAATTCCCAAAGATATTAGAAGCAGAGACAACCTCACCAGGGCTCAGAGAGAGGCCCTGGAGGAATTAATCAATGACGATAGCATCATAATAAAATCAGCAGACAAGGCAGGAGCAATTGTCATCCAAGACACAACACAATACGTTGCAGAATGTAACAGACAACTTGCAGATACCAGATTCTACTGTGAAACAGGCCCAAGAACCACAGCAGTCACCAATAGAATTCGGAAAGAATTAAAACACATGGAACAAGAAGGAAAACTACAAGACAAGGCTCACTTGTCACTCATGCCTCTCAACATAAGAACACCAGTGTTCTACACACTCCCCAAGATCCACAAAACGGGCAACCCAGGTCGCCCAATTGTCTCTGGAATAAATTCACCTACGGACAAAATTTCTGCTTGCCTAGACAAAGTACTACAGCCCATACTACCACACATCCCATCACTGGTGAAAGACACCAAACACTTTCTCAATTTGATAAATGAAAATGATTACCTTGAACCCGGTGATCTGATGGCAACCATTGATGTGTCAGCTCTGTACACATCCATCCCTCATGACGAAGGCCTTGAGGCTGTAAAATCAGCTCTGGAATCCTTCCCACACCCTGAATTGGACCCTACTACAGCCACCAGATTACTGAAATTAGTGTTGAAAAACAACATCTTCACATTCAACGAGAAACACTACCATCAAGTGAATGGAACTGCCATGGGGACCAAAGTGGCCCCGGCTTACGCCAACATTTACATGCATGTTCTAGAGCAGAAACTATTACATGACACCCCCCTGAGACCAAAAATATGGTTACGATACATCGATGACATATTTGCAGTATACCACTGCACCCCAGATGAATTGAAAGCGGAGATGCAAAGAATGAACCAGTTCCATCATTCAATCAAATTTACATATGAGTGCAGCTACACCAGCATCAACTACTTGGACACCACTGTCTTCACAGATAACACAGGCAAACTCAAGACTAAGGTCTACAAGAAACCCACAGATGCGGGTTTATACTTACATTTTGACTCCTTCCACCCTCTACACCAAAAAACGTTGATCGCCTACAGTCAGGCTATCCGCTACCGTATGATATGCTTAGAAGATGCAGATCTTGAGAAGGTATGTAAAGACCTCCTCCGACTCCTCACCATACGTGGGCACCCACATGAGAAGACCAAACACCTCATCAACCTAGCAAAATCCACCCCACGTGCCGACCTCCTGAAAAAGAAAAAAGTAAAAATGAAACGGGTACTTCCATTTGTTATCCAGTACAACCCATCAAACCTCAGGGCCAACAACTACCTGACCTTCGCCAAAAGGTATTTGGAAAATATTGACGACCTCGAGAAATTCAACAGGAATCAAATTGTGGTGGCCTACAAAAGGTCACCCAATTTACGAGATCTACTCTCCCACTCTGCATTCCCACGAAGTAAAACACTCCATAGAAGCCACCCATGCATGAGACTGTCATGCAATTTCTGCCAAATTATCACCCGCACTACCTCATTTAAATCAAACTCAAATGGCAAGATAATCAGAATCACAGGTGACAACAACTGCCAAACTAGAAGCGTAGTTTATGCCATTACCTGCCCTGCCTGCCGCATGCAATAGACCGGATTTACCAACACCACACCGACATTGGTAACAGAAACTGCGACACCCCGGTTGCCACACATTTCCGAAACCAGGAGCGCTACACAAAAAACCCGGACGATCAACGTTTAAACTCACTGACAACACTACTCTACCCGCTGATCAACAAACTGTCAATATCGACAACTTCATAAGATGCAACTACTGCCCTAAATTTGTCAAAAACAATGACACTGCCATCCTGAAACACCTCAGCCGGTTCCACAATTCTGAAGAAAAGTAAGAAACTCCACAAACAAGCACCAAGACTACCACTACCGGTAAGCTTGCCTGCCCTTTCATAAAATGCTCTACAACTTGTTCCTCAGTCAGCAACTTACGGTGACATCAGCGCAACATTCACTATACTAAAAATTATCAAATTACTCCCCCCTACCTCCACACCAAAATTGAAATAACTCCAAACAGGCCCAAACTCCCGCCGAACTTTGATCCAACCAAAGTGAAATTTCGCATTGTTTACAAGGGCATTCCTTTTTGCAGTTCCAAAACCAGAAGGAATGAAACCAACACAAAAGACCTCAACAACTGCAGTCTCAACAACCTCGGAGAGTATACCAACAAACAACCAACCGCTGGAGGAAGGGGCGAGCACTAAATTAGAACCAACAATAACAACTACCATGCCATCAAATGACAACACTGACAACCAAACGCAGGTAACTTCACCACCAAATCCTATGAAAAGGAAAAGAACCAACCCCAAGTGCCCTTCAGCATCATCAAAAAATGTCCGTAAAATTATCAACGCCAAGAAAAGGCCAGTTTCACCGATGTACAAGTCTATAGAAATCATCAGTTCCTCAGACAGTGACAGTGACAGTAGTGACAACTCAAATTCTAAACTCAAAATCCGTGTGCCCTTCAGCAAGCCTAGGGGCTCATCCACTGCCCCACCCTCTAAAACAACCCCCAGTTCTTCCAAAACAAATCTAGATGAAAATCTAAACAACTCCTACACTAAACTGTTAGAAATCGACCTGGCCCTAACCGATGATGAATTTGAAAAGGAGGCCCTTACCAGCCGCCCTAGTACCAAAAACAGCTCCCCAGTGAACTCCACCAGTAGCACCCGGGAATCTACACCTGCTCTAACAGAACAGGTAGCCAAACCATGCACCTATGACCCAATCCCACCATCAAGCAAGTCAATCCAGTCCACAATAGAAGCTCCCAATACAGCTTCTCTTAGCAGGGAACCCAAGCAGCCACACAAGCCCAAGATTGAATCAACGGTACATGTTCCATGGTCCAAGGAACCTTATGTACCCATGTCACGCTCAGGACACAAAATCACTGCCACCTACAACCCGACCCCCATCCAGAGACCGGAGAGGATGGTACCAATTTCTGATGTTTTATATGGCGCATATATGCTCATTTGGAACATTGACCAATGCGCTGGACAGGATGTATACAAACTACTGCAACGCCGCAACCTCATCAAAAGGAAGGGCCGCCATTAAGTAAATTCTGGACACTATGAGACTGTGATATTAACATTCATGCTTGCATGTTAATTTTTTATAAATATCAAATGTACATATAGGTCATCTAATCATCAGTTATGTGTTCTATTCAGTGATATTATTTACTGCCATCATACACTAGAAAAATTATAGTTCCATTTTCCACCACTAGTAACAGCACCATCACTGCCAGTTCATTTCCATTTATCCATCCCATAATGTGACCCATTGTGTAACCATAGCAACTGTATCTAAGCAACACAGGAAGTGACAAATCTGAATCCCAAAAGTAATGTAAGTCCCCCAATATAAGAAAGTAGTATCCTGATGAAGGGTCACCACGGCCGAAACGGTTGATCATTCTACATTCACTAACAACATTATCATCAACAATTGTTATTGCCTGTACAATATTACTTCGTAATAAATTTTACAAAAAAACAATTTGGACTGAAGTTGGGTTTTGTGTGACATTTTATTTATAGTATTCTTAAAAGAGACTTGTGACATGGGCCTCAGATACAAGACTAAATAGGTCAAACATAGGCTACAGGGTGTTTGCATATATTTTGACTCAATCAAAATTAGGTGTGAAATAAAATTACCCTGTCAACGTGAGAAAGACCTCCTCCTCTCTTGCCCTCTTTGAATTTGCTGTACATCTTGTACTCCCCCTCCAGTTTTCTTACAATGTCTTTAGAGAGGCGGTATCTTGCAGCAAACTCTTTGCCATCAAAAAGAGTGAAAGGTGAGTCCCTTTGATGGCACTTTCTTGTCTTCCTTCCCAATCTGTCAGTGGGGGGCGGCATATTGAAGAAAATGACTTTCCCTCACTTTCTGTCACTTTGTTGACACTGGTCCCTGTGTCTTTTATCACTCTATGACATGCCCCATAAGAATCAATAGTGAACAACCAAAAGGCTGAAAGTCCAAAGGAACTGCCTTTTTGTTGTCATTGTGTCAGCACAAAGTTAAACACAATGACTTTTCTACAGCGAGAAAAGGATTGTGTAACGGTTTTATTCTCGTTATGCAGAGACGGAGAAAAAAACATAGCGGGAAAACATTTGTGTTATGGTTCGACCATGACACAACGAGGACAAGTATATTCTCGTCTATTGTGTAAGGACCTCCAGCTCTTATAATCAGTCCTAACACCTGAACATCGTAAATTAGCTGCCTTCAATGCATCTTAATTTTCTTTTCTGAAGGTTAGAAGAATAATGCTATAGCTACCTGTTTACACAGTATGTTTTACTGAATAAACAATATCTCTTATACTCAAGCAAACCAGAGGAAATTGCCGTTCTTCCCCTTATACCCTTTCCATGACATTTGTAACATTCACAGGCTGTGTTGGGGATAAAAATCCGTAACGACAAATCAAATGTCCAGTAGAAGTAAAAGCTGTGTAAAGATCCTGCATTAAGTGCCTTGAATACTGTTTTGTTTTTGTTTTCCTGCTTTGCATATACGATCAGCAAAGATTTCTCATACACCCAATAAATTTTCCTGCATTTTCCTGTTTTTGGCATTTCATATACGTAATTGAGTCATGGGTAGAGGCCTTCTTGTAGAGTACCACCTCCTGTGCCTACTGCACACAAAATGACAACTATCCATATAGTGCATTAAGGTGGCTGGGGGGTTTCATTTACTGGCCTTATATGCAGTTTTGTGCACAGGTATTGAATGTAGTTCATCCATCACACACTAGAGGGTGTTAGGGCTACCAATCTACAGACTGCATGTAAGTGACCAGGCTATAGTTAAACTACAACTGGGTGCTACAGGTGGGATTCAAAACTGGTACCTTTCACATGACAATCAGACATGCAACCATTGTACCAGGGAGTCTTTCCTAATGAAATCTCTTGAAGTTTCATATCATCCTCACTCTCACCATTGTGTTGATAGCTGATTTCCTTGTTTCTTGATGCCCCAAAACATCAAAACGAATGGGACCATATGTCAGTTTTGAAATTTTTGCAAAGATATATGAATAATCTAGGTTCTGATGAAGTTATAAAAATATTTAATTATTTTTAGATATGAGTCTGGGGATTTATTTGACAATTTGCAGTGAAATCCTTTATAGAGTTGAAGGTCCTGTATCTCAGAAATATGTGTGGACCCCCCCCCCCCTATTGATTTTGCATATATAAAAAGTACAAATCATTTTGGAACTCTGTTGAGAATATGGCTAAAATCTAAGTACTTCTAACCCCGCCATCCACCTTGATGGTAAGGAGGTGCTTATTTAGCAGTATTTTTCACGCTTTTTTGTATATTGTGTACAGGTGCCATAACAAACCAGATGTTATGAAGTTGCTCACTATAGATTAGTGAAATGTCCAGAATGATGTGGAATGCAGTTAGTTAGCATCACAGTTCAGTAAGGAATTATTGAAAGATTGAATATTAACAGCCCCAGATGGGAATTTATAGTATACAATAAATAACTGATGGATATGCATGCAATAATAAAGAATATCTGGCTTGAAATCACCTATGAATATCAGCTTCATCTGTGTGCATATGTTAATGAAACACGAATGCAAATGTGGATTAAATGTTCATGAAGCGATAAGTTGTGTATATACAGTATAATTCAACATCAATACGAACAAAAATGACAACAGATGACATTGAATATCCAAATGTATGACCCTTTAGTAGAAGTTTTTAGCTTCCTATTTATATAGAGGGATAGCTGAGTAGAAATGTCCCAGGTGCGACATAAGTTCCACTATGCTGAATTTAGTCACATATTTGGATACAAATACAATCTATAGACATCAGTAGGACAAACACATTGGGTTAACCAGAGTAATTTATGATAACTACTCTCACCCAAGTCCCATTTCCAACACAGTGAAGACAAAAGACAGGAGTCAGTCACTGGTCCACAAGAACCTGTCAAAAACCGCTTTTCCTTCTAAGAGCTGGACATTTACCTTGTCACATAGATTCTAGTTCAGCATTGACTTTTACGACCACAGTGAAACAAGGCACTGAGTGACTCATAAAGCCTCACTCGACCACATAATGGTTCCTCAAATGTAGCTTCCCATGTTTTCACTCATCTAATATTCTCGAGATTTTCCCGCAGTTACTTTAAACTCCTGATTCAATGACTCCTGTATTTTGAAAGATTAAAGCATTTCAAACCAACCACATAAGCCTGCTTCGAAATGAATCATCTACATGTTGTAATATCTGTGATATCAACCTAGTAATTTTATTTGTCATAAAGTGATACAATGTTTTCACAACATTTTTTTTTCTTTGGTATCAAATTAAAGTGCATTGTCTCAGATATGCACGGAGATAAAATTAATTCCAGACCAGCCTGTGAATACATACTGTAGAGGTATGTTGTTATAGTAATGGGTACCGTCTGGCGTGGCGGGTGAGTCCAGTCGTTGGGTGTTCCTCAGGTTCCGGATAGGTGGCAGCACCGATCCGGGCCTGTGGGGACATCTGTCGATGAACACCTAGGTCCGTATATAAAGACCGGGGCTCAGCCGCTACGTCAGAAGCCCTCCTGGCCTCTGACCATGTAACATCTTTAATTATTAGCTGCCCCTTTATCATATTCCGGGTAGCGGTAAGTGTCTTATGTATAAACCATCCGTTGGCATACACTTGAATTACCGCCTTACTCCTTCTTTCCTGATCAGTAAGGCCCGAACCACCGAATTCGTAATACCAAACCTTTACATTGGTGCCGTGACCAGTTAATTCTGGTGTATAGCCCGGACGTTATAACGTCTGAACGGCTAGTACATGGGTTAGACAGCCTCGCGGAAGCTAACCCTGAAGTGCAATCTATTGCCCAGGAAAATGGCAATGGGTCATTATTGATCCATACCCATTCGAACTCACAGGATGTAGATACTGCATCCTGGAGAGATCCCGGACCTCACTATAAGGTGGACAGTGAAGAGAATATACCGGACTCTGTATGGAGAGAACAATCCATACAGAGAAAGAATACTTTACTGGGTCAACAATCACTTGTTGACGAATTAAGTAATTCGATGTTCGAAGTTGGTGGAAGCACTAATCCAGAACATCCGGCACCTATGCCAAAAAGGGTTACATTTGGAAAACTACCATACAGTATACCCAGACCTGGACTACCGATTCTAGACTACAGCGCCATAGACGGCGATGTGACATATGCGGTACTGGAAGGTGAGGAATTTAAACAATTGGATGTCCTGTTGTTAAACGAAACCTATGTAACTTTGAACGAGAATTTAAATACCTTAATCAAGGCGAAAGATGAAGTAATTAATGAAAAACTGCATCTGGAAGAAGACTTAACTGGTATGCAAAGTGAATTTGAAACCAGAAAGAGTGAATACATGAAAGATTTAGAAAATGAAGAAATAAAACTTCAGGAAATGAGAAAGTCATTTAATAAAGAATATAACAATAGACATACTCGTATCCAAACATACATAGATACAAATGATCAACTATGTCTTGATAAGGCCAACTATGAATCCGAGATAAGCCTATATCAAAGCGAATTGGAGAAATTGAAACTTCAGTGCAGTAAGCAAGCTGAGGACAATGAAACTATCTGGATGGGCATTATAGCTTATAATAAACAACTGGAAGAGGATAGACAGAAACTCACCAATGAGCTTCAGGATCTGCAGAATACTGCAATGACCCTAGATAAATACGTAGAAACCGCACAACTGACTATAGGTACTATAGATCCGAATGTGGTATCTACAACGTTGGTAAATACATCCCAAGATGTAACGCCCACCAGATTTTTTACTGATGGGGCGGACAAAAATGTAGATTCCGGTATTTATAAGAAACCGGATCATTCCGCATCCAGCAGAGTGAGTGTTCCGAACAGTACCTCTGTACAGGTCGGAACTAACCAGGGACCCACCAATAATGCACCGACACCTCAAGCCACGGTGCTTGATACGGTTGTAGGTCCGGCCCCGCTGATACCAGATCTGAGTCATAAAATCAATCTGACTCAAGCTAATATAGTAAGTGGAAATAACACTACTCCAGTGGCCCAACCATATGCACCGGGACCAGTAAGAAATTTACTTACACCACCTTCGTATTTTTCTCAACCCGGACATAGCACTCCAGCAGGTGCAAGATTGCCTAACCCAAACTCAGGTCAGAGCAATGTACCTAATGGTGGACGATTTCCAAGGCCGAACCCGCCACAACCAAATGTGGTAGGGGGTACGTATTTACCTAGAGCACCTCCTCACGGATTAAATGTTCATAAATCAAAATGTATCATTAGATAGTATGGTTACATTGAAAGTCTTTATCAAGAATATATAATTACTATGTTAATAATAACAAACTCACTAGGATATTATTATGTGGTTTAATTCAGTACTTAACCTCTGACCATGTAACATCTTTAATTATTAGCTGCCCCTTTATCATCTTCCGGGTAGCCGTAAGTGTCTTATGTAATAAACCATCCGTTGGCATACACTTGAATTACCGCCTTACTCCTTCTTTTCTGATCAGTAAGGCCCGAACCACCGAATTCGTAATTCCAAACCATTACAATACCTTATAGAATGTAAACAGTATAGTATTATGCTTAGCCCTAGGCCTGTTTGGCCCTATAAATATGAATGAAACCCCAAAGTATGGAGCCCTGAATAAGACTCACAAATAGAGACAGGCCCCTCTATATGTCCTTTTCATGTATGAATTACCATCTAGAGAGGAAATTTATGCCACAGAGAGTATTCCATCGTGCCCATCTTAACACTCTCCCCAGCCTTCAGGGTACCTGACGGAGAGGTCATTTTGTGGGGAGATGATAAAATTCTGTTATGTATACAGGAACTTAATCCAAAACATCCTGGGATCATGACCCCAGCGATCTTAGGAATAAATCAGCCTTATCCTATTAAGCAATCTTAAGAGTTGACTGGGTTCACATATCCTAGCCAGCACTAAGATCACATCGATATTAGCCTCAGCCCTCCTACACTATCCCAAGAAGAACTGACTAGGCACAGGGGTAAGAGTCCCAAAATAAAGGAATAGCTGTGGAGTCACTCTTCTTCACAAGAGTGCTTATACCATCGTTCCCCGTCCGCATGTGGGCTAACAAAAGAGCACAGGGTGCAGTTGACCCCCGTACAGTATTCAAGAGTTGTTCCCATGAATGTATGGTTTATGCTTGCCTATTAGAAGCATTGTGCCCTCCCCCCAGGACAAAGAGAGAGAAGGGAAGAATTATCTTACAGTGCACTTAACGCATGAGTAGCCCTAAGAGCCCTCAAGGACACTCAGCAAATGTCCTCCCTCCCCTCTTTATGTATGCAGCAGGCTATTCACTCTTTCGATCAGGAGTGTTCCCTGTAAGTGCTCTTGTACTCAGGTGAAACCACTATGCATTTCTTTCCCTAAGATCGCAGTGATCTTAGTGGTGGAAATTGAATAGTAAAGTGATCCCAGGACTAGCTATTCTGGACAGGCCTGCAACCACTGCATTACATAGGGTAGACTAGCCAGGTCTTATGATATGTGCCTCCACTAAGATCACTGGGGTTGGGATCCCAGGATGTTTTGAATTAAGCTCCATAGTTATGATATTCCTTGACACATTGATACCGCTAGGACTGACTATGAATTTAGCAGTATTGCATTTCCATTTGCTTCAGAGGGACTATTTTCCCACTAAGGGGTTCCCCATGGCACCCATATTGGATGTAGGGTCTAAGTCCAGCTGCATGTTCCGTTTTTAATGGTGAAGAAGGCAAAATGTTACAGACTCACAAGTAAACTGCAACTTATGAAACTGTTTTTTTCATGTAAATAACTTGGGAGTTTTTTTTCGTTTTCTTTTTAATTATATATCTGTTCCGAATACCATCAGATAAGTATATATGAAGGTATATTATTTTAAAACAACTCTTTTCGTGAGAAGGAGGAAAACATCTAATCAGCATGCCAGGACTTCCTACCTGACAATGAAATCAGGCTATTGTGAGTGTTTCCTGCAGTAGGCGATGTCTTGACACCAACGGGCCAGTAAATTGAAAGACAACTACACTTTGTAGAGCATCACTTTATGGCTATTTAAAATATTCTTGAATCTTCATCTTTGGAAATGACTCTGATTCTGTGATTCCTAGAACCACAAAGGTTATCAGGATGGATTTGGTGCAAAAGCACAGTACTAAAGTGCTCAAAATGAGGCTATTCATTTATCAAATTACTACATCTTTCAATTTTTGATGAACACCAGGAGGTGTTATTATTGGCCTGCACAGAATCTCGAATATAAACAAGGTGATAGATCACTTAGTAATCACAGCCTGTATGCTGAGAGAATTAGAGTAAAGTAGCTGAGTGGGGCTGATTTAAACAGGGGCATTAAATCTGTAAAGATCCATTAATCAGAGTAGAACAATTGATAAAGTTCACCAGCTAGCATCTTCTTTATGGTAATCCTATTCCCTGGGAACAAACGGAAAATAATGTTCAATTGAAGACATTTTATCAGACGGTTAGCCTTAGTTATACCACGATTTGTGGGTTACACAGTGCTTTTTCGTGGCTATTCCCATCCACATATCTGTCGATATTGCACACCCTATAGGCTGTAACATCAATTTTGGAAGGCGTGCGGTTATCCAGGGAAGGCGTGCGGTTATCCAGGTAAGGTGTGCGGTTATCCAGGAAAACCGCACGCCTCTCATGTCCTCCCATGTCATATGTTACATGTTAAAACCCATGAAATTTTCCAGGCCAGGGTAGGGATCGAACCTGCAGTCTCACATCCCAAATCCAACTCCTTATGCACTGCGCCACAAGGACTGACGAGAAATGCTTGGTTCGAACCAAGTCTGGATATGATACAAAGCCGTGTGCGCTGTTGCTGTCCGCTGCCGGGCGACGAGGTGTATTATACACAAACATAACCGCGAGATGCAGTGAACGGAGAAGGCGCGGTGGTCTAGCGGTTAGCGCTTTGCGCTCAGCCGCATGAGGTACACGGTTCAAATCCGGCCCGGGTGCATCTTTTTTCGCCGTGTGCACTGTAGGTGTCAGCTGGCGGGCGACGAGGTGTATTATACACAAACATAGCTGCGAGAAGCTTTTTTTTTGCCGTGTGTGCTGTAGCTGTCCGCTGCCGGGCGACGAGGTGTATGTACACTGATACATTATACACTGCTACCTCTATTTTTTCCTCCTTTATACCAGGACTATCTCGTACTGACTAGTTAGATGATGCTACATCTTGAATGATGATAGGCAATTTACCTTTGTAGTATAATTATGGCTGTGTTGAATACATTTATTACAACATAACAGTGTAGTACGTTCTTTGACGTCATGTAGGGTGTATTTATCATACACAAGAGTAATACATTGAGGGTTGGTCAGCCCAATGTTACATACATGTAGCTGATGTGTGTCATAAAATCTTTGAAAATTGCAATGAAATTGAAATTGACAATACTTATATTAGATCACTAAAATCAAGATCAGCCTATTGCTTCCTTACACATCATGAAGTCTATCAGATAGAATATATCAGTTGTATAGAACAGACATGTTTTTTTGTTGTTTTTTTTTTCATTTAATCTATTTAGGGCTGAGGCCTGACCTTCCCATCCACCTTCACTTTACTTCCTGACATCAATTCTGCATGCTTCAGGTCTGACCTGCCTCCACATAAAGTCCTGTAGAGAGGCCCTTTTATTATGTATGAATTGCTTGACCTCTGTGAGATCTTGTCTGGCTGAAATGATGTATGTCATGTTCAGCCTGTCTCTTTTGTAAAATATTAAAGTTTGTGATCCTCTCTTTTTTATCTCTATGCTGTCACATTTTTGCACTATTAAAGCTATGTTGCCTCTACATTTTCCTTTATATTTGTTTGTTTAAATATGTTATTGTAGACTGTTGTATTGACCTGTATTTACTGTTTACATATGACCATTTGGAAGGTATGTAGTATATGAATAGTTAGCAATCATACTCAGATTATGTCAGCAGATCTGTACTTGTATAGGCAAAGGATTTTTTTCTAATCACAGAAAACTGCTTGGAGCGATAGTGAGGTCGCCTTGTTCCTCTTAGAAATGTTTTTTTTTCTAGTTTATATGAAGCCCTATTGTCATACTAGTGATTGGCATGATCAAGTTGTCATATGAGAAATATCATAAGACTAGTGGTATAAAGTGTAATTATCTCAAGGCTCTTATAAATAGTGTTATTTCCAGTTGTCACTGGTTTATTCAGCTTTAGGCAACATGTAAGAAATATCAATCATACAGTAGTTAGTATGTAGGTAATTTGTACATACAGTAAACATACAGTAATTTATAAAGTATAATGTTCAGTTCCACTCCACCTGTGAGGTATTAATAATACAGTGTCCAGCATAGTTCTAGGTGGGTTCCCACACCTAGCTCCTGACCTGCTGCTTAGAGGAATAATGTAATAATGAGTAACTTTACCCTCTGGTGGAAGTCTTGAAGAAGATAGCCTCTGGCCACTAATGGTAGGAAACCAATGCCTGTCTAGCATAGTTTCACCATAGTGCAGTGGTATAGCAGGTAGCAGGAGATGACTGGAGATGTTACCTCTAGAGCGGTTCTTGGTGATGTGTCTTCCTGGAGGTGCAGACAGGCTATTTGTAGCAAATCTTGGAAAAGCACCTCCAGACTGACTGGAGCCAGCAGCATCTGCCTAACTCTACAATTGTTTGAGGGGACCCTTTCAAGTGTCACAGGGGGACAAAGGACCCCCATGGACGCCGCTATGGCCCCCATTGTCTTGGTCGGTTCTGCATCTTTAGACCCTCATATCTCGGCCGTTTATGCTTGTATAACCGCCATTTTGGGCATGCGCGGAGCTGAATGTGCCAAGATTATAATGCCCGCTGGATAGGCGCGTAACTCCCGCCGGTTTGTCTGTAGCTCACTCGGAGGTCGATTCAGTCTCCATGGCGTAACTTCCTTAATACTGGGAGTTCCGCCTTGATCTTGGGCTCATTCTGACCGTCTAATTATGGGCTTTCCATAGATATTTTGATATTTGACCTAGGTCGCTCAGGAGCGACGCTAGAGCGACCGGAAGGTTATGGCGTCATGCTTATGTAACCCATTGTTCAGTCCTTAGAGTGCTCAGACACTCATGACGGCGTCAGCGGTGCTCAGGCACCCGTGACGGCCGGTTGCATTCACTTACAAGTTATTAATTTGTGCATTGAACCATGAGGTCGCACACTGAGACCCTCATTTTTATTATATTGTGCAGTGAACCATTAGGTCGGAGCCTTTGATGTCAGAGAGTGTATGTAACTGACCTGGCTGGTGTGCAGTGGGGCATGAACGCTCTTATGTAAAGTTTGAGCGCTCTTATAGCTCTTAGAACCAACCTATGTATTAATTTCATAGATATTTCTTTGATTAATACAAAATATGTTAGAATTTATGGAACAATAAAATGGTATATCATAGAATACTCCCTCTCCCCCGAAAGAATGCGAAACTCCGTCATTTCGCCGAGGGAATGTACAATTTATACAATTTTTACCTTATTTTGGAGTTATATACTGTTTTGTAAGAGGATTTGAAGTAATGGGGAGTGCTTCAAATGCAATTTTTGTGGTAGAGCTTTGTCAGTATAAACAATTTTCTCCTGGGTATAAGTACATTTCCGAGTTTCTATATCTTACCATACCATAGCTTATTTGCTTATGTAACATCAATTTTGGGTACAATTTTCCATTTTTATGTACAACATACAATTTGGCAAATAGTGTGCAATTTTGGCATTTAATGTTCAATTTAGCGTGCAAATTGAACATAAATGACAATTTTAGTGTGCAAATTTACAATTTCGCGTGTAATTGCGTTCAATTGACAATTTCAGTATGCAAATATATAATTTTTGCGTACATTTGGCAATTTGAGTGTGCAAATATATAATTTTCGCGTATATTTGGCAATTTTAGTGTGCAAATATATAATTTTTGCGTACATTTGGCAATTTGAGTGTGCAAATATATAATTTTCGCGTATATTTGGCAATTTTAGTGTGCAAATATATAATTTTGCGTTCAATTGATAGTTTCTGTATGTACAAATATAATTTTGCGTACAGCTTGGATACACCTAGAAATGTTGATTTTCTAAAAATCTGACTTCAGTGTATGAATTGGGTACAGACATACAGTATAATGTGCAACATATAATTCAAATGTAAATTGGATACAACTTACAATCTAGTGTGCAAACATACAATTTTAGTGTGCAAATTGGGTACGAGCGTACAATCTGGTGTGCAAACATACAATTTTAGTGTGCAAATTGGGTACGAGCGTACAATCTGGTGTGCAAATATACAATTTTAGTGTGCAAATTGGGTACGAGCGTACAATCTGGTGTGCAAACATACAATTTTAGTGTGCAAATTGGGTACAAACGTACAATCTAGATTACACTATTCAATTTATGGGATTTGAGACAAATTTTTCCGAGGGCCGGAAAAACAAAGTACTTCATGTACAATAGGCTTGTTTGTCTCTGAGTTACTCATTGATTTTGCTATATGGGTGTATTAATTGGCAATTTCGGCAGTGGGCCGCTGCTTAATTGACTTTTCCCCTAGCCTTTTGAGTATGTGTCCCTGAAAGAGATTTATTTGGTGAGTATCTTAAGTAAACATGTTTTATGTCAACAATTTTCTCAACAAAATTTTTTTTTTTTTTTTTTTTTTTTTTTTCATTCATTTTTCCAACAATTTTCTTGGATACCTAAAGTGTGTTACTTTAAGTAAACCTTGGCATAGTATACAAGTGCTAGTGGGTACAAAAACTGTTTTAGTTATCTACCTGCATTCATGTATATTAATGTTAGATTTGTACAATTTTACAATTTGTAATTTGCAATTTCGCAATTTTGCGCGTATATGCGCACATTAATCATCGGTTTTGTGAGAATACCATAGATTTTCATATTATACATCAACAAGTGGCTGTGTATATAATTTTTTTTTTCTAATACTTTGATAATTTCATTGACAGTGGAGGTGTGTCAGGAGTGAGATGTGAGTCTCCTCCCTGGTGTGCTCATGCAGTGGTGGCACTTGAGGTGTTAGGTGCCAGATTCTGGCATGTGTCTGTGGCAGTGCCTAGCTTGGTGTCAGTGGACAGTTCAGGGTGGGGGGGGTGTGTGTGTGTCCATTTAAGGAGTGTGTGGCTGGTATTGGAGCATCAGTTCCTCTCTGGAAGTCACTGCTGTAGTACCATGGCCCACCTACAAGCTCTCTTTGCTCTGCCTGTCCCCCAGGTGATGGAGGTGGGGAGTCCAGCTAGGGCCCTGGTTGAGTCTAACCAGACCATCCATTATGGGTACATAGTGAGTAATTTCAAAGAGATCATAGAGCATGGTGATGTGATGGTCTGTAATTACTCCTGCCATTATTTCCTGGGCTCAGCCTTGCGTCGGGGGGCCACTGTGGCCCTTCTGACTAGGGCCTTGGGCAGTATGGGTTTCTGGCCCATGGATTATAACCTAGGGCCGCGGGAGCGAGTGCTATGGGATTATTTGTTGGCGGCATCCCTCCTCGATCTTACGGCATCCGGGAATCCATCCACGGCTGCCGAGTATGGACTGGGGATGCTGGAGGCCCGGCTCGCTGAGTGGGAGCAGGATCACGGCCATATGTATGGCTCGGACTCGGCCCCGGACTCTCCCATTGATGTTGAACCCGAGGATCTGTGGTAGGATCCCGACTGACTGAAACCTAGGGTGTAAAAACCCGCCATCCCAAAGGCCCTTTTCAGGGCCGGCAAATTGTCCGAAAAGTTCTGAATACTGTCTCTGATGTGTTGTCTCCTGGTGGTGGACTGGGGGCAGCCTAGGCTGTGGGCAGTCTAGGCTGTTTCCACAGTCACCGGGGAGGGCTGGTGGTTTAGAAAATTAGCAATAGTCTGCATGTTTGACCTTGCGGTCTCCTCCTGTTGTTCGTCAATAATTATATCTGTTGTATTTTCCAGTGCTGTCATGGTCACCGGGCTGGTGCCACAATCATTCTGGAGAAGCATGGAGTAGTACAGTCCTTTGTTTTTAAGGGCTGGTATAGTGCTGAACCTAGTGCGCCAAGGTAGGTGTATCACCTGAGGGAGGTGATAAGCAAATTCTCCTCTCTGTGTTGTTATAACTGCTGGTCCATTCCAGGTAAATATAGCCTTAGGTAGTGGGAAGGTTTTAACCACTATATCCTTATAGGTAGGGGCAGCTCCTGATTTAATCTCATCAAATTCATGTGGTATTGGCCTCAAGGGTAGCGCGAAGTTTGAGTCTCCACAATATATTTTAAAATATATTGTGGGGTTTGTGCGCTTGGCCACATTTTTCTTGCCACAGTGTGTCTGTGCAAATTTCTTAAGGTACTTCATTATTCTGTAGGCTGAGTAGATGGTCAGGGTGAATAATATAGCAATTATCAGGGTGTGGGTTTCCTGAATTGTGAGGAAGGGGGTGTGGGTTTCCTCTGTAGGGGTTAATTTGGTAGGATTCTTATCTGGGAGCAATTTGTGTAGGGGCAGCTCGGTGACTAGTCTGAATGCTTTGGCTGTAGGCAGGTAGGCTACAGTCCCTCCTAGTCTGTATAATTTGAGTAGTATGTATACTATAAAAATGTGAGCTGATATCCCTAGGATGAGTGCTAAGCTTTGGAAGATTGGATGCTCTGTAACTCGACGTAGGTATGATTTCTCGTAGCGCGTTTCCGTTTCCTTATTAAGGTTGGAGGCATCTTTTAATACTGTTTTAGCAAAGGGCTCTAAATTTAGTTGAGTAATATCATCCATGATTGGATTTTCCTGTAGTTTTTCTAAGGTTCTAGAAAGGTTTACTACTGGGAAATTTGGAAGATTCTCTCTTTCATCTGGTTTGGTTTCAGAAATTTTGTTAAGTGCTGCCATGAATGGTAAATTAATTGTCTTGAGAATGTAATGAAATGATAAGGTTGAGTTACAGGGCAACCTTGTGTTTGGAAGAGAAAATTCTCCTACACTGATCGTGCACCCACAGGGTACACCTATGATTGAGTAGGACTGGGCCTTCCGAGTTTCAGACGTTTTACCATTGCAGTTGATAAAGTAATGGGGTTCATTAGTAGTGACCAGATACTCATCTTCAGAAATGGAAATAGCATGGGTGGTAGGTGCTTGCAGTGGTGAAACTGTAAACTTGCAATGTTCCTTAATCTGTTGAGCCTGGTTAGTAAAAATGGCTACAGGGCATGTAGGCCTGTGTTTATAGATTCTACCATTTACATCTCTGCATACCTTTACTGTAGTACCTTCACATGCCTGCATATCTGCTGAGTCCAATTCGATGAATAATGATTCGTCGTAAGATACTGCTAGAAACTCAGTCGTGGTTTGTAGTTTGGTGACTCCTCTGGTGGGGGTCTCCTGTGTGTCTATAGGCATGGGTGATGTAATCATTTGGTACAGTTTGAAGGTTGAGGTGGTAGATTGAATTATAATGTCCAGATGAATATATATATGGTGAGCTGAGTAAGTGTATGAGGTCAGCTTCTGTGAATAATAGAAATCTAAGTCATTAATTGCGACTTGTGCTCCAGGGTGTGTAATCCTAAGTTTGTTATTAATGTCAATTAGGTATCTAGCAAGGTCTGAGGGTGGCACTATATCAGGGGTTAGGATCCCTGATGATAGCATCCTCAGGGCTGCATTTGTCCTTTGCAGTGATTGAACTGTATTCATTCTTGCTGCTATGATAATTAGTGCATCATTTAATACTTGCATTTTTTCCCTTTGAGTTTTCTCGTGCCTTGAATATGAGTCAAGTGACCTGGACATGTTAGAGGCCCACAGGTTGACGGTGTCACCTATGGTGTTGATTGTGCTGTCCAGTACCTTCTTATCTTGGATGTATGCTTTAACAAACTTATCTTGTCTGTCTGTGATCTTTTCAATGAGACTAGCTGCTTCCTGATCTTGTTTAGCAAATTTTCTTAGTATTTCATCTATGTTCTTGAGCTGTCCCATTACTTGGTTTACATCTTCTACTGTGGCTAGACCTAGCACACCGCGAAACAGGGGTGCTAGAAAACCCAGTATGGCCTCTCTTTTGGCCTTGTCCAATGTGTTTATGGGGTTGGATAAGAACAATTTGACGGAGGCTAGTGTTTCATTTATCTCCTTGTCTGCAATTTCCAGCAAGGTGTCTAGCTCCTTAGCTTGTTGGATAATTTGGCCAGAGGTATGATCTTGTAGAGTAGGAGTGGTCAAATGGAGTATTCTATCCCTTATGGATCCTTGGGTAACGGGTGCCCGAGGTATCTTGTAGGGAATAGCTAACAACAGTGTTGTGGTTGTATGTCCATTGACCAATGGTTGAGGGCTAGGTTTGAATACTACTCCTATGTTTTGTCTCACCACAGGTGTATAGCCTGCAGTAAGTGGTTTTATAGTATATAATAACAGCATAGTTAGCAGTATGGGTGAAACTCTCAGTCTCCCCATGGTGCTTGTGTAAAGCAAGTTTGCTGTTTAAAGTCTTGTCAAATTTGTAGTGATTTGGTGCTGGTAAAGTCTAAGTGTATGGTGTAACACTTTAAATGAAGTGGTTCAAACTGTACCTTTGCAAGATTGAGCTGTCTTGGCAATATGTCCGGTGAGTCTATAGAGGTTGACCAGTAATGGTAAGGTCAGGTTGAAGGTGAAGTAGGTGTGTTCTTTATCCTAGTGCAGTCTCTCCTAATGGAGAAGTGGGCTGGCTAATTCCCAAGTGGGGTCCTGTAGACTTGTGTTCCAGACTGCAGCTGGATGAAGACTGATGGTGGGCTATGGTCCACAGTGCTTCTTATGTAGCCTACCCTACCCACATCCATTGTGGGCCTGGTATTGTTTCTCTGGAGACAATGCATTAATCTCCAGTGTCTGCTAACTGTGGGGTCTATTGTGTAGTCTGTGTACTGGTAATTAGCTCCTCCTGTCATCCAGGACAGCCATTCATGACCGTCTAGACAGTTGTCTGAGGGTAGCTTATAAGGTCAATTGATCTCTATAGACTGCTGTGTTGGCATAGCGCGCTCTTTCATGTGGGGATTAGGCTTTAGACACTCCATTGTGTTACCCTTACTCTTCTTAGACTTCATGTCTGCTTTACTTGGGGGGTCCCAGTCTTTGACCCTTTCAGAGGCAATAACCTACTGATATATTTACAAATTTGATTGGCTTCATATACATAGTAATTCATTATCAGTCACACATGTCTTATGTGTGGATGAAGAGAATTTGTAATACATTCTGAAAATCTTATGTCTTTTGGTATCTCAATCTTGTTTCTAATTTCTTGAAACTGCACCACACCTAGATGTCTTCCTTAGTATGTGGTGTGCAGGCCTAGGCTTGATAGGGCCTATGCCTGTGGTTTCTCTTGTAAGGGTGATATCATTTTTGTTCCTTACAATTTTGCTGTAGTATTTGGCCTCATGTGGAATAAGCCTGTGTGCAAATTCATTATTTCTGACAGCCACAACCTTTTTCAGTCTGTCTATGTGCACTGGTCTGGCCACCAATAGATTGGTGTCCAAGTTTTTGAGTTTGGCACTTGTCAAACTAGGTCTATCTACTACAACATATGGTCCCATAAAAAGGGGTTGAAGTTTCTTACACTCTGTGTTGGTCAGGATTCTTGGTATGTTTAGGTACACCATGTCGGTGACCTTGATTTCCTGTGGTGTAAGTTTCTTATCATATCTATCCTTTCTTTCCTTTTGTAGCTTGGCGACCCTTTCTATAGCTTTCCTCCTAGAGGTATCTTGATTTGTTATCATGTTGGCTACGTGGTCTGCTACTGTGGATATGTCTTCCTGTATTCCCAGCCCTAAGTCCATTGGGGTGGCTGGGTTTCTTCCATGGAGTAGGAAGAAAGGGGTGAATCCTGTGGTTTGGGATTCAGTGTTGTTTAATGCAAAGGTTATGGGTTCAATAAATGAATCCCAATTGTTTTGGTGCTTTGAGCAGAATGCTCTGAGTGCTGTGCCTATGCTAGCATTGAATCTCTCTACAAGCCCATTTGATTGTGGCCTGTATGGTGAGGAGAATTTATGTTTGATCTTGAGGTGTTTAGTTAACTTTGTGAACTTTGCACCTGTATAACATGTCCCATTGTCTGTTTGAAGAGTGGCTGGTGTTCCATGATGACAAATTATATTCTTGTAGAACTCTGCTGCTGTTGTCTCAGCTTTTAAGTCAGTAGTAGCCCAAGCTGTTGCATATCTGGTAGCATAATCTATGCAGACTTGTATATGTTTGTTTCCCCTGGCAGTTGTGGGAAGTGGTCCCACCGCGTCTAGGTTTAGGAACTTCATTGGTGAAGTCATGTACTCTCTCACTGTCATTGGTGTTTTGTGTGAGTGTACTTGCCTTTTTGCTGTGAGGCATGTGTGGCAGGTGGAAACATATTTTGTTGTGTCTGCTAGCATAGACTTCCAATATACCCTAGGTCGGAGTGCTGACAGCATCCTACTTGAACCAAGATGGCCGCCAGTAGGTGAGTCATGGAAATACTGTAGTGTACTTGTTACCCATTGCTGTGGTATAACAATTTGAAGTGGTACAGTATTGGTTTTTCTCCAATTTATGGGGCATATATGGACTAATGTACCGTTTACCAAGGTGTATGTCTGGCCTTGGTTGATGATTCTGTTTCCTTGTGCTTTTGGTGCAGGCAAGGTCCCATCCTCAAGATATTGTATGAGGGGCAATAGGTCCTTGTCTTTCCTTTGTTCCAAGCCAAGGTTTGTACCTGAGATGGATGTGTCGGGAATCTGATCCAGTAGTTGATTTATATCTAGCACATGTTGTTTTATTCTGTCTCTTTCTTTTTCTTTTTCAGCGACTATTGGCCTATCTTGTGCCTTTTGTTGGGGTGTGTCACTCTTGTTTTGGTGTGTAGGCTCCTTTGGAGGGCCTATTCTCGCCTTAATGGGAGTGGCAACCTTTTTCTTTAAAGGCACAATTTGCTTTTTGTCAATCTTCTTTGTCTCAGAGTTCTTTGATTTAGTAGATGCAGTGTCTTTTGTGACATTTTTCCTGGCAGGTGGGGTTTTGGTAGGTTTGTTTCCTGTGACCTTTTTCTCATTTAGAATAGTTTGTGATTGTGTGGGGGGTTTTGGTGTGCCCTCCTGAATCATTTCTCTAGTCTTTGAGCGTGTGGTCATAGGACACAAATGGTTTGGTGTTTCCTCTCCCTGCATTGGTTCAAAGAATCTGACTGATTTAGAAGTTGCTTGAGTAATAGCATATATTGTGTCTTCTGGATCTTCATCGTCTGAGTCAGGTGGGGTGAAGGGTGGCTCCTTAGGAGTTGCCTTCACTATCTGATTGAGTGATGAGAATTCAATAGGCTCGAAGTCATTATCTGGAAAGAGTTGTGAGTATTCTCTCTCACAGTGGCAAAACACATAGTGTGTAGATTGCTTCAAGATACCCCTAATGGGTGTCTCTGGCCTTTCAATGGTGTTGGGTGGATCATCCCTTTTGAATGGTACTTTCTTTGTTACTTTTGCAAACTTGGTTCTACTGGCTGCTCTAACTCTCCTTGGTGGGGGTGGAGGGTTAGTCATGGGTCCAGAATCTGGGTATTCTCTTCTAGACATAGCATCTGGTGGTGTGTTATCATCACCTTTCACGTGTTGGATGGTGAATGAAAATTGTTGTATGTCTAGAGCCCATCTGGCCCATCTATGTGTGAGTCCTGTATTGGTTAATAGTGGGATTAGGGCTGCATGGTCTGTGTATAGTTGGAAGTGTTTGGTCTCTAGATAGTGTCTGAAGTGTAATACTCCATACACTACTCCCAGTAGTTCTCTCTCTGTGGTATTGTAATTTCTCTCATGTTTGGAGAGGGTTCTACCTGCAAAGGCTACTGGTCTGAGCACTCCTTCATTATCTCTCTGTGAGAGTACAGCTCCTAAACTCACATTGGAAGCATCAGTTGCCAAACTGAACTCTTTCTCATAGTTTGGATATCTGAGAAGAGCATTGGTACAGAGGGCATGCTTTAATGTTTTGAAAGCATTATCTGCCTCTTCTGTCCAGACAAATGCTTTGAGATGTGTCTGTAGATCATACAATGGTCTAGCAATTTGGGCATAACCTTTGATAAACTTTTTGAAGTATTGGCATAGGCCTGTGAAGGATCTGACATTTTTGACTGATTTTGGTGTTGGGAAGGTTTTGATTGACTCCACCTTTGTGGGAGATGGTTGCAGTCCCATGGGTGTGACTCTCATTCCCAAGAAGTCTATTCTGTCTATGAAGTATTCACATTTTGATTTCTTCAGTTTGAGTTTACCAACTCTTAGGCTGTTGAACACATCTTCCAGGTCATGGAAGTGTTGTTCGATTGATGGTGATAATACCAATATGTCATCTAGGTATGGTAGGGCACATTTGTACTTGAGTTTGTTCAGAATTAATGTGACTAGATGGCAGAATCCCGCCGGTGCCGTCGCTAAACCCATCGGCATCCTTTCATAGACATATTTTTTGTCATTTGCTATGAATGCGGTTTTATGCTGATCCTCCTGTCTTATAGGAATTTGAAAAAATCCCTGTTGTGCATCTAGCTTACTGAATACTCTTGGTCTGAGTGACCCTATCATGTCTAGAGTGTCATCGGCCCGGGGTGTAGATAAGGCTTGATTTATCGTGTTCTGGTTCAAATAACGAAAATCTGTGACGAGCCGATGGCCTCCCGATGATTTTTGTACTAAGAAGGATCTGGAGGCCCAGGGGCCCTCGGCACATTCTCTCAGAATGCCCTGTTGTACTAGCCTTTCACACTCTTCCCCTATTGCGGCCTGTTTTTCTGGTGTTTGTCTATATGGTAGGAAATGACATGGTACTGCCTCAGGTTTTACATGTATTGAGTGTGTATACAGGTGTGTGGCACCAATGTCTCCATCTTTTCCTACAAATACATCATCATACTTGGTCAGCAGTGATTTTAATCTATCATGCTGATCTTTGGATGTGAGCACAGATTTTGGTGGAACATTCTCTTCCAATTCTGGCTCGAGGTCATGTGCCTCACTATGTATAGCAGCTATTTCAGAGAGTCTGATTGAGTTGGGTTCAGGGTCAGCATATGTGGACTCACAGTCTGAGTCTGTGTCACTGAATTGAGTTACGTCCTCAGGCCGTATGGCTGAGATGGATTGATCAGTGTGTGGGGTAGTGTCTGACACCTGTTGAGGTTTTTCTAAATCAGATTCCTTGACTTCCTGAAATAGAGCTATGATGGCACCCTTTTTGATTTTATGTGGGCGCCTGCTGGTGTTGAGTAACACTAGGGGATGTTTGTTATTTTCCCTGGGGGTTACTGCTGCCCTTTGAACTAGATATGGGGCATTGTTGTTTCTTTGGAGGTTATCTACTACTCCAGTTTTGCCTTGCAGTGATTGAGTAGATGTGACCTTACCCAATACTGCAAGTTCAGAGAATGGAGGGATGGTAAAATCCCTCACTGCCCTAATGGGTTTGAGAATTTGTTCAGGATCAACATTAAATTCAATTTGAGATTTTGTAGTGCTTAAGAAATCTGTGCCGAGTACAATGGGCTGTGTGAGGTTGGGTATTACAGCAAATTGGTATTGGAATCTGACACCTTGGATTCTAAAGTTCAGCATAGCTGAATGTCTAACATGACACACCGATCCATCTGCCAAGTGGATGTTGATTTTAGATTTCCTCAGTTGGATATGGAATCTCTTTTGGAGATCCATGAGGAATGATTGTCTGACACAGGTGATAGTAGCACCTGTATCAACCAAACATTGTACATCTGAAACATCATATAGATTTGCATTGATACAGCCATTTTGAAGAAGTACAATAGAAAGCTTGGTACTCTCACCTGTATCCTTTGATGATGAATCTGGTGGGGTGATGTGTATCACTGATGGACGTCTCTGTCTGTTAGATGGTAGATTGGCACTAGCAATTGTCTCTGGTTGGATCTTTGTTGATCCTGATTGATTGTTTGTATTTGGGGTGTCACAGTGCACTGGCCCATCGGCACTGTGACATCCTAGTTTTCCTGGTTCTGTGGGGTGGTTGAGATGCTTGCCACCAGGAGCTTGGAGATTTGATCCATCACATGAGGTGGTATTTGGGGGTTACTTTGTTGGTTCCCCTGGTAACCTCTTGTGTCAGGTTTGTAATCCTCCTGGCGTGGGTTGGAACCCTGGTTATATTGACCAGAGTTGCTGTATTGACCGGAGTTGTTGGATCTCTGGTTGTTGTAGGCGCCATTGTTGTTGTAGGATCCACTGTTGTAGTTCCTATGTGGACTCTGGCCCCTACTGTTGGATCCTTGACTATAGGATCCAGAGTTGTTTGAACCCTGGCTGTTGTTGTAGGATCCAGAGTTGTTGTAGGATCCAGAGTTGTAGTTCCTATGTGGACTCTGGCTCCTACTGTTGGATCCTTGATTATTATAGGATCTGCCATTACTTGGGGTTCTGTCTCTCCTATCACTGTATGAAGAGTTACCATTGTTGGAGTTGGAAGAGCTGTTGTCTTTCCTGCTGTTGTGACCCCCCCGGTTGTTGTTGTTGCCCCCTCTACCTCTACCTCTATTGGATTGGTAGTTGGGGTCATAGTTATTTCCTCTGTATCTACCGGTAGGGTCTCTTGATGCAACCTTAGCTTCCTGTTGCCTTACATGGGCACTAGACATTAGGTTAACATCTTCATCTGGACTAGTGCTGATTTCCTGGACCTTTTTCTTAGTAGGCTGTGGGTTGGTTTCTGCATCCCTTACCTTCCTAGATCTCTCTTGGGTCTCAACCTCTAGGGCTAGGTCTAGGGCTTGGTCAAAAGAGTCTATTTTCTTGTTCTCAAGAGCTATAGAGATCCAGGGCCTCATGCCTTGGGTAAATGCCTTGCTTAGGGTTTCATCATTCTGGCGTTGGGCATTACACACTTTCCTGAGATGGCATGCATAGTCTAGAACAGGTTCATCTATCTTTTGTGCACGGAGTGCAGTCCTTGAGATTATATTGTCTCGAGTAGCAAAATACTCTTTTAATTTATTCACTACATTGGTCCATGTCAACATATCAGGTGTGGCACTCTCCCTGAAGGATTCAAACCAAGCTAGTGCTTGTCCTTCGAGGTACTTGGGTAAATATGTTACCATGGTGTCACTGTCTGTCACTTTGTACTTATCCTTCAGATATTCTGGGAATTTGTGATCAATGAATAATGCTGTTGACATGAGTGGTGATGGGTGTGAAAAGGTTTTGGGTTTTGTTACCTCATGTATCCTGATCTTTCTGTCGTCCTGCTGTTTATTGTCTATGAGCTTGGTCATGTTGGACACCATGGAGATTATGATGTCATCTTTGGATCCAGAGGCAGGTGGTGTGACAACAGGTGTGATGGCAGGTGTGTGAGGTTGTGGGGTCTGGGATGATACCATCTTCATGAGATCTGCTATCTGTTGTTGTTGTCTCTCTAGGGACTTCCGCTGATCTTCCATGGCCTTCTGTTGAGCATCTATTGCTGCATTCCTCTCTGCCAGTTGTTGGTTGAGGATCCTCTCCCTTTCCTCCTGCTGGGACTTGTTGGTCTCTAGGGCAGTAACTGCATCTTGGATGGCCTTCTCATAGGCCCTTATCTTCTCAGCTGTCTGATTAGGTTGGGGGCCTTCATCGGTGTCCATGATGGAGGGTGTGGGGGAGGTGTCTCTGGAGGAGTGGCTGTCAAAGGCTGGAGCTGGGGTGGAGGATCTAGATGAGGGTGTGGATCCACCCCCTGAGGCAGATCCTTCTTCCCCTGAGGTAGATAGCGTGAGTTGGGCGTCCTGTAGAGATCCCTGGGAAATGTTGGATCCCTGAGAACTGGTTGTTCCCTGAGTAGACAGGGTGGGAGGTGTGGGGTCTACTGAGTGTGGGACTGTTGTATTGGAGGCTGGTTTGCCTCCTGTGGGCCTCCTAGATCTAGGTGGGAGGGAGACCTCTTCAACAGGCCCCTGACTACGTAAGGTCTTTGTGTGTTGTTCTGCCAGCTTGACTGATAAGACCTTGATGTGTGGGGTGGACCTCACTGACGTGTGGGAGACCTCACTGACGTGTGGGAGACCTCACTGACGTGTGGGAGACCTCACTGACGTGTGGGAGACCTCACTGACGTGTGGGAGATCTCATTGATGTGTGGGAGATCTCACTGGTGTGTGGGAGATCTCACTGATGTGTGGGAGATCTCACTGGTGACCTTGGTGGGTATGGTGTCAAGGTCAAGGTCACCGGGTGGGTGGAGTGGGTCTTACTGTGTGTATGCGGTACCAGCTTTAATTTACTGTGTGCATGATTGTTCCCAGTTGCGGTACCAGCTTTAACTTACTGTGTGCATGATTGTTTTTAGTTGTGTTACCAGCTTTAAATTTTATGAGCCTGTGAGGTATGGGATCTTAGTAGGATGTTCTCCACCACTTTGTCATACTAGTGATTGGCATGATCAAGTTGTCATATGAGAAATATTATAAGACTAGTGGTATAAAGTGTAATTATCTCAAGGCTCTTATAAATAGTGTTATTTCCAGTTGTCACTGGTTTATTCAGCTTTAGGCAACATGTAAGAAATATCAATCATACAGTAGTTAGTATGTAGGTAATTTGTACATACAGTAAACATACAGTAATTTATAAAGTATAATGTTCAGTTCCACTCCACCTGTGAGGTATTAATAATACAGTGTCCAGCATAGTTCTAGGTGGGTTCCCACACCTAGCTCCTGACCTGCTGCTTAGAGGAATAATGTAATAATGAGTAACTTTACCCTCTGGTGGAAGTCTTGAAGAAGATAGCCTCTGGCCACTAATGGTAGGAAACCAATGCCTGTCTAGCATAGTTTCACCATAGTGCAGTGGTATAGCAGGTAGCAGGAGATGACTGGAGATGTTACCTCTAGAGCGGTTCTTGGTGATGTGTCTTCCTGGAGGTGCAGACAGGCTATTTGTAGCAAATCTTGGAAAAGCACCTCCAGACTGACTGGAGCCAGCAGCATCTGCCTAACTCTACAATTGTTTGAGGGGACCCTTTCAAGTGTCACAGGGGGACAAAGGACCCCCATGGACGCCGCTATGGCCCCCATTGTCTTGGTCGGTTCTGCATCTTTAGACCCTCATATCTCGGCCGTTTATGCTTGTATAACCGCCATTTTGGGCATGCGCGGAGCTGAATGTGCCAAGATTATAATGCCCGCTGGATAGGCGCGTAACTCCCGCCGGTTTGTCTGTAGCTCACTCGGAGGTCGATTCAGTCTCCATGGCGTAACTTCCTTAATACTGGGAGTTCCGCCTTGATCTTGGGCTCATTCTGACCGTCTAATTATGGGCTTTCCATAGATATTTTGATATTTGACCTAGGTTGCTCAGGAGCAACGCTAGAGCGACCGGAAGGTTATGGCGTCGTGCTTATGTAACCCATTGTTCAGTCCTTAGAGTGCTCAGACACTCATGACGGCGTCAGCGGTGCTCAGGCACCCGTGACGGCCGGTTGCATTCACTTACAAGTTATTAATTTGTGCATTGAACCATGAGGTCGCACACTGAGACCCTCATTTTTATTATATTGTGCAGTGAACCATTAGGTCGGAGCCTTTGATGTCAGAGAGTGTATGTAACTGACCTGGCTGGTGTGCAGTGGGGCATGAACGCTCTTATGTAAAGTTTGAGCGCTCTTATAGCTCTTAGAACCAACCTATGTATTAATTTCATAGATATTTCTTTGATTAATACAAAATATGTTAGAATTTATGGAACAATAAAATGGTATATCATACTATTTTCCAGAAAGATATTTAGAAATCTCAGTCGCAACTCTCATATTCACCACTGTCACATCTTAATTTTCCTTCAACTGTGTTGTTGTGGCTTTTTTTAAGTAAACTTACTTTTTTACAGATATCTATTAGAATCCCCCCAAACAGAATGTTTATTTGTTTATCTGAATTTGTTTGTGGATCTGCATTATGTGTGTACATCTGATGTTTGCTATTACCACATGTATACACCTTAGAATAAAACAATAAATAATCTAACACAGACCACGTGGTGATGCATTTAAGTAAGACATTGATGATATAAAGGTTTTATATTATTCTAAAGCAGGAGCTTTTTTTCACATCAGTAGCTGGGTACCACCCATCCATCATTATACAGTCTCCATATACACACAGTGAAACACACACCGCTTCATTCATACACCACAAACTAAATTAGAATCTGCTGTAATTAAACCTTCTCTAATGTAGTAGTGCAAGATCTGATCCAGTCATGATCGCCAGGCTTCAGAAAAGGTAATACTGTGCCAACAGTGGAATGGGGGAAAACGTTGGCCATATCTCCACCAATAGAACTGTATGTGGAGGAGCCTGAACCACTGTTGGACACCTCTCCACTGTTGGACAGTTGGCCCTTGGCCACTGTTGGGCAACTCTCCACTGCTGGAGACTGGCCCTCAGTACTTACACTTAGATATATTAGATGCAATAGGAATTTATTCACTGTAGCTGGTAGTTTTAGAAGCTTGTCAGCACAAATTCTGGGAGTAAATGATAATGTCAATAGCGACTGTAAAAATCAGATAAATCTGGCAAAATCCACTTCAAGCAACTCTGTGAGCTCCAATTATACTGCTTTCATGCTAAGATGAGTGTTGCCGCTTGGGGAGACTTCGTGTTGTCAAGAATGACAGGAAGATCCTTTGGGGAAATTGATGTCATGGAAGGTATTGATAAATCCCCTTCCTCTTGGCAAGGCCTTGGTAGAAAAATAGAGTCACGTCTTGCGAACACAGGAGTTGCTACAATGACAATTATAAGTGGCCTTGACATTCTATTTCTAGACGATAATGCTATATGTGGCATGAATGGATGTTTTTTGAATGACTAAAATTGATTTATTTTGCTGCATTTCTTTTTTATTACTTTGACTGCAATGTCCACACATCTGCAGAACATCATTTTGCTATGCATGGCAATGGTGCAAATTCAGGATGAAAAGAACAATGTGGACTGTGTATGGAAAATTTGAAAGATTCTAAATTCAATCGGCCCTGTGAATACTAGCCTTCACCCATTCAAATATGATGGTAACAATGTGTGGAATGTGGTTGTTTTATCACATTAGATGTCAGAAAAAAATACATTTAAACCTTCATTATTTTTTGCAGAATGATATTAAGAAAGACATAATCCCATTATTTCCTTTCAATACAATGCCCTCAAGTAGAGGTGTTTGAGCTGAGGTCTTTGATAATGGTGTCAGACTTCTATGGTGTAATTTGAGAGATGTAGCTTTAAGACAGGCAGCTGATGTCATTTGAAAATAACACCCCAATACGGACTTCACTTCACCGCCAACTGATAAAAAAAGGGTTATTGACAGAATAATATTGATGGAATGCTTTCACTTTTGCCTGCAGTGACTCTATCTGTGAACAACTTACATCAAAAGATTCATAAGACAGGTCACCTTGCAAATAAGGATAATTTGCATTCATGATATATTTCCCTAAGAAGAGTAACAAAAATAAACATTATCAACAACTTCTCAGAAATGTCACCGTATCTCGCTGTATTGCTCTATTGGCAAGGCTGTATGAGGCGATTTGTTATGTAGCCGCAGGGACAGATTAGTGGACTTTGGGGCAGACAATGTCTGGAATCAAGTAAATAATGGATTGTAGATGGTTCTCATCCCAGATGTCTCTGGATGATACTGCATGAGTGATAAGCATGAATAGCCTCTGGAGTATATACGTTTTATAAAGTGTCACAAATATAGCCAGTATTTGTAGACCAACAGGCAAAGAAGGTTAAACTATGTAGGACTCTCTTCTACATGGCATCTGACATTCAGCAAAAATACCATTATAATTGCAAATTAATGTGTATTCACCTTGATCAATTTCTAAGACCGTCAGCTGATTACCTCTTTGATTATATTTCAGCCATGGAATTAATTATCAGTCTTTTGGAAGCTTCATCCTTCTTCACAGATGGAGTGTCTAGTACTGAAAGAGAATAGGTGTGAAGGACTGCATGATGGATGATGATAAGAAGTAACAAAAACTGTGACTGCTGAATGGTCATTTCCCACCTGCCATGGATTTTACGTCTTGGTGTGATGTAAGAGAGGAAGTGAATCAAAGTAATTAGCACGTCTCATTGGTCCTATCAGCTCTGCCTCTTTTAAAATATTGGCTTGGGCAGTTAAGTGAAGCCAAAGCCCCTTTAAACCATAACCCTGAGCGCTGGAATTCTGCATACTCTTTTCTTACTGTTACTTTTACTGGAGGTTGAAAGCTCTCCCATCATGTGCATGGCCCTTTAAAGAGGACAGCTCCAAATGCTATTGCACATTAAAGCTGTGGAACATACCCCTATTGGCATGGTAACCTTTGACAAAAGACGGCATCATAACTTACAATAAGGTGCAATGCTTCTTTCAATCACATAGCTGGTAACAGCATTGTTTTTTATGCGTCATTGACATAAATACATCAACGTGTTATGCAGGTAAAATTTGAATCATGTGTGCAGGCAAGGTATAAAAAAGTAGGGTGACTTATAAAGGAGTGGATCATGACAACTATCCTATTGGTGAATCTGCAATCTCTTCCCGTTTAAAGGTATCCACCCACGACTTTAAAGGAGCTCTGAATGGGCTACATCTAACTTAATGCAAGTGTTGGTGGGTCCTTGATATAGTGGGCCTTCAAAGTATCAATAGTCCCTTCCATGATGCCGAAAAGAATTTTTAAAATGGATGCTAGTATTTATTTGTTGGTATTGTAACAAAACCTTGTTGATGGATCTGGTGCTAACAACAGGTATGTGGACAGAAGAAAGCCAAATAGATTACGCAATATCCGAATAGATAGAATCAGGGGGGGGGGAAAGTAAAGTAATAGTTGATCTCTCTCTGTTTGCAGCGATTACATAGGAAGTAGTTAGGGTGTTGTGGATACTTTGCTTGTTGACTTCTAGAACCACCAGAGGTGTGTGGTGGTCATCTTGAGAACTATAAAGGGACCTCTATGACATAGAAATCCATATCCACCAGTATATGGAACCTTGCCATTGTATTGTATCAGGCTTCTCGTTATATTCTGAACATGCCCATAAAGTTGTAGCAGAGTCTGCCAATATAATGTCTAGATCCTAAACACAGTCTTATAAGCAATCTTTGCATATGATTCTAATCATAGTCAAGAGATGTACTGAAGGAAAGAAAGGGACGTCAGACCAATTTTCTTCTTTCAAAGGGGCACTAATACATTCTAGTCAGAAATGTCATCTGATCTTTTCAGGGGGAAATTGCTAGAGTCTTATTAGTGGTGATGCATTTCATCCAAGCTTGACTGAAAATAGTGACAAAATAACTGTGTTGCAATCATCTGAACCTTGACTAGGACTAGTTACTTATAGATGGCCAAGGGTCCTTTTCCTGTATGATAGACCTTCTTAAGATAAAGCAGAGTAATTTTCAAGAGAATATGATGAGTTTTGATGAACTGAGGGTAAAGTTAAATTTGTGGATCTTTTTTCACCAATTTTTGCACCTTGCACTACATTACACAAGACCCGTAAATCCAAAAGTTTAGATCCCTGGTTTTTTTTTATTTTTGGTCAACTTAACCTACTATATTGTAGTATTATTAAGACAGCATTTGGTGACAATCCAAGCATTATCTAATGTAGTTATGATGTTCCATCTAAAAAATGCTGAACGATTTTCTGAGGGTTTTATGCCGTGGGCTATAAAAACTGAACCCCTGGGAGTTAAATCCTTGAATGAACCTTTCTGATATGCCAAGATATAGGGCTTTAAATAAAATAAAGTGTTATTAAGTAATACTGAGTTTGTAAATTCATCAGTCCTGAGCCAGATATGCATAGAAAGTTGAAACCCCCCATTAAAGTTATTGCATCTTTAAAAGTATAATAGCTTGAGGTAGGAATGAGAATTTGCTTTTAAAGAGCAAGCAGATGGAAGCTGATAGTCAATGTGGAATGGATGAAGGTAAGACGAGTGAGGGGGAATGAATGGCTGATTGATGTGTGTTGACAGGTGCAGAGAGAAAGTCAGGGCTCAGTAATTGTAAAGTAGGAACAATGTCCTCCCACTCACTATTACATTCAACATCAAGTGCCACATCATAACTTATTGCCATGGACTACTTGTAGCTTATTAGGTATGACAGATTCATAATCCTTGTCACCAAAATGCAGATTTGGATGCACCAAAGAGGGTTTCTTGATAAAAGATATTTCATTGTGACCACTAAAGGTTGATTCCTCAATTTTCTAAAGCTAGGGATCTTTCACTGCCTTAATGATGTAAAGTATATGCATCATGATGCATAAATAGGAACCTGGTGAGTAACTTGCTCGTTTATAATGCAATCATTTGGGTTCACTTCAGTCCCACAGGTTTAGAATGATGCATATAAATGAAGTAGTGGAAGTATTAACAGCAATGCATTGAGGGGTATACCTCAGGAGCTTAATTCAAAACATCCTGGGATCGCAACCCCAGCGATCTTAGTGTAGGCACATATCATAAGACCTGGCCAGTGTACCCTATCTAATGCAGTGGTTGCAGGCCTGTCCAGAATAGTAAGTCCTGGGATCACTTCACTATTCCTGCACCAAAATCACTGTGATCTTAGTGAAAGAATTGCAAAGTGGTTTCACCTGCATACTTAGGTGGAATTCTCCTGGACCCTCTGGGCTGGCGTAGACTTTGGTTCAGTTGTATCAACTCTACATTGTCACTGAATTCTTTTTTTTTAAAGATTCAAAACTGTTATTTGCCATAGTGAGGTAACAATTCTTGGTACGTTGTACATATCTGCTTGACAATAAATGATATATATAATCCTCAAATCTTATTGTTTCACTCATCCATTCATGAGGTAAAGATACCAATATACAACATTCATATGCTCAGGTGTGCATTGGACAGTTCCAAATAAATTCTCATCAAATGAAATCAGACAAGGTATCTCCTCAAAGAAACAAATTGTCACACATATCCCTACAAGGTAATAATTCTCTATTAAAGTCATTTAACCTAAACATAAGTGTAGAGGCAAGGAGAAAGGGTGCTCCGTGCTAAAATTCAACTTTAAAATTCAAATCATTAGCTTTACAGTGATACATAGCATGAGAAGATACTCCTGTTAGTTTTGGAGGAATGGCTTGCTAGATATGGGTAGGTGTGACCATTTCAAGAATGTTAATAAGCTCTATGTCTAATTGGTCATGAGATATAAAGCTAATTAGCATAATTTATGCTAATTAGCTAAATTCATATAAATTTTTATTCTTTTGCCCATAACTTTTGATCTAGAAATGGTATTTTCATTCTGTTTTCGCCATAGTAAACCTTGTGGGATGTTCCTTCAAATGGAATCATTAATTTTCCTATTTAGAATGAAAATCATGTTTCCATGGCAACAGAAATCAACAAAAATGCCTATTTTGGCCCCAAAACATTCTTTTTACATGCCAAATTTGGAAGCTTTGAATTCTCCATAAAAAAAGTAGCCTATAACAGTTTTAGTCATATTTTTCCTATTCTAGTCCATAGTGGTGCCCCCCTGGTGGCTAAATCTGGTACTAAATCCCGCAGTAACTGTCCTTTCTGCTTGCTGGCTCACAATTATTAATGTAAGTAGAGTGAAAATACTTTTCATGGCAAAAAGTTAAAGATGAACAACGCCAGTCAGACTGTTGTTTGGTGTTACCTCAGAAAACATGAAATTTCCATCAGATGTTAGCCACATAACTTATACACTAGAGAGAAATAGCACCTAAAGTCATTAATTAATACAAGCAAAGTAATATGCTTTATATGCCCCACCCAATTTAAAGAAAAAAATATGAAGAAAAAATACATCAAGGTCATATGAAGTACAATGCGTCCTACTACCGTGATTTTATACCGAATTACTCCCGTTTATGCTTCCCCATGCAATGCTTAGCCCACTGGTCCCCGGGTAGGGCTTGGGAGCCATTCCCATGGACCAGCGAGCAGGAAGAACATTTAAGTAAAATAAAAGATTTGTTTAGGAATACACCGGTACTGAAATATCCTACTCCCGAAGGGCATTTCATACTAGACACCGATGCGAGCAACGATGCTATAGGGGCAGCCCTCTCTCAGGTCCAGAATGGAGTCGAAGTCCCATTACCATTTGCTAGCAACACGTTAAGCAAGACCCAGCGTAATTATTGTACCACTAAACGAGAACTTCTCTCAGTAGTGGTTTATGCAAAGAAGTTTAAGCACTTCCTGTGGGGAACTGACTTCACTTTACGGACCAACCATTCGTCCCTAAGGTGGCTTCTTAATTTTAAGGACTTCATCTGAGAGACGTGCTCTTGTGGTACTCGTTCCTTCTATGCCAACCAGGTGTCGCTTCGCGATACCCGTTTGGTACAAGAGGGGGCGGCACCATGCCTCACATCCAGCTTCTACTAAGAAGTGGGATGATCCGCAAAAGGGGACTGGACATGGTCCAGTCCAGACGTGTGTCCTGATCGTATGAATAAAGGCCTACCACTAATTACGTATTTTTTGCGTATATATTACTTAGGTTTAAGCAAACTTATCATCATAAAAACCCTTAGCTTTCCCCTTGAAGGGATCATGATCTCTTAGATTCCTTAGTTCTGGAATTGAAGAATTCCACTTGACTATTTACCACTAATCTCATATGCTTTACAATTTATCTTGTTATACTTGAGAACTGGAGCTGAGGAAAAATGTGTATACCCTAGAGGAGTGTGCCCACTATAAGGTTAATGTATACACTACAGTAGTGTGCCCACTATATGGATAATGTATATACCCTAGAGTAGTGTGCCCACTATAATGTTAATGTATATACCCAGAGTAGTGTGCCCACTATAAGGTTAATGTATATACCCTAGAGTAGTGTGCCCACTATAATGTTAATGTATATACCCTAGAGTAGTGTGCCCACTATAATGTTAATGTATATACCCTAGAGTAGTGTGCCCACTATAAGGTTAATGTATATACCCTAGAGTAGTGTGCCCACTATAAGGTTAGTGTGTATACCCTAGAGTAGTGTGCCCACTATAAGGTTAGTGTATATACCCTAGAGTAGTGTGCACACTATATGGTTAATGTATATACCCTAGAGTAGTGTGCCCACTATAAGGTTAATGTATATACCCTAGAGTACTGTGCCCACTATAAGGTTAATGTATATACCCTAGAGTAGTGTGCCCACTATAAGGTTAGTGTATATACCCTAGAGTAGTGTGCCTACTGTAAGGTTACCCTAGAGTAGTGTGCCCACTATAAGGTTAATGTATATACCCTAGAGTAGTGTGCCCACTATAAGGTAACCCTAGAGTAGTGTGCACACTATAAGGTTAATGTATATACCCTAGAGTAGTGTGCACACTATAAGGTAATGTATATACCTTAGAGTAGTGTGCCCACTATATGGATAATGTATATACTAGAGTAGTGTGCCCACTATATGGATAATGTATATACCCTAGAGTAGTGTGCCCACTATAAGGTTAATGTATATACTAGAGTAGTGTGCCCACTATAAGGTTAATGTATATACTAGAGTAGTGTGCCCACTATAAGGTTAGTGTATATACCCTAGAGTAGTGTGCCCACTATAAGGTTAGTGTATATACCCTAGAGTAGTGTGCCCACAATAAGGTTAATGTATATACCCTAGAGTAGTGTGTCCACTATAAGGTTAATGTATATACCCTATCGTAGTGTGCCCACTATAAGGTAAGTGTATATACCCTAGAGTAGTGTGTCCACTATAAGGTTAATGTATATACCCTATCGTAGTGTGCCCACTATAAGGTAAGTGTATATACCCTAGAGTAGTGTGTCCACTATAAGGTTAATGTATATACCCTATCGTAGTGTGCCCACTATAAGGTAAGTGTATATACCCGAGAGTAGTGTGTCCACTATAAGGTTAATGTATATACCCTATCGTAGTGTGCCCACAATAAGGTTAATGTATATACCCTAGAGTAGTGTGCCCACTATATGGATAATGTATATACCCTATCGTAGTGTGCCCACTATAAGGTAAGTGTATATACCCTAGAGTAGTGTGCCCACTATAAGGTTAATGTATATACCCTAGAGTAGTGTGCCCACTATAAGGTTAGTGTATATACTAGAGTAGTGTGCCCACTATAAGGTAATGTATATACCCTAGAGTAGTGTGCCTACTGTAAGGTTACCCTAGAGTAGTGTGCCCACTATAAGGTTAATGTATATACCCTAGAGTAGTGTGTCCACTATAAGGTTAATGTATATACTAGAGTAGTGTGCCCACTATAAGGTTAATGTATATACTAGAGTAGTGTGCCCACTATAAGGTTAGTGTATATACCCTAGAGTAGTGTGCCCACTGTAAGGTAACCCTAGAGTAGTGTGGCCACTATAAGGTTAATATATATACCCTAGAGTAGTGTGCCCACTATAATGTTAATGTATATACTAGAGTAGTGTGCCCACTATAATGTTAATGTATATACCCTAGAGTACTGTGCCCACTATAAGGTTAGTGTATATACCCTAGAGTAGTGTGCCCACTATAAGGTTAGTGTATATACCCTAGAGTAGTGTGCCCACTGTAAGGTTACCCTAGAGTAGTGTGCCCACTATAAGGTTAATGTATATACCCTAGAGTAGTGTGCCCACTATAAGGTTAATGTATATACCCAGAGTAGTGTGCCCACTATAAGGTTAATGTATATACTAGAGTAGTGTGCCCACTATAAGGTTAATGTATATACCCAGAGTAGTGTGCCCACTATAAGGTTAATGTATATACCCTAGAGTAGTGTGCCCACTATAAGGTTAATGTATATACCCAGAGTAGTGTGCCCACTATAAGGTTAATATATATACCCTAGACTAGTGTGCCCACTATAAGGTTAGTGTATATACCCTAGAGTAGTGTGCCCACTATAAGGTTAATGTATATACCCAGAGTAGTGTGCCCACTATAAGGTTAATATATATACCCTAGATTAGTGTGCCCACTATACGGTTAATGTATATACCCTAGAGTAGTGTGCACACTATAAGGTTAGTGTATATACTAGAGTAGTGTGCCCACTATAAGGTTAGTGTATATACCCTAGAGTAGTGTGCCCACTATAAGGTTAGTGTATATACTAGAGTAGTGTGTCCACTATAAGGTTAATGTATATACCCTATCGTAGTGTGCCCACTATAAGGTTAGTGTATATACCCTAGAGTAGTGTGCCCACTATAAGGTTAGTGTATATACCCTAGACTAGTGTGCCCACTATAAGGTTAATGTATATACTAGAGTAGTTTGCCCACTATAAGGTTAGTGTATATACTAGAGTAGTGTGCCCACTATAAGGTTAGTGTATATACCCTAGAGTAGTGTGCCCACTATAAGGTTAATGTATATACTAGAGTAGTTTGCCCACTATAAGGTTAGTGTATATACTAGAGCAGTGTGCCCTCTATAAGGTTAGTGTATATACCCTAGAGTAGTTTGCCCACTATAAGGTTAATGTATACCCTAGAGTAGTGTGCCCACTATAAGGTTAATGTATATACTAGAGTAGTTTGCCCACTATAAGGTTAGTGTATATACTAGAGTAGTGTGCCCACTATAAGGTTAGTGTATATACTAGAGTAGTGTGCCCACTATAAGGTTAATGTATATACCCTATCGTAGTGTGCCCACTATAAGGTTAGTGTATATACTAGAGTAGTGTGCCCACTATAAGGTTAATGTATATACTAGAGTAGTGTGCCCACTATAAGGTTAGTGTATATACCCTAGAGTAGTGTGCCCACTATAAGGTTAGTGTATATACCTTAGAGTAGTGTGCCCACTATAAGGTTAATGTATATACTAGAGTAGTTTGCCCACTATAAGGTTAATGTATATACTAGAGTAGTGTGCCCACTATAAGGTTAATGTATATACTAGAGTAGTGTGCCCACTATAAGGTTAGTGTATATACCCTAGAGTAGTGTGCCCACTATAAGGTTAGTGTATATACCTTAGAGTAGTGTGCCCACTATAAGGTTAATGTATATACTAGAGTAGTTTGCCCACTATAAGGTTAATGTATATACTAGAGTAGTGTGCCCACTATAAGGTTAGTGTATATACCCTAGAGTAGTGTGCCCACTATAAGGTTAATGTATATACTAGAGTAGTTTGCCCACTATAAGGTTAATGTATATACTAGAGTAGTGTGCCCACTATAAGGTTACCCTAGAGTAGTGTGTCCACTATAAGGTTAATGTATATACTAGAGTAGTTTGCCCACTATAAGGTTAATGTATATACTAGAGTAGTGTGCCCACTATAAGGTTAGTGTATATACTAGAGTAGTTTGCCCACTATAAGGTTAATGTATATACTAGAGCAGTGTGCCCTCTATAAGGTTAATGTATATACTAGAGTAGTGTGCCCACTATAAGGTTACCCTAGAGTAGTGTGTCCACTATAAAGTAATGTAACCAACAGGACATGAAGATTTATGGGACCCATGATTAAGAACCAGCCCTGCACTGAAACCATTCCCTAAAGCAAATGGTTTTGATATGTGATTCATTATCAAGATATTGAATTTAGGCTACATGATGTATTCAAGTCGTTCCCCCTTGAGGCTCTGCCACCTCCCAATGTCGAATATTACAAAGGTCATTATGGGACCTGATATGTAGAAATCCCACCATATATATATATATATATATATATATATATATATATATATATATATATATATATATATATATACGGTATCCCTAGGCCTGACTTTGAAGCAGGCATTATTTGATGTCTATATCTCCCTGTTCCCCTGACCCCTAGGCTGACCCCTTTTTAATGTGAAAGTCCCTTCAGCACCAGTGGGGGCCAACTCTTCCTGCATATTGTGGCCCATTGTCACAGAAAAATCTGACCCATTGTCACGGCATGTAGCCTCGGCATATTGTGGACCTTTTCATGACGCCACGTATGTTACTATGTGACATGACATTGCGTCAAAAATCATGATAGCAACGCCACTCTCCAAACAGCTTCTCTCGGAAGGGTCCATTTCAAAAGTTTGAGGACATAGATGTCAATCAATATAATTAATCCCAGCTTTTGTTTTTTTACTAGATGATGACATAGATATCTACCAATGATTATGTGTATTTTGTGTATATTTACAATGTGTACAATGCTTATTTTAATACACTTTTGTACCAGAAAACAATGGCGGACCCTGATAAGAATTTCTACCTCCTGTTGCTATGTCTATGTCGAGACTACGTGTATAAATAATTCCATTTTGGCAGAATACTATTTTACTTGGAAGAAAAATTTCATGCGAAAAGAGACATTGAAGACCCTGAAAATATAATTTCTCAGAAACTTTTAAGAGAAAATTCGAGTTAACTCAAACTTCCCTCACTGCTTCACAGACTAAAAAGGGTCCTGAAGGCTGAAGCAATAAGAAATTTAGATTTCATAACCAGCGATCTAATAATGCCTTTTTTTCAGTATAATGAAAAAAGGGTTCAGAACTACACACAGGCATACATGATAATGAAGGAACTAATAGGTATTTTTTTATCTTTTTTTTTCTTTGTTTTTACTCATGTTAGATTTGAATTAATTCATCTAAAGCAGTGTCGTATTTGAGTTGGTATGTTTCAGGGAATAGGATTTTGCATTAATACATCATTGATATCAGTTTCCATAATGCATGAATACAAGTTTTTTCACTAAATATGTTAGGCCACAGCTTTGCACCACTATAGGCTCGATGTATACCTTATACAGTCTCAGAAGGATGGTGCATAGATGGTAACAAGACTTGCCTTCTTTAGTGCATTATGCTGAGAAATTGGCACATGACCCTAAAGGCTTCGTCTCTAGCATTCGGTGTGCGCGAACTTACTCAGCGTGTAATCTCATACCTAACACTACCAGCATGTACCGTCAATTGGCACCTAATCTCAGATATCAGAAAGATAGGTGATGCTCACATACAACACTGAGTAATACAAGTGTAAACTCCCTTTATCTGTATACAGCTGAATGGCGGGCAGGATATGATGGAAAGGTATGACCACTACTGCCTCACCTTTGTGGGTTCATCGGTCGTATAGTCACCAGACAGTAGATAGGGAGTGACATGCCTATAGTTACCATGGTTACTATGTTGATGTGGTGTATAATGTGGGATAGACTGTACCCTGCTGTATTTAAAGTAGTGATCATGAATTCTCTATGCCACCTTTTGTATACCACAGTGTGACATGTCAGCACTTATTGCCTGTGTTCTTGGACACCTGGGTTTCATACTACTATACGTAAATAGCCCAAGAGTTTGGAAATGTTTCTAGATATTCTCAATTTATACATTAAAGGAAAACTTAGCTAAAGTAATAGGAAGTAGATAATACGAATGAAAGAGCAGAAAAGGAACTGACAAAGACAGTTAGATATCAGAATAAAGCAAGACTTTTAAGAAATCTGTTGTAAACAACAGCTCTGTAGCCCTTTGGCAGCATGGGGCTATACCTCAATACAAGATTGTTCACCACGAAGATCTCAGAAAGAAGTTTTGTTTTCACATACAAGCCATTTTAAATGTAAAATGAAGGAGGGGAGGGTCATAAAATATGTGGTTCTATGATTAGATATAAATAGGGACATAAAACATGAATAAATTCAGTTATTTACTACATAATCCAGGCTGACAGGGAACGACTCTGATTGAGCTCTTTATGTCCAAATACCCATGAGGCAGAACCAGTATGTTCCTGTAGATCATCTAATATGCCCTTCTTATGTTCTACTTCACCAACCACAGATCATTTTAATGTGATAATTCTTTATGGGTAGCATCAAGTGATCTTTGTAACCATTTAGTTGCTGAGTCACTTGTTAAGGCACTGGTGTCTCGAATAGGCACCATATATATGGGAGGGCTATCAACATCCACATTAACCCTTTAAGTGGCACTGATGTAGGAGTGCAACATGCCCATTGGTTGACATGAAGTGCTGGTGAGACTGATGTAGGAGTGCAACATGCCCATTGGTTGACATGAAGTGCTGGTGAGACCGCGCACCACCACTTCATTACGGCATCATGGCGAACCTATCGGGTTTATACATGATCTCCCAGAGGGTCAGCATGATGCTCCAATGGACATGATGCATTTATACATCAGCGGCAATTAAAGGTTTAAGCATTGAAAGTAGTACTTAGACACACAGGGGAATGGTGCCACACTGGAGTTAATTGCATCGCTCCTGCTGGGTTTTTGCGTTAAGCCTACCTATGTTGTTTTTTTGCCTTAAAATGGCAGACATACTTTAGCCTAATTCTCCCCTTGTGTAACCTGTGAGTTGGAGGAGTGGACACGTTCGTGGACTATAACTTGTAACATATGAGTTCACGCCCGGTTCATAAACCCCCATGGGGCAATACATTAGGTCTGTGCCACAGAGTATGAACCTATGCTGGCAATATCCGGTATGCCATATTTCATCATGGTACTCACCACTGGCCTATAGTTTACTGCCTAAACCTCCACAAACCTCATCAGTACTTGAAATCATGATTTTATACTGTCTGTACTTTTTTTTTTATAAATCACCCTCCTGGCCATATTATTGGAATTATTACAATAAAATTAAGATCATGGGTGAGAGACCCTCTCTCTTAAGGCTCGCAACCATTATCAATATTCAGTTATCCAAGAATAATTACAGGTGTTCTCGGGGGAGCTTGATGTATGCAATGTACTTTTGCAGGTTTTGTTTGTACACACCTTTGAATTGTCCAGACATTTTAAAGGCTGCAAGTCCTTTGATGCATCAGCAATTATGGATCATAATGAAATAGCTGTCAAGGTGAGTAACTCAACAGGTCTGAATTGTGCTGCATTATGCTGACCCTACAGTGCTGTTACACTCCTGTAATCATTATTGGTGCATCATGACGACCCTACAGTGCTGTTACACCCCTGTAATCATTATTGGTGCATTATGACGACATTACAGTGCTGTTACACTCCTGTAATCATTGTTGGTGCATTATGCTGACCCTACAGTGCTGTTACACTCCTGTAATCATTATTGGTGCATTATGACGACCCTACAGTGCTGTTACACCCCTGTAATCATCATTGGTGCATTATGCTGACCCTACAGTGCTGTTACACTCCTGTAATCATCATTGGTGCATTATGACGACCCTACAGTGCTGTTACACTCATGTAATCATCATTGGTGCATTATGACGACCCTGCAGTGCTGTTACACTCCTGTAATCATTATTGGTGCATTATGCTGACCCTACAGTGCTGTTACACTCCTGTAATCATCATTGGTGCATTATGACGACCCTACAGTGCTGTTACACTCCTGTAATCATCATTGGTGCATTATGACGACCCTACAGTGCTGTTACACTCCTGTAATCATTATTGGTGCATTATGACGACCCTACAGTGCTGTTACACTCCTGTAATCATTATTGGTGCATTATGACGACCCTACAGTGCTGTTACACCCCTGTAATCATCATTGGTGCATTATGACGACCCTACAGTGCTGTTACACTCCTGTAATCATTATTGGTGCATTATGACGACCCTACAGTGCTGTTACACCCCTGTAATCATTATTGGTGCATTATGACAACCCTGCAGTGCTGTTACACTCCTGTAATCATTATTGGTGCATTATGCTGACCCTACAGTGCTGTTACACTCCTGTAATCATCATTGGTGCATTATGACGACCCTACAGTGCTGTTACACTCCTGTAATCATCATTGGTGCATTATGACGACCCTACAGTGCTGTTACACTCCTGTAATCATTATTGGTGCATTATGACGACCCTACAGTGCTGTTACACTCCTGTAATCATTATTGGTGCATTATGACGACCCTACAGTGCTGTTACACCCCTGTAATCATCATTGGTGCATTATGACGACCCTACAGTGCTGTTACACTCCTGTAATCATTATTGGTGCATTATGACGACCCTACAGTGCTGTTACACCCCTGTAATCATTATTGGTGCATTATGACAACCCTACAGTGCTGTTACACTCCTGTAATCAATATTGGTGCATTATGACGACATTACAGTGCTGTTACACCCCTGTAATCATTATTGGTGCATTATGACAACCCTACAGTGCTGTTACACTCCTGTAATCATTATTGGTGCATTATGACGACATTACAGTGCTGTTACACTCCTGTAATCATCATTGGTGCATTATGCTGACCCTACAGTGCTGTTACACTGCTGTAATCATTATTGGTGCATTATGCTGACCCTACAGTGCTGTTACACCCCTGTAATCATCATTGGTGCATTATGACAACCCTACAGTGCTGTTACACTCCTGTAATCATCATTGGTGCATTATGACGACGCTACGGTGCTGTTACACTCCTGTAATCATTATTGGTGCATTATGACAACCCTACAGTGCTGTTACACTCCTGTAATCATCATTGGTGCATTATGACGACCCTACAGTGCTGTTACACTCCTGTAATCATTATTACTGCATTATGACGACCCTACAGTGCTGTTACACTCCTGTAATCATCATTGGTGCATTATGACGACCCTACAGTGCTGTTAAACTCCTGTAATCATCATTGGTGCATTATGACGAACCTACAGTGCTGTTACACTCCTGTAATCATTATTGGTGCATTATGACGACCCTACAGTGCTGTTACACTCCTGTAATCATCATTGGTGCATTATGCTGACCCTACAGTGCTGTTACACTCCTGTAATCATCATTGGTGCATTATGACGACGCTACAGTGCTGTTACACTCCTGTAATCATTATTGGTGCATTATGACGACCCTACAGTGCTGTTACACCCCTGTAATCATCATTGGTGCATTATGACGACCCTACAGTGCTGTTACACTCCTGTAATCATTATTGGTGCATTATGACGACATTACAGTGCTGTTTCACTCCTGTAATCATTATTGGTGCATTATGACGACCCTACAGTGCTGTTACACCCCTGTAATCATTATTGGTGCATTATGACAACCCTACAGTGCTGTTACACTCCTGTAATCATTATTGGTGCATTATGACAACATTACAGTGCTGTTACACCCCTGTAATCATTATTGGTGCATTATGACAACCCTACAGTGCTGTTACACTCCTGTAATCATTATTGGTGCATTATGCTGACCCTGCAGTGCTGTTACACCCCTGTAATCATCATTGGTGCATTATGCTGACCCTACAGTGCTGTTACACTCCTGTAATCATCATTGGTGCATTATGACGACCCTGCAGTGCTGTTACACCCCTGTAATCATTATTGGTGCATTATGCTGACCCTGCAGTGCTGTTACACTCCTGTAATCATTATTGGTGCATTATGACGACATTACAGTGCTGTTACACCCCTGTAATCATTATTGGTGCATTATGACGACCCTACAGTGCTGTTACACTCCTGTAATCATTATTGGTGCATTATGACGACCCTACAGTGCTGTTACACTCCTGTAATCATTATTGGTGCATTATGACGACCCTACAGTGCTGTTACACTCCTGTAATCATCATTGGTGCATTATGACGACCCTACAGTGCTGTTACACTCCTGTAATCATCATTGGTGCATTATGCTGACCCTACAGTGCTGTTACACTCCTGTAATCATCATTGGTGCATTATGACGACGCTACAGTGCTGTTACACTCCTGTAATCATTATTGGTGCATTATGCTGACCCTACAGTGATGTTACACTCCTGTAATCATCATTGGTGCATTATGCTGACCCTACAGTGCTGTTACACTCCTGTAATCATCATTGGTGCATTATGACGACGCTACAGTGCTGTTACACTCCTGTAATCATCATTGGTGCATTATGCTGACCCTACAGTGCTGTTACACTCCTGTAATCATCATTGGTGCATTATGACGACCCTACAGTGCTGTTACACTCCTGTAATCATTATTGGTGCATTATGACGACCCTACAGTGCTGTTACACCCCTGTAATCATCATTGGTGCATTATGCTGACCCTACAGTGCTGTTACACTCCTGTAATCATTATTGGTGCATTATGCTCACCCTACAGTGCTGTTACACTCCTGTAATCATCATTGGTGCATTATGACGACCCTACAGTGCTGTTACACTCCTGTAATCATTATTGGTGCATTATGACGACCCTACAGTGCTGTTACACTCCTGTAATCATTATTGGTGCATTATGACGACCAGAAGTTCTTATTCAATATTGGATTCTCAGCCCTTAAACGGTTCAGGGGGTTAGCATGAAGTACCAATGAAGTGCTGGTGAGCATGCAGTCTATCCAGAATCTTCATTGGTTCATCATGACGAGCAAAAGTTCTGATTCAAGATTGCATTTGCATCCCATTTATAAATGTTTAAAGGTGTGGAAACTATTTCATACACCACATTTAAAGTCACATATATTTTCTACATAAATCTCCCCGGGGCATTGAGCTGCATGTCGTCCTCTGTGGTTTACTTCTGTTTTGGTAATATTTACTTCAGTTGGGTGATACCTGATAGGATTGTAGCTGAAAAGGACAGAGAGGTGCCCAGGGGTGAAGCCATAAACATGTCTGCAGCTTGACTTTGGAAAGGTTAACATGCTATAAACAGTGATCTACGATGGACTGCACTTAATGCACTGGTTTAGGTGTATTAAGTAAAGTTGCCGTCTGTCATAGCCATAAGTCTGTCATAGCCAAAAGTCAGATCATCCCAAAATCATAGGGAGGGTGGGACTTAGAACAAGCGGTTTGACTTTTTCATGCAAGCTAGATCACTTTTACTCTCAACCTCAATTTTACATGGGCTATAAAGACCACTGTACTGGGTACAGGACAACCCACATCCGGCCATTGGATTTGTATTGATAACAACTACTACGGATTTCCAAACTTGAAGCAATCTACTGTGAAACCCTTGACTGGGTCTAACAGTGTAAGCTACCTTACATACAAAACTCCTGCTATCCTTAAGATGAAATGAAGAAGTTTATAGGTTGGATTTTCTTCCTGAACAACTAATTGTAAGTCACCCATAATACACACTGATGTGGTGAGTATTTATTCTGTAAATCACATCCACTGGTCATCATGATGCATGCATTCAGCCATGGCAATCAATTTGCCGCTTTGGGTGTCGAGGGATGAACACGGACCCAACTGTTACAACGATCCTAAGGGGTTGATACAATATCACCAGCACATCATTGGTCCATGACCAATACCAATGACACACTAATACACTTAAAGGTTTATACAAGGGTGCAAAAGGAGCATGGAAATTTTTCGCCCCTCCAGTGGCCTGAGTGGGGGAGCACAAAAGAATTTCGGGGGGGGGTTTAAAGAAATTCACAGAAATTCAACCCTACCCTTGACCTTGTTGTTAAGAACTTTCACCAGGCATTTAAAAGCTCCTTGAAGGCCATCCACAAATGATGTCACCCTGCAGAGGGGTCAGGCTCGGCTTGACAGAAATAATTTTCCACATACATGCAAATTTGGCAAAAAAAAACGTGACGAGGGAGGTGGGTCAAAATAGTCAAATTTGGTGTGACATCATTTATGGATGGCCAATCTATGGATAACCGACTCTGACTGAGATTAGGTACAAAAATAAAAAAAATGACCAGAGAAGAGAGATTTAGAGAGAGGGAGAGGAAGAGAGATAGTGGAGGGGGGAGGATTCCTCCTTCTAAAAAAAAAACAAACAACTTCACTCCCAATGACTATGATTTTATTCTCGAGAACTCATACGAGCTACATGAGATACATACATATAATATTCTATAATGGTATAAAAATGCAAAACAGCTCCAAGCATGTGTAGGTCTATAACTATCATGCACGTTTAAAGCTGTTCAATTACAGTGGTTGATTGTTCAGTTTTATGAGGATCTCTGGTAGGTTCAACATGTTTTACAGTGTACGTAACCATGGGTGGATCTGACATGCTCACATGCTGCCATGATATACCATAACAGGGGAGTATTAACCCCTGTACCTGGGGTTATACACATGTGTGTGCCTGCTCTCATGTACTCAGGTATTTGTTAATACCGTCTTACTCCACCTGTGGGGAAGATGTAGGGTTATTTGTTATCTAAAATAGAAGACTCCTTTATCAATTCAGTTCAGTTCAGGTAAATATCATTACCTCCAAGAATGGGTGGTGCTGACAGGCACGTGCTGCCATGATATAGCAGGACTGGGCAGTATTAACCCCTACACACCTGGGAGGGGGGTATACACATGTGTGAGCCTGCTCTCATGTACTCAGGTATTTTGTTTGTTAGCTTCTTACTCCACCTGTGGGGGTACAATGTGAATTTTCATCTATTTTAAGAAAAGTTCTTAATCATTTTAGTTCTTCTGTTAGGTGACTTATTATCAATTTGATGCAACAATTGAAGGCTACATGGAATTTGAGAATTGGAAAATGGATAAATTTTATTCAAAATAGCTTTTTGTCCTTTGGTTATTGCACCTACAAAATCTACATGTGTTAAATGCAGTGACCATGGCGCCGTTAACACAATTTTATTTCAAAGGACCTATTGGGGATATAGGTTATCCTGCTATATTCATTGTTTTTCCTCATGGATGTGATATACTGTGTATTAGAGATATCATTACGAAAGTAGTGGAGAAATCCTTGTCTAAAAGTTGACAGGGATTCATTGTAACCTTTTTGAGGTACATGCATCGATACAGGGAACAGGACGGTATGAAAACTGGTACCGATATGTACCCAAATATAGTACATATATGTGAAGTAAGATATATATATATATATATATATATATATATATATATATATATATATATATATATATATATAAGTTATCTCGCTACCAGGGAAAATATAACCGGTAATGTATGGAAGAGAATATAAATAAATACCAGATGTACTGGTAGTAATGTATTAATATAATATCATGCAATGAATGATCTATCACAGAAAACACATGAGTTTGGTGGGTTACTGACCTTGGGGCTATCAGCACCATACATGCCTTTATTAAAACACTATAATAATTAGTTAACAACAAGCATAGCCAGTAAAATGCATAATACAATAACAATGGTAAACAATGGTACAGAATAAATATTAATAACAATAGTATTAACAACAGTAAAATTTAAAATTTCCAGGTACACCCAGCGTGGTGTTACCTGTACAGGTGAATCGACCCAACTGACGGTTACTTTGAAACCACCTCTTTTATACCAGTGGGTTGTTGACTATGACGTCATACTATGACATCATTGGTATCCTTACGAGCTGCAAGTAGTCCCTAACCGTCCGTGGCTAATTATATAAATATACACGAGTGTATATAGTTCCATAAGTTATCTCGCTACCAGGGAAAATATAACCGGTAATGTATGGAAGAGAATATAAATAAATACCAGATGTACCGGTAGTAATGTATTAATATAATATCATGCAATGAATGATCTATCACAGAAAACACATGAGTTTGGTGGGTTACTGACCTTGGGGCTATCAGCACCATACATGCCAAACACCTAAACACGCCAAACACATACCAATCAGCAATGCAATTGAGATTGGCAAAGTTTATCTAAATCCAAAAGTTCGTTTTTATGGTTATGTAAATAAGTGAAAACAGAATTAGATTTCCAATTCACCTTCTTTTTAATAGAATCTATACTAAGCCCTGCATCCTTTAACATAGTAGCACCACCATGCCTAAGTGAATGAGTGGAGATCGAACCTTCGATACCAGCATGTAGAGATAAAGATTTTAACCTCGAATTAATATATTGATACTGTAGAGGAATACCATTAATTTTGAATAGCAAATCACTCACACCCCTACCTGTGCACAATTTTCCTAAGTCCTTACAAGGACATAAAAGTGAAGTATCGTTCCTACATAAGTATACGGTAAAGGAATGGGTACCAAGCTGGTCAGTTTTAGAAGTTCTAATGCGCAGAGTAGCATTTATATAACTTTTAAATATTTTAACATCTCCTACCCTTAGTGTATGGGGAGAATATACATGTCCTATCCTGAGGACACCTCTATAACACAAGAGAATAGCTAACCAAAATTTCAAATCAGCCCTTTTGGAGAGATCCAGATATGATCTAATACATAACATTTCCTTAGGACTCAAGGGGTGAATAACCTTAGTAGGTACAGCATAATTTCTATCAATACCATCCAACACCTTTTTCAACATGAAATTACCGCTATGGTCTAAACCACCTCTAAGTTTTTGATGATACCAAATAGACGATAAATAATTTCTTACAGAAGGTTTCATATATTCAGATAAATATACTGCATATGTAGCAGCCTGTGAGGGAGAACAAGGAAAAATTGATAAATTAAATTTTTTACAAAATTTTTTATACCTGTTAAGTTGTTGTTTCCTTGTTCTCCTTGTATTCTCTGATACACCCTTCGTTAAAAGACACCTCTTTCTTTTTTGTAACCTTTTCCATTCTGGAAGTAAAGCAACACATATTATTATGCTGAAGAGTGTGAATGCATTTCTTCACAATACCTTTATAAGGTAACCTAGACAATTGGTCAGCTAGAATATTATCATCAGATTTAATATAAGTGGCATAAATTTCAACATTGTTGAGGAAACACAACCAAAATATTTCCCTTAACCACTCCATACATAGTTTATTTTTTGATCTACCGGTATTTATCATGGCTAAAACCTGCATATTGTCCGTTATACAACGTATTCTTTTATTTTTATATCCTGGTATCCAACGCTTAAGGCCCATAAGGAGAGGATACAACTCATACACATTAATGTTTCTATGGTGATTTTTCAAATTATCAAGGATGGGGGGTTGAGTGAAGTGACCCCTGCCTAGATAAAATTTATCATAAGACGTCCAGTCACCATATATAAAATCATTGCCCATCTAAGCACCGAAACCTTTTATAGAAGAATCTGAATACATATGTGTATCGACCAAATCGTTTAGAATTAAACTTTTACAATTAAAAGTACTGCAGAACTTCAACCACCACTCCATATCATTCTTAGTGCATTCAGAAATTTTTATAATACCTCTAGGTCTTGCTCTGGCACAAAGATCAAAAATCCTGCGACTAAAAGTTCTTCCACATTTAACAAATTGGGAGCAGAAAGACATTAAACCACCGATCCTCTCTAGGGTCTTTCTAGAAATAAATTTCTTATTAACGTTTTTTAATAAGAGATTTTCCATTTTTTCAACCTTTTCAATAGGCAAAGACAGTTCCAACTTAACTGAATCTATGTTAATGCCTAAGAATTTACAAACTTGAGATGGGTCGATCACCTTTTCTTTGGATACTACAAAGCCCATGTAGGCCATACATTCCATCAATAAATTCCTCTGCCGAAGACATTCAGCATAAGAATCTGCCATAATTATAAAATCATCTAGATAATTTACAATTTTTTCTACACCGTAGAATTTTGCTACCTCCACAATAAAATCAGAGATCCTATTAAAAATATATGGAGCACATTTCAGGCCAAAAGTTAACCTGTTGCTTACATAATAATCCTCGCCATGCCCAAAATCCCATCTGAAACCCTGCATGGTCGTATGAGGTCCATATACATTTATAGACCTGTAAGCTGACTTTAAATCCACCACACTCATGAAATCGTTCTTATTCAACTGAGTAGTCACCGTGCTAATATTATCATAAGAAAAGGCTGAGGTAGTGGTATCCATAAAGTTGTTAATAGATATTCTATCAGGCATACTGCAGTCAGTTATGGGTCTTAACTTGCCATTTGACTTCTCTACACCACCTAGAGCATGGATACAACGAGGTTTACTATCACTTTTTGAGATTAGACCCACTTCCAACTCGTCTAACAATATACCACAATATTCATTATAGAACCTCCCCTCGAGGATAGACTTATAATTTTTACAATCATAAGTAGTTTGACAGTCCGGATCCACAATTTTAAACCCTTGAACAATACCATGCCATAGAAAATCAGCCTCTGTGCTAATAATATCAATAAGACCGTTTTGTTGAAGGAAAGAAGCTACTCTGCATGGTAAAATTTGAGCTCTCTCACCACCAATGTAATGAACACAAGTACATACACCTTTTATACAATCGTCATATACCCTGATGCTGGGCAAATCTGCAACACTAACAGTAAAGAGAGGTTCATTACCAACCTGTAGTAGCAATTATTTTTGAAAGATGTGATATACATGCTGCCTGTGGATAATCGACTTGTGCAAATCATGGTGATACATACAGCCCCTAAGAGGCTTTAGTTATGTCTTTAGTAATATCGTAATGATCTACACCCAAAATGATGCCCGCCTGATGTAACTTTATACAACCTGATTGAGCGCTACACTATTTCTTTCCTGTTGCTGTGTTTTGGCCGATCTGAAAAACGTACATGCATGATTTCTGCCAATAAACTTGTTAAAACTCAACTCTATTAGACTATTACAAGTAACATCTATATCATTTCCTAAAGAATTAAATTCTTGGAAAATATCATGTTCCGTTACAGGCTCAGTTGAAAGAATACAATCCCTAACCATCTCTGTATCATTCACCTCCTGTACTGGAGTTTGTGAAGTCAAGTCGACATCTACCACACCTACCATAACTTGGTCAGGCATCATACAAACATCATTACCAGCTATGGGACATCGACCACCTGCAGTTTCCTATTCATTCCTGGATTTTTGGCATTCAGTTTTATTTCGTGGGTTTTAACATATGACATGGAAGGACATGTAAGGTGTGCACACCTTACAAAATTGATGTTACAGACTACAGGGTGTGCAATATCAACAGTTATTACACGATTTCTTGGATTTTGGGTGCTTTTTCTGGATATCCCCATGCTGATACCTGTCGATATTGCACACCATGATGCATGCATCATGACTTTTGTAAGGTGTGCCTGATATCGATGGATATCAGGCACTAGTGCCTGTTATCCATCGATATCAGGCACACCTTACATGTCATATGTTACATGTTAAAACCCACAAAATATTCCAGGCCAGGGTAGGGATCGAACCTGCAGTCTCACATCCCAAATCCAACTCCCTATGCAGTGCGCCACAGGGACTGACGAGATACGCTCTGTTCGAACCACATCTGGATATGATACAAAGCCGTGTGCACTGTCGCTGTCCGCTGCCGGGCGACGAGGTGTATTCTACACAAACATAACAGCGAGACGCAGTGAATGAAGGAGACGCGGTGGTCTAGCGGTTAGCATGTTGCGCTCAGCCGTGAGAGGTCCGCGGATCAATTCCCGGCCCGAACGCATCTTTTTTCGCCGTGTGCCGCTGTCCGCTGCTGGGCGACGAGGTGTATTATACACAAACATAACCGCGAGACGCATTCAATGCTTTAGCTGTCCACTGCCGGGCAAGGAGATGTATTCAGTACACAAACATAACAGCGAGACGCATTGAAATCTTTAGCCGTGTGCCGCTGCCTGTCCGAGCCGAGACGGCCGCTGTCGCTGTCCGCTGCCGGGCAGGAGGTGTATGTACCTCTGTACACACACTATGGCTGGCTTCGAGTCCCGGGGAAGGTTTTTTGTTCAACCTGTTTTTATTGATATTCTATTGATTATTTATTGATTTTTTATTGATTAATCGTGTAATTAAGACAGTAAGGGATGGGCTAACGGTCACCTCATTCAGTGTATCGTAGGATATCGTAACTCATGGCCTACGGCCACTCGTTACGATATTCTACGATACACTGAATTCGGTGCCCTTTAGCCCATTCATTACTCTCTTAATATGTGGATGGGAATAGCCACCAAAAAGCACTGTGTAACCCAGAAATCGTGGTATAAAGCAAAATACCATACACCACACTTTTGCCGTGAACAATGCCAACCTAGTGGTTTTAACCTGAGATCTAGTGGTGCAGGTTATATCACTGAGGGACTGGTCATTATTTATGAATTGGGGATGGTGTTTTTTTGTGCACCACCCCCCTTCACGGAAGTCAACATTTCTTATACCCCCTCCTTAAGAGGGGTCTGAAATTTGTATGCTACTTCTCAACCCGGTCTTTGATAAATAACCAATCCCTAATTCCCTCATCAAACGATGTGGTAAGTATGTAGGTCTACTGTATACCAATATGTTCAGCTAAGATCTACAGTAGGCCTAAATGTTTTAGTTTTCTGAATTCATTTGCCTTTTCAAATACCTTCTCTAACCATTAATTGGCTCCTGGATATATATGTTTCAACTTGAAGTAACAGACCTTCTTATGGCTGAAGATGGCCTCTCCACTAGAGTGAGCCTGAGATTAACTGTTCTAGACACCTTGTCTCAGTGTTGGTAAATCCCCCAGATAGTGTCTGCAGCACCTGCTGTAAGCTTTTCTGGGATTTGAAACCTAAGACACAATCAATTAGTCAAGACATGTCCTACTTTAAATTGCCCATCCCGCTTTTCCTCTATTCTGATTTAAACACACATCTTGGTGTTTGTATAAATATTACTTTATCGATTTCGTTTTAGGCTATGTCTCACCACTGTGGTGTAAGTCTGAATGTGAAAGTTTCTCACCAGGAGGATTTTGACCAGTGCAGAAAACAGCTAAATTCCATATGGGACTGACATAACAGGTATTCCTGCACATGTTTCACATAAAATTTAAATATCCTTTATAAGGCTGCAAATGGTTATCATCTGTCTAAAGATGAAGGTTTCTGACCAAAGGTTTCTGAACTATCCTTGTTGATAGAAAATGGAGGGTACTAGCATTTATAATCAGTTGACTAAAAGTGGTTATAACATGTTATGGTTAATTAGGAGGATGGGATTTAATGACAGCTGGTCAGGAAACTCCTGTCGAAAACCTCCACTCAGAAACCTTCATTTTTCAACATAAAACAGCCATTGCAGCCCCATAGAGAACATTTAAGATTTATTTCTACTTAAAACATGTGCAGGAATAGCTGTTGTAATGGTTTAGTCTTACGGACTTGGTGGTTTGGGCCTTACTAATCGGGAAAGAAGGAGTAAGGCGGTGATTCAAGTGTATGCCAACGGATGATTTATTACATGAACACTCACGGCAACCCGGAAGATAGTACAAGGGCAGCTAATGGATAAAGATATTTACATGATCAGAGGCCAGGAGGGCCTCTGACGTAGCGGCTGAGCCCCGGCCCTTATATACAGACCTAGGTGTTCGTCGTCAGATGTCCCCACAGGCCCGGATCTGTGCTGCCACCTATCCGGAACCTGAGGAACACCCAACGACTGGACTCACCCGCCACACCAGACGGTACCCACCACTATGGTTTATATTAACGTACCTCTACACTGTTCTGTCAGTTCCTTATGGAATTGACCTATTTCCTGCACTTTTATGGCTGGTCAGAAACTGGTTAGAAACCTTCACACTAAACTTGTATCACAGTAGTGAGACATAGTCACAAATGTATGTCTAAGGTAAGGCATTTCTAGAGGACATTGTAAAAATAGATAACATGGTGCTTATCCCTTGGTTTTACTATGACATATGGTAGATTAACCTAAAGACAGCCGTTTCTGTGCAGGTTTTCAACAAGGAATTTGTACTGGCAGTTTCAAGTCCTCAGACTTTCAAAAAGTACTGAATAAAAGATAATTCCATTATTTCATTTCACCTAGAGACAACCACTTTGCACCTAGAGACAACCACCTAAGAACCACCCTTGTAATAAGGCCCTTTTGATCAAACTGATAATTTATAAAAAAGAATAAGTGTCTCATATAAGTTTGCAATGAAAAGACATAGTTTAAGCTACTGTATGTTCTAAATTAAAATGAAAATCCATGTATTATAATTATCAATGACATATTCAAACTAAGCTGACTAAGCTTCCCCCTGTAGAACCAAAGGCTACCCTATTTTTAACCTGACAGGGTGAGTGACTCCTCCAGTGGGTACCCCAAAGTCCCATGTGCGGATCCCCACTGGAAGACATGATACCATACGCTTTTTTTAGCCTCACCTGCCCAGGGGACTCACTCCTGACAGCAGCTCCCTCCTCCTACTCTGGATTAGACTGGATCTAACCAGAGAGGAACTAAGCTGCTCATCCCCAGAACTGAGTCACCATGCACTTCCAGAAATAGCACATAAGTAACACTGAGTGGGACTCCCTTTATAAACAGGCAGAACCCACTCAGGGTATCTTATTGTTCTTCAAACCTAGACCCAATGACACTCAGGTGCCCTGGCCCCAGGATATAGCTTGGTCAGACTGGCAAGTACCATACTGTTACACTGTATTGATTACTCTCATGCCAATCTTGCAATAAAACTTGATCATCAACTGAATTCTCTGGACTGCTGTTACCTCACTTCATGACATGTAACGATCCATTGAAAATTGTGGAGAATCCTCACTGTAAAATCCCATTGTTTTCACCTTTCATGGGCCATGAATCAAAGTGAGACAACGCCTAAAGAGTTTGATTCAGAACATGCCGTTACATCCCCAGGGCTAGACGCACCCCACACAGCAGCAGCAGTAGCAGCAATTTCAGACCCACATCAGCCCACCCAAACAGCTCACTGGTAACCTGACGCCTTTCCTGCCAGCATCATTATTAACACCTACACTAACACCTGTGAGTAGGAACACAACTTTCTCATCAACTATAGTTGATAGTAATACCGGTACACAGACCAGCCCACCTAGTACATCACAGGCACCAGGCCTTAACTTGACTTTACCTGGTTTCTGAGATGCTGAGTCATCAGCCCTACGACTTGCTGGTCTACCAAGTGAAATACCATTTACACCTGTAATTAACTCCCTAGTTACCTGGATTTAGACTCACACCTAGAGCCCAGGTCTCCTGAGCTACAGGCTGCTTTGCAAAACAAACCATCATCCACTCAGCAGCCTATAACCGGTACAGACCCCACCTCCCATCAGGCAGGTACACAGAGACCCCTCTGAGCTCACTTGGAACAATTTTGTAGTCCCAGACTACCTAATTCTGATCTCTGGAGACAAAGAGTAAAATCAGCCATTGCCAGGTGGATATCTGCAAACACAAACAGTACCAACAGAGCTCAGCAGATACCAACCTGCAACTTTGAGAACACACAGTGTAGTAAGAGCCCCACAGCCTTTCTAGATTGTATCAATCAAATATTGGAGGAACAGTGGTCTGAAGCTACTACATTCAGTGATCCCTTCAGATCAAACCAAGATCCCTCCACCCCTGAGGCAACCTCACCTACACCCAACACCCTCTCCCCAAGCTTGGAATCTGGAGTCTCCTTATCTGACTATACACCTTTACCTAGCCCCCAGAGTAGAAGAGTACATTCCAACTCTGAGATTCTGATTTACTCAGCTTTGTCTGTGATATGTGGCTCTAGCAGATTGAGTTGAATCTAATTCCTCTCTGGTTGTCCTATTATTTGATAGACAATTTTACCTGGATTTAGTGACAGAGGAGTCGACCCTTGGCTTGCTGGAGGACCCATTCCAAGTGTGTTCGACGAAGTATCCACACAGACCACTGCAAGAGAGAGAGAGCAATAAACATAAGAGAGAAAATTTTATGAAAAAGATGAGGTACAAGAAGGTAAAAAAAAGATTGTGTGTAAGTTAATTCAAGTCAACCTCTTTATAGTTCATGATTATCATTATTTATTTTTTTATATTATTGTGTCACTTCATCTACAACAGAAAAAACGTTGTGACAAATAGGTCAAGACTGACTACCTGTTGGGGCTGTTGAAGAGTTTGGTGTAGGACCTAGTGGCTCCATACGAGAGGATTTATATTCTAAATCCGCCTTGTATAACACATCACAATATTGTTTGTGGTGGAGTTGAAAATCCATTTTTTCTTTTTCAATCTTAGCCATTAATTCTTTACGTTGACGTTTAAGTGCATGGTCCTCCTGTAGTCGTTTTGCCATTAATTGTTTGTTTTCTGACAGGATACGATTTCGAGTACCATTTAATACAATTAGATCTTGTCCGATCTTTTCTTATTCAGCCTGCATATCTTCAAGCTCTTCCATCTTACTTTTCTCGAAACCACACTTTTGCTGTTTAATCCGAGAACTGTAAGGAGTTTCAAAATGCCTTGACTTGGCCTAGGAACCTCAAATGGTAGTTTACCAAATTGAGCAGTGCTCCTATGCATGGGTATAGGCTTAGTTGTACCGCCTGGCATGAATCTCCAAATTCTTCCATTGCTGACTGTGCACACCCTTTGGAACTACTGGTCACGGCACCAGTGTTTTATTCGGACCTTAGTTACATACGATCACAGCCTATAGAGATGGCATTTGGTTACCCGTAGGTAACAGTAGAAGTGTGCTGAGCAGTAGTAGGAGAATTACTGTAGGAACTGCCCTTACATAGGGGATAAGCCAGCGAAACTCATATCCGTCATGTGACGTGTGACGTCCGAGTGGAAGGCCCCCTTGTGTAACGGATATGAACCTGGAGGCAGGTGCTGCCATCTGCCATCCAGACTCCCCCATCACACCCGGAGACCTGGGTCTGAGTCTCACGGGTACATGAACGTTACGAGTGTAATATTACGATACAAATAATATACCCCTACATGTGTATATATTTTTGTACTGTGCTTTCTGAGATGTTGGTAATCTAGCACTCTGTGGTATTTGATTTATTCAACAGTGTTGGGTGATACCGTATTCTTTGGTGGTCTATTTACAAACTTATTATTACACACTATTCGGCAATATATACTAACTATCTGATCTATAAAAGCAAAAATGGTAGTGTTGAACCTGTATTTGACAATATCATACCTGACTCCAGTGTCATTATTGTATTGTTACTTTTTTATGGCATTGATGCGATGTCTTTTGGCCATGACTAATCATATAGTGTTATATAAACAAATTGTTTAATGGTTGCATATGAATTCATTGTAAAAACCTTCTTCTGGACTTCCTGGAAATCTGGTGTTATATCATTCATACCACACTAAAACCTTGTAATTGTATAGAGTGATCTCTGACGGGACTAACCACCCTGGGATTGCAAAAGTCTCACTGCTAAGATGCAATACAAATTTGAAAATTGAAATTGAATTGAAATTGATAAGGACAGGAGCCTTTTCCTCAATGTTTATCCACGCTGGTAATGAAATGAGTGCATATTTCATGTCAATTGACTCTGCTCACCATAACTTCATTTACTTCATGAAACAATCAATGATTGTATATGTATGCGGATGAATTTGATTAAATTTACTTGTTTACCCTCCTTGTGATTGAAATGTCCCCGGTGACCACAAAGGCCCTGTGGAACAGAGTACCTTTCAGTGTTTTACTAAATTGAGATCTATTTTTGTTTCTATCCAATCTCCATATTCAAACACAACATATTCTGACCAGTATTGTATTTGATCTACTGGGATGAAAGACTTGGTGATTTACTAGAGTATCAAGTAACATCTTCTGCAGCTCCTGCCCTAAGCCTCCCTAACATCTATTAGTCTAAGACACAATCTATTAGTCTTACTATTACCAACTTTGGACTAGAAGTGTGGGTGTACATGTACTTGTAGGGGCTCGTGGAGCGGTATATATAGTGTTAGCTCGCTATTCAAGAGGGCAGGTCGATCGGTGCGGTTACCACCGGTAGGACCAGAGGTCGCTTCGATCTCTGGCCACTATGAGTTGGTGGCAGCACTAGTCTTCTCTGCTCCAGTCCCTACCTGGGACCGCATAGGGAGCTCAGGTGGCTTCTGGCTGCGGCCAGGGCAACACTTGCAGAGCACTGAGCTATATTCATAGCACCACTTCAAACAAAATATGTAAATAAGAAATAAACATATGCCGGTTGCACTAACCCGAGCTAACTTGTCTTGATTTATTTGATATTGATATATGTCAAACTGAACCGAAGTTATATAAGAGCTCAAACCATTACATACTCTTACACCAGAGAAAATATTTTATGGTACAGTTTTTTTATGGCTTTTGTTATGATGCAATCACGATGGAATGAATTAAACAGATTAACAAATTGTGATTGATGAATTACTCTGAATGCTAAAAATTTACACAACAAATCATTGTTCACAATTGAAACATATTCAACTTTTACTGCTCTTGTTAGTATTGGTAGGGTTTGGTTAAATCCTTGGATGTTATTCTGGAACTAGGAGTATCACTGACTGGAATCTTATCATGATATATGGGTTACATTAGGAAGAGGAGAAAATAATAGAACGGTTATAAGGCTATAATAACATCATGCAAAAAGCCTTCTTTTCCTAACATAAGAAAATAGACAAAGAAGTTTGATATTCCAAAATAAATATTTAGATGGGATAGATGATTTAGGAGATTGGAATAATAGGTCAACATTGATAACTCTATTGGTCGCGATGTACAATTGTCAGCATTACATCAAAAATGCCAATTTCAAGGTTGGTTCAACATTAACATCTCAGCTAAGAACCACCTTACAACTAGCACCTTTGAAACATTGTTGAAACAGCAGTGAATCAACAGTGAAATAGAAATGTCAAATGTGCACATTACATTTTATGCAGTTGAAACACAGTTGATTCAAGTCAATTCGCAAACTCCAAAATATTTCAATCCTGTTGCCACCATCTTCTACATTGATTCAACCCTAAAGCAAAGTCAGTGTGCCCACTGGTTTAGGAACAACTTATAAAGTCTGTCTGTGCATGGCAGGACGACGTAGGCCAACTGGTGCCCCCTACTGGTAACTGCAGGAGATTTCCCCAATACATGCACAGTGGGCAGAAAGTGTCAGTTCCAGAGTTTGAAGCTATATGTCTCATGACAAAGTATTAAGTAGTGTGGAAAGATTCTGGTTGTGCTCGTACCTGTCGAGAAGCTGGAAACAGAGTTGAAGAATTGGACCTGCACTCATCTAATGAGAAACAGCCTTACATTAAGGTATACCTGAATTTGGCCACAAAGCTCACCCCTCCACCCAACTGCCATGGATATGACCCCAGCTACCAAAGTTTACACACTGACTCAGACAGGTTAATACAATGATAAACAAACCTTAAAAATAACATTTTTCTACTCTGATTTTGCAAAAAAGGTTGAAGATGCTCCAAAATATATGGGCAGACACGGGACAAACAGTCGACATTGCCTCCAGTACATAAACTGATAACGGCCAACAGTAGTCAGCCACTGACTGTCGAGAGACTAGACAACATTCCAATCCTTATCCTCCCTTGTAAATTTCCCCAGGGACTTTTTTTCTTATATTGCTAGGGTACTTACAACAAGCTGGAGAGATCAAGTAATTGTCTCAGCAGCTATTTTGACATGACCTTCAACAGAAAACCTTATGACGAAAGATAATATTACCCTCCTGCAAAGGGATCAACTTTACAACATAATCACATCAACCATTCCTGCTTGATTTAGCTTCAACTTTAGCCTCAAAAGGTAGACCCCCCACTACAAAGCTGACTGACCCAGCAATGTTAACATGGGATTTGTAATATTCTATTGGATTGTGGATAATGCAACAAGTTCCAGGCCTGTAGAACAAAGACTGGGAACAGGACAGATGTATGGGAATGTTTAGAAAATCATTCATTGTCATTTCCATGAGTGATCTTAATCAGATGGAATCTGCAAAAGCAGCTAATTGTACAGAGGTAAGATCACTATTGAGATGTTTTAAATTCATTCTTGCTTGACCCTCTCATGCGGTGACTCGATTCAATACTTTTAATTTGAAATATCATAATTTATAACACAATGATGTAATAACCCTTTCTGAAACATGGCTACACGAAATAGATACAAGTCTGCTATATGAGCTTCCCCAATTCGCATTTATAAGATTGGACAGAATATTAAGTGAAACAAATAAGTTATCAGGAGAAGGGCTTGCAATGTATATAAGACAAGGAATTATATTCTCTGATTGTGAATTTAAACATCTGAATGTTAGCAATAAAGATATAGAGGCACATGCCTGGGCAGATATAAATGCTGCTAAACAGGCAGTTGGTAGTCGAGATATCATAGAGCCTTGCTGTGGTATCTGACTTGAGTGTGCTGGGTGTGTTCGAGACACTACTACTACAGTTAGTAACAGTAACTCTACAACTTTAAAGTATACAACTATTCTTTAAGCAACTACACTGTAGGAAACCCCCATAAACTATATATTGTTAGAATTGTGAGATCAAGCCTGATTCAATGCACTTGATAATTAGTGGGTCTGACGCACAGGGATTGGAACCGCTCTACGTGCTCAGCAACAAAACTGTCAGGCAGACAGTCAGATCGTGACGATTCAAAGTTTGCCAGAAAGTAGGCTCTCCAAGGGTTCTAGATCCAAAAGAATTTTTCAAATTGGATGGTTCTAACCAGTCCATATTGAATGTCTAACTGAATGCACCCAAAGGTATGGAGGCAGGCTCTATGTAACATGTAGTGGCCATACATGGCTCCATGTCCATGTGTTCTCAATTGTCGGTGCTGTATCATCAACTTAACCACATATGGAGCAAGTCGCTAAGCTCCAGAAGGATCTAACGGAAACAAAGAACGAACTATCAGAGACGAAAACCAAGCTGGAGGAAACTGAGATACAGGTTAAGGGAAATAAGGCTCACCTCAAGAGAAATGAGGACAACACCATCAAACAGGAAGCGTACTCAAGAAAATTGAACTTACTGCTGGATGGCCTCCCAGAGGGTGAAAATGAAACATCTGAAAGTTTGAGGGCAGAGTTGGGAAGAATCTTTTGGCGCCATGCAAAAATGGAGAGTAGCTGCATTGACGTGGCTCATCGCATTACGAGGAACCCTGGACAAGCTATAAGGCCTGTACTAATAAGGCTGAAATTCCTGGATGCAAGAAATAAATTGTGGGGGCGAAGAGCACAGTTTAGGGACTACAAAGTAAACGGTGCCCAACTCTGGCTCAGTGAGGATATCCCCACCAAACTGAAAGGGGAACTAGCTAAAGTTAAAAAGACGTATTGGGTGGCCAAGAACCATGGCACTTACAGAGAGGTGAGAATGTCGGGCACATCCCTGTACCTCGATGGCAAGCTCTACAACAAAGAAAACTGGGACACTCTTCCTGAATATTTGGGACCAGAGGCTCTGGCTACACTAGAGAATGAGAACACTGTAGCTTTCTTCACCAAGGCCTCCCCTTTTAGCAACCACTACCCTGCTACATTCAAGATCGGAGACAAGACCTACACATCGATGGAGAAAAACCTCGCCATACAAAGGTGCATTATCGCAAGGCGTGAAGACTTAGAGAGACAGGCATGGCGGCTGGACGTGCCTGCCAAGCTAAAGGGCATACTACACAAGTGCAGGGAAGAGCACAAGGACGAATGGATCGCTAAATCCAAGTCCATTGCAATGGAAGGGATTAGGGCTAAGGTCCAACAAAATCCACTCATTCGCCAGCGTCTCCTTAGCACAGGAAATAAGGTTATTGGTGAAGCCTCAAAAGACGCTGTATGGGGCATAGGGATGAGACTGACTGATAAGAACGCCTTAAACCAAGAGCTATGGTCTGGAAAAAACCTGCTTGGTAAAATTCTCCAAGAGGTGCGCCAGGAAGTTGAGGATACTGCCTAACTTACTCGGTCCCAAAATGGGTACATGTATGTGTGTATTGATGGTAATGACTGCAACAGCTGGGTATAACCATGTGGTGCTCAAAATTCATTCAACTTAGGGATGGATCGCGATAGTCTTAAATAAAATACCCAACAAAAATGAACATATTATCAAACAGCTCTCTCAGTTGCATGAGACGCATGGTCTATGGAGCAACTAAATGTGGTTGTTTTACTTTTCTCTTCTTGTGTGTTTATGTTTATCTGTTATTTGTGTGCGCAAGATTATGTACATCATTTTGGTAGTTGTGTTATTGTATTTTGTTTCTATGAGGTGCCAACAGAATGTTAGCAAGGCGTATATGATGATATATGAGTATTGTACCCTCACAGCGTGGCTGTGGATGATTGTAAGACAACTGAACCTAAGAAGTAGAGTTATTGATACCCCACAAATTCTGTGTAAAACCAAACATAATATGACCCCTATTCTGAATCCAAAAGGCTATGACCAATAACACAAGAGTGATTAACCTATGCTCTTTTAATGTTAATGGCATAAGGGTGAGAGATAAGCGAAGAGCTATTTTCAAGAAGCTAAAGGATGAAAGTTATAATATTGTCTTCCTTCAGGAAACCCACTGCACAGCAGAAGTAGAAAAGATTTGGAAGGCTGAGTGGGGTGGTGATATGATATGTGCAAATGGCAGCTCATCATCTAAAGGTGTAGCCATAGTCTTCAATAGAAATTACCCTTACAAGTGCCTAGAAAAGACACTGGATGCCAATGGGAGGTATATTATATTACACATCGAGGTTCAGGGAGTGGATTATGTCTTATGCAATATTTATGCTCCAACACAAAACTATGAAGCAGACTAGATGGCTGTATTTGATGAAATATCAGATAGATTAAAAGGCTATGAAGTCGAAAACCTTCTCCTTGGAGGTGACTTTAATGAAACCCCGGATCCATATATAGACAGAAGGGCAACTAATAGTATAAGGGCAACTAATAAGCAGTATAGGAAGCAAATATACAGTCTACAAGATACTCTCAGCTTAGTGGATATATGGAGAGTTAGACACCCTAATTTACGTAGATATTCTTTTCATAGGCAAGAGCAAGCATCCAGGATAGATTTCTGGCTAGTGTCTGAGCATTTGACAGGCTTTGTTCATAAAACAGATATCCGTCCTGGAACGCTATCTGACCACAGTAAGGTAACACTGGGAATCTCAAGTGCTGACCAGGACAGAGGCCCAAATGTGTGGAAGTTTAATAATACCCTTCTCTCAGATAAAGACTATGTGAATCAACTTAAGACTATACTTGGAAAATGTAAGATAGAATACCAGGATCTGGCACCCAATGCGAAGTGGGAGATTCTGAAGTATGAGATAAGGAAATTTTCAATTAATTATAGCAAAAAGAAGAAGGCAGAGTCTAAAAAGGTAGAGAGGGAGTTAACAAACAGTCTGGGCAAATTGACTGCAGCCTTTGATGAGGGCCATGATGTAATTGATGAAATAGAAAGTGTTAAGAGAGACCTAAAAGATATTGAATTAAAGACAGCTAGAGCCATCATGTTTAGGTCAAAAGCGAATTGGTCCCAGGTAGGTGAACGACCAACCAAATACTTTTTGAATTTAGAAAAAAAGAATTTTATGGACAAACTTATTACTCAACTGAAAGATCAAAATGGGCATATAGTCACTGAATGCAAAGATATCCTTAGCGTACAGAAGCAATTCTACAGAAATCTATACTCAGATTGCTATAGAGAGTTAGATGATATTGATGACCATTGTCCCTTCATAGATACAAACAACTTAGCTGTCTTGTCTGACAACCAGAGAGAGATGATAGAGAGACCTTTATCAAAATCGGATTTTCTCAACAGTCTTAAATCCTTAAAGAATGGGAAGTGCCCAGGCACTGATGGGCTAAGTGCAGAGTTTTATAAGTTCTTCTGGACTGATATTTGGGATGATGTTAGTCAAAGTCTACTCTATGCCACGGAAACGGGCAGCTTGAGCCAAGAACAGAAACGTGGCATTATAACCCTTATCCCTAAAAAGGAAAAAGATAGACTCCAGCTAGGAAACTGGAGGCCGATCAGCCTGCTGAATACAGACTATAAGATCTACACCAAGGCCCTGGCAGAAAGGATAAAACCCCACCTCCCTAGTATTATAAGCTCAGATCAATCTGGATTTGTTAGGTCAAGGTATATAGGAACAAGTATTCGCACAGTTGAAGATATATTAGCATACACCTTTAAGTCGCCCTGGTATTCTGATGGCGATTGATTTTAAAAAAGCATTTGATAAGATAAGGTGGGAGTTTATCTTTAAGGCACTTGAAAGGTTTGGATTTGGGGAAAAATACATCTCATGGGTCAGGATATTATATAAAGACATTGTTGCCTGTGTCATAAATAATGGGTACACAAGTGACTGGTTTGAACTTGCATGCGGAACCAGACAGGGATGCTGTCTATCGCCTTTTTTGTTTGTTATTGCTGTAGAACTGTTAGCTCATAATGTACGCATGAATGTAGATATTAAAAGTATAAGACTTGGTACTAGAGAAGTAAAGATATGTCAATATGCTGATGATGGAGCGAAAGATTGATTGTCCTGGGCATCTCTGTAGCACCGAATAGGACAGAAGCCCAAAATTACTCGTGGAACTTTGAACCCCAGATACAGAAAATCACCAACATAAGTGATGATTGGAGGCACCACATCTCACTCAAAGGTAAAACTATCATCATAAACAGCCTAATGCTACCATGTGTGATGTTCCCGGCCTCAGTCACCAATACACCATCTTGAGCAATAGATGAAGTCAATAGAATTGTTGACAAATTCCTATGGGGCTCCAACAGGAACAGGGTAGCCAGGGCATGTGTTCAGGCACAAACTAAGCATGGTGGACTTGCAGTGGGCAATTTTAAAACGAAAATCATTGTATCTAACATAAACTGGATCAAAAGGTTCTATTGGGATACCACCATGGTTCCATGTGATTTTATTAAGTTATTTCTCCATGAAGTGTCTGACTTGAAACTGTTCATTCATACAAAATCAGATATTAACATACCACGAGAAGCAAGCCCATTCTATTATCAGGTTCTCAAGGACTGGGATGAATTCCAAAATGTCTCACTAGTAAGAGAAACGGAGGTCCGTAATATAGTATTGTGGAAAAATAAGTTTATTACTATCAATAATACACCAATATTTTGAAAGTCGTGGAGGGAGGCTGGTATTGTCAGGGTTGAAGATTTACTGGATAATGGAAGTTTTATGTCAGACACTCAAATTTCTCAAAGGTATGGTGTTCAGTGTAACTTTCTTCAGGCTCTACAAATCCGACAAAGTATACCAGGTAGCTGGAGAGCTAGCATATCCAGTGACGAAGTTCAAAGGCCAAATGACTGTATTTGGGTCATTGATAATACCCCAGATGTAGTTAATCTCTTTTCAACATCAAGCAAGGAATTGTATTGGATAGTTCTATACCGTCACTCACAACAAATACCAAGGAATGAAATGAAATGGGCAAAAGTCTTTCCTGAGGTCCAATTTACAAAGGTTCCATGGTATGACATATATATGTGTCCATACCAAGTGAGTAGGGAAACAAAGTTACAATCATTTCAATATAAGGTACTCCATAAAATACTAGCTTGTAACAAATACTTGTTTGATATACGTGCAAAGGAAAGCCCAGAATGTGTATATTAGGATGGTAAGACTGACACTCTTGATCACTTCCTTGTGAAATGCCCCCCAGTAGCCTACTTCTGGAAGTCAGTCATACGATGGATAAACACTGTTGCTAAGATTGATACAGGGAATTTAGATGAGCATGAATTGATACTTGGATTATGTAGAAAAATTCCAAATGGTGATATCATCAACAATGTAATGCTTAGAACCAGGTTTTACATTTATAGGCAGCGTTTGTATCACAAGTGCCATCTTGATCTGTTGCAATGGATAGGAGAGTTTAAACACTCTCTTCTCTCAGAACAATTTATATGCAGTATGGAGAACAAGCAAAAGAGGTTTAGGAAATGGGAGGCTATTTTGGACTCAATGTAACCGCTCTGCATACACTGAAAGAACCCTAGTATCTCACTCATAGCATACTTCCTAGATAGGGGAACGGAGCTGCGAAAACTGTATCGATGTAAAGGTATATCAGTATCTAGTCTCTATCACTAGTCATATAGAACACATCTATTGTCATACTCACTATAATAATGCACTATGTATTGTCCTGTGGTGTCCTGTGGTGTTTATATAACAAAATATCAAAAATGAAGCGAAGACCTGTATAGCTGTAGACATTTTTTCTTTTTTAAATAAAAAATGAGCGCTGCTCTATATAAAAAAAAAAAAAGATATAGAGGCACAGATCATTAGTATTCCTAATGCAAATGGAAAAAAGGTGATTATTGTTAATATATATCACCCACTGGATGGCATAAAGGGTCTATTCATTGATGCGCTGTCTAATATTGTTGACAAGATTAAAGAAAGAGGTAATTCAGATGTATTTATATTAGGGGATATGAATATTAACTTCCTAGGTGATTCAGATGAGAAAGGGCAAATAACAAGGGAAATGTTGAGCAGGGGGTTTAAACAGCTGATTACCGAAATTACCAGGGATGAAGAACCACCAGGCATCCTAGACTTAGTCTTCACTGATTGTGATAACATTAGCCAATCAGGACTGTTACATCTTAATGTTTGTGATCATGAGATCGTCTATGTAATTAAAAAAAAAGATTAAAGAAGTTAGTGATAAAACATTCTTCAAAGGAAGAAGTTATAGGAATTACAACGAAGGAGATTTCATTCAGAATTTGCGGTCACATGACTGGACAGAATTTATGAACTGTAATGATCCTGAAGCTTGTTGGGATGAGATTTTAAGAGTAATAAGATCCTATCTTGATCTTCACTGCCCAATAAGAGATTTTATTATTAAGCAGGTAAGACAAGAATGGATGACCAATGAGTTGTTGGAAAAGGTTATAGATAAGGATAACTTATTTGCAAAGGCTAGACAAACCAAAAGGAAGGGTGATAAAGACAGGGCCAAGGCAGCAAGGAATAAAGTCAATAATGAAATAAAAATGGTCAGGAAAAATCATGTTATGACCAATTGTGACGCATGTAAAAATGATCCAAAAGCCTTCTGGAGATTTGTACAATAAATTATGCCATTTAAAAGTAAAGGTACAGAAGATATTCATCTCATGGAGAATAATGAAGTAATTGATGGTAAAGATATTCCCAACTATATCAATAACTACTTTAGTACCATTGGTGACACATTAGCAAGTGGTCTAGTTGATGAATAGCAATTTTATGGAGAAGAGGTGATCAACAAACTAGAGAACTGCAATATTCTCTTAGAGGGCATTGTTGAACTCTGCAGTAAGATTAACACCAAAAAAAAAACATATTGTATTCCTGATATAGCAAGCAGATTTATCAAAACAGCTTTAATTACCATTTCTGAGCAAGTATTATATATGATGCAAGTAGTTATTAACAACTGACGTATACCACCTTCATGGAAGAAAGGTCAGATCACCCCAATACCTAAGGGAGGAGATAGGAATTCTATCTCCAACCTACGTCCTATTACCCTATTACCTATTCAAGCCAAACGTTTAGAAAGAATTATTCATAAGAAGCTAGAAAGACATATTGTACAGAATAATATTTTGTGTGAAAACCAGGGTGGATATAGAACTGGCAGATCTACCATCGATACAATTTCTAACCTCACTGATGATATCCTAATTGAGAGGAACAAGGGTTCATTTACAGTTCCAGTGTATGCCGATTTCTCTAAAGCTTTCGATACAGTAGATCACTCGATTCTAGAAAAAAAATTGAAAAGATACAGTATTTCAAGCAATTTTCTATCACTTATGGTGAATTACCTTACTGATAGACAAGAGTGTACAAAAGTCAATGGTTTACTGTCAGATAGCAAAAGCATAACTAGAGGAGTCCCTCAAGGACCAGTGATGGGTCCAACCTTGCTTTCATTATATGTAAATGATATGGTAGACATCTTTCATGATTGTAAGGTTTTACTCTATGCTGACGATACTGTTATCTATTGTTCTGGCACCAAATTACCTGAAGTTGAAGGAAAAATGCAGAGGGATTTGGATAGGTTCAGTAGGTGGTGCAAAGAAAACAAATTGAGTTTAAATATCATAAAGACCAAATGTTCAATTTTCATACCTTCATTCAATAACAAAGATCACTTGAAGCCAAAACTTAAAATCGATGATCAACTTTTAGACCAGGTTACACAAAATAAATATTTGGGCATAATTCTGGACTCAAAACTCACCTATAAATCACACATCAAACAAGTATAAAAAAATGCATCCTTCAGAGCCTATACAATATCAAAAGTTAAAAACTTTGCTCTATTACAGATTTTCAAGTCATACATTCTACCTATTTTCGACCAGGGCGACATATTGTATGATGGTCACTGCTTGGAATTACTTAAAAAATTACAACGCCTACATAATAAATGCCTAAAAATTTCCCAAAAGGTTCCTGTTCTAACTCTGACTATTCATATACACAAGCAAACAAAAGTACCATACCTAAGCTATAGGCGTGAAGCCCATATAAGGAATGTTGCATTCAAAAGGTCATGTATAGAAAGATATTGTGAAATAAGGCCCAGAGCTACTAGACTTGCGGACTGTAAAGTACTATTAGAATTTCTTGAAACATGTACTGCTTATTCTTTGAGTATTCATAAGAAGACAGCTCATTTTTGGAATTCCTTGAAACCTGAAGTAAAATTAATCTTGGATTCAAAAGAATTTAAGTTTAGGACAAAGCAAGACCTACTTACTGAGATTAAGGAAGGACTATGTTAAAGTTACGTATACCCAAGTGTTGTCAATACTTATATCAGATGTAATGCTACCCTCTATATGGAATACCATGTATCGTGCCTTGTGTATAAGGAAATATAAGCTATACAAATACACCACTGCCATTTGTGTAATAACATCGACACATAAAACCTAAGTGAAATGCCATCTTCACTAAAGTGCATTACCACCAGCACCTGCAATAACATCTGCAGCAACCATTGTGAAATGATAACACAAATAGCACAACTATTGTATAAACTTTTGATACAAAACTGTTTATAAGTTAGAAGAAAATGAGTACCACATATATATCATACCTTTTACTGTTTGCTAATGGTGCCGCTTCCCAATACTACTGAGTTAAATTACCGTTTTCTACTGCGGAGGTTTTCAACCAGTTACCTTTAAAACTGTACCTCTCCAGCTTTTGTTGTGGTTATCAAATATAACACTTGTATTAAAAAAGAACTATTGTAAAGAACATTTACTGCAATAAAAGAAAATTCGTACTCAAAAAAATGTCTAAGAAAGGGCTAGCATTATGCCTATCATCAAAAATTAAGAGTTAAATGTAATAGAAGACACAATATGGCATGCTCTGACAGACACCATTGTCGGTATTCTGTTGGTTTGAACAATGCCTCATTCAACCATCAAATAATACTGAATGAGGCTGAACAGAAAGCAATAGTTAGATAATCACCATGAGGCATGGAACAATCCTAGTCTGAATAATGAAGGCATGTCCTATCCCTAGTCATTAACAACAACTCTCCCAATCGGACTCAAGGTCATTCAAAATAAAATGATGTCGAAATGAATATACCTAATTGAAGGTTCCCCATGATATGGGGAATCCAATATGGATTGGCATTAAAATCAATTTGATTTAATTAGTGATATCTGGTTATTGATATAATGACACACATTTTTGATGGACTAGATGAGACAGATAACTTAAAATTCTGTCTCAAACTTGTCTTTGCTAAAGATATAGCCATGAAAAACTAATATCAGAAATCAAACATCAACTAATGCATTAATGGAATAGGCCACAACCATTTATAATGAACGACAAAGTAATCAATTTGTCATCATGGGTGTGTCATACTAGTACTTGTGCATGATCAAGTTGTCATATGAGAAATATCATATGACTAGTGGTATATAGTGATTAAGGATATCAAGCTCTTATTAGTGCTATTTCCAGTTATCACTGGTTTATTCAGCCTTAGGCAGACATATAAGAATATCAATCATACACATGCAGGTAATTTCCACACACAGTAAAAATACAGTTGTTTATAAAGTAAAATGTTCTGTTCCACTCCCCTTGTGAGGTAATGATAATAATAATACACTGTCCAGTATGGTCCTAGGTGGGTTCCCACACCTAGCTCCTGACCTGCTGCTTAGAGGGATAATATATAAATGTGTAACTTTACCCTCTGGTAGGTGTCTTGTAGCAGATAGCCTCTGGCCACTAGTGGTATAGTCCTATGCCTGTCTGGCATAGTCTAACCCAGCATAGTGCAGAGCTATAGCAGGTAGCAGGAGAGTTGACTGGAGATGTTACCTCAAGGGTGGTTCTGGTGATTCTCCCTCTAGGAGGAGCAGCCAGTGGTATTTGTACCATTTCCTGGCTTGGCTCCTCAGACTGACTGGAGCCAGTGGCATCTGCCTAACTCTGCAATTGCTTGAGGGGAGTCTTTCATGTGTCACTGGGTGCACAAAGGACCCCCATGGACGCCGCCATGTCCCCCATTGTATCAGTCGGTATGGCATGTTTAGACCCTCATTTCTCGGTCGTTTACACCGGTACGGCCACTATTTTGCGCACGAGCAAATTTGAATATGTCAAGTTACCAACGCCCGCTTCCTAGGTGCGTAACTTGTGTTGGTTTGTCTATAGCCCATTCGGAGATCAAAATAGTCTAGGTGACGTAACTTCCTTAATAATAAGAGTTCTGCCTTAATCTTGGACTTATTGTGACCGTCTAATTATGGCTTTTTTATAAATGTTTTCATATTTGACCTAGGTTGCTCAGGAGCGACGCTAGAGTGACCGGAAGGTTATGGGGTCGTGACTTATGTAACCTATTGTTCAGTCTTGGGATGCTCAGACACCCATGACGGCGTCAGCGGTGCCCAGGCACCCGTGACGGCCGGTTGCATTCACTTACAAGTTATTATATTGTGCAGTGGACCATGAGGTCGGTTTCTTTGGTGATGTAACTTATGTATCTTTGCCCTAGCTGGTGTGCAGTGGAGCATGAACGCTCTTATAGAATGTATGAGCGCTCTTATAGCCAATCTATGTATTAATTTTTTATATATTCTTTGGTTAATACAGTAATATGTTACAATTTATGGAATAAAAAATGGTATATGATAGATGCATATAACTCACATCCCATGGTGAGTACTTTGAATAAACAATGTTTCACAGATTCAGAATCGGGATGCCAGATAAGTGGAAATTAAAGATATTTTGGATCTGCACTGCAATCATGTCCCTAGCAGGTGTTCCACTGACTTCTCAACACATCTACTGCCCCCTGCTGGTAGGAAGAGGATGCTTCCTCCACATCTGCATGTGAGATAAATAGCACAGACCCACCTAAAGGAAAATTTATGAATGTGCTCCAGAGTTGATAACAAAGTTTAATGCCATTATAGAGTATCTACTCAATTTAATTTTTTTTATTAAATCAAGGCCGTTTGAGTACCCTACATAGCCACCTAATGCTATAACTAACATCTACCAACTATGCTTAACACTGATTCTGTCATGAGCAATGCAAAGGACATTGATGGGATCCCACATCATGCCATTTTGAAATTTACTCGGAAATATATAGCCCTTATACCTGAACTAAATAAATGTAGTTCTAACACCCTTATTGCTCACTTCTTTTTTTTTGAATTTACATTATTGACAACAACATCAACAGATCCAATACACTGTACATATTTGTCTTAGTATCAAGTAGTGCGTCTTATGAGAGTTATTCAAGTACTCATACAACAGTTCCAACAGTACAAAGGTGATCAATATAGATTAACGATAAATCATGGTAATGATATTTTACTACCAGTTTTGTCGTGAGTTGAATGGAGTAATATTAACTACCGAAGGTTCAGTGTATTTGTCATGCTAGGGCCAAACAAAGAAGGGAAAGAACCTCATCCTCACTTGGTAAGTGTGTAGGTTGATGCTTCTGGGACCACCTTTCGATACTAATATTTAAGAAACAGTTGACACACAAAGATGTATAATAAATGATTTATGGGGGGGTCCACCACGAGCAGGACCATGTCCAATACTCAGTTACCATAAAATATATAGCAAAGAGAGGGCAACGCAAATAATGAAGGTTTATGCGCTAAGCAATAACATAGGGCAGGAGGAAGGCCAAATATGGTCTGGAGTCTTAAACTCTTCCAGGGATGAGGCCAACCTTCTGCCAGCCAGGACTGCATTCCAGCATGAACCACCACAATAGGCTACACTTGTGGCATACGCTCCACCGTTTGGGGTTCAAAGCTTATAGGCTACACTTGTGGCATACGCTCCACCGTTTGGGGTTCAAAGCTTATAGGCTACACTTGTGGCATACGCTCCACCGTTTGGGGTTCAAAGCTTATAGGCTACACTTGTGGCTTACGCTCCACCGTTTGGGGTTCAAAGCTTATAGGCTACACTTGTGGCATACGCTCCACCGTTTGGGGTTCAAAGCTTATAGGCTACACTTGTGGCTTACGCTCCACCGTTTGGGGTTCAAAGCTTATAGGCTACACTTGTGGCATACGCTCCACCGTTTGGGGTTCAAAGCTTATAGGCTACACTTGTGGCTTACGCTCCACCGTTTGGGGTTCAAAGCTTATAGGCTACACTTGTGGCTTACGCTCCACCGTTTGGGGTTCAAAGCTTATAGGCTACACTTGTGGCTTACGCTCCACCGTTTGGGGTTCAAAGCTTATAGTGGGTGCATCATATAATCTATTGTCAATATTTCTATTATCACAAGACAGTGGTGAACCGGATCTAGAATACATATCATTCAGTACATGAACATATCTTCAATCTTCAAGTTTGTTTGTCTTGGTTACATTGTGTATTTAGTTAGTATTGGTGAGGCACACCCAAACAGACTTTTATACATCTGCTCTGGGCATATTGAAGTGGGTCCAGATATTTATCAAACGTAGTAGTAAAACAGATGTCAGCATATTCCATATAAGGAAGACTTGTGGCTTTATAAATTCTAACAGCCAGCATCAAGATATTTACGTAGCAAACATAGCTTGTATGTCTTAAAAGCAATAGTTTAGCCTTATTGGTCAGATGTAAAATATAATGTAACAGTGGATCCAATATGACACCAGGGTATTTATAACTGGGTACTACTTGTATCAATTGGTTATTAAGGTGTATGTCTGCAGACAAAGTATTTAACTTTCTAGCACTAGAGGAGAAAATCATAATTTTAGTTTTGACCACATCTATAGAAAGTGTGTTTTGTATGCACCAAGTTTTACATGCCTCAAGATCGTGTTGCAATTGATTTTTAGCCAACTCGAAATTGTTCATTGCGGAGTAGATAACAGTATCAAACTTAACATTGCATTTTTAATACATTGGTAATACAGGCACAAACAAATCATTTGAGTGTAACTTGTGGTTCTGGCCCATGTGCAGGTGCTGAGGACACCTCCTTAAGCTCCAAGCAGGGATGCTAGCCTCACTAAGCAGGTCAGCCATTTACTTTGAGATTGCATTCCTTAATCCTTAATGAGGAAAGAAACAACTAATGACCTGTCAAGTCTGCGTGGTTTGTCACATTGTAGTAACATAAGATATCTGTGACATGTACTGGGAATAGGGACCTTAATGCACCCTGCACTAAGGGCCCTTTTTCAGATCCTGTCACATATGTTTATTTGACTTCCCAAAAGTCAAGTTTCCCTATTTTCAGCATGTCAATGTTGTGTCTGGTCTAGGTCTAAGATTTTAAGCTTTCAAAAGTGTTATGTGATATTGTTTAGTGCCAGGGATAATAAAATCTTTAAATACACCTACTCTAGGAAGACGTTCCTGTGCAGCATTCACAAACAGTGAAATGAGAGAAAAGGAACTTTATCAATGAATGCAGGAGTTATGTGTTTTATTTTTATTTTTATATTTGTCTATCCTTATTTTTTAACGTCCGAGCAATATTGGAAATAATAACCCCCCAAGAAGTTTTACAAAAGAAATATGATCCTCGAAACTCTACTTGAGTGTCAGTGATGTTTGCTCTTGGTCAGATGAGTTTGTCTGATAGGCAATTGTCTGGTGCTTGAGCTTAAGAGCAATCTTGTTATCCCTAACCCCTTTAAATGATGCTGCTGCAGGGATGCAATATGTGAGGATGCTGAGAGTCTCCCCGGGACTCAAAGGCAGCCATAGTGTGTAGAGGTACATACACCTCGTCGCCTGGCAGCGGACAGTTACAGCGCACACGGCGAAAAAAAGATCGACTGGCCTCGAACCGCCAACCTTTGACGGCTGAGCGCAATGCGCTAACCACTAGACCACCGCGTCTCCCTCTACAGAGCCCGGCCTGGCTTGGTTTGGTTTGAATGCGTCCCGTGGTTGGTACACACACCTCGGCGACCACCCAGCCCACCAGTCACTCCACGTGAGAGCCTTGGCCTCCATAGGACACAGTCCTACTGGCTGGCCTTACCTGTGTTCAGTATGCAACACATTGAATGTCCACTATACTACCTGAGAGTCTGAGTTCCATTAATCTATATTAGTGAATATCTGGGGATACCCAGATATCACAGTGGATAAGAAGACAAACCACCGACTAACATCTGGATATAGGGGGATAAAGGTATAAATGAAGCACTTTGCTGACACTTATATCAGCCCTTCTGATGTCGGGTCTAAATTGGTTACCCAAGCCTGAGGCAGTTCCTGCGATGAGGAGTGAGTGAGTCTGCCCTGCCTGTATGACTGGCACCCACCCAGCTACCACTCCTGGTACAGTGTAAAATGATGGAATCGGTACCCTCTAAAACTTGCTTTGATTGTTATGGATCTTCATTATTTATTGTTTGAGTGAGGCTGTGCATGATTCCTTTCTGTTTAAGTTTTGTATTGATATCTTGGTTAATTATTTTATGGGCCAAACTTTCTACTACTGTTATATATTGAAACCTCCATCGACTTACGTTAATCATCTATACATATATTTTATTGATCAACACGGTAAAAGGTATGCCCACGCACCCCCTCGTGGGCGTACCTTTTACCGTATTGATCCACATATACATTAACCTTACTGCATCATTTATCACACAGATGCCCAGCCTACGCCCTAGTATCATATACCAATGCCAGGGGGAGTGATGTACATCCACTATGTACGTATGCTGTATCCCATGAAGGGGAATGCCAGCATACGCCATATTACTGTTACCATCTATACCTTAATACTCTGTACATTATGCTCAAATAAATACACCTTTACTGCAAACTAATATGAGGTCTGGTCCAATCAATCATATCTACACAACTAATAATCATAGACTATCAGGATATGACACTACCACACATACCAAGGCAGAGGACAAGGCAAGGTGCCTGTATATATTACACAATGGCATATTATCTCACAGACCATGAACACATTAATGATTGTTGCACTTGTCCTAACAAATCCTATTGTGAGAATGCACAAAGACGATAACGTGGTGTCAGAGTGCCCAGCAAGGGTTTAGGTAGATCACTGAGGGATTAGCTGTTTTGCAGTATATGTAACATTGCTTTGTTTGTCTCATTTGGGCACCACTTTTTATTACAAATTTTGAAATTGATGCATGTACAAAAGTGATTTGTGGTGGTGATATAGACAATCTATTATTCTAGCCATAACCTATAACTTGGATAAAAGGTGTGGCTGTTTTTTGCACCAAATGAAAGTACATAATTTGGCTTCATCTCGGCTTTATCATGGTACATTTGCTGTTGAATAAGGTGGACAGTTCTCATAGATGTCCATAATTGAACAATGAATTGATGGTGACATATTCACAGAGGAAACTATTGTTGAGAATGGTAACATTGAACACTGTACTTGTGAAGTAATATTTGTTGTAGGGCTTGGTTATAATCCCTGGATTGCAATACTTCAAACACCTTCCTGAAGCTGACCCTGGTGGTGGTGTGCTGCATGACTGCTAATGATGGCAGTCAAGTAATGTCTGAAAGGCCTCGATACTTTAAAGGACAGTAATGAAGTGCTGGAAAGATTCCTTACAGCAATAACAACCATTTAGAAGAATATCAATCTCAGACCACAGGATAAGTATGATTTTTTAATGTAAGTGACAGCTGTATTCATGTATGTATATATCATTCAGACAATTGAGTTTGATTCATTTACACATGAGTGGCCATACTGTGCTAATGGTACTTAAAGGGTTACTTTTTCTCACTAATGGGTGCGAAGGAACAAGAGTGTGTGCAGGCTGCCCTAAGCAGACTTAAATGAACCCTAATTGCTTTTTCTGTCTACTTTTGCACCTAGTGCTTTTAGAGTTCTCTTATTTCTGTACAATTACCCTATCGAGTTTTTTCACAAGTAGGACAATTCATCACTGAGCTAAGAAATGAGCCTATGATTGACCAAATCTAAACATTAAAGGACTGCACACACCTATGATGTTACCCTATATATAAAAAGGGGTTCCTTCATTGCTGGTCCCTACCCCATTAAAATAAGCTTGAGTGCTTGCCAGGACGAGATAAACCAAAAGAGGCTAGATATAAATATGTACATTTCTCACAATTAACTCGATTTTTCTTGAAACTTTCAAGGTCCATTGTAATGTAGGCATTCTTAATTGAATAAAACTATATCTTGCACAAACAAATTCTATTATTTCAATGGGACTTTAAAGAAAAGAAATAAAAGATATAGAACTAAACGATCGTGGTGTACGAGGTGGTCGATCCACCATGAGTGAGTCGTCTCCCCCGAGGGCGTTAGCCCTCGTGGGAGACGACTCCTGAGGGGTGGATCGACCACCGAGGACACCAGGGGAGGTTACTTCTATATTTATTTTATGTTTTTAGAGGTTTAAATGAGGAAAATTCAACAAACTTTAATTGTCGAAGCAATGTTTTCGACTTCTTGTCGGCCATGACAGTTGTATTCATCCGCGCAGTGATGCATCTCTCAGCCTATGCGCTGGTTTCATACTTTTCGTACGGGGAATACAATCTAACTATAGATTTACATTTTTAAGCCTCTAATAACCTGAAATTTCTCTGTTATATCTAAGTATTTTAAATTCTAATATGATTATGTGTAGAGGGAGGGTTTTAGTTCACATGGCATGTTGTGTCATTACGGGACTATGTTTTTACCGGTAGATGCTATGTGTTCAGGTCTTTCAGTTTCGTAATTTTCTTCGTTATTTTTATATTTTATATATAGAATTTAATCATCTTATTTATGACTTTGAACATACATTTCTCATTTAATTCAAATAGAAGAAACACAAATTCAGTTGTTTTTTATTAAATCGAACGTCTTAATCTTTATTTTGGAACTGAGGCCGTTGACCCATTTAGAAATTGAAAGTGAATATGACAAGATGGCGACGTCCTGTCACGCACGTGAGACTGTATTAAATCTTCATTCATCGGCGAAATTTTTGGAGAAACATTTACATTGGACTGCCTGTTGGAACTTACATTATAATTAACATTCAAATGGATATTTCCTGTAATGCTCGCCCCAGCAAACATGCCGGTAGTCGAAGCAGCAAATCAATCAAAAGAGACCGCTTGGCCGAAGCACCTTCCCCCGGCCTCCCCCCCTCGACCCGGCTGCAGCACCACGGGGTCAGCCGGTCTCCTCATCACCATGGCTTTTGCCGATGGTGGAGCTTGGATCATTCCAAACATGGTGGAAGGATTTTCTTCATGGGTGGAGGATGTCAGGATAGAACTCATGGCTCGCTGCTGGGCGCGTGATGCAGTGGAATAATTGTTCAGAGACTGTACATTTTTGTGGCCACTGAGCTGCTGCACGAGGGTTGGAGGTACGTTGCTTTGGATCAGCTTCTCACAGGATGTCTTACGTATGGAGTGATTCGTCTTCTTGCCAGGTATGTTAGCGATTTTACAGGAATCACTTACAATTACTAGAAGGTGGATAAGCACACAAAACCAGACACAATCACATAATTTTCATTTGGCATTTTTTATTGGCATGAAGTATATATGGCAGTTACAGTGGTGGTGGAGATGTAAATTTGTAGCAATTTTTTGTAGTGATCAACGTTTCGACTTAATTAATAAGTCTTCATCAGGATGTCTACTGTTATAAATTCATATACTTAGGTACTTTTAGAGATCAAATTAGTTGAATATGCACTTCCTCTTAGTTACTGTTACCATGGTGACTAAATGAATACTTCCTTCATCCTGATAGTTACTTAGCATATAATAATTTGAAGGTTCAACAATTTTCAACAATAAGTTATAATATAACAACTTCAACACATACCACATAAAGTGTGGTTGGGTAACTACATTTCAATTACAACTGTATGGCAGTTTGTCATAGGTATGTAAATAAATAATTACATAGATTTAGATTAGATGAGATTCACTGATACATGAGTTCATTGTATACCGGTAGGTTTTTTTAAAAAATGACAATCACTTTGAGGGTCCTTTTGGTCAGGGTTTGTTTGGTTTTTAAAAAAACTGGCATGCAAGCATGAATTATTTCTTGTGAATTAGCTTATGGCGTGTAAGGTAGTCCATAAAGTCAAGTCCAACTTGTTCGTCCACGTTCCAGGCTAGTTGTTGTATTCCTTGGAGGATATCAGAAACAGGGATCATACGTTCTGCCGGTGGCTTGGGAACGGTGTTTGTTGGCTCCCGTTTCTTTTCTGCAATTTTAGTTGGAACATAGGTTTTTACTTTGTCGTCTACTGAGCCCCCCGAGGGGATGTACTCCTCGTGGCTCTTAGTAGGGTTTTTTTTCTTCTTGTCGGCTATGGATTTCAGCAACTTTTTACGTAAATCCTCAGTTGGAGAGCTGGTGTCCCGTGTTGAGATTTCTTTGGGGTCTGATGGTATAGTGGATTCCTTGTTGGCCTTGGTGTTGGGCTCATCTTCGTAAGTGTCAGAAACATTGAGATCTATTTCAAAAAGATCCCGGTTGGTGGCTGGAGTTTTACTTTTAGTGTTAGGGGATCACTATAACAGATTTAGGCCTAGAGTCACTGGTGGGTTTTTTTGGAGAGTCAGGCTCGTTAGAATCAGTGCTGCTAGTGTCAGACGAGCTGGAAGAGGGCTGGGTTTTTTTCTTCTTTGGAGTCGGTTCTTCATCACTGTCATCACTGCTTGAAATGAACTCTTTAGATTTCAGGGTGTTGTTGTCGGTACCTTTTAGGATGCTGAAGGTTTTGGTGGGCCTTTTTGGAGTACCAGAGAAGGGTTTGCTCGGGTTTGTCCTTTTGCGCTGAGTAGGGTCCAAGGCTGTGTCTAGGAGTTTAATCTGGCGGGGAGTAGATTCTTTAGGTTTTTTAATGTTGGAAACGTCTTGTAGAATTTTCCTTGAATTTTCTTTTGCTGGATCGCCCAATGTTTGGTTGATGAGGGTCGTGCCTGGTCCTCCCGCAGGTTTTGCTGCTAATAAAAGGAGGGCCCACATAAGTGATTTTGAATCTAACATTGGTTGACGTTATGCAAGGATTGCGATAAGGTATTTTTGGTAACGTTGTTTTTGTATTATTTTTGACGTTGTCCACTAAAAATGGTGGTGAAATGTGAATTGTGAGCCAGTCTGGATGCTTGTATTTATGATGTCTCCTTAGGTTGCTGATGGTGGAACATAGAGTTTTACAGCGTGGATACAAGCAAATGTACTTACAGGACGTTGGAACAATGTTTTCTGGTTTTTCAGTTTTTCTCGTGGTATGAAATTCCCGCAGATGGCGGCCTATGGCCGTGTCTGTTTGTTTCACAAAGTCCTCACAGTATAAACATTTTTTGAATTTGTCCATTTTGAATGGAAGAGTTGGACGTTTGAATAACGTTGATGTGTGCTCGGTGGTGTGTGATGTTGTAATGAGATAAGTCGATCTCAGAATGCCCTTTTATAGGGCTCCGACGCTTTTGGTTGCTAGGGGCGTGACGTCATAAGTAAGGAATGCGGGGTTCCCCGGAAGTGACGTTGGCGGGGTGATCCCCAATGGCTGATTAATACTCTAAATTGATGCCGGCGGGGAATAAAGTCTTCATTACACGTATGTATGCTTCTTCTAGTCAAAGGCGAGTATTGTTCGACCTTGCTGAACTATCAAGGATTGTTACTTGCATCTTGTCCCAAGTTACATCATGGTTTTTGTAGTGTTGCGCGACAGGATAGTTTGGGTAAAGTGCTGGTTTGTTGATGGCCCTTCTGTGCTCATTCAGTCTTTCGTATAGCGGACGTCCTGTTTGGCCTATGTATTGTTTTCTGCAGGCCGGGCAGCCTATAGCATAAACTACACTACTTGTTTGGCAGTTGTTTCTACCTTGGATGTGAATTTTCTTCCTGTTTGAAGTGGATGTGAACGTCGCTGTGGGACGGAGACATTGGCAAAAAATAAACGATAGACGCTGGCACGGTTCTGAAATACCGGTATTTCTAGAATATGGAAACGCTGAGTGCGACAACAGGTCACGTAGATTTGCAGAACGTTTGTATGCAACCACAATTTTATTCTGATTGAAGGTTAGTAGATCATCCTTGTCTTGTAGCCATTTTTTGGCTGTATTTATGTAAGAGTTTACCCTGAGGTTGGCAGGGTTGTACTGGATGATAAATGGTATGATTCTTTTGTTTTTGGCCGGTTTGATTTTAAGGAGTTCATCCCTGGGGTGATTTTTTGCCTTTTCTATCGCTTCTTTAGTTTTTTGGTGTGGGTGGCCCCTGATGGTGAGCAGTTTCAACAATTCTTGGCAGATTTTTTCAAGATTGTGCTTCTCTGAACAGATCATCCTATATCTCAATGCCTGACTGTAGGCTATAGAATCTTTCTGATTGTTTGGATGGTACGAGTCGTAATGCAAGTAGAGTCCTGCATCTGTGGGTTTTTTGTAGACTTTTGTTTGTAGTTTCCCAGTATGTTCCACATAGACAGTTGTGTCAAGAAAGTTTATTGATCTGGTGCTGGATTCATGAGTGAATTTGATTGTTGGATGGAATTGATTGAATCTAATCATCTCCTCTTCTAATTCTGCTTCTGTGCAGTCATAGATGGCAAAGATGTCATCTATGTATCTTCTCCACAGGCGTGGTTTCAGGTGGCTGGTTTCCAAGAGTTTGGTTTCTAACACGTGCATGAAAATATTTGCATAGGCTGGTGCTACTTTTGTTCCCATTGCAGTGCCATTGGTTTGGTGGAAATACCTGTTGTTGAAGGTGAAAATATTGTTTTTTAATACCAACTGGAGGAGGCTGTTGGCTATGTACGGGTCCAATTGGGGGTTGGGGTAGGAGTTTAGGGCGGTTCTAACCGCCTCTATTCCTTCCTCATGAGGGATGGAGGTGTACAGAGCGCTGACATCTATAGTTACGAGACGTTCTCCATGGTGTATGTTTTCTACTTCATTGATGATGTTGAGAAAGTTTTTTGTGTCTTTTATGAGGCATGGTATTTCTGGTAGGATTGGTTGTAGCACCCTGTCCAGGATGGACGAGATTTTGTCTGTTGGTGAGTCTATGCCAGATACTATAGGACGGCCTGGATTGTCCCTTTTATGGATTTTTGGGAGGGTGTAGAAGAGTGGTGTTCTGATGTTTGGAGGCATGATTTTTTCGTGGGTTTTTTGTTTGAGTTTGCCCACTTTTTCCAGTTCCTTGATTCTTTTTATGATTCTATTAGTGACAGGTACTGTTCTATTGTAAAAAGTTTCTCTGTAGAACCTGGTGTCTGAGAGTTGTCTGTCACATTCTTTGATGTAGTCTTGGGTGTTTTGTATGACTATGGCTCCGCCTTTGTCTGCCGGTTTGATTATGATGTGTTCATCATTAATCAGGTCTTTTAGGGCTGTTGTTTCTGCTGGCGTGAGGTTAGGTTTTGTGTTGATCTTTTTTGGTGGGATTAGCATGTTTTGTAAGATATGCCCTTTGAATGTTTCAATTTCTCTGCTGTTGATTGTTGGGGTCCATCCTTTACTTTCTTTTTTGAAAATGTCCTCTGGAGGATTGTATAGTGGTGCATCTTTATAATGGTAGGCCAAGGTTACTCTCCTGTTGAAAAGCAAGGTGTCTCTTATGGTGTGAATGTGGTATGGTGCCCCTGGTGTTGGGACAAAGGATAATCCTTTGAATAGTAATGATTTGTGGTGTGGGTTCAGTTCCCTTGTGCTGAGGTTGCAGATGTATTTTTGTGCTGTTGTCTGCGTTTCATATTTTTTGAATCTCCGGTTTTTCGGTTTCTCTTCTGTCTGATGTTTTCTGTGACTTCTTCCTCTATGTTGTTGACCAATTGTTGGAGGTCTTTGTATGTCTCTGGTTGGCATTTTTGTTTGGTTTCTTCTAGAAACGTGTTGTATCTTTGTTTGAGGTCTGTGACCCTGTTAGTATAATAATCTTTGAGTAGATTGCGCAGTTTAGCGCTGCAGTCTAGTTGTACTTTTTCCCACTGGAATTGGAAGGCCCAGTCTGTGTCAGGGGTTTGTGCAATGATGTTGGATTGGAGTCCTCTTGGAATGATGTTTTTCTCTATGCATTCAGTGAGGTATGATTCATGGTGTTCTGCTTTGCGGATGTTGAGTGCATATTTTCTTGCTAGTTTGTAGTGTGGTAAGACTTGTGCAGGTAGTTTGATGGGCGGGTTGGTAATGTTAGATGCCTCAGTTGTTTCTATCTCCCCTCCTGTTGAGGTAGAGGATTGACCATTTTGTGCCATTTGAGTGTTAAAGTCCACTGGGTGTACTATTAATGTACTTTTGCTGCAGGTTCCCGTGATAGGATGCTTGAAAGTGAGCCTATTAAGAGACTGAGATTATTGGATATATTACTTTCAACTGTAGCGGTGTGGATGAAGGTGTTGGTGATCCCAGGAGTAAGGATGCAAGTGTGTGTTAGTAGAAATACTAGAAGGTGGATAAGCACACAAAACCAGACACAATCACATAATTTTCATTTGGCATTTTTTATTGGCATGAAGTATATATGGCAGTTACAGTGGTGGTGGAGATGTAAATTTGTAGCAATTTTTTGTAGTGATCAACGTTTCGACTTAATTAATAAGTCTTCATCAGGATGTCTACTGTTATAAATTCATATACTTAGGTACTTTTAGAGATCAAATTAGTTGAATATGCACTTCCTCTTAGTTACTGTTACCATGGTGACTAAATGAATACTTCCTTCATCCTGATAGTTACTTAGCATATAATAATTTGAAGGTTCGACAATTTTCAACAATAAGTTATAATATAACAACTTCAACACATACCACATAAAGTGTGGTTGGGTAACTACATTTCAATTACAACTGTATGGCAGTTTGTCATAGGTATGTAAATAAATAATTACATAGATTTAGATTAGATGAGATTCACTGATACATGAGTTCATTGTATACCGGTAGGTTTTTTTTTTAAAAATGACAATCACTTTGAGGGTCCTTTTGGTCAGGGTTTGTTTGGTTTTTAAAAAAAAATTTTCTCATGGTGTTGATCCCCATAGGGACTGCTGCATAACATATTGCATCAGTCATCTTAGCATTATTTTTCACCGTCAGGTAGAAGGGGGCGGGGTCTTCCAACATGCTGGTTGGCTGACGTGCTGCAAAACGCTTGTATAGCTGCACTGGACATCTTTCAGGGTGTTTGGTATCATAGATTTTTGGGGGAAAAGGTGTGGGCTGCATACCAATGGCTCCATTTCTGGTCTTTGTGCATCTTTCTGTGAACATTAAATAACAGGTTCCATCAGCGTTAGTTGACATCTCTACGTCTCCCCAAAGCATTTGTTTACTTTCGTGTGATCCTCTTAGTCCAAATCCAACACCCAAAATCCAATATAGGGTATTCTGTAGGGAACGGGGGGTGGAGGTGCTAAAAACATCATTATTCCAAAGTGCTTCAATCTCATCGTCATCCAAAGATTCTACCCTGTTAGGTTTACTTCCAAGACCCTGACCTTTTAGTTGGATACGTTTAGAGTTCAGTACTCCACAAGACATCTCGAATTCCTTGTCTTTCATTATGTCCCATTGATAATCTGCCTCGCTGAGGTATCTAAAATTGAAAAAAAAATACACACATAAATTAGGCAAAATTTCAGAATTTTTTTTGATTTCTTCCTATTTTTCCCAGCACTTCTCTACTAATATTTTGTGTGTCAGGTACATAACAAATTAAACAAATATATACTAAACCACCCTGGTGTACGCGGTGGTCAATTTCTTACTTTGTGGTACATTTTCCATATATTCCTGGCCTGCTGAGGTGATACAAAAAAAATGTATTTACCTTGCTATAGCTCTGTGGATCGCAGTGAGAGTGTCGGGTTCATGATCTGTACTGTCTGGCTTCTTCTTCTGCAGTATATAGTTTGCTATAAATTGGTCCAGTTCAGAACCCATAATAGATTCTTTGGCCCTTTCCTCCTGACATGCCTCTGACAGCCATATCTGGAACACTGTTACAACCTGTCATATAATAAATAAGACGCATGAAATAACTTTTAACACTTTAAAAATCAATTTCTATAAATATTTTCACATAGCCAATTAAATAACGTTATAATTGCGATATTTACATCGTCAATATATTATTTTTGCGATATTTACGTTGGCAAACTCGTCAATGCACTTAATATCGCTCACGTGCATCATCTTCTTTACAGTGTTGACATTCTTTGACGACTTGATGAAATCTTTTAACTCCACTACAAACTTCACTTCAACCATAGGTTTCTTCAACTCCCTTTCCCAGTCACCACACTCATCAGGTTTTGATCGTTTCCTCGTCATTCTAGCCATTGACGAGCACGTAAAATCGTCGTCGTTGTCTGCTGCTTCAATATACGGTTGAACAGCGGTATTGACGTCGATTGAACCAAAAATCAATGGTGGAAATATCAAATGAATCTACATCCAGCTCATCAGATACTTGGGGGGTCGTCATTTCGAGAGATTGTTCGTCTATTTCACCAAAAACGCTGTATTGATGGTCGTCAGTCGCCATTTCAATCCAAATCGGCTATGAATGCTGCCTCTATGCCGTTTGGGACTACTTTTTCCCAAAGCGAGGCTGCAGTGGTGGTTCGGCCCACTGTGGTGGATCGGCACATGTTACGCCACTGGGGGTGTGCGGATCGGCCCTGCAATGCTATCTCTATGGGGAGAAGTTATTCACATAAAATAAAAAGGCATACTAACCTGAGAGTGTTTGACAACAGAGCTACATAACATTTTGGTATGCTCACCATAACTTCTCTCTATAAAAATGCCTGAAATAATAGATCTCTGACAACTTATGACAGAATACTAAAGTCGATAATAATGGTTATTTATCAGTAAATAAGCCAGTGAAATTTAACCTCAACAGAAATAGTAATGGTAAAGATATATCAGTCCAAACTTTTCAGTCGGTACATCCTAGAATATCTGCTTGGAGAATGACATTGCTACCTTGAGTGCAAAGTCACGTCACTAGGCAACGTCATATCACTAGGTCATGTAACTAGGCAATGGCAGCACCATCGTGAAACAGGCCACATTTTGCCATGATCAGTGTGCACAGTTTGTCGTGATAATTGTGCAAAATTTGCTGTGATAATTGTGCAAAATTTGCCATGGAGAGTAAATATATCACTGATGGTATTGCCCCAATCTCTAGCGGCAAAGCCACTAGTTCAAGGTTTAATTACTGGGGTAAAAAACCATATTGCCTTAGGTCCATGACATCCATGATAAAGTATGAAGCAATAAGAGAGCCTTATTCCCTTGGAATCCCAGGACTGACCAAATTCAACGTATCACAGACATACATAGAATAACAAGGCTTGTATTCCTATTGTAAATCTTCCTATAAATAAGAGTGCTGACCATGATGGAGAATGTATAACATCCTTTGAATTACATTGCCGATTGAGATTCCAAGGGTAAAAAGAGATCTGTTTATTAAATTATCATAGTATGAAGGATACCAAATGGGAAAAAAATGAAGGAAAGCTTTGATGAGGACAGTAGTTTATTGAAGAGCTATAGGCTAACCATTTTGCATACTATTCACTTCATAGATTACTTTACCAGCAAGTGAACAATTCTATGTGAACATTCATACACTAATCCTGAGATATAGGAACTTGAGGAAAGTCAACAGGTCATTGTTATCACTGTACAATACCAAAATATATCTGAATTCCAACATAAAGTTCCATCTATTTCAGACATCATAATATTCTCACAAAAGGACCCTAAAACATTTGTTGATTCCAATTCTTTGCAACAGAAAAAAAAAAAGAAAATAGATGATCCAAGGTAAATGGACGACAAAATGACACTGCTCCTTGTCTGATGAAAGTGGCTCTTAGGTCTTAGTTCAAGGGCAAGACACTGGACCAACAGATGACATTGGCTCAAGTACAAGACAGCCGACAGTAGTCATTGTCTGACTGTGCTCATATGAGACGACATTCCAATCCTCATCTTCCCTCTGTAAATTTGGAATGGGAATGTTTAGGAAAGCATTCATTGTGATTTCCCTGATGACTGAATCTGTAAAATCAGCGTAATGTAAAGAATTAGGATCACTATTTAGATATTTCTAGTTCATTCTTGCAAGATCCTTTAATGCCGTGACTAAATTCAATACTTTTGATTCCATATATCTTAATATGTTAGCCATGACCACCAATGTCCACAAATGGGCTAGAACCAAGCCGGTCATAAAAAGTAAAGATTTGTTTTGAGCTGGATTTACTAGAATATGCAATAATACTGAATGATCCTCAATAGAGAGCAATACTTAGATTGGGACAGTAAACTCTTAGTCTGAACAATGAAGGCATGTTCCGTTCCCGCACATTGTCAACATCTCTCCCAATCAGACTCAAGGCCATTCTGAATATAATGTGGAAATTAATCATGAATTGAAGGTTCCCCTTGGTTAGGAGAATCCACTACGGAAAACCATTAAATTTGATTTGATCAAATCAGTCATATCTGGTTATCGATATAGTGATCCACATTTTTGATGGATCAAGTGAAACATATTACTAGAAGTTCAGTCTTAAACTTGCATAAGCATAGGCATAACAACAAAGATCAGAAAACAATTATTAATTAATGCCAACACAGTAAATCAAGTTAATTTTTGAAATATCTACTTAAATTGATGGAGTAGGTCACACAATGAAAGGCATGTGTACATAGCGAGTACTTTTTAAATAAAGAGGTTTCATATATTTGTGATGACAGGTAAGAGAGATTTTCAGGATATTTGAGAACTAGCAGTGTAGTGCTGTCTCTAGCAGGTATTCGCCTGACTTCTCACCACATCTAGTGCCCCCTACTGGTAGCAAGAGGAGGCTTACCCTATACCTGTACATGAGATAACTAGCACAGACAGAGGCGATTACAGCAGCAATCTAACTATGGAGCAGGGGCAGGAATTGTCTACAGCTATCCAGCCCCACCAAAAGGAAAATGTGTGACTTGAGAATTGGTTCGAGATAAGATAACAAAGTTTAATGATATTAAGGAATATCTACCTCATTATTTCGATTAAATCAAGGTCATTTGTGTACCCTTCATAGCATTACCTGATGCTGTAACTAACACCTACTAAAAATACTAAAAGCACTAATTTCCTGTTCATGAGCAATGTGACAGATATTGATGGGATCCTACGTGATGTTATTCTGGAATTTTATTTGAAAATATATGGCCCTTGTGCTGGATCTAAAAAACATGTAGTTCTAGCAACGTTATTCCCTGCTCCACTGATATATGTACACACAAATCAAGTTTGATTTGTTGTTTTTGGCACCATTCAGCCCATGTGCAGGTGCTGAGGACACCTCCATAAGCTCCAAGCAGAGGGTGCGAGCTGCACCAAGCAGGTCTGGCTATTACTGTGGCTCTTAACTGCCATAAACATCCAGTCCTAACTACCCCAGAAGTACTGACCTCCACCCCTCCTTTTTATTATGAGACAATGAGTCTGATTAATAACTAAAAAAATGTTTAATGAAGTCTTAAGCATTCGAAGGTGCTCTGGGATACCAGTGAAAATGAAGACCTTAAATACACTATTAAAAGAACAGTAAGCAGACTTTCTCACTTTTTCATAGAGCCAAATGCATTCATGATCTTTATTTTTCATGTCTCTAATTATTTCCTGTCAGTTAATGATGGTGCTCGTCAAGTAGTGGTCAGGTACATGGAAAGGTGCACATATTTGTGTACTACATCATCAAAGGCCCCACAACCCCTACAAAATATATGCAAACCCCATATGATGTAAAAAATAATTTAATTAACTAATTCAGATTTAAGATAATTCATAGTTTTAAAGGCCCTCTACAGCAACTAAAATCCTGTTATAGAACGAACCGGATCCTGTTCATCTACTAAGGTGCATGAGACTTTAGTGAACACCACCGACATTTATACTTGGAACTCATATTCTAATATATCAAAATTAACAATCACAAATTTCAATTGTGTAACGGCCGCTGGAACTCTTTGTGTGTTTGCACTAAAGTTTGCTGTTGGTGAGATGAGTTTGTCTCATTGGTAATTGTCTGGTGCTTGAACGTAAGAGCAATCCCATTATCCTTAGCTTGTGTTTGATTGTGTATAGCCCTTAAAGGCATGCTGATGCAGGAGTGAACAAAGTTCAATAGTTGTCATGATGTAACAATCAGCACTTCATTGAAGCTTCATGTCAACCCTCCAGAGCTGTAATAGACTCTAAAGGCTTAGCATGATGCATGAGTGGCTATCACAAAGCATTTTACTGACACTTAAATCAGCCCTTCTGAAGCCGGGTCTGCAATGCTTACGTAGGCACAGGTGCTGTCCCCGCCGTGTGGAGTGAGTAATTCCAGCCGGCCTGTATTACCAGCACCCACAGATACCATCCTAGTACGGTGTAAATGGACTAAGTCTGTACCCTCTAAAAGCAGCCATAAACTCCCTTGGATCGCAATGGCTCTTCTTCACTCTTTTGTATTAGAGAGTACCTGCATAACACCTTTCTGCTTAATTTTTGTATTGATATTTTGATTAATTCTATTATGGGCCAAACATTCTACTACTGCCATATTATGAAACCTCTGTCCTATTGAGTTAATGATCTATACATATATTCCATTGCTATATACATTAAATCTTACTGTACCATGTATCATGCAGATGCCTAGGCTGCACCCTAGTACCACATAAAGATGCCAGGGGGTGTGACCTACATCTTCTGGACCTTAATTCAAAAGGCTCTGCCATCGCTACCTATGAGATTTTAGTGATTTCCCTTCCATATTGTATACTGCTATGGTAAGGTAGGCCTGCCTTCCTTTCTGATAGCCAGCTACTTTTTAGTAAGCGATGTTAGCCTCAGCCCTCCTTTCACTATTCCAAGCAGCTAACAACTGTGCAGAGTGGTAACAGGTCCACAGAGAAAAAAAAGCAATGGAAGGTAAAAAATAGCAGAGGAAAAACTCATTCTCTCAAGAGTGGCTACACTGGGGTTCTGCAGCCCTCCCTGCCCCAACTAAGAGAGAGAAGGGAAGCATGACGTTAATATGCCCTTAACGCATGAGCAGACGCAAGAGCTCTTAAGAAGTCTGAAAAAATGCATTCAAGTGCCCTTAACTCATGAGCAGCCTCAAGAGCACCCAAGGACTATCCGTAGGTGCATTCACTTTTGTGACGAGAAATGTCCCCCACCCAGGTGCACTTGCACTCAGGGGAAACCGCTATCTTTTCTCAGTATAAAATAAGGGGTGGTGTTAATACTGAAGTGGAATAGTAAATACTGCAAAGTACTTTCTCCTATAGTTACTGGCCTTACATCACCAGCTATTTTATTGTAGTAAGACTAGGTCTTATGAGATGGTAAGAGATGTGCCTACGTTAACATCGCATTGGTAGCGATGGCAGAGCCTTTTGAATTAACCTCCTGTATACATGATGTATCCCACCTAGAGGAGGGCCAGCAGATGTCACTTTACCATCAGTAACATTTTTTTTTTTAAGGTAATATTTATTCTGGAGCAATAGGTCAGGTTCTCAAGGATCCCATATACTCCTGGCTCCAGAGGGCCTCTTTTAGTATAACATGAAGAGACGAATGGCGTGTACTGATCAGTTTACAAAACTAAAAACATATAAATAATCCATTGAAGTTTGAAGTTTTAACACTGTTTATTGGCTAAAGAAAGCACTACATATGTAGTTATTATAATCAGTCGCCAAATACAATATATCATATAGACAGAGTACAGGGTGTAATTGTAATGTAAAACAAGTGGTTTCCATGAACTATCGTGCACAATGTTTTTCCTATCACATACATTTCTCGTTATAATTCACAATCTGCCCAATGTTGTTAAGATTTATACTTTTAAGCTCGATTTAAAGCCTCCTATATTAGGCTTTAATTGTATTTCTGCTGGTAGTATATCCCATATTTGGTTTCCACGATACAACAGATTATTTCTATAAATTTCCCTCTTGGGTCTACTCACTATAAGTTTCTTCATATTATATCCTCTTAATTCTCTGGTGGGAACCATAACATTTTCTTCATTTCGAGCATACTTGTACATATAACATGCTAAGGATTTTTTACGCCTGATACTAAGCGTTTCCACTCTACATCTCATCAAAAGGTCAGCTATATGTATATCTTGGGCATTCCTTATCCCCAGACATGCTCATGGGCAATGGTTTTGTATTACATCTATATGGTCTACAATAGTTTTTGGTCTCCTGCACAAAGCTACAGTACTCTAGTATAGGTACAATCATTTGTTTATATATCTTTAACGAGTTTTCTATATCAAGGTATTTTACAATATTTCGTAGTTGTTTCAACTTTGCAGTACCCATTCCATCTATTTTCTTACAATCTTTCTTTGAAATTTAAGTCTTTATCTATTATTACACCCAGGTAATTGAATTTTTCCACATTTGCTAGTATGGTACCTTGCATAGTAATATTACCTCTGAGTATATATTGTCTTATAGAACTACACCACATGGTTTTTGTTTTCTTAACATTCACTGTAAGGATATTCAATCTACACCATTTCTCAATTTCATTGACAATGGTATTCATTACAATTGAATATTGGTATATTCAAAGTCAAGTATAAACATAGTAGACTAGAAAGGTAATGGGTTCATACAGCATATATAGATAGAAAAAAGGTTTGATTATTCCCGATAATATTTCAACAATGAGGTCATGTATTTAGACCTGTTGGTAAGAAAAGATTTCAAGACAGGTATCAATCTGTCATTTACTCCCAGGTCATTCCACAGATGGTAACATTTGTACCAGACACTGCGAGGAAAGTTATGTTCCCTGAGGATGGGTCCGTCATATAGTCTAGTAGGTCTGACTGGATTAGCAATATTGTCTATTATTAATGTCATTTTGTAGGCATGTATTGCAATTTGTTTTTCTCTGAGTTCTTCAAGATAATCAATTTTCCCATCCTTGTGGAGTTTACTTATTCTAGTGAATGGTGGTGCACAAAATACTATCTTTAAACCTAGATTTTGAAGTCCTTGGATCTTGCTTAGCAAAGTATCATTGGCGTTGTGAACTAGGATACTACCATACTCAAGATAGGGTAATGATTTAGATTTATAAAAAGCAAGTGCTTGTTTCATGGACATATATTTTTGTACTCTTCCAAATATCTACATTTTGTGTCTAGATTTTAAGCACATCTGCTTAATTTGGGCATCAATTTTGAGTTCCTGGTCCAACATAACCCCTAAGTAATTATAGTTTTCAACATGTTGTAATTCCTCATTATTAAGAGTTAAATTGGGTATTTTACACCTAGCAATTTGAGCTTGTGTGCCAAATTTCATGGCTTGGGACTTTTTAGTATTGATGGTAAGTTTATTAACCTTACACCAGTAGGAGATTTGATTTAAGTCATTTTGTACATTTGTATAGGCAGTAAGAGGGTCATTGTGTGAAGAATAAATCACAGTGTCATCTGCATAATTATGAACTTAGGACAGTTTTATTACATAAGCCATCTATGTCATTGACATGTATCAAAAATAACAGTGGTCCTTAAATAGACCCTTGTGGGACCCCACAGGTTAGTACAGATTGCTAGGAAGTAGTGCCATTTGCTACAGTACTTCGCGATATGTTAGATAAGTAGCTTTGAAGCCAGGTACTGATTTGTGTGACAACTGTTCAGTATGTTTGGTTTAAATAGTATATAAAATGAAATTCAACGGTTTGTGTAATTGACCCCTGTATGAGGCTGTCTAGTATACAGAAGGTATGCATCATCTTAACTCTATTCCCTTTTTTCAAATCTTTTGTGACTAGTGCGTTTAGAGTTCTCTCTTATTTCTCTGAAATTACCATATCAAGATGTTACAAGTAGAATAGCTCCAAAGTGCCAGTAGCGGTAGGCTTGGGAGCAGGTACAAAAAACAGAATATTGTCAGATCCAGCCAAAGAACTGAATATCTTAGCATTACATACCAAGAGGTTACAAAGGAGTTAACTGTCATGTATCAATGTCCTGAGGCCCAGACTGAACCGTAGTGTCTTTAAAGGTCAAATATAACCAATGTAGAATGTTTCTGTAGTCCACTAATGTTCTGCCAAGCCTGAAAAAGTAATAACTACTCGTTCTACCCAAATAAATCTATGGAGAGCGCTGAATCTAGACTTCCCGCATCAATGTTACCTGTATGTCCACCTCTTGCAGATTACCTTTCTACACACTGCTCAGTGGCAACCTAACTGACAACAGATGTCCAGGAGCTTAATTCAAAACATCCTTGGATCGCAACCCCAGCGATCTTAGCATAGGCACATATCATAAGACCTGGCCGGTCTACCCTATCTAATGCAGTGGTTGCAGGCCTATCAGGATTAGCAAGTCCTGGGATCACTTCACTATTCCTTTTCCAGCACTAAGATCACTGCTATCTTAGTGAAAGAATTGCATAGTGGTTTCACCTGAGTACAAGAGCACTTACAGGGAACACTCCTGATCGAAAGAGTGAATAGCCTGCTGCATACTGTAAAGAGGAGGAAGGATGTTTGCTGAGTGTCATTGAGGGCTCTTAGGGTTACTCGTGCGTTAAGTGCACTGTAAGGTAATTCTTCCTTTCTCTCTCTTTGTCCTGGGGGGGGCACAATGCTTCTTATAGGCAAGCATAAATCATACAGTCATGGGAACAACTCTTCAATACTGTACGGGGTCAACTGCACCCTGTGCTCTCTTGTTAGCCCATATGGGGACGGGGAATGATGGTATAAACAATTTTGTGAAGAAGAGTGACTCCACAGCTTTTCCTTTATTTTGGTACTCTTACCCCTGTGCCCAGTGGATAAGTGTAGGAGGGCTGAGGCTAAGATCGATGCGAGCTTAGTGCTGGCTAGGAAAAGTGAAAGCAGTCTAATCTTAAGATCGCTTAATAGCATAAGGCAGAATAATTCCTAAGACTGCTGAGGTTGCGATCCCAGGATCTTTTGAATTAACCTCCAGAAAGACATTTTTTTACGGTGAGCTTTAACGGTCCTCTGAGAAATGATTCAGACTGGCGATTTTAGGGGCTACATGCTAACCACATAACAAACACCTCACTTTATAGATTACATTGTTGAAACCTAAGATACGTTTGTGACAAGGAAAGTAATTTGTATCACTTTATAGCAGATATCATCAAAATCAAGATACCATCAAAATCTATCTGAATTCAGAAGTAAGGTTCAATCTGACTCAAACAGTACAATACTGAGAAAAGGACCCTCAAAATGACTTTGCAAGATAAACAGTGGAAAAAAAGATGACCCAGGGTATATAAAAAAAGACCTATACCTTGTCTGATGAAATTGGCTCTTAGGTGCAAGGACAGACACTTGACAAACAGACAGCATTACCTGCAGAACAAAAAGGCCAACAGTAGTCATCATCTGACTAAAGAGAGACGAGACGACAGTCCAATCCTCATCTTCCCCTTGTAAATTTTCCTGGAGATGTTTTCTTCCTAATACAGCTACGATTGGGTAAACCTACACCAAGGTGGAGTTGTCTGAGCAGACATTTTGATCTTCAACTGAAAACCTTGTAACAGAAAGTGATACTTCTCTCCTGGAAAGGGACCAAATTTATGACATTTTATCACATCAACTGTTTGTATTCAAATTCCCTTCGATATAAGCTTCAAAAGGTGGATCAACTCAAATGAGGTTTGCCTTTCATCCTTATTGATTCTGGATAATGTAACAGATCCTGCACCTGGGAACAGGACATATACATGTATGCAAATATGAAGGATATGATTCATTGTCATTTCCGTAACTAATTTTGATCAGATGGAATCTGCAAAATCAGCTTAGTGTCAAGAGGTGGGATCATTATTGAGATATTTTGAACTGGATGATTTTAGGTCGTGACTCGCTTCATTACTTTCAATTCCAAATATCATAATTTACACAGGATAACCATTATGTTTAATAACCATCATGCAGGGTTATCCCATAGTAAGGCCCATAGACCGGTTCATTCCAGTATGAACCAGACATAGCAAGCCCATGGGACAGGATATCCATATCCCCATTAGTAGAACCAGTAGCAGCCCTGACGGTCACCCAGCCCAGACGTAGGTTGTGCAGAGCCACCTTCCGGTATACAATATCATAGCCATGCAGCATCATGTGCTGTACTCGATAGATTAACTAATATAAAGGCATGCCAAGCCTGGAACCATAGAGTTCCTAAAGTAATACTGGAGTGTGCGATGGAGATCATCATCATGGGACAGATGGACTTGTTTATTATATAAGTTGAGTATGGAATCTCTCACTATGAAAATGTGTATTGTCTCATTAGCCAAGCGAGAAGTATTCTTCATGATGAAACATCAATTATTAAGCCTACACAATAAAGATATATAAATTATATCTACGGGGCCTCAAACAGTGTCCTGCTCTCATCAATGTCATCGAGAATCATCATATTAAAAAGGATGTCTCGATCCAACAATCACTAGGATGTCAGGGTTTGACATAATGAAGACATTCTTAATAGGATGAGAAGCCTATGAGAACTGGTGGATAAAAATATTGATGGCTTCCCTCAGCATTTTAAAGAGTCATTAACCCAGTAATCATTGTTTTCTTATAGTCATAAGATGCACTTGAATCCCTGTTTATGTTCCCTGAGTTTAAACACATCCTATAAAGCACACCCAACTGATCTACAGTCCTCATAATAGAAGATATAGGAAATGTGACGTCTTTCGGTGGAATGAATCATATGTAGCTTCACTGGCCAACTGGACTCTAAAGTATTAAAACATTGCCTCTTTTGATGATGTCTCACAGGGTTTAGAGCTAAAAGCAATTACCATCCAACAACAGTGTGTAACAAGGTTCACAAGCTGCCTATTACCACAGAGTGATTACACTTGTATGAGAATGAGGTGTCTATGGTGGCAGGGAGAAAATGGAGAGTTTTGCCAAAGCCCCATGCCTCTTTGCAGTACTAGACTTGTTGATTATGATATATTGGACAGGCAGACATTTAAGAATGACGGCATATTTAATCAATTTGAAGGACCTACTGCATATGTCTGTACTGAATATGCCTTTTCTTACTAATAAATCCATTCTGCAACATTTAAAGGTAGTACTTTTAGGGCCAGGAAAAAAAACTGTGTTTTTTCAAAGTGGTAAACCCTAAAACAACTTTCTCAAATCAAATCCCCCCCCTTCAACTATATTTAGTGCAATGAACTGCTTACAAAATACAGTAAACACCATAAAATACTGCCAGGCGACTTCTTTCTTATTTTGTGTCCATGTATACCGGGTTACTGGGGGATCCAGGCTCTCTACCTAACAATCCATATTGGGTTTTATGCTATTTCTTCACCCCAAATTATCCTCTCATCCACTCACACTGTGTCCTGCTCTCATCCACTCACACAGTGTCCTGCTCTCATCCACTCACACAGTGTTCTGCTCTCATCCACTAACACACTGTCCTGCTCTCATACACTCACACAGTGTCCTGCTCTCATCCACTCACACAGTGTCCTGCTCTCATCCACTCACACTGTGACCTGCTCTCATACACTCACACAGTGTCCTGCTCTCATCCACTCACACAGTGTTCTGCTCTCATCCACTCACACAGTGTTCTGCTCTCATCCACTCACACAGTGTCCTGCTCTCATCCACTCACACAGTGTCCTGCTCTCATCCACTCACACAGTGTCCTGCTCTCATCCACTCACACAGTGACCTGCTCTCATACACTTTCACAGTGTCGTGCTCTCATCCACTCACACTGTGTCCTGCTCTCATCCACTCACACAGTGTCCTGCTCTCATCCACTCACACAGTGTCCTGCTCTCATCCACTCACACTGTGACCTGCTCTCATCCACTCACACAGTGTCCTGCTCTCATCCACTCACACAGTGTCCTGCTCTCATCCACTCACACAGTGTCCTGCTCTCATCCACTCACACAGTGTCCTGCTCTCATCCACTCACACACTGTCCTGCTCTCATCCACTCACACACTGTCATGCTCTCATCCACTCACACATTGTCCTGCTCTCATCCACTCACACACTGTCCTGCTCTCATCCACTAACACACTGTCCTGCTCTCATCCACTCACACAGTGTCCTGCTCTCATCCACTCACACAGTGTCGTGCTCTCATCCACTCACACAGTGTCATGCTCTCATCAGTGTTTCTAAATCTTAGCGTATATGACTGAAGAAATAGTCTTCTTGTAGCCAATGCTGAGAAAGAAATGGAGATAATTGCTATTTACCAACTGAATATTTGCCATCAGAGTACTTACCTGAGAAAGGGATGCATTGAAAGAGTAGAACTGCAGTTACCTATTTTAGTATTCTTTGAACACATCATTAAATTCTACCTCAGAAAACAACCATCAATAGTTTTAGCCTCAAACTATAGATGATTAAGGCTGAGGATTGTGCACCTGTGCAAGAGGGCAATCAAGAATGACAACAATTACAATTATTTTGAAAATGCTTTTTCAGATAATTTCTGATAAGTCATCTTGGGACTAGGAATAGGAAAATCATTTTTTATGAGCCAGACAACAAATTAAAATAGCAGCAAAACAACTTCTTATCTTTTGGTTTGTCCCTATGCAGAATCACTGAGGATTCAAGACAACTTCAGCTCTTTCCAAAACAATCAATATGGTGCCGATTATTGTTGCAGGTGGGGAGGTGAGGGAGGAAATATGGGGTCAACAGAAAATGCATAATTTGAAATTATTTTGGTACAGTAAATGTAGCATATCTCATCATGTACAATTTTGTTTAGAATGTCTTTATACAAATACCTGGATAATTGTAAGACCTACCACTATAAAGGTATAACTCTTTGCACAAATCATTAATGCCTTTCACAAATTACCTTTTCTATTCTTAACCTTATGGTATATGAAATTCATCCAGAAATGTTGGAGGGTAGGCCGACATTTAGCCCTCCTCCTACGGTGGAGGGAAGTCAATGTTTTCTAAGCCTGATAAAGTGTTGGGAATCAGATTTGCACTTCAAGAAAACAACCCCATGACCCCATCAATATATCAACTCATATATGCTGATATGTGGTGGAGAGGATCGGTCAATGGTATTGTTAATGACTTATATACATAGATAGAACTAAACGACCGTGGTGTACGAGGTGGTCGATCCACCACGAGGGAGTTGTCCTCGGGGGAGACAACTCCCGAGGGGTGGATCGTCCACCGAGGACACCAGGGGAGGTTAGTTCTATATTTATTTTATGTTTTTAGAGTGTTTATTTAACTGAAAATTAGCAAAATCCGTTACCGTAGTTCACCGCACGAGCGCCCATCGCCATTTTAAATTGTTTACATGCGCCCAGATCGAGGCTGCAGTACTGGATCTACAGCTGTGGTGGATCGAGACACATTACGCCACTGGGGGTGTGCGGATCGGCCCTGCAATGCTATCTCTATGGGAAGAAGTTATTCACATAAAATAAATGACTAAAGGTTCTTCATAGACTTATCATTTTAAATCATTCACTTGATGTTGACAAGTGAGCCAAATCATGACTTCACCCTTTAACCAGTTCTAGAGGTCTAAGAGAGGACCATGGTGATTCTCAACTGACAGCCGCCGATGCCTCATTGTGTTGGTAAAAGTGTACATTTAACAAGACATGAAAGAATCCTGGTACTCCCAAGGTGGACCTATTCTAATCTTGGTGCTCCTATAGTGAAACCACGTTAACCTAGTAAATGTGGTTGTGTTACTTTATTTAATAGCAAATTAACCCCGTAGGTCCATGGCATAAATGCAAATGACAACTCACAGTGAATAATTTTGCATCATATTCCCAGAAGTGAGTCTGCTGTATTCAACAAGGCCTTATAGTTGCTTATGTATTTATTTGAGCATACTGTACAGATTCTTAAAGGATACAAGTGTATAGGTAGGCGGCCTATGCTGGTCTGAGGATACACGTAGGACACAGCAGGTAGTAAGGTGTTGCTGGTAGAGACCCCCACGGTTTGTGTAGCTAAGGGGGGTGTGTGTGTACAGTGTACACCTAGCACTATGATATACAATGTATAGTGATAGAAATATGTATAGAGTTAACATGTATATAAATATAAAGGATTTCCATATATAACATTATTACACATTGTATAATTTTGGATGACATATTTGGAAGCTTCACAGTGACAGCCATTTCTGAGTTACTGAAGACCATCAATTCCCAATCACACATTACCTTTATATACTCACTCTCTAGAGACAATTTTACTCCTAGCTGAAGAAATCCACTGTGACCATCTCTATTTAACTCTTTTACTTTCTCTCATTAGGTTTATATAGCAGGTACCATTGAGATGCTCGTACCGGAGAAAGTCAATCTATTTTCTCTTCCTAGCTTTTTATATAGGGTTTCATTGGGTCTTAAACCCAGACGTTTTAGCCATATGTGGCTTTCCATTGTGCAGCTCATGTGAAGTCAGGGTTTGAAGGATAGTCCGCTCAGACCATCTTATGTGTCTACAGATATAGTTAGGTCTACAAAAAAGAGAAAAGCATTGACTGTGATGGTATTTTAGTCAATTGGTCTCTCAATTTTTGGACACTCGAATGATTAGTATCTAACATAGAATGTCTATATCTTTATAGTTTAGGCAATACACCTCATTTGCCTTAATGCTAACTACAGTGTCCCCTCCCCTAACCTCTTCAATCAGTCCAACTCCTATAGATTGTACCTGTTAATTATACACAATGATATTAATGTCCATAGACGCTGACATACTCACATCCTAAAACAACTGAAATGTAGGGAAATAGGTATTCTATCATTTACAGGGAAGAAAAAACACAATAAGGCAAAAGAGAAAGAATAGCAAAGGGAATTAAAAGCTTTTGCGGGCAGAAAAAAAAAAAAACAACAACAATTACTGGGTTAATGCCTCCTTAAGATGCAATTTATAGTCATTAATTTTTTATCCCCACATTTCCCATGGGCTTCTCATCCAATTAGGAATATCTTTATCATGTCAAGCCCCAAAAGTGCAATGATAAACCCTTTTTATGTGAAACACTGATAGGGTAAAGAACCCAGGATCCCCTGTGGGGACAACAGGAACAATGAGGAAATGCCTATGGGTTTGTTCACTGATACAGCCTCACATCAATCACAATAATATGTCTTTACAATATCTTTGATGGAAGGAAGTTTTAATAATAATTAGCAAACAGCAAATGATTCCTACATCAAAATGGGTCGGCATGAATTATATCTCTTTTCTAGAAACAACTACATCTCCCACCCTAAAAATAACCTGAATTGTCTGAATATATACCCTAAATGAACTCTTAATAATAAACACATGAAGGTTATGCCATTTCCTCAAAAAGTAATGTATTTGTAGACAGAAAAAAAACAGCAATTACTAGGCAAATGATTACTAGGCAAATGGATCCATAGAGGGGGCAAAAATGTAGAAATCATTTAAATCAATATTGGGAGTTATATACTAAAGCAGTCTCAGAAACAGTGTCTGGATTGGAGTCTGGGGCCAACCCACCCATAAATGAGATGTTGCAAGGCTATCTCTTCAAATTTCCTGTACTAGACAACCAGATGATTAGCTCAAAGTATAGGAACAGAGAGGATCAACCGAGTGAGCTGTCTGCACAAAGGGGAATTCAGATATATCCAGGGTATTACACAAATGAGTCCAAACTTGACCTGACAAGCAGGCTTCTTGGTACCTTATTTCAACCACCGCACACAGAATGTTTTTCAATTGCACCTCACGATCCCTCCATATAAGCTGCACCGAGTAAACCCAACACCCAGACTAAGCACTATTTATTATGGCAAAATCATCTTTATATACTTATTATTACCATTAATTGCCAGAAAAAAAACAAAAAAAAACATCCATCTCTACATTCTCTATTTCAAGAGATATTCCTACAGGTAGTCAACTATAAATCCAAATGGCCAAGGCAACTCCTGCCATGCTTAGCTAAAAGGAAACACCCACTTTTCCAATTTCATGAGTTATGGTTGTGCATGTGGCTAGTTGTTTAGGTACCACATCAGGCTCAGTACACCCATTGTGAAGGATTATGTAGCGAGTATAGTGAGGGTAGTGTATCCTTTCATGTTGGTGCCATCAAGAATCACACAGGAGAAACATGCTGTGGGTAATAACCATCAACAAGTCATAGCTGCATCAGCTGGTGAAAAGACATACATGAGCCTTATTGCAAATAGGTCTAAGGAAAAAAAGGAGAAAAGATTACAATATGTGTTGTGAAAACAGGAGAGTAATGGAAACAAAGTAAAACGGCCAATATTATCTGTACTTTGTAGACCCTTAACAAGAACCATTATCCCTCTGTTCACCTTTTGTGTATGATTGAACACAATCGGGGTTTCAAAGATCTAGCTGGGTCCAACCCAATTTCAGATATAGAGGTGAAAATCCTTTCATGCTGTCTTTGCACTGACAGAAAGAAAGAGACAAATCACACAAGGACAGATACACTCTTGTTGGTGTGAGCTACATCTCGCAACAGGACAAAAGGATCAATGAGAGGTTGTATCAGAAACCCTAGAGGTATGTAGGTAGGTACAGAAATCAATAGGTTTTAGGCAAAGTAACTCTAGGCAACAAGAAACATAGCTTAGAGAACTTTAGCAAACACCCACAGTGGAGCCTATGTAATGTAGGCCTTTAGACAAGGGACATTCTGTGTGTGCGTCTGTATTCAATGGTTTACTGTGGGTTTGTCAGGTCCACATTGTCATAGTGGTCACAGTTCCGCTAAAACCCTGTGTGACGTCGCGTTTTTTTTGCATATCCTATCTTTGCATCCATACTCATTCAATGTGTAACATGTAGAGGGACAGTGCAAATGCTTGAACTTATACAACACATCAGTAGTATAGTATGTATCGGAACGGAACTATAGCTAAGTACAGGATATTACACACTGGGGATGCAGCCAATCAGAGGCATCCATTTGGTCACGTGACCTAGACCTCCTGTGGTGCATACCCACATATGGTAATGTGACCTTGACCTTGACCTAATTAGGGGTGTGCATGCCCATATATGGTCATGTGACCTTGAGCTTGACCTAATTAGGGATTACCCCGGTCATGTGACCCCTCATTTGCATAATAGGCTATGCCCCCTTGACCTAATTAGGGGAACAGAACTATAGCTAACTACAGGATGCAGCCAATCAGAGGTCTCCATTTGGTCACATGACCTAAACCCCCCTGGTGCATGCCCATATACATATATGGTCATGTGACCTTGAGCTTGAACTAATTAGTAGTGTGCATACTCCATCTGGTCACGTGACATGATGGAGAGTTCCTTATTTGGAAAATAGGCCACACCCCCTTTGGCCATGTGACCTACACCCCGCGTGGTGAGCTCCTTATTAGGAAAATAGTTTACACCCCCTTAGCCAATTAGAGGCCTTCATTATGTAAATGGTAATTGGTTAACCACGTAACCTTTTTTTGGTAAAAAACACATGATTTAACTATGTGTTTTTTTTGGGGGGGTAAAAAAAAAAATGGGGAAAAACCCTTGGGGTGGGGGAAGGGGAGGGGGGCCATTTGGGTGGGAGGGCCCCTTAGGGTTGTGTGGGGTGGGGGGGCCCTGGGGTGGGGAAAAATTAATTTATTTTTTAAAAGCTTCCTCCCCAAAAAAGTGAGTAAACCCTCTCTACCCTTTTAGGGTAGGGGTGGTTTTTACTGGGTATAAAATCTTTAATAGAAAAAAATAATTAACACTAAGAAAATAAAAGGATATATGTTGAAACTTGTTATTTGTACTCATAATAACATTTATCCTGAGTAAAGTACTACGTAACTGATGATGGGGTACCCAGCAAATTGTCGTCATCTCCTGTCATAGTTGGTTATGGGTGGTGAATCACTTTTCTAGTGATATTGCAGTGCATGACCTTGCGCCACCCCCTGTCAGTTTTCACTCATCATCACCATTCATCACCTGCCTTAGAAATCTTGTGAGTTGAACATGCGTGATCTTTCGCCAGCCCCCGTGAGGGTTCACTCATCATGGCAATTCATCATCGATTTTACAAAAGTTGTGAGTTGAATCAGCGTGACCTTTCACCAGCCCCCGTTAGGGTTCACTCATCATGGCGAATCATCACTAATATCACATAAGTCCTTAGTTGAACCTGCATGATCTTTTGCCAACCCCTGTCAGTTTCAACTCATCATGACGATTCATCACCAGGATGTCAGCATTAACAGACTAGGATAACTCTATAGTTTGATGCTGTCTTTGCTTTATGGATGGGGCATTGAAAATAAATGTTATTATACATGATTATATGCTATATATGGATCAGTTTCTTTATATGCTACTAAATAGCATGAACGTATAACAATGAATGCTATAATTATGGTTATGTGTTCATATTTAAGACATAAATGATAGTTTCTTTTGTCTATGGGATTTAACACTGAGTTGACATTGTGCCCAATACACATTGTATGTAGGCATTAATGGGCCTTGGTCTGACAATAATAAGAAAATTTGATGTGCTCTGACCTTTATGGTGCATTACATCTATTGGAAAGAGGTAAGAACAGTTAGTGATAGAGCATTACATTATTGCATTGGGTGATAATAGGGGCACATACCATGTCTGACCAAAATCATAGCATCTCTCACGACGCATGACGCATCCTCACGATGTCACCAGCAGTCTCACTCATCATGACCAGCTATCACCGACAGTGACCATCAGCCTAGTTCACTGTTTTCTGATTTGCCCATTTCAAATTTCCCTCTAAATTTCTGAGAACAAAGAAGCTTACCCAGATTTCACAACAGACAGGCAGAGACCAAGGGGAACAGATGAGAGGCGAGTTGGCTCCTAGTATTCTTAGTGTAATTTGTACAATATACAGTTTACTGTGACACATACAGCAACTGATATTGTCGGTTAGGTATTGTACACCTTGTTTAATTACATTAATTTCTGATTTAAAGAATAGCAGGCAGCAGTCATATTCACTGGCTGGTTGTTCACATCATTTTGTAAATCTAATGGTGGATTTTTGAGACCTCCTCCACCATTAAAAGTCCATGCATGGCTGTGCATGTCATTAATGCTTGACCAGGACAGGGGAATAGAGGTTTGCATAAAATTTGCCATGCACCATCTTTGTGTGAATTATTGTTTATGATATAATAAAAGCTATACACATATTTCATAAACTTGTGATATAGTACTGTATTCATGATTAAATGTCTTTTATTTCCTTATCTTTAAACAGGGGCTTTCACAAGTAACTCAGGGGAGCATCAACAACAGAAGCATTGATGGAGAGGACCACAGATTAATGAACAGCTAAATCAATGATGTTTAAATTGATGAATAAAAGAACCCCCGCCCCCCAACAAGATTTGTTTGCCATCTGACGTGACCCTGCGTGATCACGACCATCGTCATCTGTGGTGACCCTGTGTAATCACTACTGTTGTCATCTGTGGTGACCCTGTGTGATTATGACTGTTGTCATCTGTGGTGACCCTGTGTGATCACAACCATTGTCATCCCTGGTGACCCTGCATATTCACGACCATCGTCATCCCTGGTGACCTTGTGCTATAGCAACACATGACCAGATTTTTTTTCATAAGACCACGGTCGTGAGAGCATCACACAAGATGGCGAAAGGTCACCACAATTTGCTGCGTAGTGTATGTTGAACTATTTGTCTACTTATGAAATGACACTTGAGTAAATGTGCTGAAATAGAGACCATTTGTTAGCTTGGAACAGCTGATATGGTGTACAAGTTTGGTTTCGGTCAATACAGAAAAGATAGCAAGGTTAAATTTGTAATTGATTACTTGATAAACACAATGCATAGAACTCTATAGAGCTAGAAAAGGCGCGGGTTTCGTTACCATGAACGCTTTGGATAGTTTATGGGTAACACACCAGGTGACGACACTGTACTAGCGCTGTGCCGTTATGGCAAGATCCTATATCAATTTATGCTTTATTATAAGCTGGAGTAATTGCTCAGAAGTGCTCCCTCCTTTGTTTTTGGGAGAATATGGGTAAATAACTGGATTTGGGTAATGTATGGTTATTGTTGTTTGAAACCACGGGTTGAAAAGTTTAATTTAGACAAGTTCGAAAAATGTGCCGAAAGTTTTGGAGTGCGACACGCAGGTCAGTCCACTATAAAAGGTAACTTTTTTTTTTAACGTTACATGATAGGTATAGGTCGAGATGGATATCTTTGATATAGAACTCAACTTTCCAAACGGCGTAATCCTTCACCTCACGGTAATGATGATGGGTGGAAGGTGGGTAATTTATCAAGACCACGTCTCAAATTCGGAATTTGAATTAATTTTGTGTTTGGTTTGCCGTTGTAAAGAGAAAGATTCGTTTTCATTTCCAGTTTTACGCAAATCACCTTCTTCATTGTTAATGCCGGCGACCAAAAAAAGATACACCTGGACCGGGACTCATCCCCCCTACCTCCACGGCTTAGCACAATCCGCTAACCACTAGACCACCGCGTCCCGTGGTATATACGATCGGTACACACACCTCATTTCCTGGCTTGGCTTGCTTTGAATGCATCCAGTAGTCATCATATTGCTATTCTAACCTTGCGCATGTGAGAGTTGTTGTGGGGGGTCACAGCCATATCAATCACTTATAGAGACTTGGTTCTGACCAAACATTTCTCGTCAGTCCCTGTGGCGCACTGCAAAAGGAGTTGGATTAGGGATCTGAGACTGCAGGTTCGACCCCTACCCTGGCCATGAAAATTTTGTGGGTTTTAACATGTTACATATGACATGTTAGGAGTGCTGGTATCCACCCCAAACCTGTGTGTTATCCACCCCAAACCGTGCCATATCCACCTTGCATCTGGGCACATTACAGTGCAAATTATGCAGGAATATCAGCATGGGGATATCCAGAAAAAGCACCCAAAATCACAGAAGTCGTGTAATAACCAACAATAACATGCAATGAGGGGGTGAAGCCCCCAGAGTTGCATGTTATTGTTGGATATCAGTCAAATGTCCATTATCTTCTTATTCTATTACATAATTAACACTAGATAATCGATAAAATATCAATAAATTTGATTTGTAAAAAAAAGAAATTCAACTCCCCATGGTACTCTAAGCCTGCAGCTGAGTGCTATAGTGTGTGTACAACACAAGGTTTGACAGCTTGCACCATGTAAAAGATGAACCAGGCCTGGATGCAAAATGTGTGCCTAACATTCAGAGAGCAGCACGCTGTCCATAATACCTTCGGTACAGGTGTCTTAGAGGCCGGCAGCTGCTGGCTTGGTTTGAACATGTCCAGCAGTACCGTATATCCTCTATAATTATAATGCTATTTTTAACATTGCGCATGTGAGAGTTGCCGGGGTCGCTACTATCCAGATAGGGGCTATGGCATTATACATATACAGGCAAACACACACATTTTCTCATCAGTCACTGTGGTGCAATGGATAGGGAGCTGGTCTTCCAACCAGGAGGGTATGGGTTCAACCCCTGCCCTTGGCAATAGAATTATTGTAAGTTTTAACATATGACATATGACATGTAAGGTGTGTCTGTTATCCATGGATAACTGCACTGGTAGCCTGTTATCCTTGGATAACCGCACACCTTACAAAAGTCATGATGCATGCATCATGCCGTGCAATATCGACAGGTATGTGCATGGGGATATCCAGGAAAAGCACTCAGAATCACAGAAATAATAAAACAGACTTGATAATTCACACCCATAGACACCCATCGGCGCTGTTTTTAGAGAGATGGGGAGAGTATTGACAGATATGACTTGATAATTCATACCCATAGACACCCATCAGTACTGTTTTCAGAGAGATGGCGGTATTAAAGGATTTTACTTAATAATTCAAACCCATCTATATAGGGGTCAGTTCGCCAGAAAGCAGTAGATTTTGTGTTTTTTGGTCATTTTGGACTTTGATGGCTCTGGAGAAAGAAGTTGTGAACCTATCTTGTCGTACCTGGACTCATCTGATGGAGATCACTTAGGGCTATCAGAAAAATATAAGTTTGTGGTCATCCATCAAGAACTTTAGGACTTATAGCCTGCCGAAGTGAAAAAACAGCCAAATTTGTTCTTTTTTATACTTATTTCTTTTTACAAGTGTTCTGTATTGAATAAAAAACACCATAGAGTATTCCAAAGTTATTTTTTGTATTGTATATGATCAAAGGTATCATTTCCATGAGGTTTGGACATGTTACTAAGTGAGAATTTTTCATGATGTGTCTTTCAAAATGGAAATCTGTAATTTGTAACGTCCGGTACCTAAATCTAAATCGGTTATAAAACATAGAAAAAATGAAGCTTCAAAATCTTTGTTATTACCCATATAAAGGGCCCTATCATCCCCTACTTTGGTGAAGAAATTGTGTGTCTAACAGCATCTGTCTCCATATGAGAGCAGCTTATGTGAAATAATTCTGATAAAAGTACCGGATGTTACCTAACGTCCGGTACTTTTATCATCATGTAGGAGGCAGTCTACTGTGCATGCATAACTCAAATTTTGTTCCATTCTGTAATTGAAGTCAATAATAGACATATTGGCCTAGTTATTTCATGTGTTTATTATGCATAATGGGACATTCTTATATTACTGAGAGCAACTTCAATTACCTCCATATTTCATTATTTTGGTACCGGACGTTACATGACACAAAACAAGCAATAAAAATGGAACCGGATGGCCTAGATCGGTATTTTTTGGTCTTCTGAGCTCAGGAGATGTACCTTGACAATTTGGTTAAGGTTATATAAAGTAATTAGAAAATTAGTTTTTCAAGGCCTTCAAGGGCAAAATCTTACACTTTCTGACGACCTGACCCATAGACACACATCAGTGCTTTTTTTTCAGAGAGATGGGGGTATTAATGGATATGACTTGATAATTCATAATATTGGGATATATGTGGGTGGATTTGTTATAATGATGTCAAATTATATAAATTGAAACTTATATATGTGGAATCATGTAGGATATTATAAGAATACTGTATTTTGATACATATTTGGTTGTTTAATTTTTGAATGTGTGTGGTAGGCTGTGGTTACCTCAGACTACCCTCAGTGTGTGTAAGGTGTGAAAGCAGATTACAGGGGGGCAGAATCTCCAGTAGGAATGTGTTGTGACAGGTATTGAGAGAGGAGCTTCCTGGCACTGACAACTTGTGAAAACACAAACAGGGAAGGGGTATATATATATGGGGCTGGGTCTCAGTGGAGAGACACACCCCTTACTGGAGTCAGGACAGGAGAACAGGACAGCACACAGCAGCCAAGAGCACCATAGAGGAGGCATGGTTGAGGTTTGGGTGTGGCTCTGTCCTGGGTCAGGAGCAGTACCATAGGTGCAGTAGTACCAACAAAAGGACCTTAGGCAGGTATGAGGTTGAGTTACACCTTGGAACTGTGGAGGTCAGCATGGAGTGTCTCGGGTGGGTGAGGTGCTAGGAAGGCATTTTGCCCAATAAGGTATTGTGATCTTTACTTTGATTTTGCTTTGTAGTGTATCCTTGCTCTATAGTGTTGGAACAGTTGTACATTTACATCCACTGTGCTAATGGTTTTGTAGGTGCAGATTGTTATAATCTGAGTGATATAGCTATGTGCTATGGAGCTATTGATTGCCATTTGAGATGTAAATTGAGAGTTGTACATAATTGAAACTGTTGTGAATAATTTGTGACATATTGATAAATATATCTCTTGAGACAGTGAATAACACCAATAAATGTATTATGAAATTGCATTCTAGCTCCCTTTTGATATGCAATAATACCTGTAGATCATGAGAATTTTGATAGTAAGAGAGTACTGTCTTTATTACACGATTAATCAATAAAAAATCAATAAATAATCAATAAAATATCAATAAAAACAAGTTGAAAACAAAAATCCTTCCCCGGGACTCGAAGCCAGCCATAGTGTGTGTGTACACAGGTACATACACCTCCTCGCCCGGCAGCGGACAGCGACAGCCCCCGACTCGGCTAGCCTTGCACCTCCTCCCCCGGCTGCGGACAGCGGCAGCGGCACACAACGAAAAAAGATTTCAATGCGTCTCGATGTTATGTTTGTGTATAATACACCTCGTCGCCCGGCAGCGGACAGCGACAGCGCACACGGCGAAAAAAGATTTCAATGCGTCTCACAGTTATGTTTGTGTATAAAATACACCTCATCGCCGGCAGCAGACAGCGACAGCGCACACGGCGAAAAAAGACGCGTCAGGGCCGGGAATCGATCAGCGGACCTCTCACGGCTGAGCGCAAGGCGCTAACCGCTAGGCCACCGCGTCTCCTCCTCCGAGCGCGTCTCGCTGTTATGTTTCTATACTAAATACACCTCGTCTCCCGGCAGCGGACAGCGACAGCGCACACGGCTTTGTATCATATCCAGACTTGGTTCGAACCAAGCATTTCTCGTCAGTCCTTGTGGCACAGTGCATAAGGAGTTGGATTTGGGATGTGAGACTGCAGGTTCGATCCCTACCCTGGCCTGGACTATTTTGTGGGTTTTAACATGTGACATATGACATGTAAGGTGTGCCTGATATCCATGGATATCAGGCACTAGTGCCTGTTATCCATGGATATCAGCACACCTTACAAAAGTCATGATGCATGCATCATGGTGTGCAATATCGACAGGTATCAGCATGGGGATATCCAGAAAAAGCACCCAAAATCCAAGAAATCGTGTAATAATTATTAGTAACTGGAATAAAGTATAAAGAGTAATATAAATGTTTAGGGGAAAGGACTTGATATTCCAAAGCTATCCGGAGTGGGTGGTTTCAACCATCCCCTAACAATAACCTTAACACCCATCAGCACTGATCAGTGCTGTGTTCAGAGAGATGGTAGTATTGACGGATATAGTAGAGGAGCAACAGCAAAGAAAAGTAACTTCCGTAGGAATTCTGTGTTTTTGGTAGTTTCTGAGGTGGAATCTAACAAAGACACTGATTGGGCTGAATCAGATACTGCAAGGAATAGGACCAATAATGTTATAAATAAAGCCCATACTTCTTTCTTTAAGGAGCAAGCTGATGCTTATAAAAATGGCCATAGAAAATTTTGGAGAATTATTAATAATCACATACCAGGTCAACCTTCCCTTAAGAATAACATTGTACTACTGGACCATGACAGGAATAATGCACCCATCGAAAATGATGAAATACTAAATTTTATCAATCACTATTTTGCTAATATAGGTCACACCCTTTCAAAAGACCTCTATATACCCTGGAAACCGTATGATGAATGTATTGTGAATAATGTGGATCCTTTTATTACTAATAACCAGGAAGTTCTCAAATTGATCCATGATATAAATTCCAATCAAATCATCAGCCATTAATAATATATCCACTACTATTCTATCATATACCATTTTATTATTCCATAAATTGTGACATATTTTGTATTAATCAGGGGGGCAGAATCTCCAGTAGGAATGTGTTGTGACAGGTATTGAGAGAGGAGCTTCCTGGCACTGACAACTTGTGAAAACACAAACAGGGAAGGGGTATATATATATGGGGCTGGGTCTCAGTGGAGAGACACACCCCTTACTGGAGTCAGGACAGGAGAACAGGACAGCACACAGCAGCCAAGAGCACCATAGAGGAGGCATGGTTGAGGTTTGGGTGTGGCTCTGTCCTGGGTCAGGAGCAGTACCATAGGTGCAGTAGTACCAACAAAAGGACCTTAGGCAGGTATGAGGTTGAGTTACACCTTGGAACTGTGGAGGTCAGCCTGGAGTGTCTCGGGTGGGTGAGGTGCTAGGAAGGCATTTTGCCCAATAAGGTATTGTGATCTTTACTTTGATTTTGCTTTGTAGTGTATCCTTGCTCTATAGTGTTGGAACAGTTGTACATTTACATCCACTGTGCTAATGGTTTTGTAGGTGCAGATTGTTATAATCTGAGTGATATAGCTATGTGCTATGGAGCTATTGATTGCCATTTGAGATGTAAATTGAGAGTTGTACATAATTGAAACTGTTGTGAATAATTTGTGACATATTGATAAATATATCTCTTGAGACAGTGAATAACACCAATAAATGTATTATGAAATTGCATTCTAGCTCCCTTTTGATATGCAATAATACCTGTAGATCATGAGAATTTTGATAGTAAGAGAGTACTGTCTTTATTACACGATTAATCAATAAAAAATCAATAAATAATCAATAAAATATCAATAAAAACAAGTTGAAAACAAAAATCCTTCCCCGGGACTCGAAGCCAGCCATAGTGTGTGTGTACACAGGTACATACACCTCCTCGCCCGGCAGCGGACAGCGACAGCCCCCGACTCGGCTAGCCTTGCACCTCCTCCCCCGGCTGCGGACAGCGGCAGCGGCACACAACAAAAAAAGATTTCAATGCGTCTCGATGTTATGTTTGTGTATAATACACCTCGTCGCCCGGCAGCGGACAGCGACAGCGCACACGGCGAAAAAAGATTTCAATGCGTCTCGCGGTTATGTTTGTGTATAAAATACACCTCATCGCCGGCAGCAGACAGCGACAGCGCACACGGCGAAAAAAGACGCGTCAGGGCCGGGAATCGATCAGCGGACCTCTCACGGCTGAGCGCAAGGCGCTAACCGCTAGGCCACCGCGTCTCCTCCTCCGAGCGCGTCTCGCTGTTATGTTTCTATACTAAATACACCTCGTCTCCCGGCAGCGGACAGCGACAGCGCACACGGCTTTGTATCATATCCAGACTTGGTTCGAACCAAGCATTTCTCGTCAGTCCTTGTGGCACAGTGCATAAGGAGTTGGATTTGGGATGTGAGACTGCAGGTTCGATCCCTACCCTGGCCTGGACTATTTTGTGGGTTTTAACATGTGACATATGACATGTAAGGTGTGCCTGATATCCATGGATATCAGGCACTGGTGCCTGTTATCCATGGATATCAGCACACCTTACAAAAGTCATGATGCATGCATCATGGTGTGCAATATCGACAGGTATCAGCATGGGGATATCCAGAAGAAGCACCCAAAATCCAAGAAATCGTGTAATAATTATTAGTAACTGGAATAAAGTATAAAGAGTAATATAAATGTTTAGGGGAAAGGACTTGATATTCCAAAGCTATCCGGAGTGGGTGGTTTCAACCATCCCCTAACAATAACCTTAACACCCATCAGCACTGATCAGTGCTGTGTTCAGAGAGATGGTAGTATTGACGGATATAGTAGAGGAGCAACAGCAAAGAAAAGTAACTTCCGTAGGAATTCTGTGTTTTTGGTAGTTTCTGAGGTGGAATCTAACAAAGACACTGATTGGGCTGAATCAGATACTGCAAGGAATAGGACCAAGAATGTTATAAATAAAGCCCATACTTCTTTCTTTAAGGAGCAAGCTGATGCTTATAAAAATGGCCATAGAAAATTTTGGAGAATTATTAATAATCACATACCAGGTCAACCTTCCCTTAAGAATAACATTGTACTACTGGACCATGACAGGAATGATGCACCCATCGAAAATGATGAAATACCAAATTTTATCAATCACTATTTTGCTAATATAGGTCACACCCTTTCAAAAGACCTCTATATACCCTGGAAACCGTATGATGAATGTATTGTGAATAATGTGGATCCTTTTATTACTAATAACCAGGAAGTTCTCAAATTGATCCATGATATAAATTCCAATCAAATCATCAGCCATTAATAATATATCCACTACTATTCTATCATATACCATTTTATTATTCCATAAATTGTGACATATTTTGTATTAATCAAAGGATATCGATGAAATTAACACATAGGTTGGTTCTAAGAGCTATAAGAGCGCTCAAACTTTGTATAAGAGCGTTCATGCCCCACTGCACACCAGCCAGGTCAGTTACAAACACTCTCTCTGACATCAAAGGCTCCGACCTAATGGTTCACTGCACAATATAATAAAAATGAGGGTCTCAGTGTGCGACCTCATGGTTCAATGCACAAATTAATAACTTGTAAGTGAATGCAACCGGCCGTCACGGGTGCCTGAGCACCGCTGACGCCGTCATGAGTGTCCGAGCACCCTAATGACTGAACAATGGGTTACATAAGCACGACGCCATAACCTTCCGGTCGCTCTAGCGTCGCTCCTGAGCGACCTAGGTCAAAGCATTTATGGAAAGCCCATAATTAGACGGTCAGAATGAGCCCAAGATCAAGGCGGAACTCCCATTATTAAGGAAGTTATGCCATGGAGACTGAATGGAGCTCCGAGTGCCCTACAGACAAACCGGCGGGAGTTACGCGCCTATCCAACGGGCAGTTCAAACTTGGCATGTTCAGCTCCGCGCATGCGCAAAATGGCGGCTGTAGCTGCGTAAACGACCGAGTTATGAGGGTTTGAAGTTACAGAACCGACCAAGACAATGGGGGACATAGCGGCGTCCATGGGGGTCCTTTGTGCACTCAGTGACACATAAAAGGCTCCCCTCTAACATTGTAGAGTTAGGCAGATGCTACTGGCCCCAGTCAGTCTGGACGTGCTTTTCCAAGATTTGCTACAAATAGCCTGTCTGCACCTCCAGGAAGTCAGATCACCAAGAACCGCTCTAGAGGTAACATCTCCAGTCATCTCCTGCTACCTGCTATACCACTGCACTATGGTGAAACTATGCTAGACAGGCATTGGTTTCTATCATTAGTGGCCAGGGGCTATCTCCTTCAAGACTTCCACCAGAGGGTAAAGTTATTCATTATTACATTATTCCTCTAAGCAGCAGGTCAGGAGCTAGGTGTGGGAACCCACCTAGAAATATGCTGGACACTGTATTATTAATACCTCACAGGTGGAGTGGAACTGAACATTGTACTTTATAAATTACTGTATGTTTACTGTATGTACAAATTACCTACATACTAACTACTGTATGATTGATATTTCTTACATGTTGCCTAAAGCTGAATAAACCAGTGATAACTGGAAATAACACTATTTATAAGAGCCTTGAGATAATTACACTATATACCACTAGTCTTATGATATCTCTCATATGACAACTTGATCATGCCAATAACTAGTATGACAATACTAAAGAAGGTTTTATTGTTCTCCACAAACTCGGTACCCGACTGTTGGAAAATATCTAAAGTAACACCTATCCCAAAAGCCGGTAACCCCAAACCGGTAAATAACTATAGACCTATCTCTTTATTGCCTCTCCCATGTAAACTTATTGAAAAAAATCGTTCACAACAGAACATATGGTTTCTTAATTAAGGAAAATATTCTAACACCTCACCAGGGAGGATTCAGATCAGGGTTTAGCACAGTTGATACTTTGGCAAAATTTACAGATGACATTAAAAGGAACCTTACTACAGGAAACTCTACAGTGGATCACTTAGTCCTACTTACAAAAATACATCATTATGGAATCAGGTCCAATAAGTATCATTGGTTTGAAAATTATCTGTCTGATAGATATCAAAAGACATATGCTAATGATATTCTCTCAAATAGAGAAAAGGTAATTTGTGGTGTCCCTCAGGGCTCAATTTTGGGTCCTCTTTGATTTCTGATATATATTAATGATGTCATAAATTGTATAAGAAAATATAAGGTGAAATTATATGCCGATGATACCGTAATATACTCATCGCATACAGATTTTGGAACTGCCAAGAATCTTTTACAAGATCTAGAAAACTATGTAACCTGGTGTATACAAAATAAGCTTTCTATAAAAGCTGAGTAAACAAAGGTAATGATTTTCTCCTCTGGCACTAAGAAACTTAATACTTAAACTGCTGGCATACATATGAATGACAAGTTATTACAGGTAGTGCTTAGCTATAAGTATCTTGGTGTGACACTCGATCCTTTACTAAACTTTAATATACATCTATCAAACCAGGTTAAAACTATAGCATATAAGACTTATAAACTCCATTTACTACATAAATTTTTCGATGTAAAACTTTCATTACAAATATACAAAACTACCATATTACCTTATATGGACTACGCTGATATATGCTTCTGTACCACCTTTGACAAATATGTAGACCCCTTACAATATGCTCAGAATCACTGTATAAAAATTTGTTTAAAGGTTCCTCATCTAACTAATACTAGGGATATCCACAATATGACAAAAAGTAATCTATTGACTGATAGAAGAAATATTCACCTTGTAAACTACATGTATAATAGATCAAGATGTAATGACTACAGCGATTCTCGAAATATAGGAACTAGACTTCATGATGCACCTATTGTTAAAGTTATAACTCCAAATGGAAGATCATATGCAACGAGCGTAGAATACGTTGGTGCCATTAGTTGGAATACCCTGCCCACGGGAAGAAGGAATGCACCTAGCCTGGAACAGTTTAAAACTGACTCTAGGAGCTACCTGGCATCTCTTTATCCCTATGGTAGGCTATAGCACACCACCATTATTTATTTAACATTGTATTATTATATTGGAATTAGTCTTGAAAGTACTCATCTTATAGCAATTATCCCTTGATTGGGATGGTAACTATATTGTACGCTCTCCTCAGACCCCAAAATCCCTCATTTATATTATTAATATGACTTTGTGTCAAATGTTTCAATATATCTAGTGAGTGAAGTAAGGTAGAACCTGAAAATCAACCCATACACTAACGATAGTGGGGATGAGGTTCTTCTCCTTCTTTAGGCTTGATGGTAAATTTATTTTATTACTATATCTATACTATGAATCTGTATTCAATCTACCAATTGTACTGATGAAACCAACTTTTATATTGATATTCAAATGACAAATGTATACACGGTTGATATAATACGTTTGAAATACTGTCTTCACTATGTAAACTTAAGTTACGAGCAAATAAAGTAAATTCAAACAAAAAAAAAAATCTATGGTTTGAAGGGTGCTGAAAAAGATAGGATACCACTCCAAATTAGATTTCTTGATTTCAACCTATTTTTAGGATAATTTTGTAAATTACAGTAATTACACGTTACTGAGAGATTCTCTTACAAACAGATGGTAATATCATCAATCTAACAGCACCTATCCCCAATGAATCTCCTTCAGGGAATCACAGAATTAGCCTGTTGCTGTAGCAGATTGAGCGGGAACAGGTGCTGTTATATTGATGATATTCCCATCTGTTTGGAAAAAAAAGTCTCGGGAAGGGGTAGTTACTTTTATTTATATAGTTAGCTTAAAAATAGGTCGAAATCTTAAAATCAAAATTAGTACCCTTCAAACCATAGATTCGACCTGGGAAACTTCCATAAACACAGAATTCCTACGGAATGACTGTTGCTCCTCTTGATACCTCACACCCATAGGCACCCATGAGTGCTGTTTTCAAGGTATGTTGTCTAAAGTGCATGATCACTGATTACAAATACCAATAAATTCAGAAAGAAAACGTGTTTATCTGTCCTCTTGTCGAATTAATCATTTGGTTTCAAATACATGAAAAAAGGATCAATTTACACTCTTGCAGAATTGAATTATTTTTCAGCTCAGTTTGCAATAAAGACAATTGTTATCTGAATATTCTACAGTACATGTGCTTAATAAACATCATTTGGTACAAAGGGCCCATATCTTTTTCACTACCTTCCAGACTTTGTCTTGCTAACATTTCATGACAACCAATGACAACTAATGACCATGATGCACCCCTGCATCAGCAGCCCTGAGTGCCAGAACTACATCCTGACATCAGCAGCCCTGAGTGTCAGAACTACATCCTGACATCAGCAGCCCTGAGTGCCAGAACTACATCCTGACATCAGCAGCCCTGAGTGTCAGAACTACATCCTGACATCAGCAGCCCTGAATGCCAGAACTACATCCTGACATCAGCAGCCCTGAGTGCCAGAACTACATCCTGACATCAGCAGCCCTGAATGCCAGAACTACATCCTGACATCAGCAGCCCTGAGTGCCAGAACTACATCCTGACATCAGCAGCCCTGAGTGCCAGAACTACATCCTGACATCAGCAGCCCTGAATGCCAGAACTACATCCTGACATCAGCAGCCCTGAGTGCCAGAACTACATCCTGACATCAGCAGCCCTAAATGCCAGAACTACATCCTGACATCAGCAGCCCTGAGTGCCAGAACTACATCCTGACATCAGCAGCCCTGAGTGTCAGAACTACATCCTGACATCAGCAGCCCTGAGTGCCAGAACTACATCCTGACATCAGCAGCCCTGAGTGCCAGAACTACATCCTGACATCAGCAGCCCTGAATGTCAGAGCTACATCCTGACATCAGCAGCCCTGAATGTCAGAACTACATCCTGACATCAGCAGCCCTGAGTGCCAGAACTACATCCTGACATCAGCAGCCCTGAGTGCCAGAACTACATCCTGACATCAGCAGCCCTGAATGTCAGAACTACATCCTGACATCAGCAGCCCTGAATGCCAGAACTACATCCTGACATCCACATAGCTTTGGAACTGTTTCATGTTACATGGAGCATCATGTATTCACAGAGGCAATGCTTACAAGTCTGTCTATCATTCTGGAACTGTGGTGCAGTGCTTAAGGGTCAGGGGTGAGGCCAGGGAGTGAAAGACTGAGTTTGCTGATGGTGCCAAGAGGTGGACCTAGAAGGGTAGGGGGCAGCACTGTCTGAGTTGTGTGTATAAACTGGTTTCCTTTACATGTGGGTTGGATATAATGTATGCATGGTATGTGTTAGTCACATCACAGTGGAAGACATTTCGAAGAAATTGTAGATATATGTGGATCAACATGGTAAAATGTACATCCGCGCACCCCCTCTCATGCGTACCTTTTACTGTGTTGATCCACATATTCTTAATCCTAATCTGTATGTACAGTTTGTCTGCTTCTCCTTTGATAGGATTCAGATGAAGATGATACATTATAATAGATCACTACAAGTGGCTCCACTCCGAATCCCGAATCCCTTTCTCCTTCTCAACCCAGCAGTCTCTAGAAGTATTTCTTTACATATGGGTCTGTAAACAGAACAGTTAAAACATGTATATATTCCCTACATGCTCACATCCTTTGCTGACTCATGTCATATCATAGCAAATATTAAGATTACCAATTTAGAAGTTCCTTTTCAATTTACAATTACAGCATTTATTTCCTAATACAAGCAATCCCATACCCCAATTTAAACATTATTATTTCCTGATAGGTGTAGTGTAGATTATCCTCAGTGTTTGTTGTAGAAGCCATTTTTGTTAGACTATAGAATATGATAAATAATAGCCCAACATTAATTGTGTACTTCATTATAATGCCCCATTACATAGGATAGTTTTTGCCATAGAGGGTCCACAAGCATGGTATCCTAAGGATTGGATAGTGTTATGAAACCGAAACCATAGATATCCTCCAGTCCCTCACTGTAGCATTAAAAATAGTAAACACAATAGACAGCTGGGTGTCTTTATCAGATAGGAGCTAAACTACACACACCAGTGGTGTAGCTCTGAGAGACCATGTAGTACATAGTAGTATCAATCACAGTGATGAATTCTGTTTATCTTAGGAGGTAAGTCCAATGTTGAAACTAAGTGTATTAAGCTTGTCCCATTGTAATGTTTATTAATTCTATTTAAAGCAATAGCTTGTACTGCAAATAGCAGATTAGTCATGTCAACAATGGAGTCACTAATGCAATAAAGATATTGTAATGTTATTGGGGAGTTCCAATTTATTTTATCAATTCCATCGATTGACAATTTTGACTGGGGAAAGAAGATGTGCGCGATGTTGAAGTCTGGCAGCATTATCTAAAGAGTTAATTGGAATGCACGCTTATTGACTGTACTTAGCTTAGGATGGTAGTCTATGCTTATAATGGCAGTACCTCATGGGGTCCACAAAGTCGAAGGCGAAGCACTGATAATCTCCATGATGCCCAAAGATTGATGCATCTTGCATCATGACAACACTGCAGAACACTCCTAGTATGGACAGCCGATCCATACCGGTGGCCTCGCGTGGGAATGTCAGTGCTCTGCTAGCAGACTGCATATAGGCCACCATTTTGAAGCAAGACCCATACATATATATATATATATATATATTGTGGCGTAGACCGAGGGAGAGGCGATGGAGGCGAAACCATCCAGATATGGGGGCGTGGAAGCCACCGATCCTGGAGTCACGTTAGGAGCGAGCATCACCTGGAGGTGCTCAGGGGAATGTTCACCGCCGCTGGCACTGTGCCAACTGCCAGCTTCGGGGGAATGGCAAGCGTATATATAGTGGTTGTGTTTCTGACAGGGGGAGAGGAGGTACGTGCAGGTCGAGACTCATAGCCCAGCTTGCCCCAGTGGTAAAAGAAGATAAGAGATATTTACCGACGACTTAGATGGTGTGGCCAGAGGCCAGGCAATAAACAGTGTTGATACTAAAGTTGACGGAGTCTTCATGGTCCTTTCCACAGAGCTAAGACGACAGGTATTTGGAATGGTACATTGGTGACAGTGGTGTTTCGAGCTCACATGGAAAAATTGAGAGGCCGATGGAGGAACCAGACTTTGGCTTTGAGGATCTGGAGGGGGCTGAGTGACCCCCGCCGGGGTAGGGAGTTGGCGGAGAAGAGAACTCTCAACTGTCAGGGAAGTGGAAAGGTAACGGTGGAGCCGACAGGGAAGGGGGTTCTAAAGGCAAACTGTTGGTGAAGCCTACGAGATATGATGGAACGACGGATTTAGCAGACTGCCTCAACCATTTTGATTTGTGCGTAAAGGTTAACGGCTGGAGCCCGTCAGAGGCTGGAATGTTCTTGGGCCTGAGCTTACCAGGGGCAGCAAGCCGGCTGCTAACAGGGAGAAAACCTACGACGGAGGAAGGGTATGCTGAACTCCGCGGGGCACTAGTAGAGAGATTTGAGCCCACAAACCAGGAAGAGACATATAAGGCTGTTCTCCGGACACGGATACGCAAGCCGGGGGAGGGGTTGCAAGAGCTCCAAGAGCTCCAAGAGGATTTAATGAAGTACACCCGGCTGGCCTATCCAGAGGCGGACATTCGGACGACCGATACCTTGGCTCTGGAAAAGTTCCTGTTGTGTTAAAGTAACCCCCTGAGGCATTGGGTCTATCAGTCACAGCCCAAGGACTTACAGATGGCTGTGATGACGACGGTCAGAGCAAAAGCTTATCTGACGGTTGAGCAAGCTAGCCATCACAAGATGAGGGCGGCAGACGCGTCTTTGAATGAGCACCTGAAAACCAACACTGATAAGATGGACAGGATGGCGGAGTTAGTGGAACAATCAGTAAAGAAGCTGGGGGAGGCCCCACAGGAGGAGAGAAGGAAGAGGAGCAACACTGCTTGCTTTGGCTGTGGGCAGGAGGGCCACTTTAAGAGAGAGTGACCCCTCAGGGGCAGGAAGGGGGAGGATCAGCCAGTACAGAAGAAGGAGGGAGCGCCGGCGGAAAACTAATATCGACCTCTACACAGGGCCGGGTACAGGTCGGGGAATATGGCCCCTGTAACATCGTTCAAGGAAGAAGGGAGCGAGGCGGAGGTTGGTTAATAGTGACAGGGGAACTAGATGGGGCATCGGTGCAACTACTGGTGGACACTTGGGCATCTCTGAACTTGCTCTCCGAAGGATGGTGGCGACAGCATGGGAACCCAAACATTGAGAGGCCCAAAAGGGAGACGGTATATGCGGTGGATGGCAGGCCCATGGCACTGAAAGGGGAGGTGACTGGTGTTTGGAGGAAGGGCGGCGGGGGCCGTCTTCATGATTAGAGACATCGGCACCGAGGGGATATTAGGAGCAGCCTTCCTGAGAAATAGTGGTATGGCGATTGATGTGGCCAGGGAGCGACTTGTGTGGACCAAGGATGATAATGTCTGTAGGATAGTGAGTATGAGAGTGATGGTGCTGGCCACCGGAGAAGAGACAATATTGGAGGGAGCCGTGAATGGGCCATGGGATGAGGGGGAGGAAGGACTGGTAGAGGGTATGGCGGGTCACAAAGGTCGGACGGAGCTTGCTGCGACTTTTAAAAAGGGAGGCCTGGGTACGGGTCCTTAACCCTGGAAGAGAACCAGTGATTATTTATAGAGAGATGACGCTAGGAGCTCTGCAGAAGATAGATAAGATGAAACAAGCTCAGGAAGGCGGGCAGTGGTGCAGGATGGTAGAGGGACCAGGGGAGTTGGAGAAGACGTCGGTAATAGCCGGCCTGTTGGAGGGCACTGAGCCCCACCGACGGAGAGGACTGGCAGACTGGCTTCTCGGGAAGCACCTGGGGCTGAACCAGGTAGGAAAGGAGGACAAGGGCCATTCCACCCTTGCGAAGCACCGCATTGTATTTGAGTTTGTTCAGAATCAACATTACTAGATGGCAGAATCCCGCAGGGGCCATAGCAAGTCCCATCGGCAACCTTTGGTAGACATATTTTTTGTCATTTGCTGTGAATGCAGTTTTGTGCTGGTCCTCCTCTCTTATAGGAATTTGAAAAAAATCCCTGTTGGGCATCTAGCTTACTGAATACTCTTGGTCTGAGTGACCCTATCATGTCTAGAGTGTCATCGGCCCGGGGTGTAGATAAGGCTTGATTGATCGTATTCTGGTTCAAATGACGAAAATATGTTACGAGCCTATGGCCTCCTGCTGCCTTTTGTACTAAAAAGGATCTGGATGCCCAGGGGCCCTCAGCACATTCTCTGAGAATGCCCTGCTGTACTAGCCTTTCACATTCTTCCCCTATTGCGGCCTGTTTTTCTGGTGTTTGTCTATATGGTAGGAAATGACATGGTACTGCTCCAGGTTTCACATGTATAGAGTGGGTATACAGGTGTGTAGCACCAATGTCTCCATCTTTTCCTACAAATATATCATCATATTTGGTCAGGAGTGATTCTAACCTATCATGCTGATCTTTTGATGTGAGCACAGATTTTGGTGGAACATTCTCTTCCAGTTCTGGCTCGAGGTCATGTGCCTCACTATGTATAGCTGCTATTTCAGAGAGTCTGATTGAGTTAGGTTCAGGGTCAGGATATGTAGACTCACAGTCTGAGTCTGTGTCACTGAATGGAGGTTCATCCTCAGGCCGTATGGCTGAGATGGATTGATCAGTGTGTGGGGTAGTGTCTGACACCTGATCTAAATCAGATTCTTTGACTTCCTGAAATAGAGCTACGATGGCACCCTTTTTGATTTTATGTGGGCGCCTCCTGGTGTTGATTAACACTAGGGGGTGTTTGTCATTTTCCCTGGGGGTTACTGCTGCCCTTTGAACTAGATATGGGGCATTGTTATTTCTCTGGAGGTTATCTACTACTCCAGTTTTGCCTTGCAGTGATTGAGTAGATGTGACTTTACCCGATACTGCAAGTTCAGAGAATGGAGGGATGGTAAAATCCCTCACTGCCCTAATGGGTTTGAGAATTTGTTCAGGATCAATATTGAATTCAATTTTAGATTTTGTAGTGCTTAATAAATCTGTGCCGAGAACACTGGGCTGTGTGAGGTTGGGAATTAAAGCAAAATGGTATTGGAATCTGACACCTTGGATTCTAAAATTCAGCATAGCTGAATGTCTAACATGACACACTGATCCTTCTGCCAAATGGATGTTGATTTTTGACTTCCTTAGTTGGATATTGAATCTCTTTTGGAGATCCATGAGGAATGCATGTCTGACACAGCTGATAGTAGCACCTGTATAAACCAAACATTACATCTGAAACATCATAAAGATTTGCATTGATACAGCCATTTTGAAGAAATACAATAGAAAGCTTGGTACTCTCACCTGTATCCTTTGATGATGGATCTGGTGGGGTGATGTGCATCTCTGTCTGTTAGATGGTAGATTGGCACTAGCAATTGTCTCTGGTTGAATGTTTGTTAATCCTGAGTGATTGTTTGTATTTGGGGTGTCACAGTGTACTGGCCATTCGGCACTGTGACATCCAAGTTTTCCTGGCTTTGTGGGGTGGCTGTGATGTTTGCCACCAGAAGCTTGGAGATTTGATCCATCACGTGAGGTGGTATGTGGGGGTTACTCTGCTGGTTCCCCTGGTAACCTCTTGTGTTAGGTTTGTAATCCTCCTGATGTAAGTTGGAACCCTGGTTATATTGACCAGAGTTGCTGTAGTGACCAGAGTTGTTGGAACCCTGGTTATTGTAGGATCCAGAGTTGTTGGATCCCTGGTTGTTGTAGGAACCAGAGTTGCTGGATCCCTGGTTGGAGTAGGACCCATTGTTGTTGTTGTAGCGACCAAATTCTTGGAACCCTGGTTGTTGTTGGAACCATTGTTGTTGTAGGATCCATTGTTGTAGTTCCTATGTGGACTATGGCTCCTGCTGTTGGATCCTTGGTTATATGATCTGCCATTACTTGGAGTTTTATCTCTCCTATCACTGTATAAAGAGTTACCATTGTTGGAGTTGGATGAGCGGTTGTCTTTTCTACTGTTGTGACCCCCCAGTTGTTGCTGTTACCCCCCTACCTCTACCTCTATTGGAGCGGTAGTTGGGGTCATAGTTATTTCCTCTATATCTACCGGTAGGATCTTTGGAGACAACCTTAGCTTCCTGCTGCCTTACATGGGCACTAGAAATTAGGTTAACATCTTCTTCCTCTGAACTAGTGGTGACTTCCTGGACCTTTCTCTTAGTAGACTGTTGGTTAGACTTCTCATCCCTTACTTTCCTAGATTTATCTTGGGTTTCAACCTCTAAGGCTAGGTCTAGGGCTTGGTCAAAAGAGTCTATTTTCTTGTTTTCAAGAGCTACAGAGATCCAGGGCCTCATGCCTTCGGTAAATGTTCTAAGAAAGGTTTCATCCTCTAGGTGTTTGGCATTACACACTTTTCTGAGATGGCATGCATAGTCTAGGATAGGTTCATCTACCTTTTGTGCACGGAGTGCAGTCCTGGAGATGATATTGTCTCGAGTAGCAAAATACTCCTTTAGTTCATGTACTACATTGGTCCATGTCAACTTATCAGGTGTGGCACTTTCCTTGAAGGATTCAAACCAAGCCAATGCTTGTCCTTCAAGGTACTTGGGTAAATATGTTACCATGGTATCAATGTCTGTTACTTTGTACTTGTCCTTCAGATACTCTAGGAATTTGTGATCAATAAATAGTACTGTTTACATGAGTGGTGATGGGTGAAAAAAAGTTTTGGGTTTGGTTACCTCATGTTGCCTGATCTTCCTCTCATCGTGTTGTTGTCTGTCTAGGATCTTGGTCATGTTTGACATCATGGAGATCATGACATCATCCTTGGATCCAGAGGCAGATGGTGTGATGATAGGTGTGGTGGTGGGTGTGGGAGGCTGTGAGGTCTGGGTTGATACCAACTTCATGAGATCTGCTATCTGTTGTTGCTGCCTATCTAGGGCCTTCTGCTGGTCTTCCATGGCCTTCTGCTGGGTGTCTATTTCCGCATTCCTCTCTGCCAATTGTTGACTGAGGATCCTCTCCCTCTCCTCCTGCTGGGACTTGTTGGTCTCTAGGGCAGTAACTGCATCTTGGAAGGCCTTCTCATAGGCCCTTATCTTCTCACCTATCTGATTATGTTGAGGGCCTTCATTGGTGTCCATGGTGGAGGGTGTGGGAGATGTGTCTCTGGAGGAGTGGCTATTGTCATACTAGTGATTGGCATGATCAAGTTGTCATATGAGAAATATCATATGGCTAGTGGTGTATGGAGTAAATACATCAGTCTCTCATAAATAGTGTTATTTCCAGTTATCACTGGTTTATTCAGCTTTAGGCAACATGTAAGAAATATCAATCACACAGTAGTTAGTATGTAGGTAATGTGCACATACAGTAAATATACATTAGTTCATAGAGTATAATGTTCTGTTCCACTCCACCTGTGAGGTATTAATAATACAGTGTCCAGCATAGTTCTAGGTGGGTTCCCACACCTAGCTCCTGACCTGCTGCTTAGAGGAATAATGTAATAATGAGTAACTTTACCCTCTGGTGGAAGTCTTGAAGAAGATAGCCTCTGGCCACTAATGGTAGGAAACCAATGCCTGTCTAGCATAGTTTCACCATAGTGCAGTGGTATAGCAGGTAGCAGGAGATGACTGGAGATGTTACCTCTAGAGCGGTTCTTGGTGATGTGTCTTCCTGGAGGTGCAGACAGGCTATTTGTAGCAAATCTTGGAAAAGCACCTCCAGACTGACTGGAGCCAGCAGCATCTGCCTAACTCTACAATTGTTTGAGGGGACCCTTTCAAGTGTCACAGGGGGACAAAGGACCCCCATGGACGCCGCTATGGCCCCCATTGTCTTGGTCGGTTCTGCATCTTTAGACCCTCATATCTCGGCCGTTTATGCGTTTATAACCGCCATTTTGGGCATGCGCAAAGTTGAATATGCCAAGTTTATAATGCCCGCTGGATAGGCGCGTAATTTGCGCCGGTTTGTCTGTGGTGCACTCGGAGCTCCTTTCAGTCTCCATGGCATAACTTCCTTAATACTGGGAGTTCCGCCTTGATCTTGGGCTCATTCTGACCGTCTAATTATGGGCTTTCCATAGAATTTTTGATATTTGACCTAGGTCGCTCAGGAGCGACGCTAGAGCGACCGGAAGGTTATGGCGTCGTGCTTATGTAACCCATTGTTCAGTCCTTAGAGTGCTCAGACACTCATGACGGCGTCAGCGGTGCTCAGGCACCCGTGACGGCCGGTTGCATTCACTTACAAGTTATTAATTTGTGCATTGAACCATGAGGTCGCACACTGAGACCCTCATTTTTATTATATTGTGCAGTGAACCATTAGGTCGGAGCCTTTGATGTCAGAGAGTGTATGTAACTGACCTGGCTGGTGTGCAGTGGGGCATGAACGCTCTTATGTAAAGTTTGAGCGCTCTTATAGCTCTTAGAACCAACCTATGTATTAATTTCATAGATATTTCTTTGATTAATACAAAATATGTTAGAATTTATGGAACAATAAAATGGTATATCATAGAATACTCCCTCTCCCCCGAAAGAATGCGAAACTCCGTCATTTCGCCGAGGGAATGTACAATTTATACAATTTTTACCTTATTTTGGAGTTATATACTGTTTTGTAAGAGGATTTGAAGTAATGGGGAGTGCTTCAAATGCAATTTTTGTGGTAGAGCTTTGTCAGTATAAACAATTTTCTCCTGGGTATAAGTACATTTCCGAGTTTCTATATCTTACCATACCATAGCTTATTTGCTTATGTAACATCAATTTTGGGTACAATTTTCCATTTTTATGTACAACATGCCATATGGCAAATAGTGTGCAATTTTGGCATTTAATGTTCAATTTAGCGTGCAAATTGAACATAAATGACAATTTTAGTGTGCAAATTTACAATTTCGCGTGTAATTGCGTTCAATTGACAATTTCAGTATGCAAATATATAATTTTTGCGTACATTTGGCAATTTGAGTGTGCAAATATATAATTTTCGCGTATATTTGGCAATTTTAGTGTGCAAATATATAATTTTTCGCGTATATTTGGCAATTTTAGTGTGCAAATATATAATTTCGCGTGCATTTGGCAATTTTAGTGTGCCAATGTATAATTTTGCGTTCAATTGATAGTTTCTGTATGTACAAATATAATTTTGCGTACAGCTTGGATACACATAGAAATGTTGATTTTCTAAAAATCTGACTTCAGTGTATGAATTGGGTACAGACATACAGTATAATGTGCAACATATAATTCAAATGTAAATTGGATACAACTTACAATCTAGTGTGCAAACATACAATTTTAGTGTGCAAATTGGGTACGAGCGTACAATCTGGTGTGCAAACATACAATTTTAGTGTGCAAATTGGGTACAAACGTACAATCTAGATTACACTATTCAATTTATGGGATTTGAGACAAATTTTTCCGAGGGCCGGAAAAACAAAGTACTTCATGTACAATAGGCTTGTTTGTCTCTGAGTTACTCATTGATTTTGCTATATGGGTGTATTAATTGGCAATTTCGGCAGTGGGCCGCTGCTTAATTGACTTTTCCCCTAGCCTTTTGAGTATGTGTCCCTGAAAGAGATTTATTTGGTGAGTATCTTAAGTAAACATGTTTTATGTCAACAATTTTCTCAAAATTTTTTTTTTTCATTCATTTTTTCAACAATTTTCTTGGATACCTAAAGTGTGTTACTTTAAGTAAACCTTGGCATAGTATACAAGTGCTAGTGGGTACAAAAACTGTCTTAGTTATCTACCTGCATTCATGTATATTAATGTTAGATTTGTACAATTTTACAATTTGTAATTTGCAATTTCGCAATTTTGCGCGTATATGTGCGCATTAATCATTGATTTTTGTGAGAATACCATAGATTTTCATATTATACATCAACAAGTGGCTGTGTATATAATTTTTTTTTTTCTAATACTTTGATAATTTCATTGACAGTGGAGGTGTGTCAGGAGTGAGATGTGAGTCTCCTCCCTGGTGTGCTCATGCAGTGGTGGCACTTGAGGTGTTAGGTGCCAGATTTTGGCATGTGTCTGTGGCAGTGCCTAGCTTGGTGTCAGTGGACAGTTCAGGGTGGGGGGGGGTGTGTGTGTGTCCATTTAAGGAGTGTGTGGCTGGTATTGGAGCATCAGTTCCTCTCTGGAAGTCACTGCTGTAGTACCATGGCCCACCTACAAGCTCTCTTTGCTCTGCCTGTCCCCCAGGTGATGGAGGTGGGGAGTCCAGCTAGGGCCCTGGTTGAGTCTAACCAGACCATCCATTATGGGTACATAGTGAGTAATTTCAAAGAGATCATTGAGCATGGTGATGTGATGGTCTGTAATTACTCCTGCCATTATTTCTTGGGCTCAGCCTTGCGTCGGGGGGCCACTGTGGCCCTTCTGACTAGGGCCTTGGGCAGTATGGGTTTCTGGCCCATGGATTATAACCTAGGGCCGCGGGAGCGAGTGCTATGGGATTATTTGTTGGCGGCATCCCTCCTCGATCTTGCGGCATCCGGGAATCCATCCACGGCTGCCGAGTATGGACTGGGGATGCTGGAGGCCCGGCTCGCTGAGTGGGAGCAGGATCACGGCCATATGTATGGCTCGGACTCGGCCCCGGACTCTCCCATTGATGTTGAACCCGAGGATCTGTGGTAGGATCCCGACTGACTGAAACCTAGGGTGTAAAAACCCGCCATCCCAAAGGCCCTTTTCAGGGCCGGCAAATTGTCCGAAAAGTTCTGAATACTGTCTCTGATGTGTTGTCTCCTGGTGGTGGACTGGGGGCAGCTTAGGCTGTGGGCAGTCTAGGCTGTTTCCACAGTCACCGGGGAGGGCTGGTGGTTTAGAAAATTAGCAATAGTCTGCATGTTCGACCTTGCGGTCTCCTCCTGTTGTTCGTCAATAATTATATCTGTTGTATTTTCCAGTGCTGTCATGGTCACCGGGCTGGTGCCACAATCATTCTGGAGAAGCATGGAGTAGTACAGTCCTTTGTTTTTAAGGGCTGGTATAGTGCTGAACCTAGTGCGCCAAGGTAGGTGTATCACCTGAGGGAGGTGATAAGCAAATTCTCCTCTCTGTGTTGTTATAACTGCTGGTCCATTTCAGGTAAATATAGCCTTAGGTAGTGGGAAGGTTTTAACCACTATATCCTTATAGGTAGGGGCAGCTGCTGACTTAATCTCATCAAATTCATGTGGTATTGGCCTCAAGGGTAGCGCGAAGTTTGAGTCTCCACAATATATTTTAAAATATATTGTGGGGTTTGTGCGCTTGGCCACATTTTTCTTGCCACAGTGTGTCTGTGCAAATTTCTTAAGGTACTTCATTATTCTGTAGGCTGAGTAGATGGTCAGGGTGAATAATATAGCAATTATCAGGGTGTGGGTTTCCTGAATTGTGAGGAAAGGGGTGTGGGTTTCCTCTGTAGGGGTTAGTTTGGTAGGATTCTTCTCTGGGAGCAATTTGTGTAGGGGCAGCTCGGTGACTAGTCTGAATGCTTTGGCTGTAGGCAGGTAGGCTACAGTTCCTCCTAGTCTGTATAATTTGAGTAGTATGTATACTATAAAAATGTGAGCTGATATCCCTAGGATGAGTGCTAAGCTTTGGAAGATTGGATGCTCTGTAACTCGACGTAGGTATGATTCCTCGTAGCGCGTTTCCATTTCCTTATTAAGGTTGGAGGCATCTTTTAATACTGTTTTGGCAAAGGGCTCTAAATTTAGTTGAGTAATATCATCCATGATTGGATTTTCCTGTAGTTTTTCTAAGGTTCTAGAAAGGTTTACTACTGGGAAATTTGGAAGATTCTCTCTTTCATCTGGTTTGGTTTCAGAAATTTTGTTAAGTGCTGCCATGAATGGTAAATTAATTGTCTTGAGAATGTAATGAAATGATAAGGTTGAGTTACAGGGCAACCTTGTGTTTGGAAGAGAAAATTCTCCTACACTGATCGTGCACCCACAGGGTACACCAATGATTGAGTAGGACTGGGCCTTCCGAGTTTCAGACGTTTTACCATGGCAGTTGATAAAGTAATGGGGTTCATTAGTAGTGACCAGATACTCATCTTCAGAAATGGAAATAGCATGGGTGGTAGGTGCTTGCAGTGGTAAAACTGTAAACTTGCAATGTTCCTTAATCTGTTGAGCCTGGTTAGTAAAAATGGCTACAGGGCATGTAGGCCTGTGTTTATAGATTCTACCATTTACATCTCTGCATACCTTTACTGTAGTACCTTCACATGCCTGCATATCTGCTGAGTCCAATTCGATAAATAATGATTCATCGTAAGATACTGCTAGAAACTCAGTTGTGGTTTGTAGTTTGGTGACTCCTCTGGTGGGGGTCTCCTGTGTGTCTATAGGCATGGGTGATGTAATCATTTGGTACAGTTTGAAGGTTGAGGTGGTAGATTGAATTATAATGTCCAGATGAATATATATATGGTGAGCTGAGTAAGTGTATGAGGTCAGCTTCTGTGAATAATAGAAATCTAAGTCATTAATTGCGACTTGTGCTCCAGGGTGTGTAATCCTAAGTTTGTTATTAATGTCAACTAGGTATCTAGCGAGGTCTGAGGGTGGTACTATATCAGGGGTTAGGATCCCTGATGATAGCATCCTCAGGGCTGCATTTGTCCTTTGCAGTGATTGAACTGTATTCATTCTTGCTGCTATGATAATTAATGCATCATTTAATACTTGCATTTTCTCCCTTTGAGTTTTCTCGTGCCTTGAATATGAGTCAAGTGACCTGGACATGTTAGAGGCCCACAGGTTGACGGTGTCACCTATGGTGTTGATTGTGCTGTCCAGTACCTTCTTATCTTGGATGTATGCTTTGACAAACTTATCTTGTCTGTCTGTGATCTTTTCAATGAGATTAGCTGCTTCCTGATCCTGTTTAGTAAATTTTCTTAGTATTTCATCTATGTTCTTGAGCTGTCCCATTACTTGGTTTACATCTTCTACTGTGGCTAGACCTAGCACACCGCGAAACAGGGGTGCTAGAAAACCCAGTATGGCCTCTCTTTTGGCCTTGTCCAATGTGTTTATGGGGTTGGATAAGAACAATTTGATGGAGGCTAGTGTTTCATTTATCTCCTTGTCTGCAATTTCCAGCAAGGTGTCTAGCTCCTTAGCTTGTTGGATAATTTGGCCAGAGGTATGATCTTGTAGAGTAGGAGTGGTCAAATGGAGTATTCTATCCCTTATGGATCCTTGGGTAACGGGTGCCCGAGGTATCTTGTAGGGAATAGCTAACAACAGTGTTGTGGTTGTATGTCCATTGACCAATGGTTGAGGGCTAGGTTTGAATACTACTCCTATGTTTTGTCTCACCACAGGTGTATAGCCTGCAGTAAGTGGTTTTATAGTATATAATAACAGCATAGTTAGCAGTATGGGTGAAACTCTCAGTCTCCCCATGGTGCTTGTGTAAAGCAAGTTTGCTGTTTAAAGTCTTGTCAAATTTGTAGTGATTTGGTGCTGGTAAAGTCTAAGTGTATGGTGTAACACTTTAAATGAAGTGGTTCAAACTGTACCTTTGCAAGATTGAGCTGTCTTGGCAATATGTCCGGTGAGTCTATAGAGATTGACCAGTAAATGGTAAGGTCAGGTTGAAGGTGAAGTAGGTGTGTTCTTTATCCTAGTGCAGTCTCTCCTAATGGAGAAGTGGGCTGGCTAATTCCCAAGTGGGGTCCTGTAGACTTGTGTTCCAGACTGCAGCTGGATGAAGACTGATGGTGGGCTATGGTCCACAGTGCTTCTTATGTAGCCTACCCTACCCACATCCATTGTGGGCCTGGTATTGTTTCTCTGGAGACAATGCATTAATCTCCAGTGTCTGCTAACTGTGGGGTCTATTGTGTAGTCTGTGTACTGGTAATTAGCTCCTCCTGTCATCCAGGACAGCCATTCATGACCGTCTAGACAGTTGTCTGAGGGTAGCTTATAAGGTCAATTGATCTCTATAGACTGCTGTGTTGGCATAGCGCGCTCTTTCATGTGGGGATTAGGCTTTAGACACTCCATTGTGTTACCCTTACTCTTCTTAGACTTCATGTCTGCTTTACTTGGGGGATCCCAGTCTTTGACCCTTTCAGAGGCAATAACCTACTGATATATTTACAAATTTGATTGGCTTTATATACATAGTAATTCATTATCAGTCACACATGTCTTATGTGTGGATGAAGAGAATTTGTAATACATTTTGAAAATCTTATGACTTTGGTATCTCAATCTTGTTTCTAATTTCTTGAAACTGCACCACACCTAGATGTCTTTCTTAGTATGTGGTGTGCAGGCCTAGGCTTGATAGGGCCTATGCCTGTGGTTTCTCTTGTAAGGGTGATATCATTTTTGTTCCTTACAATTTTGCTGTAGTATTTGGCCTCATGTGGAATAAGCCTGTGTGCAAATTCATTGTTTCTGACAGCCACAACCTTTTTCAGTCTGTCTATGTGCACTGGTCTAGCCACCAATAGATTGGTGTCCAAGTTTTTGAGTTTGGCACTTGTCAAACTAGGTCTATCTACTACAACATATGGTCCCATAAAAAGGGGTTGAAGTTTCTTACACTCTGTGTTGGTCAGGATTCTTGGTATGTTAAGGTACACCATGTCGGTGACCTTGATTTCCTGTGGTGTAAGTTTCTTATCATATCTATCCTTCCTTTCCTTTTGTAGCTTGGCGACCCTTTCTATAGCTTTCCTCCTAGAGGTATCTTGATTTGTTATCATGTTAGCTACATGGTCTGCTACTGTGGATATGTCTTCCTGTATTCCCAGCCCTAAGTCCATTGGGGTGGCTGGGTTTCTCCCATGGAGTAGGAAGAAAGGGGTGAATCCTGTGGTTTGGGATTCAGTGTTGTTTAATGCAAAGGTTATGGGTTCAATAAATGAATCCCAATTGTTTTGGTGCTTTGAGCAGAATGCTCTGAGTGCTGTGCCTATGCTAGCATTGAATCTCTCTACAAGCCCATTTGATTGTGGCCTGTATGGTGAGGAGAATTTATGTTTGATCTTGAGGTGTTTAGTTAACTTTGTGAACTTTGCACCTGTATAACATGTCCCATTGTCTGTTTGAAGAGTGGCTGGTGTTCCATGATGACAAATTATATTCTTGTAGAACTCTGCTGCTGTTGTCTCAGCTTTTAAGTCAGTAGTAGCCCAAGCTGTTGCATATCTGGTAGCATAATCTATGCAGACTTGTATATGTTTGTTTCCCCTGGCAGTTGTGGGAAGTGGTCCCACCGCGTCTAGGTTTAGGAACTTCATTGGTGAAGTCATGTACTCTCTCACTATCATAGGCAGGTGCTGGGGTGGAAGATCTAGATGAGGGTGTGGATCCACCCCCTGAGGCAGATCCTTCTTCCTCAGAGGTAGATAGCATAAGTTGGGCGTCCTGTAGGGATCCCTGAGAAATGTTGGATCCCTGAGTAGACAAGGTGGGTGGAGTGGGGTTTACTGTGTGTGGGTCTGCTGTATTGGAGGCCGAGTTGCCCCCAGTGGGTCTCCTAGATCTAGGGGGAAGGGAGACCTCTTCAGCAGGTCCATGACTACGTAAAGTTTTTGTGTGTTGTTCTGCCAGCTTGACTGATAAGAACTTGACGTGTGGGAGACCTCACTGACATTTTGGGAGACCTCACTGACGTGTGGGAGACCTCACTGACATTTTGGGAGACCTCACTGACGTGTGTGAGACCTCACTGACATTTTGGGAGACCTCACTGACGTGTGGGAGACCTCACTGACATGTGGGAGACCTCACTAACATGTGGGAGACCTCCCTGACGTGTGGGAGATCACACTGGTGACCTTTTGAACATGGTGGCAAGGTCACTGGGTGGGTGGAGTGGGTTTTGCTGTGTGTGTGATTATTCCTGGTAATGTTGCCAGCTTGACTGGTAAGGCAACCCCAGGACTGTGACTGTGGGAATGAACGGGCTAGTGATTAAGTCACAAAAGAGGGGAGTTCCTCCTGCAAGTGGAGACGGTGGTGGAGGGGGAGGCAGCGGACACCATGGTACTTGTCCCGGCCGGAACTTAGACCATAGTGGAGAGCATGGCTAGGGAGTTGGAGCTGCCACCACCGACTCGGGATAGAGTGGTGGTAGTGACTGACGCCCCAGTGGTGGAGATGGAGGAAGGAGGGGTGGCTCTGACACAAGGCATAGTGGGGGTCACGGCTAAACCAGAAGGAGGAGATCAAGGGGGCGGAGGGGAAGAGGAGTGTGCAGATGCTACCATACCTTGGCACAAGGATTTTACGGGACCTGCAGCCCTAAGGGAGTACGCCAGATGGTTGGGGCCTGGTCTGAAGGTGGTACCAGGAGGTTTCATGTCAGCAGCCATCCAAAGCTTACCTAATGGGGACTATAAGTTGGTGCAAGTGACGCAGACAAGATACGGGGATGCAGCACCTTCGGGCAGTGCACCCGGTGTGAGCAAGCTTGGCCACCAAGGGAGAGGGCCGAGAAAGACGAATCGACTGACTGGCCTGCAGAGGAGTAGCCAGCCGAAGATGACTGCAGGGAAGTCCGGTCAACCAGTCAGTAGGGTAAGTCCATCCTAAAGATGTGTTCCAGGGGAAGGCAGAGGGCTGCCTCCAGTATAGGGGGTGTGCGGAGGTACTTCCGGGTCGGAATCGTTGCTGTCGGAAAGGGGCGGAAAGTACAGGCGGGGGGAAACACTGATGAATTGGCCACCGACAGGTACAGCCAGTACAGGCCAGCCATGGCATAGGGTGGTCGGGGGAACATCACCTAAAGCAGGGGGACACAAGTAGACGAAGCATGGAAAGTGGGAGATGGTACTAAAAAGGGCCACTCATCTTGTTTTGTATTCGGAGGAGGTCCGAGGAAGCAGAGACTGCGGAAGGAAACCATCGGCAGAGGAGTTGGAGGAGTCGGAGGAGGGCACCGGTGGAGCTGCGGATCCATCCAAGGGACGAGGAGCAGCTGGTTTTACATAGGTTGCTGTTGGCTGCTGATGTCATATTACTGTTTAAAAGCATGCTATTGCCTGTAAATATATGCTGCACAGGGGACAGCAGCCGGTTACTAGTATTTTAAGCCACTCATAGGAGTGGGGTAGAGTGATCTATTGTTATACCACTGTATATCATGTACTTTTTCCATGTATATAAAAATAACACAGAGACACCTAGGGGACTGGTGTGATAGTTTTATTCAAAATTGGATACCCATCCGCAGGAGGGTAATATTGACACTTCTACCCCGCAAGTTGTTAATTAGTTGAGGAGAGTGTGGCATAGATCAAGGGAGAGGCGGTGAATGCGAAACCATCCTGGTATGGGGGCGTGGAAGCCACCGATCCCGGAGTCATGTTAGGAGCAAGCATAGCCTCGCAGTACTTGGGGGAATGTTCACCGCCGCTGGCACCGTGCCAATTTTGCCAGCGTTGGGGGAATGGCAAGCGTATATATGGGTCAATCCACCGAAAGTGGGCACCTGGGTCTTTTTTGGTCTTTTTTTGGATACAGGGGACTGTAAAAATAAGAAGTAAGTAACCATTCTTCTTATTTCTGGTTTCATTTCAAAGAAAACACCTTGGGCTTCAAAAGAAAGTCACGTTTACATATGTCAGCCTGCTATTTTTTTAGATATGGTGGCCCAAAGTTCAAAAATGGCCAAAAATTGCCTTTTTATTCAATTTCCACCTCATCCCAGGGTCTATACCATCAAGCCAAACAGCAAAAAAAACTGGATACCCATCCGCAGGAGGGTAATATTGACACTTCTACCCCGCAAGTTGTTAATTAGTTGAGGAGAGTGTGGCATAGATCAAGGGAGAGGCGGTGAATGCGAAACCATCCTGGTATGGGGGCGTGGAAGCCACCGATCCCGGAGTCATGTTAGGAGCAAGCATCGCCTCGCGGTACTCGGGGGAATGTTCACCGCCGCTGGCACCGTGCCAATTTTGCCAGCGTTGGGGGAATGGAAAGCGTATATATGGGTCAATCCACCGAAAGTGGGCACCTGGGTCTTTTTTGGTCTTTTTTTGGATACAGGGGACTGTAAAAATAAGAAGTAAGTAACCATTCTTCTTATTTCTGGTTTCATTTCAAAGAAAACACCTTGGGCTTCAAAAGAAAGTCACGTTTACATATGTCAGCCTGCTATTTTTTTAGATATGGTGGCCCAAAGTTCAAAAATGGCCAAAAATTGCCTTTTTATTCAATTTCCACCTCATCCCAGGGTCTATACCATCAAGCCAAACAGCAACAGACCAATATAATTTTATCTATTCCTTAGTGGGGGGTCCTATCTAACATTTTTAAGTTGTTTGGAGGTGCTCTGGTTGGCATTCCTTTTCCCCTGTTCATTTCTATAACCAAATACAGGTGCTGTAATCGGCGTGAGCAAAATGAAAGTACACTGGTAGGCCTCCTAAAACACTACCCTCAATCTTCTTATTTCCCACCAAGATTAGGGTCATCATAGGGGATTTTCTGGTACAGAAACTTAGGGTCTACTTGTAGGCATGACTGTGCAGTACATATTCAAGTATTTTTAAGTCCATTTTGCTCACGCCCATTACATTCAAATTTCTGCATCCACGACAAATACTATCAAAATTTTCTTTCTTTCAACCAGCCTAACTTGAAGATCTATTCTTAATAAGTCATTTAAAAAAACAAACTGGAGTCACTACATGCCTTGGTTATGCCAAAAAGAGGGGTTAACTGACAAATGTAATGGGCGTGAGCGTAATGGGCGTGAGCGTAATGGGCGTGAGCGTAATGGGTGTGAGTAAAATGCACTGCAAGCATGTTGGCAGGCTTGATGCATTCCAAAGGCATCCTATAAGTGTTCTTAGATTATTTTTATTGCCTAGATTAATTCTGGGTGAGGTTATATTGCTGAGTTGCTGTCTGAAGCCTGGGAAAGTTGTTTCGCTCACGCCCATTACGCTCACGCCCATTACATTCCTATTATTTCCTTATGTATTGTAAATATCCATCTTTTTTTCCTATATTCTTCAGAGTGTGTCTTTGGGACCTTTTGTCAAATATCCTAACTGAAAATCATGTAGTTCTGACAAATATTTCTGTGAGGTAGAGAAGAATTCATTTTGCTCACGCCCATTACATTTTCATAATTTTGAATATTTGCAATAAAAACTGACCACTTGGGAGTTAGTGACTTGAATGAACCTTTCCTAAGAGCCAAGATATAGGGCTATCAATAGAATTAAGTTTCCTGGTCTAATTCTTAGTTTTTAAAAATGGACAAGTTTCTAACATGGACAAGTGCCCACTTTCAGTGGATTGACCCATATAGTGGTTGTGTTTCTCTGACAGTGGGGAGAGGTGGTATGTGCCGGTCGAGACTCTTAGCGCAGCTTGCCTCAGTAGTGAAAGCAGATACGAGATTTTCACCGTCGGCTTAAATGGTGTGGCCAGAAACCAGGCAATAAACAGTGTTGATACTAAAGTTGACGGAGTCTTCGTGGTCCTTTCCATAGAGCTAAGACGACAGGTATTCGGAACGCTATATATATATATATATATATATATATATATATATATATATATTTATATATGTATATATTTATATATATATAGGAAAGGTAGGTTTTGGCTATATAACACTTGCCTTTATCTCACAAATTAATTCACAGTATATGACTGACAATATAGGTTTTGTGAGGCAAATCAATTCTAGGGTACAATAGGAAACAGTGGTAGAAGTCTTACTTAGGTAAGTTGATATTGGGTAATATATGAATAAATAAGGAGTATCCTATCTAATGCAGTGGTTACAGGCCAGTCAGGCACAGCAAGTCCTGAGATCACTTCAATATTCTTTTTCAAGTGCTAAGATCACTGTAATCTTAGTGAAATAATTGCATAGTACAGGAGCACTCACAGGGAACACTCCTGCTCCCAAGAGTAAATGCCCCTGCTGTATACATATAGAGGGGAGGGAGGACATTTGCTGAGAGTCCTTGGGGGCTCTTCAGGCTACTCAGGCATGAAGTGCACTTGAATACTGTACAAAGTCAACTGCACCCTATACTTTATAAGTGGCTCATATAGGGGGTGGGGCGCTTGTGTAATCACCCTTGTGAGAAAGAGTGTTTCCACTGCTATTCTTTCAGTATGGGCCTCTTGTCCCTGTGCACAATGTGTTCTGCTTGGAATGGTGTATGAGGGCTGAGGCTAAGATCACTGCGATCTCAGTGCTGGCTGTGAAAAGGTTTTATTAGAGATGGGTACATATATGCATTAGTCCCTGATTATGGTGGAGGCATGCACCGGAATATATTTATCAGTAATCACTGGGAATACAAATGCTCCTGACTGCCTCATGCCTCAGTCCTCAGTAGAAATATATAAGATACTCCATAACCTAGCATGTATTATCTCTTTGGTGTAATTCTGGACTTCTGAAATGAGAATTTATCTACATCAATTGACTAGGTAATAAGGGTTAGGAGGTGCATCTTTGCATGGCAATATCTATCCAAAATGGTATAACAATAACCATATTTTGCATTTATTTCTTAAAGGTAGGGGGTCTAACTGAGTGTTATCTCCTGAGATAAAGCCTGCTGAGATAACCTTTAATCGACAGAGAAAAAAGAAAGTGGCATATATTACAATATATATAAAGAACTGATGTTTTACGTCATATCATATCGCTTTTATTTATTTCAGTCACTTCATTTAAAGTTGAAAAAGCTTTGGTACTGATCAAAATCATGCAAAACTGAAAGTATGATTTCTTAAACCTTCAAAGGCCGTTCATGAAGGGAAGCATCATGGTAGTATGATGCATCAATGAATCAATAGCATTGAACAACTCATTTACAAGTGGGAGTTGATAATCGATGCACTCAGATTGACAAATCGAGATTTAAAATATATTAGATATTCCACCTCAGAGTTCAGCAAACATGATAATATGGACTCTAGTAAACCAGAAAAACTTACTCTATGAATAAATGCAACAACTTCAAAGAGAAGCCTCAAAGTGTTTCGTTACCTCTAATTGTTATCTTTCTTAGGTAATGCCAAATTGGCCAAACTTGTAATATATGTAGTTTTTTATGCACTACTAGATCCAAATAGCGTATAGCTTCATATCTATCTATAGAATACAATGTCAAACATTCTATTAATGATATTCAATAAAGGCTAGACATCTACAAAGTGCAGATCAGTATTTGCTTAGCTGATAAACATGGCATATTTGCTTGCATACAAGGACCATAGAAAACATGGAGGCATAGGATAAAAAAAAGCTGGGGTTTTTGGGTAATTTAACTAAACATATATTACAATATATATAAAGAACTGATGTTTTACGTCATATCATATCGCTTGTATTTATTTCAGTCACTTCATTTAAAAATTGAAAAAGCTTTGGTACCAATCAAAATCATGCAAAACTGAAAGTATGATTTCTTAAACCTTCAAAGGTCGTTCATGAAGGGAAGCATCATGGTAGTCATGATGCATCAATGAATCAATAGCATTGAACAACTCATTTACAAGTGGGAGTTGATAATCGATGCACTCAGATTGACAAATTGAGATTTAAAATATATGAGATAATCCACCTCAGAGTTCAGCAAACATGATAATATGGACTCTAGTAAATCAGAAAAACTTACTCTATGAATAAATGCAACAACTTCAAAGAGAAGCCTCAAAGTGTTTCATTACCTCTAATTATTATCTTCTTAGGTAATGCCAAATTGGCCAAACTTGTAATATATGTAGTTCTTTATGCACTACTAGATCCAAATAGCGTATAGCTTCATATCTATCTATAGAATACAATGTCAAACATTATATTAATGATATTTAACAAAGGCTAGACATCTACAAAGTACAGACCAGTATTTTCTTAGCTGGTAAGCAATGCATATTTGCTTTATACAAGGACCATAGAAAACATAGAGGCATAGCATAAAAAAAAGCTAGGGTTTCTGGGTAATTAAACTAAAAATTTGTGTATGTGCACACTATTTTAGAAGGATGGTATGATTGTGTCACCGGAATTGATACTTCTTTTGAATCAGGGCAAATTTATCAGGTGTTGCTAACCGTTGAATGATAATATAACAAAAAACATTTCACACATTTTCCCATAATTGAGATGGCATAAGGTAACCTGGGGCCTCTTTCAAAACCTTTAGATATTTAGTAGAGCTATTACCACTTAGTATAACCAATTTAAAAGTGCCAATTTCCTAATATATCAGTCTGTTTCAGAACTAGATATAACAAAAAATGGGTGACGCCTATATTATGGTGTGTATCTCTCCTATATTAAGATAACAACTTTTGAAACAGATTTATATATCAGGAAACTGGTACTTTTTGGGCATTTTTTACTCAAAATGTGGGTATATTTGAGCTATATTTGACCCTCCATGTGGGAATTCACCACATCAGTTGTATGTAGAACAACCAACACAATTGATAAATTTACTCAAAACTGTTGAATCATCATTGGTAGGTCTGAAATCAGGCATACTGAAAGAGGACTATCCTTCACAAATATCCCATCCCAACACCTAGACATTTCCCCCCGTGATAGGTACTCTTGAAACAGGAGTGTATATCAAGTTTGTTTAGAAATAAAGATACTAAAACTAACCTATTTTATCTATTATATGTCGACACATTGTAACATGCCTTACCCCTGCTGCACTGATGAACTCTTGGCCATAGTGCTATGGCGATTTTTGTCACTGTTTGAGCCTCATCATCCACTGACAAAAATGTTAACAAAATGAACTGACTGCCGTCAGCCACTGATGACCAGTATAGGGACAGTATCCTTAGTGTCCCTGGCTTATTAGTTATATTAGAACTTGGAGTTTGTTGTTCTGGTCTCTAATTAGGCCAAACTCTTTTAGACTGAGCACTAGGAGCAAAAGATTGCCCAACGGCTGGCCCCTATTTCTATGAAGGTCATGAGGTCATGACCTAATTGTAATCTAAACGAGGCTAGTCATCATCAGCTGCCTGTACCTGTGCCCTGATTGCCATCATGGCCGTGAAGCTTTTACGGTGACTAAAACGCCTGTGTTAATACCAAGAATTCATCAGTGATGCCTGCTTCAGGCATGTGATGTTCGTCCACCAGACCATCTTTAACCCTGAACCTAACCCTATCGCTAAGTCTACACCTAACCCTAAGCATTGCCCTGTTCCTTTTCTATGCCCTTAACCCTATACTATGTAAACTCTCTTATCATCTGGCCCTACTACTAACTTTAAAGATGAAAGGTCATTTACTGGTGGTAGTCTCCCACCAACTGAATTGTAAACACTAGTCATATACATAGATACTACACAGACTGCTAGTGTTTATGTTATGTGGCTTTTTGACATTTATAAACACCCAGCATTCAACATCACAGAAACACTCATACCGGATTCTGGTCATCCCTTCCTCATCGATCTGCCCGATGACCTTACAAGACTTTCCTATGTATGTGAATTGATTCGTTTGTTGGACCTTGGTCTTACTGGTAGAGACACCAAGGTGGAGGCCTGTACTGTGTGTCACATTAACATAGAAGTACTGTCTGCAATGGTAGTAACCTGTAATTATAAAAAAAAAAAAAAAAAGGTTAGGAAATTTTTGATGAAAAGCTGTTAAGAACCATAATCTAATCACTGTCTATACCTGCTTAGCATCATAAAACAAATTTCTTTAATAAAAACAACATTATTTTGCACTCAAAGCTGTTTTTAACCTTTCTTTAGACATTAACAAATACAGTCATGTCTCTATAAACATCTCCAAAAGGTTGGTTGATTGACTTACCAGCCACCTATTCCATCCAAGCGATTTGATTATAGCCATTAAAATCTATTGTAATCATGATTCAGAGAACCAGCCAATTCAGGAACCAGCCAAATTTTATCTCAAACAGAGTTGGCCAGGTTATAGAGACATGACTGTAAATGTAGATATTTATGTGCATTTCTAGGTTCGGGGTGACAAGAACAAAATTGTCCTCACCTACATGTTCATAGATACCAGTGCGTGCAGTCGGGTCCCAAGGCACTTCTACAGAAAATGGCTGCCAGCCGATCTGACTCTGTAGCTGCACACAGGTTGCGTCATTATGGTCATACAGCATGCTCTGGTCCACAGTGTTGTTAACCGGCCAACTTGGTAGTGTCACATCTTTCATTAAAATGGAATCAGAACCAAATCTAGCTTCACAGTGGCATAGATAAAGTTTTGGAATATGAGAATTTTCATAGAGTCGGACTGGCTTACTGTATCATATTATTAGCCTTAATTGGTTAAACAATAGGTCTACGGCTTGGCCAAGAGGACACATGCCCCCCGCCCCCACACTCATAAAAATTTGGGATGGCTGTACCCACCCCTCTCTGAACAAAACCTGCAAACGTACCATTGATATCGGCATAGACTTCCAGCTGACAGAGTGTCAGTATGCCATTATCCCTGGCAACGGCTACATGGTTTCCTACTATTGGACGTTCACATATGAAGTACCTGCGGCTACCGGGTGCAGCAGTTGTACAGTAGTGAGCACATATTTCATAATGCGACGTTACAAAGGATATAGCTTCAGTGTCAAGGTGTCCAACATAGATTGTGAAGTCAGTCAGCGAGTCAGCTGTTCAATAGAAACATGAGTTATAAATGGTAAGAAGGAAAACTTTGAAAGCAACCTTTCACAAATTTTGATGTATACATATAAACACTAATTCAATTAGGACAGTGTACATTGAATGGCAATAAAATTGATGTTCAATGAATGATAGCTTGATAGCTTATCTATGGTCGATCAGATGCTGAAATAGGAATTGGTTTATAAAAAAAAATATGGCATCACTTAAAAAGTGTTTAATCTGGCTAAAAGGCCCACCACAACCAGAAGTCTTAGGAAGCCGATATCATGGGGAAATTCTCTAATAATAAAACCCGGTCATAAGCCATGGATGGGTTTTGCCACATGTCAAAAGCAGATTTTAGAACAAAAGTAGTAAAAAAAGAATATTGGCGATTACAGTACTTTGAACGTAGGTGACAAATAAACTTACAAACAGAGAGTGAACTGGTGATAGCAACTCCTGTTATTTTTGATGTTTGACCCAGGTAGACAAACCACCAGCCTTTCCGATTATGATCTCGTGAAGATGAACAGCTGTATCCTTTGGAGTACACAGGGACATCTGTACCATCCACTGCTAGATAGCTAGGGCTATAGCTAAAACATGAAGAACACTGTCTAAATGTTGACGAAACATGATTTTAAAGAACGACTACAGCTCATCTATACATTACTTTTACATATTGTCTGACAAGATCCAGTGAAACTTACTATGTTTAACAGTTTGCTTACGTATTTGAATTCCAATACGGGCCTCCCTAGCCCACTTAAAAGGGTCTATATTATGATATACCATTTTATTATTCCATAAATTCTAACATATTATTGTATTAATCAAAGAATATCTATGAAATTAATACATAGGTTGGTTCTAAGAGCTATAAGAGCGCTCAAACTTTGTATAAGAGCGTTCATGCCCCACTGCACACCAGCCACAGTCAGAATAAGGGTCTCAGTGTGCGACCTTATGGTCCAATGCACAAATTAATAACTTGTAAGTGAATGCAACCGGCCGTCACGGGTGCCTGAGCACCGCTGACGCCGTCATGAGTGTCTGAGCACCCTAATGACTGAACAATGGGTTACATAAGCACGACGCCATAAAATTCCGGTCGCTCTAGCGTCGCTCCTGAGCAACCTAGGTCAAATATCAAAGCATTTATGGAAAGCCCATAATTAGACGGTTAGAATGAAACCAAGATCAAGGCGGAACTCTCATTATTAAGGAAGTTACGCCAGGGAGACTGAATCAACCTCCGAATGCACTACAGACGAACCAGCGCGAGTTACGCGCCTATCCAGCGGGCATTATAAACTTGGCACATTCAACTCCGCGCATGCGTAAAATGACGGTTATAAACGCATAAACGACCGAGTTATGAGGGTCTGAAGATGCAGAACCGACCAAGACAAAGGGGGACACAGCGGCGTCCATGGGGGTCCTTTGTCCCCCAGTGACACATGAAAGACTCCCCTCAAACAATTGTAGAGTTAGGCAAATGCTACTGGCTCCAGTCAGTCTGGAGGTGCTTTTGCAGGATTTGCTTCAAATAGCCTGGCTGCACCTCCTAGACAGTCAGATCACCAAGAACGGCTCTAGAGGTAACATCTCCAGTCATCTCCTGCTACCTGCTATACCAATGCACTATGGTGAAACTATGCTAGACAGGCATTGGCTTCTATCATTAGTGGCCATGGGCCATCTTCCTCAAGACTTCCACCAGAGGGTAAAGTTATTCATTATTACATTATTCCTCTAAGCAGCAGGTCAGGAGCTAGGTGTGGGAACCCACCTAGAAATATGCTGGACACTGTATTATTAATACCTCACAGGTGGAGTGGAACAGAACATTGTACTTTATAAATTACTGTATGTTTACTGTATGTACAAATTACCTACATACTAACTACTGTATGATTGATATTTCTTACATGTTGCCTAAAGCTGAATAAACCAGTGACAACTGGAAATAACACTATTTATAAGAGCCTTGAGATAATTACACTATATACCACTAGTCTTATGATATTTCTCATATGACAACTTGATCATGCCAATTACTAGTATGACAAAGTGGTGGAGAACATCCTACTAAGATCCCATTTCTCACAAGCTCACAAAAATTAAAGCTGGCAACATTACTAAAAACAATCATACACACAGTAAACCCCACTCCACCCACCCAGTGACCTTGACCTTGACACCATGTCCACAAAGGTCACCAATGAGATCTCCCACACATCAGTGAGATCTCCCACACATCAGTGAGATCTCCCGCACATCAGTGAGATCCCACACACATCAATGAGATCTCCCACACATCAGTGAGATCTCCCACACATCAAGGCGATCTCCCACACATCAGTGAGATCTCCCAAACATCAATGAGATCTCCCACACATCAGTGAGATCTCCCACACATCAATGAGATCTCTCACACATCAGTGAGATCTCCCACACATCAATGAGATCTCTCACACAACAGTAAGATCTCCCACATATCAGTGAGATATCCCACACGTCAGTGAGGTCTCCCAAACGTCAGTGAGGTCTCCCAAACATCAGTGAGGTCACTCACACGTCAGTGAGGTCTCCCACACGTCAGTGAGGTCTCCCACATGTCAGTGAGGTCTCCCACACGTCAGTGAGGTCTCCCACACGTCAGTGAGGTCTCCCACACGTCAGTGAGGTCTCCCACACGTCAGTGAGGTCTCCCACATGTCAGTGAGGTCTCCCACACGTCAGTGAGGTCTCCCACACGTCAGTGAAGTCTCCCACACGTCAGTGAGGTCCACGCCACACATCAAGGTCTTATCAGTCAAGCTGGCAGAACAACACACAAAGACCTTACGTAGTCAGGGGCCCGTTGAAGAGGTCTCCTTCCCACCTAGATCTAGGAGGCCCACAGGAGGCAAATCAGCCTCCAGTACAACAGACCCACACTCAGTAGACCCCACACCTCCCACCCTGTCTACTCAGGGAACAACCAGTTCTCAGGGATCCAACATTTCCCAGGGATCTCTACAGGACGCTCAACTCACGCTATCTACCTCAGGGGAAGAAGGATCTGCCTCAGGGGGTGGATCCACACCCTCATCTAGATCCTCCACCCCAGCTCCGGCCTTTGACAGCCACTCCTCCAGAGACACTTCCCCCACACCCTCCATCATGGACACCGATGAAGGCCCCCAACCTAATCAGACAGCTGAGAAGATAAGGGCCTATGAGAAGGCCATCCAAGATGCAGTTACTGCCCTAGAGACCAACAAGTCCCAGCAGGAGGAAAGGGAGAGGATCCTCAACCAACAACTGGCAGAGAGGAATGCAGCAATGGATGCCCAACAGAAGGCCATGGAAGATCAGCGGACGTCCCTAGAGAGACAACAACAACAGATAGCAGACCTCATGAAGATGGTATCATCCCAGACCCCACAGCCTCCCACACCTGCCATCACACCTGTTGTCCCACCATCTGCCTCTGGATCCAAAGATGACATCATAATCTCCATGGTGTCCAACATGACCAAACTCATAGACAGAAAACAACAGGACGACAGAAAGATCAGGCTACATGAGGTAACAAAACCCAAAACCTTTTCACACCCATCACCACTCATGTCAACAGCATTATTTATTGATCACAAATTCCCAGAATATCTGAAGGATAAGTACAAAGTAACAGACAGTGACACCATGGTAACATATTTACCCAAGTACCTCGAAGGACAAGCACTAGCTTGGTTTGAATCCTTAAGGGAGAGTGCCACACCTGATATGTTGACATGGACCAATGTAGTGAATAAATTAAAAGAGTATTTTGCTACTCGAGACAATATAATCTCAAGGACTGCACTCCGTGCACAAAAGGTAGATGAACCTGTCCTAGACTATGCATGCCACCTCAGGAAAGTGTGTAATGCCCAACGCCAAAGCGATGAGATCCTAAGCAAGGCATTCACCCAAGGCATGAGGCCCTGGATCTCTGTAGCTCTTGAGAACAAGAAAATAAACTCTTTTGACCAAGCCCTAGACCTAGCCTTAGAGGTTGAGACCCAAGAAAGATCTAGGAAGGTAAGGGAGGCAGAGTCAAACCCACAGCCTACTAAGAAAAAGGTCCAGGAAATCAGCACTAGTGCAGATGAAGATGTTAACCTAATGTCTAGTGCCCATGTAAGGCAACAGGAAGCAAAGGTAACATCAAGAGACCCTACCGGTAGATATAGAGGAAATAACTATGACCCCAACTACCAATCCAATAGGGGTAGAGGTAGAGGGGGCAACAACAACAACCGGGGGGGGTCACAACAGTAGGAAAGACAACAGCTCTTCCAACTCCAACAATGGCAATTCTTCATACAGTGATAGGAGAGACAGAACCCCAAGTACTGGCAGACCCTATAATAATCAAGGATCCAACAGTAGGAGCCATAGTCCACATAGGAACTACAACTCTGGATCCTACAACAACAATGGTTCCTACAACAACAGCCAGGGTTCAAACAACTCCGGATCCTATAATCAAGGATCCAACAGCCATAGTCCACATAGGAACTACAACAGTGGATCCTACAACAACAATGGTGCCTACAACAACCAGGGATCCAACAACTCTGGTCAATACAGCAACTCTGGTCAATATAACCAGGGTTCCAACTCACGCCAGGAGGATTACAAACCTGACACAAGAGGTTACCAGGGGAACCAAAACAGTAACCCCCAAATACCACCTCATGTGATGGATCAAATCTCCAAGCTCCTGGTGGCAAGCATCTCAACCGCCCCACAGAACCAGGAAAACTAGGATGTCACAGTGCCGATGGGCCAGTGCACTGTGACGCCCCAAAAACAAACAATCAAGCAGGATTAACAAGGATCCAACCAGAGACAATTGCTAGTGCCAATCTACCATCTAACAGACAGAGATGTCCATCAGTGATACACATCACCCCACCAGATTCATTATCAAAGGATACAGGTGAGAGTACCAAGCTTTCTATTGTACTTCTTCAAAATGGCTGTATCAATGCAAATCTATATGATGTTTCAGATGTACAATGTTTGGTTGATACAGGTGCTACTATCACCTGTGTCAGACAATCATTCCTCATGGATCTCCAAAAGAGATTCCATATCCAACTGAGGAAATCTAAAATCAACATCCATTTGGCAGATGGATCGGTGTGTCATGTTAGACATTCAGCTATGCTGAACTTTAGAATCCAAGGTGTCAGATTCCAATACCAATTTGCTGTAATTCCCAACCTCACACAGCCCGTTGTTCTCGGCACAGATTTCTTAAGCACTACAAAATCTCAAATTGAATTTAATGTTGATCCTGAACAAATTCTCAAACCCATTAGGGCAGTGAGGGATTTTACCATCCCTCCATTCTCTGAACTTGCAGTATTGGGTAAGTTCACATCTACTCAATCACTGCAAGGGAAAACTGGAGTAGTAGATAACCTCCAAAGAAATAACAATGCCCCATATCTAGTTCAAAGGGCAGCAGTAACCCCCAGGGAAAATAACAAACATCCCCTAGTGTTACTCAACACCAGCAGGCGCCCACATAAAATCAAAAAGGGTGCCATCATAACTCTATTTCAGGAAGTCAAGGAATCTGATTTAGAAAAACCTCAACAGGTGTCAGACACTACCCCACACACTGATCAATCCATCTCAGCCATACGGCCTGAGGATGTAACTCAATTCAGTGACACAGACTCAGACTGTGAGTCCACATATGCTGACCCTGAACCCAACTCAATCAGACTCTCTGAAATAGCTGCTATACATAGTGAGGCACATGACCTCGAGCCAGAATTGGAAGAGAATGTTCCACCAAATCTGTGCTCACATCCAAAGATCAGCATGATAGATGAGGATCACTGCTGACCAAGTATGATGATATATTTGTAGGAAAAGATGGAGACATTGGTGCTACACACCTGTATACCCACTCAATACATGTAAAACCTGAAGCAGTACCATGTCATTTCCTACCATATAGACAAACACCAGAAAAACAGGCCGCAATAGGGGAAGAGTGTGAAAGGCTAGTACAACAGGGCATTCTGAGAGAATGTGCTGAGGGCCCCTGGGCTTCCAGATCCTTTTTAGTACAAAAATCATCGGGAGGCCATAGGTTCGTCACAGATTTTCGTTATTTGAACCAAAACACGATAAATCAAGCCTTATCTACACCCCGAGCCGATGACACTCTAGACATGATCGGGTCACTCAGACCAAGAGTATTTAGTAAGCTAGATGCCCAACAGGGATTTTTTTTCAAATTCCTATAAGACAGGAGGACCAGCATAAAACTGCATTCATAGCAAATGACAAAAAATATGTCTAGGAAAGGATGCCGATGGGTTTAGCGACCGCACCTGCAGGATTCTGCCATCTAGTCACATTAATTCTGAACAAACTCAAATACAAATGTGCCCTACCATACCTAGATGACATATTGGTATTATCACCATCAATCGAACAACACTTCCATGACCTGGAAGATGTGTTCAACAGCCTAAGAGTTGGTAAGCTCAAACTGAAGAAATCAAAATGTGAATACTTCATAGACAGAATAGACTTCTTGGGAATGAGAGTCACACCCATGGGACTGCAACCATCTCCCACAAAGGTGGAATCAATCAAAACCTTCCCAACACCAAAATCAGTCAAAAATGTCAGATCTTTCACAGGCCTGTGCCAATACTTCAAAAAGTTTATCAAAGGTTATGCCCAAATTGCTAGACCATTGTATGATCTACAGACACATCTCAAAGCATTTGCCTGGACAGAGGATGCAGATAATGCTTTCAAAACTTTAAAGCATGCCCTCTGTACCAATGCTCTTCTCAGATATCCAAACTATGAGAAAGAGTTCAGTTTGGCAACTGATGCTTCCAATGTGAGTTTAGGAGCTGTACTCTCACAGAGAGATAATGAAGGAGTGCTCAGACCAGTAGCCTTTGCAGGTAGAACCCTCTCCAAACATGAGAGAAATTACAATACCACAGAGAGAGAACTACTGGGAGTAGTGTATGGAGTATTACATTTCAGACACTATCTAAAGACTAGACACTTCCAATTATACACAGACCATGCAGCCCTGATCCCACTACTAACCAATACAGGACTCACACATAGATGGGCCAGATGGGCTCTAGACATACAACAATTTTCATTCACCATCCAACACGTGAAAGGTGATGATAACACACCACCAGATGCTATGTCTAGAAGAATATACCCAGATTCTGGACCCATGACTAACCCTCCACCCCCACCAAGGAGAGTTAGAGCAGCCAGTAGAACCAAGTTTGCAAAAGTAACAAAGAAAGTACCATTCAAAAGGGATGATCCACCCAACACCATTGAAAGGCCAGAGACACCCATTAGGGGTATCTTGAAGCAATCTACACACTATGTGTTTTGCCACTGTGAGAGAGAATACTCACAACTCTTTCCAGATAATGACTTCGAGCCTATTGAATTCTCATCACTCAATCAGATGCTGAAGGCAACTCCTAAGAAGCCACCCTTCACCCCACCTGACTCAGATGACGAAGATTCAGAAGACACAATATATGCTATTACTCAAGCAACTTCCAAATCAGTCAGATTATTTGAACCAATGCAGGGAGAGGAAATATCAAACCATTTGTGTCCTATGACCACACGCTCAAAGACTAGAGAAATGATTCAGGAGGGCACACCAAAACCCCCCACACAATCACAAACTATTCTAAATGAGAAAAAGGTCACAGGAAACAAACCTACCAAAACCCCACCTGCCAGGAAAAATGTCACAAAAGACACTGCATCTACTAAGTCAAAGAACTCTGAGACAAAGAAGAATGACAGAAAGCAAATTGTGCCTTTAAAGAAAAAGGTTGCCACTCCCACCAAGGCGAGAATAGGCCCTCCAAAGGAGCCTACACACCAAAACAAGAGTGACACACCCCAACAAAAGGCACAAGATAGGCCAATAGTCAATGAAAAAGAAAAAGAAAGAGACAGAATAAAACAACATGTGCTAGATATAAATCAACTACTGGATCAGATTCCCGACACATCCATCTCAGGTACAAACCTTGGCTTGGAACAAAGGAAAGACAAGGACCTATTGCCCCTCATACAATATCTTGAGGATGGGACCTTGCCTGCACCAAAAGCACAAGGAAATAGAATCATCAACCAAGGCCAGACATACACCTTGGTAAATGGTACATTAGTCCATATATGCCCCATAAATTGGAGAAAAACCAATACTGTACCACTTCAAATTGTTATACCACAGCAATGGGTAACAAGTACACTACAGTATTTCCACGACTCACCTACTGGCGGCCATCTTGGTTCAAGTAGGATGCTGTCAGCACTCCGACCTAGGGTATATTGGAAGTCTATGCTAGCAGACACAACAAAATATGTTTCCACCTGCCACACATGCCTCATAGCAAAAAGGCAAGTACACTCACACAAAACACCAATGACAGTGAGAGAGTACATGGCTTCACCAATGAAGTTCCTAAACCTAGACGCGGTGGGACCACTTCCCACAACTGCCAGGGGAAACAAACATATACAAGTCTGCATAGATTATGCTACCAGATATGCAACAGCTTGGGCTACTACTGACTTAAAAGCTGAAACAACAGCAGCAGAGTTCTACAAGAATATAATTTGTCATCATGGAACACCAGCCACTCTTCAAACAGACAATGGAACATGTTATACAGGTGCAAAGTTCACAAAGTTAACTAAACACCTCAAGATCAAACATAAATTCTCCTCACCATACAGGCCACAATCAATGGGGCTTGTAGAGAGATTCAATGCTAGCATTGGCACAGCGCTCAGAGCATTCTGCTCAAAGCACCAAAACAATTGGGATTCATTTATTGAACCCATAACCTTTGCATTAAATAACACAGAATCCCAAACCACAGGATTCACCCCTTTCTTCCTACTCCATGGGAGAAACCCAGCCACCCCAATGGACTTAGGGCTGGGAATACAGGAAGACATATCCACCGTAGCAGACCATGTAGCTAACATGATAACAAATCAAGATACCTCTAGGAGGAAAGCTATAGAAAGGGTCGCCAAGCTACAAAAGGAAAGAAAGGATAGATACGATAAGAAACTTACACCACAGGAAATCAAGGTCACCGACATGGTGTACCTTAACATACCAAGAATCCTGACCAACACAGAGTGTAAGAAACTTCAGCCCCTTTTTATGGGACCATATGTTGTAGTAGATAGACCTAGTTTGACAAGTGCCAAACTCAAAAACTTGGACACCAATCTATTGGTGGCCAGACCAGTGCACATAGACAGACTGAAAAAGGTTGTGGCTGTCAGAAACAATGAATTTGCACACAGGCTTATTCCACATGAGGCCAAATACTACAACAAAATTGTAAGGAACAAAAATGATATCACCCTTACAAGAGAAACCACAGGCATAGGCCCTATCAAGCCTAGGCCTGCACACCACATACTAAGAAAAACATCTAGGTGTGGTGCAGTTTCAAGAAATTAGAAACAGATTGAGATACCAAAAGAACATAAGATTTTCAAAATGTATTACAAATTCTCTTCATCCACACATAAGACATGTGTGACTGATAATGAATTACTTATATGTATATAAAGCCAATCAAATTTGTAAATAGATCAGTAGGTTATTGCCTCTGAATGGTCAAAGACTGGGACCCCCCAGGTAAAGCAGACATAAAGTCTAAGAAGAGTAAGGGTAACACAATGGAGTGTCTAAAGCCTAATCCCCACATGAAAGAGCGCGCTATGCCAACACAGCAGTCTATAGAGATCAATTGACCTTATAAGCTACCCTCAGACAACTGTCTAGACGGTCATGAATGGCTGTCCTGGATGACAGGAGGAGCTAATTACCAGTACACAGATCACACAATAGAACCCCACAGTTGCAGACACTGGAGATTAGGTACATGACTCCAGAGAAACAATACCAGGCCCACAATGGATGTGGGTAGGGTAGGCTACATAAGAAGCACTGTGGACCATAGCCCACCATCAGTCTTCATCCAGCTGCAGTCTGGAACACAAGTCTACAGGACCCCACTTGGGAATTAGCCAGCCCACTTCTCCATTAGGAGAGACTGCACTAGGATAAAGAACACACCTACTTCACCTTCAACCTGACCTTACCATTTACTGGTCAATCTCTATAGACTCACCGGACATATTGCCAAGACAGCTCAATCTTGCAAAGGTACAGTTTGAACCACTTCATTTAAAGTGTTACACCATACACTTAGACTTTACCAGCACCAAATTACTACAAATTTGACAAGACTTTAAACAGCAAACTTGCTTTACACAAGCACCATGGGGAGACTGAGAGTTTCACCCATACTGCTAACTATGCTGTTATTATATACTATAGAACCACTTACTGCAGGTTATACACCTGTGGTGAGATAAAAACATAGGAGTAGTATTCAAACCTAGCCCTCAACCATTGGTCAATGGACATACAACCACAACACTGTTGTTAGCTATCCCCTACAAGATACCTCGGGCACCCGTTACCCAAGGATCCATAAGGGATAGAATACTCCAGTTGACCACTCCTACTCTACAAGATCATACCTCTGGTCAAATTATCCAACAAGCCAAGGAGCTTGACACCTTGCTGGAAATTGCAGACAAGGAGATAAATGAAACATTAGCCTCCATCAAATTGTTCTTATCCAACCCCATAAACACATTGGACAAGGCCAAAAGAGAGGCCATACTGGGTTTTCTAGCACCCCTGTTTCGCGGTGTGCTAGGTCTAGCCACAGTAGAAGATGTAAACCAAGTAATGGGACAGCTCAAGAACATAGATGAAATAAAAAGACAATTTGCTAAACAAGATCAGGAAGCAGCTAGTCTCATTGAAAAGATCACAGACAGACAAGATAAGTTTGTTAAAGCGTACATCCAAGATAAGAAGGTACTAGACAGCACAATCAACACCATAGGTGACACCGTCAACCTGTGGGCCTCTAACATGTCCAGGTCACTTGACTCATATTCAAGGCACGAGAAAACTCAAAGGGAGAAAATGCAAGTATTAAATGATGCATTAATTATCATAGCAGCAAGAATGAATACAGTTCAATCACTGCAAAGGACAAATGCAGCCCTGAGGATGCTATCATCAGGAATCCTAACCCCTGATATAGTACCACCCTCAGACCTTGCTAGATACTTAATTGACATTAATAACAAACTTAGGATTACACACCCTGGAGCACAAGTCGCAATTAATGACTTAGATTTCTATTATTCACAGAAGCTGACCTCATACACTTACTCAGCTCACCATATATATATTCATCTGGACATTATAATACAATCTACCACCTCAACCTTCAAACTGTACCAAATGATCACATCACCAATGCCTATAGACACACAGGAGACCCCCACCAGAGGAGTCACCAAGTTGCAAACCACAACTGAGTTTCTAGCAGTATCTTACGACGAATCATTAATTATCGAATTGGACTCAGCAGATATGCAGGCATGTGAAGGTACTACAGTAAAGGTATGCAGAGATGTAAATGGTAGAATCTATAAACACAGGCCTACATGCCCTGTAGCCATTTTTACTAACCAGGCTCAACAGATTAAGGAACATTGCAAGTTTACAGTTTCACCACTGCAAGCACCAACCACCCATGCTATTTCCATTTCTGAAGATGAGTATCTGGTCACTACTAATGAACCCCACTACTTTATCAACTGCCATGGTAAAACGTCTGAAACTTGAAAAGCCCAGTCCTACTCAATCATAGGTGTACCCTGTGGGTGCACAATCAGTGTAGGAGAATTTTCTCTTCCAAACACAAGGTTGCCCTGTAACTCAACCTTATCATTTCATTACATTCTCAAGACAATCAATTTACCATTCATGGCAGCACTTAACCAAATTTCCGAAACCAAACCAGATGAAAGAGAGAATCTTCCAAATTTCCCAGTAGTAAACCTTTCTAGAACCTTAGAAAAACTACAGGAAAATCCAATCATGGATGATATTACTCAACTAAATCTAGAGCCCTTTGCCAAAACATTATTAAAAGATGCCTCCAACCTTGATAGGGCAATGGAAACACGCTACGTAGAGTCACACCTACGTCGAGTTACAGAGCATCCAATCTTCCAAAGCTTAGGACTCATTCTAGGGATATCAGCTCACATTTTTATAGTATACATACTAATCAAACTGTACAGACTAGGAGGGACTGTAGCCTACCTGCCTACAGCCAAAGCATTCAGACTAGTCACCGAGCTGCCCCTACATAAATTGCTCCCAGATAAAAATCCTACCAAACTAACCCCTACAGAGGAAACCCACACCCCTTTCCTCACAATTCAGGAAACCCACACCCTGATAATTGCTATATTATTCAGCCTGACCATCTACTCATCCTACAGAATAATGAAGTACCTTAAGAAATTTGCACAGACACACTGTGGCAAGAAAAATGTGGCCAAGCGCACAAATCCCACAATATATTTTAAAATATATTGTGGAGACTCAAACTTTGCGCTACCCTTGAGGCCAATACCACATGAATTTGATGAGATTAAATCAGCAGCTGCCCCTACCTATAAGGATATAGTGGTTAAAACCTTCCCACTACCTAAGGCTATATTTACCTTGAATGGACCAGCAGTTATAAAAACACAGAGAGGAGAATTTGCTTATCACCTCCCTCAGGTGATACACCTACCTTGGCGCACTAGGTTCAGTACTATACCAGCCCTTAAAAACAAAGGACTGTACTACGCCATGCTTCTCCAGAATGATTGTGGCACCAGCCCGGTGACCATGACAGCACTGGAAAATACAACAGATATAATTATTGACGAACAACAGGAGGAGACCGCAAGGTCAAACATGCAGACTATTGCTAATTTTCTAAACCACCAGCCCTCCCCGGTGACTGTGGAAACAGCCTAGACTGCCCTCAGCCTAGACTGCCCCCAGTCCACCACCAGGAGACAACATATCAGAGACAGTATTCAGAACTTTTCGGACAATTTGCCGGCCCTGAAAAGGGCCTTTGGGATGGCGGGTTTTTACACCCTAGGTTTCAGTCAGTCGGGATCCTACCACAGATCCTCGGGTTCAACATCGATGGGAGAGTGGGAGTCCGAGTCCGATCCAATCAGGTGGCCATGGTCATGTTCCCACTCAGCAAGCCGGGCCTCCATCAACCCCAGTCCATACTCGGCGGCCATGAATGGATCCCCGGATGCCGCAAGATCGAGGAGGGATGCTGCAAACAGATAATCCCATAGCACTCGCTCCCGCAGCCCGAAGTTATAGTCCATGGGCCAGAACCCCATATTACCCAAGGCCCTAGCCAGAAGGGCCACAGTGGCCCCCCGACGCAAGGCAGAGCCTAAGAAATAGTGGCAGGAGTAATTGCAGACCAACACATCACCATGCTCAATGATCTCTTTGAAATTCCTCACTATGTACCCATAGTGGATGGTCTGGTTAGCCTCCACCAGGGCCCTAACCGGACTCCCCACCTCCATCACCTGGGGGACAGGCAAAGCAAAGAGAGCTTGTAGATGGGCCATGGTGCTACAGCAGAGGTTTCCAGAGAGGAACTGATACTCCAATACCAGCCACACACTCCTTAAATGGACACACATACACACCCCCCCCACCCTGAACTGTCCACTGACACCAAGCTAGGCACTGACACAGACACATGCCAGAATCTGGCACCTAACACCTCAAGTGCCACCACTGCAGGAGCACATCAGGGAGGAGACTCACATCTCACTCCTGACACACCTCCACTGTCAATGAAATTATCAAAGTATTAGAAAAAAAAAAAAAAAATATATACACAGCCACTTGTTGATGTATAATATGAAAATCTATGGTATTCTCACAAAATCGATGATTAATGCGCGCATATACGCGCAAAATTGCGAAATTGCAAACTACAAATTGTAAATTGTACAAATCTAACATTAATATACATGAACGCAGGTAGATAACTAAGACAGTTTTTGTACCCACTAGCACTTGTATACTATACCAAGGTTTACCTAAAGTAACACACTTTAGGTATCCAAGAAAATTGTTGGAAAAATGAATGAAAAAAAAAAAAAAAAAATAAAAATTGTTGAGAAAATTGTTGACATGAAAAATGTTTACTTAAGATACTCACCAAATAATCTCTTTCAGGGACACATACTCAAAAGGCTAGGGGAAAAGTCAATTAAGCAGCGGCCCACTGCCGAAATTGCCAATTAATACACCCATATAGCAAAATCAAAGAGTAACTCAGAGACAAACAAGCCCATTGTACATAAAGTACTTTGTTTTTCCGGTCCTCGGAAAAATTTGTCTCAAATCCCAAAAATTGTATAGTGTAAACTAGATTGTACGTTTGTACCCAATTTGCGCACTAAAAATGTATGTTGCACACCAGATTGTACGTCTGAACCCAATTTGCACACTAAAATTGTATTTTGCAGACTAGATTGTACGCTTGTACCCAATTTGCACACTAAAATTGTATGTTGCACACCAGATTGTACGCTTGCACCCAATTTGCACACTAAAATTGTATTTTGCAGACTAGATTGTAAGTTCGTACCCAAATTTGCACTCTTAAATTAGATGTTGTACATTATACTGTATGTCTGTACCCAAGTGATACACTAAAATCAGGTTTTTTTACAAAAATCAACATTTTTATGTATAACCAAGCTGTACACAAAATTATACATGTCCATACAGAAATTATCAATTGAACGCAAAATTATATGTTGGCATACTAAAATTGTGAATTGAACGCGAAATTGTATATTTGCATACTAAAAATGCCAAATGTACGCGAAAATTATATATTTGCATACTAAAATTGCCAAATGTACGCGAAATTATATATTTGCACACTAAAATTGCCAAATATACGCGAAAATTATATATTTGCACGCAAAAATTATATATTTGCATACTAAAATTGCCAAATGTACGCGAAATTATATATTTGCATACTAAAATTGTCAATTGAACGCAATTACACGCGAAATTGTAAATTTGCACACTAAAAATTGTCATTTATGTTCAATTTGCACGCTAAATTGAACATTGAATGCCAAAATTGCACACTATTTGCCAAATTGTATGTTGTACATAAAAATGGAAAATTGTACCCAAAATTGATGTTACATAAGCAAATACACTCATGTATGATAAGATATAGAAACTCGGAAATGTACTTATACCCAGGAGAAAATTGTTTATACTGACAAAGCTCTACCACAAAAACTGCATTTGAAGCACTTCCCATTACTTCAAATCCTCTTACAAACAGTATATAACTCCAAAATTAGGTAAAAATATGCAGATTGTACATTCCCTCGGCGAAATGACGGAGTTTCGCATTTTCTCGGGGGAGAGGGTGTATTCTATGATATACCATTTTATTATTCCATAAATTCTAACATATTATTGTATTAATCAAAGAATATCTATGAAATTAATACATAGGTTGGTTCTAAGAGCTATAAGAGCGCTCAAACTTTGTATAAGAGCGTTCATGCCCCACTGCACACCAGCCACAGTCAGTTAGACAGAGTTTGTGACATCAAAGGCTCCGACCTAATGGTTCACTGCACAATATAATAAGAATAAGGGTCTCAGTGTGCGACCTCATGGTCCAATGCACAAATTAATAACTTGTAAGTGAATGCAACCGGCCGTCACGGGTGCCTGAGCACCGCTGACGCCGTCATGAGTGTCTGAGCACCCTAATGACTGAACAATGGGTTACATAAGCACGACGCCATAACCTTCCGGTCGTTCTAGCGTCGCTCCTGAGCGACCTAGGTCAAATATCAAAGCATTTATGGAAAGCCCATAATTAGACGGTTAGAATGAGCCCAAGATCAAGGCGGAACTCCCATTATTAGGGAAGTTACGCTAGGGAGACTGAATTGACCTCTGAATGCACTACAGACGAACCAGCGCAAGTTACGCACCTATCCAGCAGGCATTATAAACTTGGCACATTCAACTCTGCGCATGTGCAAAATGGCGGTTATAAACGCATAAACGACCGAGTTATGAGGGTCTGAAGATGCAGAACCGACCAAGACAAAGGGGGACACAGCGGCGTCCATGGGGGTCCTTTGTCCCCCAGTGACACATGAAAGACTCCCCTCAAACAATTGTAGAGTTAGGCAAATGCTACTGGCTCCAGTCAGTCTGGAGGTGCTTTTGCAGGATTTGCTTCAAATAGCCTGGCTGCACCTCCTAGACAGTCAGATCACCAAGAACCGCTCCAGAGGTAACATCTCCAGTCATCTCCTGCTACCTGCTGTACCACTGCACTATGGTGAAACTATGCTAGACAGGCATTGGTTTCTATCATTAGTGGCCAGGGGCCATCTTCCTCAAGACTTCCACCAGAGGGTAAAGTTATTCATTATTACATTATTCCTCTAAGCAGCAGGTCAGGAGCTAGGTGTGGGAACCCACCTAGAAATATGCTGGACACTGTATTATTAATACCTCACAGGTGGAGTGGAACAGAACATTGTACTTTATAAATTACTGTATGTTTACTGTATGTACAAATTACCTACATACTAACTACTGTATGATTGATATTTCTTACATGTTGCCTAAAGTTGAATAAACCAGTGACAACTGGAAATAACGCTATTTATAAGAGCCTTGAGATAATTACACTATATACCACTAGTCTTATGATATTTCTCATATGACAACTTGATCATGCCAATTACTAGTATGACAATATCTCCTCTTTCCTATCCCCTCGGATGTATGTGGTGCACATATGCGCGGGCATCGATACATTCCTCTGTGAAATTGTGTAATGTAGTTCTCGCCATGAATATGTCATACTAGTAATTGTGCATGATCAAGTTGTCATATGAGAAATATCATATGACTAGTGGTATATAGTGTAAATACATCAAGCTCTCATTATTAGTGTTATTTCCAGTTAGCACTGGTTTATTCAGCTTTAGGCAGACATGTAAGAATATCAGTTACACACATGTTAATATGCAGGTAATTTCCACATACAGTAAAAATACAATTGTTTATAAAGTTTAATGTTCTGTTCCACTCCACCTGTGAGGTAATTATAATAATACAATGTCCAGTATAGTTCTAGGTGGGTTCCCACACCTAGCTCCTGACCTGCTGCTTAGAGGAATAATATAATTATGTTCAACTTTACCCTCTGGTAGGTGTCCTGTAGCAGGTATACTCTGGCCACTAGAAGTTCAGTCCTATGCCTGTCTGGCATAGTCTAACCCAGCATAGTGTAGAGCTATAGCAGGTAGCAGGAGTGGTGACTGGAGATGTTACCTCTAGGGTGATTCTGGAGATTCTGCTTTCTAGGAGGAGCAGCCAGTGGTATTTGTATCATTTCCTGGCTTGGCTCCTCAGACTGACTGGAGCCAGTGGCATCTGCCTAACTCTGCAATTGTTTGAGGGGAGTCTTTCATGTGTCACTGGGTGAACAAAGGACCCCCATGGATGCCGCCATGTCCCCAATTGTCTTCGTCGTTTGGCATGTTAAGACCCTCATATCTCAGCTGTTTATGCCGCTACAACCTCTTTTTTGCGCCTGCGCGGACTTGAATATGTGAAATTGTCAACGCCTGCTTTCTGGGCACTTAATTTGCGCTGGTTTGTCTGTAGCCCATTCGGAGGTTGAATTAGTTTACATGGCGTAACTTCCTTAATAATAAGAGTTCCGCCTTGTTGTTGGGCTCATTTTGACGGTCTAAATATGGCCTTTGTATAACTGCTTTGATATTTGACCTAGGTTGCTCAGGAGCGACGCTAGAGTGACCAGAAGGTTATGGCGTCGTGACTTATGTAATCTATTGTTCAGTGTTTGGGTGCTCAGACACTCATGACGGCGTCAGCGGTGCCCAGGCACCCTTGACGGCCAGTTGCATTCACTTACAAGTTATTATATTGTGCACTGAACCATGAGGTCGGTCTGCTTTGACCATTTAATCATTATATTGTGCAGTGGACCATGAGGTCGGTCTCTTTGGTGATGTAACTTATGTATAATTGACATGGCTGGTGTGCAGTGGAGCATGAACGCTCTTCTAGAATGTTTGAGCGCTCAGTACAATCCTCATCATGATGGTTCGCAGCTACGGGGCTATCTTCTTCCTCTTCACCGGCATGTCCATGGTCGGCGCCAACATCTGCTTTGCCTTCATTCGGAATCCAACACAACTCCAAATTCCCTTTGAACCAGACCACCTTGTCCTCCACTGGTATAGAATACTCCCTCTCCCCCGAAAAAATGCGAAACTCCGTCATTTCGCTGAGGGAATGTACAACATATTTTTACCTTATTTTTTTTTGTTATATACTGTTTTGTAAGAGGATTTGAAGTAACAGGGAGTGATTCAAATACAAATCTTGTGGTAGAACTTTGTCAGTATATATAACATTTTTCTCTCTGGGTAAAAATACATTTCCGTAATTCTACTTTTTACCATACATGGGTATATTGCTTATGCATCCTCAATTTTGGGTACAAATTTCCAATTTCATGTACAACATAAAATTTGACAAATATCATGCAATTGTGGCGTGAAATTTTGGCATTAATGTCCAATTTAGTGTGCAAATTGAGCATAAATGACAATTTTAGTGTGCAAATATACAATTTCGAGTGTAATTGTGTTCAAGTGACAATTTTAGTTTGCAAACATAAAGTTTTGCATGTAATTGCATTGAAATGACAATTTATAGTATGCAAATATACAATTTTGCATGTAATTGCGCTCAAATGACAATTTTTGGTATGCAAATATGCAATTTCGTGTGTAATTGCATTCAAATAACAATTTGTATTTGCAAATATATAATTTCGCGTGTAATTGGTCACAAATGATAATATCAATTTGCCAAACATCCAATTTAGTGTGCGAATTGGGTACAAACGTACAATCTAGTGTGCAAACATACAATTTAGTGTGAAAATTGGGTACAAACGTACAATATAGCTTGCAACATACAATTTGGTGTGCAAATTGGGTACAAACGTACAATCTAGTGTGCAACATACAATTTAGTGTGCAAATTGGGTACAAACGTACAATCTAGTGTGCAACATACAATTTTTGGGATTTTTCTGGAGACAAATTTTTCCGAGGGCAGGAAAAACAAAGTACTTTATGTACAATAGGCTTGTTTGTCTCTGAGTTACTCTGTAATTTGCTAAATGGGTGTATTAATTGGCAATTTTGGCAGTGGGCCGCTGCTTTAATTGACTTTTCCCTAGCCTTTTTGAGTATATGTCCCTGAAAGAGATCATTTGGTGATTTTCTTAAGTAATTACTTTTCATGTCAACAATTTTTTTTTTCTTTTTTTTTTCAATTCATTTTTTTTTCAACAATTTCTTGGTTACCTGGAGTGTGTTACTTTAAGTAAACCTTGGTAAAGTATACAAGTGCTAATGTGGTACAAAACTGTCTTAGTTATCTACCTTCCAATCATGTATATTAATGTTAGATTTGTACAATTTACAATTTGCAATTTGCGCGTATATGTGCTCATTAATCATCGATTTTGTGAGAATACCATAGATTTTCATATTATACATCAACAAGTGGGTGTGTATATATTTTTTTTCTAAATCAATTTTTCAATACTTAGATAATTTCATTGACAGTGGAGGTGTGTGTAATGTGTGAGATGTGTCATCTCAGTGTCTCCTGGTGGTGGACTGGGGGCAGTCTAGGCTGTGGGCAGTCTAGGCTGTTTCCACAGTCACCGGGGAGGGCTGGTCGTTTAGAAAATTAGCAATAGTCTGCATGTCTGACCTTGTGGTCTCCTCCTGGTGTTTATCAATAATTATATCTGTTGTATTTTCCAGTGCTGTCATGGTCACCGGGCTGGTGCCACAATCATTCTGGAGAAGCATGGAGTAGTACAGTCCTTTGTTTTTATGGGCTGGTATGGTGCTGAACCTAGTGTGCCAAGGTAGGTGTATCGCCTGAGGGAGGTGATAAGCAAATTCTCCTCTCTGTGTTGTTTTAACTGCTGGTCCATTCCAGGTAAATATAGCCTTAGGTAGTGGGAAGGTTTTAACCACTATATCCTTATAGGTCGGGGCAGCTGCTGATTTAATCTCATGAAATTCATGTGGTATTGGCCTCAAAGGTAGCGCGAAGTCTGTGTCTCCACAATATATTTTAAAATATATTGTGGGATTTGTGCACTTGGCCACATTTTTCTTGCCACAGTGTGTCTGTGCAAATTTCTTAAGGTACTTCATTATTCAGTAGGCTGAGTAGATGGTCAGGGTGAATAACATAGCAATTATCAGGGTGTGGGTTTCCTGAATTGTGAGGAAAGGGGTGTGGGTTTCCTCTGTAGGGGTAACTTTGGTAGGATTCTTATCTGGGAGCAATTTGTGTAGGGGCAGCTCGGTGAATAGTCTAAATGCTTTGGCTGTAGGCAGGTAGGCTACAGTCCCTCCTAGTTTGTACAGTTTGAGTAGTATGTATACTATAAAAATGTGAGCTGATATCCCTAGGATGAGTCCTAAGCTTTGGAAGATTGGATACTCTGTAACTCGACGTAGGTGTGATTCTACATAGCGTGTTTCCATTGCCTTATCAAGGGTGGAGGCATCATTTTATAATGTTTTGGCAAAGGGCTCTAGATTTAGTTGAGTAATATCATCCATAATTGGATTTTCCTGTAGTTTGTCTAAGGTTCTAGAAAGGTTTACTACTGGGAAATTTGGACGATTCTCTCTTTCATCTGGTTTGATTTCAGAAATTTGGTTAAGTGCTGCCATGAATGGTAAATTAATTGTCTTAAGAATGTAATGAAATGATAAGGTTGATTCACAGGGCAACCTTGTGTTTGGAAGAGAAAGTTCTCCTACACTGATTGTGCACCCACAGGGTACACCTATGATTGAGTAGGACTGGGCTTTTCGAGTTTCCGATGTTTTACCATGGCAGTTGATAAAGTAATGGGGTTCATTAGTAGTGACCAGATACTCATCTTCAGAAATGGAAATAGCATGGGTGGTAGGTGTTTGCAGTGGTGAAACTGTAAACTTGTGTAGGGGCCGGCATCGTTGTATATATATTAGTGCCGTTCATCCGAGAGACGTGTTCGTGTGGTGCTTGTTCCTTCTATGCCAGCTAGGTGTCGCTTTGCGATACCCCGTTGGTACAAGAGGGGGCAGCACCATGCCTCGCGTCCAGCTTCTACTAAGAAGCCGGACGAGCGGCAGAAGGGGACTGGACGTGGTCCAGTCAAGACGCTCAATATAACCTGTTGAAACATTGAATAAAGTCCTACCCGAGAGGTAGGGGTATCCGGGGCTTTGCCCAACCCGAACTACTCATGTTGTGTTGGTATCTCTAGTGATAAGCGAGCCAACGAGCCACCCAACATATAAGTCGAAACGAACCATTACACTGGTGCCGTGACCAGTTGGTTCGGGGGTGGAGCGCGGCCACATTGGACGAAAGCCTCGGGAAACCCGAAGCGGATCCCCCCAGCCCTGGGCTAGAGGGATTCGAAGAGGATGACTTTACATCCCAGCATCTGTTGTTAGACTGGAAACCCGGTCAACAACAAATGTACAATCCAGAGGGTGTCCAAACTGTTTTCTCGACACCCAGTCTGATGGACGGTGCCACCACTGATGGAAGTGGCATCGTAAAATTGTATCCGGGCACACCCCAGGCGGCGGCACCGGATACAGGATTGTTTAGGGGGGTATTAAGACCCCCAACTTTGGACTTAAGCGATTGGTCCCAAGTGATAAGTAGCAGGCGCCAGCTGGGTCCTATGGTACCAGCAGGCTCGGCTAGTAGCTTGGGTACCCCAATGGCACAAAGCCCTATGCAGCGTACCGCAACCCCCCCGGTAATGGTACCAGAAGAGGCAACCGTAGAAGCCCCATTAATGACATCGTCTGACCATGATAGCGACGATGGTAAAGCTATAAAGGACCCATTGGTCCCGAAAGCAAACCCGAAGACTAAGCCTCGGGATGCCGAACCGAGAAGCTCGGAAAAGCATTTCCTGGGCCTATCTTTGGACGAAGGCTTGTCTGACTCCATGTTCAACCCTGGAGGCAGCCGCAAGTCAATTTACGGACGTCGAATGGGCCCCGGGTATAAAACTACCTCGGCCTATTTGAAAGCCAAAGAACAGGTAGAGTTACAGGCTAAGAGGCAACATGAACAATTCATGGCAGCCCAATTAAAAATAGAAGAGGAAACTAAGTCTCGGATCGGCAAATTACGATCCGTTGAGCAGGAGGCGATTCTAAAAGAATCCGACCTGAAATATCGTCTAACTTCCGTAGCCCATCGATTGGAGCGAAAGGAGAAAGACGAACGAGAAAGGGAGAAAAGACTGGCTGAGTTAGAACTCGAAGAAGCCAATAAGCTCAGAGCAATCGAAAAGGCTAGAGCCGAGGAGGTTGCTAAGGCCCGGGATGTAAACAGACTACAATCCGAGTTGCATGCCATGGAGGAGAAGTTAAAGAAACTTCAACTCCGAAAGGTAGAAACAGAGGCCAAGCTGGTCGCGGAACAATCCGAGATCAGGAAGGAGACCAATGAGTACCAGAGGTCTCAGAAAGAGAAGGGTGAAAAGTATCGTCTACTAAAGGATACTTTTAAGCGAGAGGCATTGGCCGCTCAAGAGGAGCGAAACCGAGCTGTTGCAGAAAATGAGAAGATTCGATCCGAGATCTTATCAGAAAACGCACAGCTGAGGGAGGAACAGCGAAACCTGACTATGGATGTAGCTACCCTCACAATAAATAAGTCTGCTATGGAGAGTTATTTACAGGAGCAAGAGCAAGCGAATGCTCCTCCTGCGAGTAAGGACGCAAACCCGAACTCGACGTTCGTTAAACAGGGTGACCCAGTCTCCTGTTCTACACCTAAGCATCCGCAATACAATCCTTTTGTTAATGACAATGCGACACGGAATGTAGATCAAGGGGGAGTTTATATCAGAACCCAAGATAAACATGGCCGAACTAGTAGAGTCCGGATAAGTGAAGTCCCCATAGTCCACAACTTAGACCCGGACTATGCACCCCGAGATGCCTCCGACAGTAGCGCGGAGACTAGTGGATTCCACATACATGTGGATCAGACCGAAAGTGTGGGGTTGGGAGCTGGTAATGACAGCGGCCAACAAACTCCATCGAACGATGGCAGTCAGTCAACGGGAAACCAGCCGTCCGACGGCGGCTACCAAGGCGCACAAGGGGGGGCGGTGCTACAGGTACCACAGGTAACAGTAGTACCTCGGGTACCGGCCCTAACCAGGGGGGTGCAGGCTATACGAACCACAGTGGTTCACAGTGGACGTATAAACAGCCGCCGCCACCACCTCCACCGGGCAACACGAGCTTCGGTGGTATAGGGGGCAATCGAACCTTGAACGAAACCAAGGCGATTGAATGGAGCAAACAGCAATGCACCAGATTGATGTATGCTCATAATTCCGCCCGAAGGGTAGCCGTGATTCCTAAGGAATATGACGGTACTCGACCATGGAAAGAGTGGTTTGAAGATTTCATCGATGTGATGAATTGTAATGGGTGGACCCCATACGAGGCCAAGCCGCATCTAGTGAGATGCTTGAAAGGCGGACCGGGTCGCATGGCTGTAGAGCAATGGCGGACCTGGTACGGTCTCGTAGGGAGTTTCGAGCAGTTAGTGGAATCTGCTAGCGGACTGTTATGTAACATGGTCAAGGAGGATCCGATGGTCCGCTTTAAGAAAGGTACACAGAAGCCTAATGATGCTTTCAGAGCATACGGTATGGAACTCCATGCCCTGCTAAGCAAGGCCAGACCCGGTACTGAAAACCAGGACTGGTATATGGACGATTTGATTACACAATTCGTCAAGGGTCTGAGAGACCGAGATGAGCAGATTGCTGCGAGGGATGCTTGGAAAGAAGGCATAACATTGCATGGCATATTTAATGGCATAGATATGGCCGTGAAGAAGCGAACGATGTTAGCCGGGGACATACCTAATGCCAGCGGCTCGGTTCCCCTGGCATCAGTAGTCCAGCAGTCTGAGGTAAATATTGCCTCTGACGACTGAATTGATTGAAATCGAACAGGAGGACGGCACCTTCTGTTCGATGCAATTAAGGAAAAATGCTTCAGGTAGGAAGTATATTCCAAGGAAGGCGTTCAATAAGCCAAGGGATTCTAGACCATCATCCGAGGTCAAGAGTGACCCGAAAGTCGGCGAGAAGGCAGCCAAGCCTCTTGTAAGCACTGATAAAGCGAAGGGTCAGTCTCCGGACATGACCAAACTTATGGAGGATATGTGTAAGAAAATTACAGATGCCCTCCAAGCCAGTCGGCAGAGACCCAGAGTGGATCGCCGAACGGTTAAGTGTTTCAGGTGCCAGCGCATGGGACACTACTCATCCGAATGTACCGCTGCTAAGCCGGTAATGGCCGCCTTCTATGAGGCCGAGGACAACGGCGAAGGAAGGGAGAACGCTACAGATTCCACTGATGTGGAAAACTAGTGGGGGTTGTATCCACGGCATTGGGTATAACCCCGGGGAAGAACGAATGCCAAAATGCTACCGGGGGTGACCCGGTGGAAGATTTCGAATCAAATTCACCTGGAGGCCGGGTGGCTGTGGGTGCGCACCCCTGCACCTTGGCCGGGGCCAGGGACCCCAGTTCTTATGTGCATGGGAGTGAACATATGGAGGCGAGTGGCCGCACTGGGGGAGAGGAAGGATGGATCAAAGAGTTGATCCGAGTGTGTGGGACACGCCTTCCCCCAAGTCATCCGTGTCTGGAATTTTTGAGAGGACTCGGATTGAATCTTGGTGATTCGGGAGACTTTCACCAGTTTACCAGCAACCCCTCTCCTTTAGGGGGGAGACGGTGGTATGTACCCATATCTGTGGAAGGCCGGGTAGGTGAATTCTTGGTGGATACCGGAGCCAGCCACTCCTGTGTGTCCAAAAGATTCTTCGACTCGGTGGCCGGCAGCCATGAGAACCTCAAAACGGGGGTAAATGCTTGCACAGCCGACGGAAGCAGTATGCATACTTTTGGTAGGACGTTTATGCCTATCCGTATAGGAGGCAAAGAATTTGTTCTTTCGCCAACTATAGCAGAGGTTAGTGATGACGGAACCCTCGGACTGGATTTTGCAAGCTTATATGGGGCCGTCTTGGACCCGAGGGATGGTATGATGAGTATACGGAACCCGTATGGCTTGCATGTCCAATGCGTATTGAGACAAGTGTCTTCGGTTGCATCAGTGATACACACGGTGAAGATCCCACCGGGTACCACTTGTGGCGGATCAATGGCCCAAAGGAATGAAACTGGAGTCTATGAACCCGACACGGTTTACTTGTCGAGTATCGGGTTGGACTCAGTGGATACATTAGTGGCTAATGCAGCTTGGACTGTATTACCCATGACTAACAGAAGTGGCTCAGTGGTCTATTTGAAGCGAGGCGACAGTTTGGGTAGGATGAGTTCGGTTGAACACGTCGCCGAGGCTAGGTTCAATAAACCACTAAACCCCGTTAGTAAGCATCCATTGGATGAAGAATTCCAAAAACTGATTGACCAATCAGATCTACAGAATACGGAGGATAAGGATTGCCTAGCGAAACTCCTACAAAAGTACGAGAGTGATTTTGGTAGGGAAGGAGGACCGGTGGGTAGATCTGACAAGGTGTTGCACACCATAGATGTGGGCAACGAGAAACCTTTTAAAATCCCGTATCGTAGACTTCCTCTCAAGAAGAAGTTAATTTGCGAACAGGAAATACAAAAACAGCTGGACCTAGGGGTCATTGTGCCCAGCTCGAGTCCCTGGTCCAGCCCTGTTTGTATGACCACTAAGAAAGACGGTACAATCCGCTTTTGTGTCTACTACCGAAAACTGAACGGTATGACAAAGAAGAACTCGTATCCCCTACCAAGGATAGACGAGACGTTAAATAGCTTGGGCGGGAACCAATGGTTCTGTACCTTGGACTTACAATCCGGATACTGGCAGATACTGCCAGTCATATGGGGCTATTCGAGTATAATGTCTTACCCTTCGGATTGTGTAACGCCCCCGCTACGTTCGAGGCCATGATGGAATCCTTGTTGAGTGATCTTTTGTGGAAGAAATGCTTGGTCTACTTAGACGATGTTGTCGTATTTGGCAAGTCGTTTAGGGAATGCCATGCAAATCTGCAATTGGTACTCGACCGGATACTATCAAACGGTCTAAAACTCAAACCCAGGAAATGTAACCTGTTTAAGAAAACAATCACATACTTGGGAAGGATTATCACTCCCAACGGGGTGAGCGCAGATCCGGAGAAATTAAAAGCTGTAGAGAATTGGGAGAGACCCATGAGTGCTAAGGAGGTGAGATCATTTCTAGGATTTTGTTCCTATTACCGTGATTTCATACCGAATTACTCTCGTGTCAGCTTTCCCATGCAGTGCTTAGCTCACTGGACCCCGGGTAGGGCACGGGACCCATTCCCATGGACCAGCGAGCAAGAAGAATCTTTTAATAAAATAAAAGATTTATTTAGGAACACACCCGTGTTGAAATATCCCACTCCCGAGGGACATTTCATCTTAGACACAAATGCGAGCAATGATGCAATAGGGGCAGCTCTCTCTCAGGTCCAGGAGGGAGTCGAAGTCCCAATAGCATTCGCTAGCAACACGCTAAGCAAGACCCAGCGTAATTACTGTACCACCAAGCGGGAACTCCTCGCGGTTGTGGTGTATACGAAGAAGTTTAAGCATTTCCTCTTGGGAAGTGACTTCACTTTAAGAACAGACCATTTGTCTCTTAGGTGGCTCCTTAACTTTAAGGACGCCGAGGGGATGATTGGACGATGGTTAGCTCATCTATCTGAGTTTGGATTGGAGCATAACCAAATAGAGCACCGACCCGGTGCTAAACACATCAATGTGGATGCCTTGTCGAGGCGACCTATCCGAAGGTGCCAAAATGCCACTTGTGAAGACTGCGGGGCCCACAATGCTGTGGTAGCCGGGTTGGTATTTAATTATACCACCCCCCCTATCCCCTGGGAGGAGGCTGTATGTAGCTATCTCGATTGGTCCCTGGAGACCATCAAGAAGTTCCAACAGTCGGATCCCACCACTGCGCGCATAATGGAATACCTACGGTCAGGTATTAAACCGGCAAGGCCGCTAGTATCCCTAGAAGATAGGGAAGCGAGGCGATTGCTAGCCCAATGGACCAAGCTAGAGATCCGAGATGGCATACTATGTAGGTGGAAGACAACTCCCACCAACAGTAGGCTGTTGCAAATAGTGATACCCGCCCCGATGAGGAGGGATATCATGTATTATTGCCATGGTCACCAAACAAGCGGCCATTTCGGTAAGAAGAGGTCAATAGAGCGCCTACAAAGGCGTTACTACTGGCCTGGAATGAGAGGCGACCTGCTCCGGTGGATCGCCACTTGCCCGGATTGTTGTAAAAACAAACCGGGACCCGGCCGGGGAAAGCAACCCTTATCCCAGGAATTGTTTGGTGTCAGGTTCGCTCGAGTGGTGATAGACATCATCAGCGGGATCAAGACGACGCCCCGGGACAATACTTGCATGATGGTCGTCACCGACTATTACACCAAGTATACCCGGGTGTTCCCTCTTCCTAATCACAAAGCCGCCACATGCGCGGAGGCGTTTGTGAAAGGCTGGGTGCTGCATTTGGGTGTTCCCCTCATGATGCACAGCGACCAAGGAAGAGAGTTCGAGTCAGAGCTGTGGCAGGAAATGTGCCATTACCTAGCCATTTGCAAAACCCGAACAAACCCATACCGACCCCAGTCGGATGGACAGGTAGAGCGGTTCAACAGAACCCTGATACAGGTGCTAAAGCCCCTGGTCAATACCCACCAGGACGACTGGGATGAACAGTGTGAGTTTGTAGTACATGCCTACAACAACACTGTCCATTCATCTACTAATTGCACTCGAAACATGCTAGTGTTCGGCGAGGACATCATAATGCCCGCCGACTTAGTGTATGGAGTGGTTGGGATAGACCCGGAGGAGCCCTGCACCATGTTGTTTGTGGAGTCGTTAAGGGATAGGTTCAAACAGGCATACGAGGCCGTTCGGAAAGAACTGCTGAAGAGTGCGAAGTGGCAGAAGGTGGGCTATGACACCAATGCCAAACGAATTCGTTTTAATGTTGGGGACAAAGTACTAAGGTACTACGAGCCGCTAGAACGGCTGAAGCTCGTAACGCCCTGGGAAGGTCCATTTAAAATTATTCGCATCATCTCCGAGTCTACGGTGATGATGGAGGACTGCCTAACCGGTAGGAAATGGAAGACGAATGTCGGAAAACTTCGGCCCTGGAGGGGACGCGAAGAGGCGGAGAGGGAGTCTGTCCCTAGTGGACCTAGCGTGGTAGTACCGATGAAGCGCCCTAGAGGCCGGCCGAGAAAAATGCCGGAAGACGAGGTAATGGTGAAAAAGAAGACGAAGGCCAGGAAACGACCTAATCGTAAGAAAAGGAAAAATGTCTCGCTGAGTGAAGGCATTACGTATGGGAAAGGTCCCGCCGTGGCTAAGCGGAACCAAGAAAAGGCCGTACGTAAGGCCGGGAAGAATAAAAGGCTAACCGAAGGCGTTAGACGCAGTCCCCGGTTGAGGTCTGCTGTAACCTAACTCAGTACACAACGAGCTGCTGCGTGTTGTCCGCCGTAGGCGGTTAACATATGTTCCATGGCTGGAGATGCCGAACGCGCCCCCCCGGGTAGCTGTATCCCGTGAGTGGCGGTCTGATTAACCGGAACATTCGCTTTGAATCGTTGTATACACCGCCAAGCTCCAGACGATAGCACTCGGGTAGTAGGCCGCGTCTCGCATGTCGAGTCGAATGTTAGTTCGGATCTAGTTCCCTAGCTGGCGCCGCGGGTGCGGCGGGAAAGCGCAGAACTAGGTCACCGGATAGCCTTCGCGGGATCTCGCGAGACGAGAGGTCTGACGTCATATTGTTCATAACTAGAGCGGACTCGTGGTGGTAGGACGCCACCCGTTTTCGCTCTGGTTAGTGTTGGCGGTAGACAGCCTCTAGCTGTTGTGTTAGCTTCCCCCTAACCGAAAAACTTTGTTGGACGAATCCTTCGGGAGGAGTCCAACACATTTGCCAATTCTACATTGGAAGTCGCCCTCAGTGCCATCGCACAGGGGACGATTGACGCCGCGCGTCAGTCAGCCAACGTTCTGTTGGAGCAAGGCAAGGACCCGAAGGTCCCGTCTCGGGTCGAGGAGTCTATGGACTCTTCGACTGAGGAGGCAGCACTGACGCTTTCGGCGATGGCCGAGGCCACCGACTGGGAGAGGATGCCTCCTCCACCACCACCGCGCTCGGAGCCCGCTTCTACGGCAGCAGGTCCGGGTGAGAAGATCGATGTCCTAGACATCCCTATGTATCCTCCGGGATACAAGACTCGCATCGAGCGTATGGCCCACGTCGATGAAGAAGCCGGTGTCGTGTACACCTCCTGGGGGACTTACATCCCCATGCACGCCTCCATGTTCGGATACGGACCGCTGGCGGCGAAACCAGGCGTGCCCGATGCCATACCAGACGACTTCAAGACTCTGGTTATGGACTCGTGCAGTGACAAGTTGGCTGACAGCATGCCAGTCTCTTGGCTCCGCAACTATCGGAAGTTGGCGGAGAAGATGGTGGTCAACGAGAACTTGGCCCGAGCAATCCTGATCTCCGAAGGCATCACCCGAAAGGCCGCGGAGTTAAGAGAGTCTGAATCCAACATGGATACAGACTCTACAGTCACTCTCTCGTCGGTGGAAACCGGCCGGGTCAAGCGATTGACCCACAAACCTGCACCAAAGGGTCCTCTCACCGAGAGTGACCTGGAGGTTGAAGACCTGAGGATCGCCATCGAGAGGTCCACATCCGAGAAGGAACCGGGTGCCGAAATACCAGAGGCCCCTGGCGAGATCTCGGAGGAGGACATCTCGCGTCAGCAGGCTGCTGTTGAAGCCAAACGAGCCAAGCTCGTCAAGCGGCAGAAGGAGCTCACCCCAGCTCGTCGGGCCCACCGGAAACAGCAGGCCCAAAGTAAGGCGAAGGCTTCCTCCGACTCCGACTCCCCAGTCAGCAGTAGGAGAAGCCCTCGTTCAAAGGACAAGGATCCGCGACAGTCGGATTCTAGTCCCGAGATACCGGCGCAGCCAGCCAAGGTCGTGCGCCGGAAGAAGAAAAATGGAGCGAAAGCGTCTCCGGCGGAGCCCACGCCCCCCACCAAGCCGAGGGGTAAGGGCGACCCGAAAACGCCCGCCTCCAAGCCATCAGCAACCACAGTAGCCACCTCGGTTACTGCAGCTACCACTGCCAGCACCAGCGGGGCAAGCGCCAAGTCCTCTACCAAGGCTTCGACTGGTACTACTACCACCAGCCGAGCCAGCCGTAGGGGAGAAGGCATTTACACGGACAGTGAGGGGAGCGAGAGCGACCCAGAGCTGCCCGAGTCAGCCAGATCTGATTTGGAGTCCGTGACAACGTGGGAAGAGATGACCACGGATGTCCCCAAGGCTGACAATCAGAAATGGATGTGGAAGAATGCAGCCGAGGGGTTCAAAGAACGGACTCCCCGCTGCTTCGCGGACTGTGCTTACGACACAGTCCACTACATGTGTCCGGGCGCCGTCAATAAGGACGGTGATAGCGACGACGAGGAGTGGATGAAGTCCGGCCCCTCGGATGCGCCAGTAGGTAAATTCTACCTCATTTGGATTGACCAGCTCAAATCCAAATTGGGGTCTATCTACAGCTATGAGGCCCGGACGAAAGTCCAATGGGCGATGACCCAATGGGGACCATCCGGCAACCGCCGGAGGTGCCCATTCGAGTCGTGCCAGCTGGCTCTCACGGGAGAGAAGGTGTTTGAGATGAAGCCTCGCTTCGCTCGACACATTGTGGAGCACCATATGCACCACAAGCCGCTGATGATGTGTGTGCTCGGAGACCGTCCGAGCAAACTATGTGACGGCTCGTTCTCGACTAACCGGCGCCGGGACATGGCTCTGCATCTGCAGAAGGCCCATGGTACCGGCCTGGAAAAGACGAGGAAACAGGCCCTCAAGTGCTTCAACGAGCTCCTAGCTAACTGGGCCTCGTTGAGCGTGAAAGACATCAAGGAGCAGGCATTCGAGACCGGATTCTGCTCATGGAAGAGTGGCAACTTGCTGGCCTTCTTCCAGATCAATTTCTCCTCCACCAAGTTCGGGATGCCCAGCGAGGTGCACCTGAAAGTGAAGAAGTGGAGGGAAGATGACAAGCGGGAGAAGGCCAAAGCCCGCTCGAAGGGTCCTAATGGAGGCACAGCCACGGCTACTGGTGCTTCCAAAAGGACCCGCGCAGACCGGTCCGTAAGCCCTTCGGGTAATAAGGACCAGCCTAGACCAGCCAACCCAGCTGATCGTCGCGAGTCCGGACAACAGGTCTCGGCTCTGGATATGCCCAGCAACCAAACCCGTAGGGCGGTTAGCCAGGCGGCCACCTCGGCCACACCCACAACACCTGCACCCGCGAGCAACCCCCGGGCGAAGCCTCTGGCAGCCAGGATGATGGGGGCGAGATCTTCGCTCCCCCATCCAGGTATACATCTTGGTGGGCTGGAGAGGGATCTTCCGGCAAGCGCCCCACGTACAGTGAGTACGCGGCGAAGTTCCCTTCCATGGGACCAGCGGGACCCGAATCTCAGGTCCTAACCCCCTTGGGCCGGTCTAAACCCCGGGGTAGAGGCCTTGGTGGAATGGAGTCCACCCGAGCTGCCCCGGGCGGTGGCCGTGGCCGAGGAGGCATTACGGTTGAGGGCCCGTCTGTCCCTCTAGCAGGCGCTCCGTCTGCCACTGTGGAGGCCGCCGCGCCCCCACCAGTCATAGTTCCACCAACGGCCCCTCGGGTGTCCGTTATGGAATTAATCTTGGGTACCCTGTCAGGTCTTCAGGATCCGAACACGTTTGTTGACCACCGCGATGTCCAAACGGCTCAGATCCAGAATGACCTGATGGCGGAATGGCAGGCATTGCATCGCCAGAAGTCAGTCGACTACTGGCGTGTGATGACTGAAGCCACCTTCAACCTGGTCTACGAGATCCAGAAGAGGGAGGAAGAGAAAATTCGGCTGCAGGAAAGAAGGAATGTCGAGGAGGCACTCCAATCCTGCCGGCACCAGCAGATGGAAGCTGAAAAGCTTAAGGAGTTCCACCGTGCTGAGAACGCCGGGTACATCCACAGGTACAAGGAGGCTGACCTCAAGTTCTTCCTCGCATTCGAGAAGCACTTAGAAGAGTGGGACGGCCTTCCGTCGTCCCTATGCTTCGCCCCGGCTGCTCCACCGGTCCCGGCTGCTCCACCGGTCCCGGCTGCTCCGCCGGTTCCGGCAGCTCCACCAGTTCCGGCTGCTCCTCCCGCCCCGGCTGCTCCAGCCGCCCCGGTTGCTCTACCTGCACCCGAGGCAATGGACAGTCCGTCCGCGGTGATGAGCGCTCTGAGCTTGGGGAGCGACACGCCCAGCGAGTCTTCCACGCTGCTCTCTGTGAGCAGTTGCAGCAGCTCGGCTCCATCTGCCTCAGTGGAGTCGGCTGAGAAGATGGACACGGATCCGGAAGATCTTTAAGTGTCCATCTGATGGTTCCTTATCGTACCCGAGGGTAAAGGCATCTATCATGCCAGAGGTACTTATCCTTACACTGGACTCGCTGATCTGGGACGGAACCTTCAGTGAAGATGGACGCTAACCCGAGACGCCAAAAAGGATCAATACACCTAACCGGGGCTCCATCTTCCCACCTTCATCAGGGCACAACATAACAGCAACGTGGCTTGCCACCACATACATGTCGCCGGGTGGAGCTGCAGAAACCAGTCGTTCCAGATTCGCCGGAAGTCCGGTATTTTGTAAGGGCGATCCTACTACCCTGGTAGGACGTCTAATATTATCAGTATTAATATCTTATGTAAAGCTATTTTCATATATAATATTTATATTCTTGTAATTAAATCAAACAATATTTTTCTCGGGTTATTTACCCCACCTCGGGTCGGTTAGTTACTACTATAAAATGCGGTTAATACCATTTAACTACACATCTACAACCTTTTATTGCGTCTCTACTACTATAATAACACTGTAACATTGTTACCATTTACTACCCTAGGTCGATGGTGCATAAGGCACCACTTCCTAATTGTTATTATTAGTTACTTCGGGTTATATGCAACGATGCCTCATCATGTACATATTATTTATAATGCCCCTTAATGTTCTATTTTCTATACGAACACTTATGTATAGACATACCTATTCGTGTATTAATTATTATTGTATAAAGTTAACAATAGGTATTATTTAAATACACCCAACCCTAGGTATAGTCTAGTGGGGGTGGTGTAGGGGCCGGCATCGTTGTATATATATTAGTGCCGTTCATCCGAGAGACGTGTTCGTGTGGTGCTTATTCCTTCTATGCCAGCTAGGTGTTGCTTTGCGATACCCCGTTGGTACAAGAGGGGGCAGCACCATGCCTCGCGTCCAGCTTCTACTAAGAAGCCAGACGAGCGGCAGAAGGGGACTGGACGTGGTGCAGTCAAGACGCTCAATATAACCTGTTGAAACATTGAATAAAGTCCTACCCGAGAGGTAGGGGTATCCGGGGCTTTGCCCAACCCGAACTACTCGTGTTGTGTTGGTATCTCTAGTGATAAGCGAGCCAACGAGCCACCCAACATATAAGTCGAAACGAACCATTACACTTGCAATGTTCCTTAATCTGTTGAGCCTGGTTAGTAAAAATGGCTACAGGGCATGTAGGCCTGTGCTTATAAATTCTACCATTTACATCTCTGCATACCTTTACTGTAGTACCTTCACATGCCTGCATATCAGCTGAGTCCAATTCGATGAATAATGATTCGTCGTAAGATACTGCTAGAAACTCAGTTGTGGTTTGCAATCTGGTGACTCCTCTGGTGGGGGTCTCCTGTGTGTCTATAGGCATGGGTGATGTAACCATTTGGTACAGTTTGAAGGTAGAGGTAGTAGATTGAATTATAATGTCCAGATGAATATATATATGGTGAGCTGAGTAAGTGTATGAGGTCAGCTTCTGTGAATAGTAGAAATATAAGTCATTAATTGCAACTTGTGCTCCACGGTGTGTGATCCTAAGTTTGCTGTTAATGTCAATTAAGTATTTAGCAAGGTCTGAGGGTGGTACTATATCAGGGGTTTGGATTCCTGATGATAGCATCCTCAGGGCTGCATTGGTTCTTTGCAGTGATTGAACTGTATTCATTCTTGCTGCTATGATGATTAATGCATCATTTAATACTTGCATTTTCTCCCTTTGAGTTTTCTCATGCCTTGAATATGAGTCAAGAGACCTGGACATGTTAGTGGCCCATAGGTTGACGGTGTCACCTATGGTGTTGATGGTACTGTCCAGTACCTTCTTATCTTGGATGTATGCTTTAACAAACTTATCTTGTCTGTCTGTGATCTTTTCAATGAGACTTGCTGCTTCCTGATCTTGTTTAGCAAATTGTCTTTGTATTTCATCTATTTTTTTAAGCTGTCCCATGACTTGGTTTACATCTTCTACTGTGGCTAGACCTAGCACACCGCGAAACAGGGGTGCTAGAAAACCCAGTATGGCCTCTCTTTTGGCCTTGTCCAATGTATTTATGGGGTTTGATAAAAACAATTTGATGGAGGCTAAGGTTTCATTTATCTCCTTGTCTGCAATTTCCAGCAAGGTATCAAGCAAGCTCCTTGGCTTGTTGGATAATTTGACCAGAGGTGTGATCTTGTAGAGTAGGAGTGGTCAATTGGAGTATTCTATCCCTTATGGATCCTTGGGTAACGGGTGCCCGAGGTATCTTGTAGGGGATAGCTAATAACAGTGTTGTGGATGTATGTCCATTGACCAAAGGTTGAGGGCTAGGTTTGAATACTACTCCTATGTTTTGTCTCACCACAGGTGTATATCCTGCAGTAAGTGGTTCTATAATATATAATAACAGCATAGTTAGCAGTATGGGGGCAACTCTCGGTCTTCCCATGGTGCTTGTGTAAAGCAAATTTGCTGTTTAAAGTCTTGTCAAATTTGTAGTAGTTTGGTGCTGGTAAAGTCTAAGTGTATGGTGTAACACTTTAAATGGAGTGGTTCAAACTGTACCTTTGCAAGATTGAGCTGTCTTGGCAATATGTCCGGTGAGTCTATAGAGATTGACCAGTAAATGGTAAGGTCAGGTTGAAGGTGAAGTAGGTGTGTTCTTTATCCTAGTGCAGTCTCTCCTAATGGAGAAGTGGGCTGGCTAATTCCCAAGAGGGGTCCTGTAGATTTGTGTTCCAGACTGCAGCTGGATGAAGACTGATGGTGGGCTTTGGTCCACAGTGCTTCTTATGTAGCCTACCCTACCCACATCCATTGTGGGCCTGGTATTGTTTCTCTGGAGTCTTGTACCTAATCTCCAGTGTCTGCAACTGTGGGGGTCTATTGTGTAGTCTGTGTACTGGTAATTAGCTCCTCCTGTCATCCAGGACAGCCATTCATGATCGTTTAGACAGTTGTCTGAGGGTAGCTTATAAGATCAATTGATCTCTATAGACTGCTATGTTGGCATAGCGTGCTCTTTCATGTGGGGATTAGGCTTTAGACACTCCACGGTCACCCTTACTCTTCTTAGACTTCATGTCTGCTTTACTTGGAGGGTCCCAGTCTTTGACCATTCAGTGGCAATAACCTACTGATATGTCTACAAATTTGATGGCTTTATATATATATATATATATATATATATATATATATATATATATGTAATTCATTATCAGTCACACATGCCTATGTCTGGATGAAGAGAATTTGTAATAAATTTTGAAAATCTTATGTTCTTTAGGTATCTCAATATATTTCTAATTTCTTGAAACTGCACCACATTTTTCTTAGCATGTGGTGTGCAGGCCTAGTCTTAATAGGGCCTATACCTGTGGTTTCTCTTGTAAGGGTGATATCATTTTTTTGTTCCTTACAATTTTGTTGTAGTATTTGGCTTCATGTGGGATAAGCCTTTGTGCAAATTCATTGTTCCTGAGAGCTACAACCTTTTTCAGTCTGTCTATGTGTACAGGTCTGGCCACCAATAGATTGGTGTCCAAGTTTTTGAGTTTGGCACTTGTCAAACTAGGTCTATCTACTACAACATATGGTCCCATAAAAAGGGGTTGAAGCTTCTTACACTCTGTGTTGGTCAGGATTCTTGGTATGTTGAGGTACACCATGTCGGTGACCTTGATTTCCTGTGGTGTATGTTTCTTATCATATCTATCCTTTCTTTCCTTTTGTAGCTTGGCGACCCTTTGTATAGATTTCCTCCTAGAGGTATCTTGATTTGTTATCATGTTAGCTACATGGTCTGCTACCGTGGATATGTCTTCCTGTATTCCCAGCCCTAAGTCCCTTGGGGTGGCTGGGTTTCTTCCATGAAATAGGAAGAAAGGGGTGAATCCTGTGGTTTGGGATTCAGTGTTGTTTAATGCAAAGGTTATGTGTTCAATAAATGAATCCCAATTATTCTGATGCTTTGAGCAGAATGCTCTGAGTGCTGTGCCAATGCTAGCATTGAATCTCTCTACAAGCCCATTGGATTGTGGCCTGTATGGTGAGGAGAATTTACGTTTGATCTTGAGGTGTTTAGTTAACTTTGTGAACTTTGCACCTGTATAACATGTTCCATTGTCTGTTTGAAGAGTGGCTGGTGTTCCATGATGACAAATTATATTCTTGTAAAACTCTGCTGCTGTTGTTTCAGCTTTTAAGTCAGTAGTAGCCCAAGCTGTTGCATATCTGGTAGCATAATCTATGCAGACTTGTATATGTTTGTTTCCCCTGGCAGTTGTGGGAAGTGGTCCCACCGCATTGAGGTTTAGGAACTTCATTGGTGAAGCCATGTACTCTCTCCCTGTCATTGGTGTTTTGTGTGAGTGTACTTGCCTTTTTGCTGTGAGGCATGTGCGGCAGGTGGAAACATATTTGGTTGTGTCTGCTAGCATAGACTTCCAATATACCCTAGGTCGGAGTGCTGACAGCATCCTACTTGAGCCAAGATGGCCACCAGTAGGTGAGTCATGGAAATACTGTAGTGTACTTGTTACCTATTGCTGTGGTATAACAATTTGAAGTGGTACAGTATTCGTTTTTCTCCAATTTATGGGGCATATATGGACTAATGTACCATTTACCAAGGTGTATGTCTGGCCTTGGTTGATGATTCTATTTCCTTGTGCTTTTGGTGCAAGGTCCCATCCTCAAGATATTGTATGAGGGGCAATAGTTTCTTGTCCTTCCTTTGTTCCAAGCCAAGGATTGGAATCTGACACCTTGGATTCTAAAATTCAGCATAGCTGAATGTCTAACATGACACACCGATCCATCTGCCAAATGGATGTTGGTTTTTGACTTCTTTAGTTGGATATGGAATCTCTTTTGGAGATCCATGAGGAATGCTTGTCTGACACAGGTGATAGTAGCACCTGTATCAACCAAACGTTGTACGTCTGAAACATCATATAGATTTGCATTGATACAGCCATTTTGAAGAAGTACAATAGAAAGCTTGGTACTCTCACCTGTATCCTTTGATGATGAATCTGGTGGGGTGATATGTATCACTGATGGACGTCTCTGTCTGTTAGATGGTAGATTGGCACTAGCAATTGTCTCTGGTTGGATCTTTGTTAATCCTGATTGATTGCTTGTATTTGGGGTGTCACAGTGCACTGGCCCATCGGCACTGTGACATCCTAGTTTTCCTGGTTCTGTGGGGTGGTTGCGATGCTTGCCACCAGGAGTTTGGAGATTTGATCCATTATGTGAGATATTTGGGGGTTACTGTGTTGGTTCCCCTGGTAACCTCTTGTGTTGGGTTTGTAATCCTCCTGATGTGAGTTGGAACCCTGGTTATATTGACCAGAGTTGCCATATTGACCAGAGTTGTTGGAACCCTGGTTATTGTAGGATCCAGAGTTGTTGGATCCCTGGTTGTTGTAGGATCCACTGTTGTAGTTCCTATGTGGACTATGGCTCCTATTGTTGGATCCTTGGTTACTATAGGATCCAGAGTCGTTGGAACCCTGGTTGTTGTAGGAACCATTGTTGTTGTAGGATCCATTGTTGTAGTTCCTATGTGGACTATGGCTCCTACCGTTGGATCCTTGGTTATTATAGGATCTGCCATTACTTGGGGTTCTGTTTCTCCTATCATTGTATGAAGAGTTACCATTGTTGGAGTTGGATGAGCTGTCTTTTCTACTGTTGTGACCCCCCCGGTTGTTGCTGTTACCCCCCTACCTCTACCTCTACTGGAGCGGTAGTTGGGGTCATAGTTATTTCCTCTATATCTACCAGTAGGGTCTTTGGAAGCCTTAGCTTCCTGCTGCCTTACATGGGCACTAGACATTAGGTTAACATCTTTATCTGAATTAGTGGTGACTTCCTGGACCGTTTTCTTAGTAGACTGTGGGTTAGACTCTGCATCTCTTGTTTTCCTGGATCTCTCTTGGGTTTCAACCTCTAAGGCTAGGTCTAGGGCTTGGTCAAAAGAGTCTATTTTCTTGTTCTCAAGAGCTACAGAGATCCAGGGCCTCATGCCTTGGGTAAATGTTCTACTTAAGGTTTCATTGTCTAGGCGTTTGGCATTACACACTTTTCTGAGATGGCATGCATAGTCTAGGATAGGTTCATCTACCTTTTGTGCATGGAGTGCAGTCCTGGAGATGATATTGACTCAAGTAGCAAAATACTCTTTTAGTTCATGCACTACATTTTTCTATATCAACTTATCAGGAGTGGCACTTTCCTTGAAGGATTCAAACCAAGCCAGTGCTTGTCCTTCAAGGTACTTGGGTAAATATGTTACCATGGTGTCACTGTCTGTTACTTTGTACTTGTCCTTCAGATATTCTGGGAATTTGTGATCAATAAATAATGCTGTTGACATGAGTGGTGATGGGTGAGAAAGAGTTTTGGGTTTTGTTACCTCATGTTGCCTGATCTTTCTGTCATCATGTTGTTGTCTGTCTATGAGCTTGGTCACGTTGGACACCATGGAGATTATGATGTCATCCTTGGATCCAGAGGCAGATGGTGTGACAACAGCTGTGGTGGTGGGTGTGGGAGGCTGTGAGGTCTGGGATGATACCATCTTCATGAGATCTGCTATCTGTTGTTGTTGTCTCTCTAGGGCAGCATTCCTCTCTGCCAATTGTTGGTTGAGGATCCTCTCCCTCTCCTCTTGCTTGGATTTGTTGGTCTCTAGGGCAGTAACTGCATCTTGGATGGCCTTCTCATAGGCCCTTATCTTCTCAGCTGTCTGATTAGGTTAGGGGCCTTCATCGGTGTCCATGGTGGAGGGTGTGGGAGATGTGTCTCTGGAGGAGTGGCTATCAGAGGCAGGTGCTGGGGTAGAAGATCTAGATGAGGGTATGGATCCACCCCCAAAGGCAGATCCTTCTTCTTCAGAGGTAGATAGCGTGAGTTGGGCGTCCTGTAGAGATCCCTGGAAAATGTTGGATCCCTGAGAACTGGTTGTTCCCTGAGTAGACAGGGTGGGTGGTGTGGGGTCTACTGAGTGTTGGTCTGCTGTATTGGAGGCTGGGTTGCCCCCTATGGGTTTCCTAGATCTAGGTGGAAGGGAGACCTCTTCAGCAGGTCCCTGACTACGTAAGGTCTTTGTGTGTTGTTCTGCCAGCTTGACTGATAAGAACTTGATGTGTGGGGGGCCTCACTGACGTGTGGGAGACCTCACTGGCGTGTGGGAGACCTCACTGACGTGTGGAAGACCTCACTGACATGTGGGAGACCTCTCTGACGTATGGGAGACCTCACTGATATGTGGGAGATCTCACTGATATGTGGGAGATCTCACTGATATGTGGGAGATCTCACTGGTGACCTTATTGAACATGGTGTCAAGGTCACTGGGTGGGTGGAGTGGGATTTGCTGTGTGTGTGATTGTTTTTAGTAATGTGGCCAGCTTAATTTTTATGAGAGCCTATGGAATTTGGGATCGTAGTAGGATGTTCTCCACCACTTTTTGTCATACTAGTAATTGTGCATGATCAAGTTGTCATATGAGAAATATCATATGACTAGTGGTATATAGTGTAAATACATCAAGCTCTCATAATTAGTGTTATTTCCAGTTAGCACTGGTTTATTCAGCTTTAGGCAGACATGTAAGATTATCAGTTACACACATGTTAATATGGAGGTAATTTCCACATACAGTAAAAATACAATTGTTTATAAAGTATAATGTTCTGTTCCACTCCACCTGTGAGGTAATAATAATAATAATACAATGTCCAGTATAGTTCTAGGTGGGTTCCCACACCTAGCTCCTGACCTTCCGCTTGGAGGAATAATATAATAATGTTCAACTTTACCCTCTGGTAGGTGTCTTGTAGCAGGTATACTCTGGCCACTAGTGGTTCAGTCCTATGCCTGTCTGGCATAGTCTAACCCAGCATAGTGTAGAGCTATAGCAGGTAGCAGGAGTGATGACTGGACATGTTACCTCTAGGGTGGTTCTGGAGATTCTGCTTTCTAGGAGGAGCAGCCGGTGGTATTTGTATCATTCCTGACTGACTGGAGCCAGTGGCATCTGCCTAACTCTGCAATTGTTTGAGGGGAGTCTTTCATGTGTCACTGGGTGCACAAAGGACACCCATGGATGCTGCCATGTCCCCCATTGTCTTGGTCGGTTTGGCATGTTCAGACCCTCATATCTCGGCCGTTTACGGCGCTACAACCTCCATTTTGCGCCTGCGTGGACTTGAATATGTGAAGTTGTCAACGCCCGCTTTCTGGGCACTTAACTTGCACTTGTTTGTCTGTAGTGCATTCGGAGGTCGAATTAGTCTACATGGCGTAACCTCCGCCTTGTTCTTGGGCTCATTTTGACCGTCTAATTATGCCCTTTCCATAAATGCTTTGATTTTTGACCTAGGTTGCTCACGAGCGACGCTAGAGCAACCTGAAGGTTATGGCGTCGTGACTTATGTAATCTGTTGTTCAGTGTTTGGGTGCTCAGACACTCATGACGGCGTCAGCGGTGCCCAGGCACCCGTGACGGCCGGTTGCATTCACTCACAAGTTATTATATTGTGCACTGAACCATGAGGTCGGTCTGCTTTGACCATTAAATCATTATATTGTGCAGTGGACCATGAGGTCGCTCTCTTTGGTGATGTAACTTATGTATAATTGACATGGCTGGTGTGCAGTGGAGCATGAACACTGTTTGAGCGCTCTTCTAGCCAACCTATGTATTAATTTCTTATGTATTCTTTGATTAATACAACAATAGGTTACAATTTATGGAATAATAAAATGGTATATGATAAATATGACCTTAGCTGTCGAAATGGCATTAAACATCTATTACTCACATTGCAGCTGAATATGGAGTGACTTGGTAAGTGTAGAGTCCACGTCCCCGTGCTAGGTTCATCAGTCCTGTAGGTCCCTGTAAGTCAGGCTTTATACATGTCCACTTCTCTGGCTGAAACACTGAATTATATTTTGTTTAGAAAATGGCAGTCCTAGGTTAGATCAACAGTATTGATTATCATCTGAAATCCCTGACTACTTCACAACCAGTCATAACACACTATGAAATGTTACAACTTTGCACATTGCATTCAAACATAAATATCAGTGAGATAATCACCATTGGTTATGAGAAAGATTGTCAAAACCTCTTATGGTAGAGTGTAAATAAAGCCATTAAGTTTAACATTTGTTTTACATTTTTGTCTTCCAGAATTTTCATCAAAGATTTAGATTTTACTTGAAGCAATAAGGCAACTCTTCTAAGGGATGTAGCATTTAACACTTAATTTGATACCTTGTTCTGCATAGACTTCTAATTCACAGATGCGTAGATTAGCGACTTGCTGTCTATAGATAAGAACGTAGCGTCCTGTTAGGGTCCTCTCACACTGTACCAACATCGTCTCTAAATGCACCATACCAACAGGACGGGAGACACACGGTGAGTAACCAGACGTCAGGGGGTCAAATGTGTCAGCATGAAATGTGTCTCCTACCAGGATATTGTATTCTATTGTTTCTATAATTGTAATAAAAAAAAGTGCCATCTATTGTTACAGTCAATTTTGTGTTCAGAGGCAACAGGTTAAAGTTATTATTCCTAGTTACACAAAGTAGTTCTAAATCGATTCTGACATGGGTCCCAGTATTAAGTAATAGGTGCTAGGTAGGTCTGTATGACTTCAAAACTCGATACAGAATGCCATATAAAAATGTCATATGAAAATGCAAAACCAAAGATATATAAAATGCTACTGTAATCATTCCAATTAAATAGTGCATCATGAGTTGAACAACACCTACGCCCAGAAGCAGTGATAGACGTGAACAGCACAGTACTAACTGATCCGGTCTCACCAAGATCTATCACAAGCCATGGGTTGTCTACACTCATTGTATTCATACACTGTGCTGAAATGTTAAGAATAGGTCAGTTGTCTTTTAACTGCTTTGGTCATACAATTTGGCTCTATGTGTCACGAAATAAATGCTAATTTGAAGGAACTTCCTTTTCTAATCAAATAGGCTTATCATTTTCAAATGTGAGTTACAAGCCAAGAAAAAAATAAAACTTGCTCAGACACCCCTCCCTTTGCAAGGTAATATAATATGAAGAAGTTATAGTGCCAGTCTGGAATAACTTCCCTCTTTGTTTCAAGCCACTGGAAGGGTGATTCATAAAATCTGTAGTCAGACAACCTCAAATCAAATATGAACATTAATCGTCAACATTATTATCTGACTTTCTGTCAAACTGTAGTCTTTGTTCCATATGAAATTTAACTGATTAGATTTCTTCAGAATAATGTGTTAACCATTATATTTTTTCTCATTTTCAATGTATTATTAACTATGTCACTAGTATCAAAACTATTACTTTCAAAGACTTTCTTGAAAAGGAAGAAAATTATGATGTCAAAAATGTATACTGTTAGAGTGAGGCATAACAATTAAACCTACTATCATATTGTGCCCGGTTTCCATCCACTGTTGAACTAGCCCTGGTTGAACTTGAAGCAAATGTTGTCTTACTGAGTGCCCGGTTTAGCAGCTTATTGTCAATGTAACACTCTGAGGCTGAAAATAGTCAATGTAACTTGTAAATTGAAAATACCTAACTGAAAATGTATCCTTAATAAAGCCCAAATGCAATTATCAGTTCAGGCACAGAATTAGTCTTCAAGTATTTTAAGCGAAGTAGGAGTCTGCTGTCAAATCTAAGAGCTGGAGGTTGATTCATAAAAATTCAACATATATCTGCTTGATCATGTAACTGGTAAGACATGGATTTTTTTCAGTATGAATTTTGGGTTCTGAAAAGTTTATGTTCACTGAATAATTCTGAGCACATTCAACATTCAATGAACATGAATCTGAATACATGGTGAGGGCAATTATACATGGTATAAATTTTACATCTTAAGTAAAATGTTAAATAAAAAGTATGTAACTGTGACCATGGATTTCATATTTATACTGTAACTGAACACTATGGGAAATAGGGGAATCCCTTGCTGTACCATATCCTTTAGTCAAACACTCCAGCTATGATGTCATAATTTCAGATGGATATATTGGGAAACCCCTACCTCTCATGACTGGTCAGCCATGAAGTATTAACTCATTGGGATTCCCCAGTGCTGCTGGTCACGTTCTGTGTATCAGAAAGTGTAACCAGCTGTCATGATGTCTATATATGGACTGGGGAACCCCTGCCTACATATGTGGTCTCCCATGGTGAAGTGACTACTGGTAAGGGTCCATGTAGGGGACACTGTGTAATTTGGTGGTGTAATATATGTAAAGTGAAATATACATCATCTAGAAAAAGGTGATAGGAGTTGCGAATAATCAAAGGTTCCTTAGGGTCAAGTCATTTATTTCCAGGTGGGGAGGGGGGGGGTGGCTTGCTAGATATGGAGTGGGGTGATTTAAAATGGGAATAGTGGGGGGGGCAACACCCAATGAACCCTTACATTGAGAGGGGAATTCTAACTATGGGCAAATCCAAATACTCATTGCAACACATCATTCCATTTGCATTTTGGAGTGGGCCGTTTTGCAAAATTGGTTCTTAGTATGGGGATCACCATAAGTTTCACAAAATTGGGGTGGGGTTGGAAAGAAATTTGCTGATCCACTTTAATCCATCAAGACCCCCCCAGGCTAGCAATAAATGACTCAGCCCTTATGGTGGAGAAATTTTCAAGGGTTTCACCAGGCAAAGGGGTTAGATCTTATCTCATGGAAGAAAGTAGTTTATAATAGTCCCATAGAAAACGATGTATGAATATATAATTAACACAAATCAACGCCATATGACTTTATTTTATTTATTCTCAAATATAAACCCAGCTGGAACATCCACAAGGGCTCCACATGGGATTCCTGTGGTCCTCTTGGCTAGCCCAAATGTGGGCTCAAGCTAGTAAAATAATGTCACATATATATATATATATATATATATATATATATATATATATATATATATATATATATATATATATACACACATGGGTAATTCCAAGATTTACTGGACATGTGGTTCCTTGGGCATATAATTTCAAGAGAAACACTTCAACACCGCCAATTGTTTTTCTATTCCTTAGTGGGGGGTGTCATGGCCTCCATATGGTTTTGGGGGTGGGTCTTGAGGCATAATTTATTTTCTATGAGCATTCAAACATGATATAGGGCTATCAATAAAATATAGGGCTATCAATACAATATAATGTTAATAAGAAATACTGAGTTTGTTAATTCCAGTGTCAGCCCCCCATGTTCTAGATATTTTTTAAAGTGTTTTATTATTGGGAAAATACTGAGTACATTGTAATCGGTATTTTTTGCCTAGCATCCACGCGGTGTGGTCCTTCCGCTAGGCCCCCTGTATAGACATATACAATTACATTTGGATAGATATGATTTGACATGATGTCCGCATCGATAAGGTAGTATACATAGGAACTATGATATAAAAAGATAACAAGGTCACAATTTTTCTTACTTAGCTAGGTGGGGATGAGATGAGATGAGAGGTGAGGAATTGGTATTGGCACAGTGTAAGACGTACAATAAGATAAAAAAAAAAAACTAGATAAAACAATTTGGATAATCAGATGCGATCTTACTCTTGAATTTTTCCAATGTAGGTATATGGGTGTACTGAGCTTTTAGTTGATTCCATCTTACTCTGGCTCTATAGTGAGCGCTTCTAAGTACTACAGGTTTCAACGAATGTGGAATTATAAGTCTTTTTCCTGTATGTAGTCGAGTTGGTAGATGTCTATTGTCAACATATTCTATTTTCTGTGCTAGTTGAAAGGCATAGTACAGTAATTGCTTATCTCTTCTTAAGTCTAGTTCAAAACAGTTGCTAGCATGCCTGATTTCTATTGTAGTCATACATGGGTTTTCCTCCAGTTTTACCATATAAGCTACCCTTAAGGCCCAGTTCTGTAGTAGTTGGAGTTCTTTTGTTTCGCCTCTATGATCTCTATCCCAAATGAAGTCACCATAGTCAAAACATGATAAAATCATTGATTTATAAATGTCTACAGCGGTCTCAGAATTTATAAATTTTCTGATCCTGGATAATTGATATATTCTATGTTTGATGGTTCTTATGGTGTTGTTTCTATGTTCAGTGAAATTGAAATCAGTGTCTAGGGTAAGGCCAAGGTATGTGAAGCTATAAACTCTTTCGATAATAACATTATTTAAAGTAAAGACACTATTGTCGTGGTGGACATCATGATATAGCATCCATTTGGTTTTCTTTTCATTAATTGTTAAGGAATTCTGTAGACACCATTCTTTAATTCTTATTAGGGCTATTCGCATTTCTTCTGGAGAAGTAACAGAGACAACGGCATCATCAGCATATAGTGTCATGTTATAGTCACAGGTCTTAGGTAATGAATTAACATAAATCGAAAAAAGGAAAGGACCTAAAACGGAGCCCTGAGGCACCCCATGTGTTATATCTTTAGGGCTGGAACAATTATCATTAGCTATTGTTATTTGTTTTCTATTCGTCAGATAGTTCTTAAGAAAGTCACAAGTCCTATCATTTAAGCCTAAAAGTGATAATTTTCTCAGTAATTTCAAGTGAGAAACAGTATCAAAAGCTTTTTTTGTAATCGAGATATATGCAGTAGGTTGGCTTTCTATTGATGATATTATTTATAATATTGCTCAGGTGCTCAGTAACTGCGCTTAGGGTTGAACATCCTTTTCTGTACCCATGTTGTGTTGGGCACAAGAGTCCATTATCCTCTATATAGTTTTGTAATCTGTGACACACAATTTTTTCTAGGATTTTTCCAGGAAGTAACAGAAGGCTAATTGGTCTTAAGTCATTAACATCCAAGGAGTTTGGTTTCTTATGAAGGGGGACAATTGTCCCCTTCTTCCAACTTGTAGGAAAGATACTATGTCGTAGGCAGCAATTATACAAAGTCAAAATTACATCAGGAATAGACATGAAGGCATCTTTTATAATAAAAGATTTACAGTGTTTGACAGCAGATGGCTTCCTAATGTTAATAGACTTAATATATTTCATAAGGTTAAGATAGGATATATTGTACATTAAATCTGTTTCCGGGACCGGTGTACCGTATGGGTTTTGCTCCAGCGTGTGTATAGTAGGTGGGGGGAGTGCATCGGCTAATTGTTTTCCAATGTTGGTGAAAAAGCTATTTATATACTCAGCACATTCAGCAGGTGGGATTATTGATCCAGAAGTATTATTTCTTAACTTAATCAGAGTGCAGCCAGTTTTATTGGGTAGTAATATTCGGATAGCATTCCAGAATTTAATTGGATCAGTTTTTCTGAATTCGAGTAGGTTTCTAATCTCTTTTTTTTTGTTTTGAAAAATTTCTCTTTTAACAATATGTTTAAAATAGTTGGCTAGTCTCCAATTGTGTTCAGTGTTTAAGTTTCTTGCTTTTCTATAGAGTTTATCCCTGACGCGCATTAGTTCAAGAATATCATCCGTAAGCCAAAGAGGTGTATATTCTGGGATGGTCATGGACCTTACAGGGCATATAGTATCAAGGGTAGTTGTTATAACATTCAAGATGGTCGCCCACATTTCGTTAGGATTCTGTAAACGTACTACATCATCCCAGTTATACCTGGTTAATAAATTTTTGAAAGTTAGGAAATCATATCTTCTATAAGACCTTGCCATGACCCTTTTTTTCTTAATTTTCGTTCTGTCACATTTTAAAACCATATAAATTGGAGTATGATCTGATACATAGAAGTCAAGTGTCCCTTTGGAGGCGACATTATGTACATTGGTGTAGATATGATCAAGTAAGGTGCCAGATACAGGTCTGGTTACAGAATTTATCAGTTGGAAAACCTCATTACCAGTGCAGAAGTCATCTACTTTCGAATCCTCCACATCTTTTTTGTTGAGAAGATTAACATTAAAGTCACCCATAAAGATTAACTTTCTATTCCTTGTAACATTTTTCCTGATTTCGGTAAGTTTTTTATAAATAGCATTTTTAGCGATATGAGCGTCTGGGGGGCGATAACATACAAAGATTTTATATTTTATAACTCCAATATCAATGTCGACACTAAGGATTTCATATTCTTCAGTTATAAAACTATTATGTAAATCAGGGATAGCAATGTAGTGGTCCTTTAGGTAAAGCATTAATCCTCCAGCTTTTTTATCTCTGTTGGGGTACCTGTCCAGACGCACATATTGATAGCCTGGGATATACATGTCGGCCTCTTTTATAGAAGGAGTTAGCCAGAATTCAACTATGCCAGCAATATCTGCTGAAGATATCATTTTAAAAACATCAGTGCGTTTGCCATATATTGATCTTGTATTTGAGCAAATTATTTTTAGCCCCTTAACATGGGCCAATTCATGTATATAAATCATTTTATCAGTCATAAGTGTCAAATATGGGAAGGATGTGGGTGAGATGAAGGATGATTCCAAGTATGAGGTTGATCGCTGTACTTACGTAGCCTACTAGAGTCATGGATATCATAGCAGGAAGGGAGGCAGCGCGCTCCGTTGTAGTTCTATGAATTTCCCAGTAACAATACACATTTGCTTTGTAACAGTGCAATGGGAATGAGATGTCTAACCAAGAGTACTCTCAGCATAATGTATATACAGTGAAATGAATAAAAAGATAAGTCTGCGAGAAGAAAAAGGAAATATCTATATTCATGTGTATTAGTAATAACAAGGAGAGGGATCAATGTCTGATAAAGAAAGTCCACTGTGTGTCACTAGGTCAATTTATGGCCAGAAAGTTAAAGTTGTATTTGGCTCATAGTGTTTAGGCGCGTCAAAAACTAGGCAGTCGCTGTAGGCTTATTATAGGAGAAGCGAATAAAAGGACGCGGTAGACATCAGTGCTAAGAATAGCCGGTCTAGTCTATACATTTTTATCCTTAGTAATTAGGCGCGTCCAGACCCAGGTGACCGCTGTAGGCTTAGTATAGAACAGGTGAGTCAAGTGGACGCTGTAAACTACTATGCTGAGAAGGCAAAGAAACATACCGTATATTCCAACCCTTATCCAACCCTTATGTAAACCATATACCATGCATAACTTCAGTTATTATGACATGTTCTAAAGTATTTAGACATGGATTTGTAGGAGTGTGTGATAGTTCATAGAGTTAAGTTGATACAGTTTCAGCCATTAGACGTTGGAGTCGAGAGGAGTCTTTATTTCTCCTGGGTCTTTCAGGTTTCTGTTTACTTATAGTAGTGGTCATTCTGGGATAGTCCAATGCAGGTGTTGTTGTTGTGGCGGCCACGGCTTGGGTTGGAGGAGATGAATGTGCAGCTTGCAATTGGGCAATAGTTATAACATGACACGTAGTTCCAGGTGTTCCAGGTATGGTAGAGGGTGCTGTGGTTGCAGGAATCGTTGTTGTTGCCGCTGTTGTTGCCTCAGTTTTCGTTGCAGTTGGAGTCGTGGCCATCGTTGGTGTAGAATCTGGGGGTGTAGGAGGAGCATTCGCTGGAGATGGTTGGTACTTCTCCCTAAGGATTCTCCTAGTCTCCATCAGAACCATTCCTCCTCTATTTTTGCCCTTGTAGGTACCATTCTTCACATGTTTGGAGTTTAATCCGGCTGCTGTACCCCAGTGCGGGCAACCAACACATTCCAATAATTTGCGTGTACCGGTACTTAACAGGATATTGCGTAGCTGGGGATTCTGCTCGAATTTCAAAATGTTCAGGGCTAGTAGCTCATTCTCATCAATATTTTTCCAACCATCACAGTCAAATTTTGCTTATTTTTTTGCACCCAATGCCGAGTCAGTGTCCAATATTTTAGCTGCCTTTTCTGGTTTACCAGCATAGAGAGCTTTGGTGTGAGCGAAGGCTTGTTCAACACTTCTGTACCTAATACCATTTTTTTCGATGCTACATGGATAGAAGTTAGATAGGGGAGATAGGTCCCCATGGTACCCAACATACTCGTCTGTTACAATACTCTTTGTATTTGCAAGCTTAAGTTCAGGTGGTAGATCATTTATAGCATCGTATGGATAGTACTTTCCATTGTACATAACACCCCTACCTCTGGCTTTTACATTAAGGCCCGAGTCCTGGCCTAGTTGGGCGATGGCTACTACATCTGCTCGCTGTCTTTTGACCATCGGGTTAATATCATCTGATAAAAAGACATTTGGATGCTTATTCTTCAGTTTACCCTTTTTGGAGAGGATTGCATCTCTGCATTCAGCTTTGACCATTACAATAATCATGTTTCGAATCCCCTGTTTTGGAGGGCCTTGCCTGTAGGCGTAGTCAATTTCATAGTAATCTAGTTTGGGGAATATAGCTAGAAGTAGGTTGTAGGCCACATGCTTACAGTTTTCTCCTTCATTAAATACCAAGCCTTCCACTAGGATATTACGTCTTCTTATGCTGTTATCAAGAATATTAATTTGGACATGATTCTCCTGAATATTGGCTTTATTTTGCCTGGAGGCCCTCTCTGTATGCTCTAGTCTAGCTTTTAGCAATGTCAGTTCCTTTTCAAGTTCGACATTCTTACCCCTTAGTGTTTCAATGTCATCATGATTCGCATTGGCGCCTGCTGTCAAAGAGTTGATCTCTCCGTGTAGATATTCCAGTGTGGTGCCAATCTTCTGTTGGGCATTGAGCTCATGATTAGTAGCATTTGCTCTAGTATTTTTAGAGGTGTTTGTTATTTCAGCAATGAGATTTTTAACCTCGTCAGAGCCCAAACTACTTGCCATGTTGATAATATGTGTGATGCGCACTATGGGGTTGACAGGTATGGTGAGTCTCTATATGCTATGTAGGTTGACTGTAGTGACCACAGCGTGGTGTATTTATAGGTACTGTTGACAGGTAGCCAACCAGATACATACACCGGTGCCTCTCCTTCTGGGTCAGGCGTCGTTTAAAAAACCAGCGATTGTATATCCAATGTGGTGGTATATTCCATAAAAGTTGTGCAGAGATGGTCTCTGATAGTTAATAGAGGCACTAATCCAGATTAGGTAACGTAGCAGCGTGTTATACTCCATAAAAATCCATATAGCCGGGAGCGCGCTACTCGTGTGACTCTACTCTGCAGATGCCATGACACAGATATCTTGGAATAAGCCATATATAAATATATATATATATATATATATATATATATATATATATAATATATAAAATGTCTATATGAGCCAATGCAAATCAAAACCTCATTTCTACACTGGCCCTCCGGTTCTCTGTATCTCTGTAGCATGTCTTTACTATACAACATAACTGCAAATAACACTCAGAGTAATATATCTTGGGAACCGCTCAATCGATTTGCTCCATCTTGGGCTCAAATCAAAGGCAATGAAGTCCTCTATGTTGCCGCATTACTTATACCATGACTCTAATAATGACAAAATGCCCAAGGAACATCAAACCCCAAACAGGTGCTACTCTAGCCAGGCAGATACTCTGTCATCTCCATCTAATTTCTTCTTTTTTTTTGTATGGGAAAGCTCTGAAAAGACATGTGGGAAATGGAAAATGTGCAGCTCCAAGTTATGAGAGGAGATTTGAAGATGGTTGACTCAGAGATGTCATGCAAGTTCCTTGGGCCTTTTGTCAAAACACAAAGTCAGAGAATAAGTAATACAGCAAGATAGAGGACTTGCCTTCGATTTGAGCCCAAGATGGAGCAAATCGGTGGAGCATTTGCCGAGATATGTCACTTTGAGGTTAATTTGCAGTACTGTTGTATAGTAAAGACATGCCACAGAGAACCATGCAGTGGGCCAGTGTAGAAATGAGCTAAATATTCTGTACTAAATCCACTGGTCAGAACTTTGGCGATTAGTTTCTCAAGAACCGTTAGTCACACAGACTTGAGACTTGGTGCGCTGCAAAGCTAATCTGCCTGGCTATCTCATAGTTATTTTTTTGGAGGCTAAGACAGTGAGATATGCACCTCTACTAATCTTGGTTCCCAAGCTGCATTGCTCTTAGAGATAGACAGTCACCTCAAACACTGGGGTTCTTGGACATCTGCACATTTACTATGAAAACCCATGAGGAGTGGATGAAGTCCGGCCCTCACGACACGCCAGTTGGGCAGTTTTACCTGATTTGGATTGATCAGCTCAAATCCAAATTGGGTACAGTATACCACTATGAGTCCAGGACAAAGGTTCAATGGGCTATAACATAATGGGAACCAAGCGGCAGCCGCTGCAAGTGCCCATTCGAGTCGTGTCAGCTCTCGCTCACTGGAGAGAAGATCTTTGACCCGAAGCCACGGTTCGCCAGGCACGTTGTGGAGCACCGCAGGCACCATAAGCCCTTGATGAGGTGTGACCCTGGAGACCGCCCCAGCAAGCTGTGTGACGGCACCTTCGTGACCAACTGGCTCCGGGACCTGGCTCTGCATCTGCAGAAAGCCCATGGTACCGGCCTGTAAAAGACATGAAAGCTTGCGGTGAAGTGCTTCAGCGAGCTCCTGGCAAAGTGGGCTACGTTGTCAGTCAATGATGTATGAGAGCAGGCATTTGAACCCGAGTTCTGTGCCTGGAGGAATGGTAACATTATCACTTATTTTGCTGTGAACCCCTCCAGTACTAAATTCGGAATGCCCACCGAGGTGCATCTGAAGGTTAAGAAATGGCAGGGTGACGATTAACGAGAGAAGGGAAAGCAGGCTCGTTTGAAGGGAACTGCTGGGGCTTCGGCTCCGGATACAACCACCTCCAAACGGACCCGCGCAGACCGATCCATTAGCCCGGCGGGTAATAGGGATCAGCCCAGATCAGCTAATCCAGCTGATCGTTGCCAGTCCGAACAGCAAGTCTCGGCTTTGGACATGCCTGGCAACCAGACCCATCGGGTGGTCAGCCAGGCTCCACCATCACCGCCACCACAGCGCCCCCCGGGTGAAGCCACTGGAAGTCAGGAGGACTGGAGTACCTTCTTCGGTGGCACATCCAGAGGCACCCACAGTGCATGGTGGGCCGGAGAGGGTTCCTCCAGTAAACAGGTCCAGATTTATGACAAGTACAAGGCGAAGTTCCCTGCCATGCAGGACCCGCAGGACCCGAATCACAGGTCCTGACCTCCTCAGGCCGAGCTAAAGCTCGGAGTAGAGGCCGTGGTGGAATTGATTCCACCCGACCGGCTCCTGGCTACGGCCCAGGCACGGGAGGTATGATGATTGAGGGTTCCGAGGTCTCTTCCGCAGGCGCTCAGCCTGTTACTGTGCAACCTCCAGCACCACCGACGGCTCCTACCCCATCCGCGGGCCCTCGGGCCCCAGTCATGGGGCTGATAGCTAGCACCCTGTCAGGCCTTCAGGATCCGGATACGTTCGTCGACCATAGAGACATACATACCTGCCAGATCCAGAATGACCTGATGGGCAAGTGACAGTCCCTGCATCGCCAGACGTCAATCGTGGCAAACCATGACTGAAGCCACCTTCAATCTGGTCTATGAGATTCAGAAGAGGGAGCAAGACAAAATTAAGGAGCAGGAGATAAAGCGGGTCGAGGGGGCCTATAAATCCTGCAGGGAGAAACAGAGGGAAGCTAAGAAGCTTAAGGAGTTCCACGCTGCTGAGAACTTAAAGTACATTCATAGGTACAATTAGGCGGACTTGAAGTTCTTCCTCTGCTTTGGCAAGCACCTGGATGACTGGGACGGCACCTGGTCGTCTTTATTCGTCCCTTCGGGTGCCGAAGCCGAGGCAGCGGGGGACGGCCCCTCTGAGGACATGGGTGCTCTGAGTCTACTCAGTGACCCGAGCACCGAAGCCCTTAAGCTTCTTGCTAAAAGCAGCAGCAGCTCAGCTCCCGTACCTAACCCGGAGCCAGCTGAGAAGATGGACACTGACGACGAGTCTGAGGACTTGTAAGTGTCCATCTGCCGGTTTCCCTTCGTTAGTACCCGAGGGTAATGGCATATGATATGCCAGAGACTATGGGGGACTACTCGGATCCGACAGACTGGAATGCCAACCTGCAGCCAAGATGGACGCTACACGAACCACTCATGGATTACCACACAAACAGAGGGCTCCATCTTCCTATCCTCACCAGGGCACTACATACAGCAACGTGGCTTGCCACCACTTGTTTGTCGCCGTATGGAGCTGCAGAAACCGGTCATTCCAAGTTCGCCGGAAGTTTAGTTTTATTGTAAGGGTGATCCTGCTACTCTGGTAGGACACCTCTTAAAGGCATATTTCCATGTCCCAGTGGGCACAGAACATTGCATCAACGTTGACTAATATTGTGTTGATGATGTTGATCAACCTGTCTTCAACACCTTTTCAATGATTCTATTTCAATGTTGTCAACCAACAGCATTTCAACATCCAATCAACAGTTGACATATCAATGTTGAAATATTGTTCTCAATTCAATGTTGACTCAACATTGATTTATCAATGTTGAATCAACAATATTGATTTCAATATTGATTTAATGTTGATTCAACATTGACATGTTAACAAAGAATTCTCAATTCAATGTTGACTCAACATTGATTTATCAATGTTGAATCAACAATATTGATTTCAATATTGATTTAATGTTGATTCAACATTGACATGTTAACAAAGAATGCCCTAACAAATATCAACGTTGTTTCAACATCATGTCAATGTTGTGTCAATGTTGAATCAACATAGAAATACAAACGTTTAATCAGCGCTGATGGTTAGATGTTGAATCACAGTTGATTTTGATTATGTTGTGTCAACTTTCAAATTCAACTATATTTTAACCCTATATCAACCGTTGATATGCAAACATAGCAAACATTATTTCAAAGCTGAATCAATGTTGATGTGCCCAGTGGGGTATATTATAATTTTCTATAAACTATATTTTTTTATATATAAATCAAACATGAAAAAAAAAAAAGGTTTTGGGTTACCTCACCTCTCGGGTCAATGTCATATTGTATATAGTACTACTCTATGTGATATCCTTAATAATAATATATGTTTAATCACTTCCTAACTATAATAACTTTGTAACACTGTTACTCATATATATTTCACCATAGGTTGATGGTGCATAAGGCACCACCTAATATTTATGTTATTATTTAGTTACTTCGGGTTATATATGACAATGCCTATTATTGCGTATATTATTTAGAATGCCCCTTAATGTCATACACCTTGTACAACATTGTTATAAAAGACTTACCCATGTATATACTGTTATATATAACTTTAACAATAGGTATTTTTAACACCTACCCTAGGTAAAGTCTAGGGTGGGAGTTGTAGGGGCCTGCATCGTTGTGTATATATTAGTTCGCTTCATCCGAGAGATGCGTTCGTGTGGTGCTCATTCCTTCTATGCCAACCAGGTGTCGCTTTGCGATACCCGTTTGGTACAAGAGGGGTAGCACCATGCCTCACGTCCAGCTCCTACTAAGGAGCCGGATGAACTGCAGAAGGGCAGAAGACGTGTGTTTATTTAGCCATTAAAGGCCTACCAGAGCAGTAGGAAGTCTGGGGCTTTGCCCAACCCGAACTCCTCATGTTGTGTTGGTATCTCTAGTGTTAAGCGAGCCAAATAGCCACCCAGTCGAAACAAACCATTACACAGTTATCCCCAGTTATTAATCATTGACAATACAAAAAGTTTTTCACTTAGGATGAGCTTAAGACCCCTCCATAAATGGTGTGCAGAATTGAAATTATATGTGGATCAACATGGTAAAAGGTACACCCGCGCATCCCCTCGCAGGAGTACCTTGTACCGTGTTGATCCACATATATGCTAAGTTGGCTATGAAGACGGAATTTTCAACCCTGTTAGGAATGTAATTTACATGATGTATTTTTGATGTCTAGTAGCATAGTATGTATCGGAATGGGACTATAGCCAATCCAAGGATATTACTCAGTGGGCATGCAGCCAATCCGAGGCGTCCTTTTTGGTAGGAAATTCAAATGTGGGGTCATGTGACCTAGACCCCCCTGGTATGGCACCAAAATGGACCAATCAGAGCCCTCCCTTTTGGCGGGAAATTCCAAAATCGTCACCTGACCCAAACCCCCTGTGGTGTGCCGCCAAAATTGTGTCCTCTGAATGGCTGGCTGTTTTGGTCATGTGACCTCTATTATGCAAATGTAATGGTTCGTATTGACTTATATGTTGGGTGGCTCTTTGGCTCGCTTACCACTAGAAATACCAACACAACACGAGTAGTTTGGGTTGGGCAAAGCCCCAGAAACCCCTACCTCTCGGGTAGGACTTTATTCCACTCTAGTCTACAGGTTAAACTGCGCGTCTGGACTGGACTAGATCCAGTCACCTTCTGCCGCTCGTCTGGCTCCTTAGTAGGAGCTGGACGCGAGGCATGGTGCCGCCCCCTCTTGTACCAACGGGGTATCACAAAGCGACACCTAGCTGGCATAGAAGGAACAGGCACCACACGAACACGTTTCTCGGATGAACGGCACTAATATATATACGACGATACCGGCCCCTACACAAATAAGGTTTTTGTCAAAAAACTTAATATGGAGACCTCTGATTGGTTGGCTGGCCAGCTGGCTGTCCACATGTCATGCTGTCAGTCAGCTGTTTGCAGCAAGCAAGCAAGTAGTTAGGTGACCTTCTTAGCATAAAAAGATGTGATTTATCATGTACTTGAGGGGCCCTTGGGGTGGGGGGGGCCTTTGGGGGAACCATTGGGTTGGAGGGACCCCTTTTTTTTTAGTAACCCCCCCTTGGCTACGGGTGGGTTTAGTAAAAAGAAACAACTTAACAAACAAAGTTATTTCATTTTTTTATTTTGATAAAGAACAGAGAGGAACATGACAGAACCCACACATTGAGATGTACACATTCACATTTAGTCTGTATATGGTGAAATCTTGGTGTACAACTTTCGAGCAAGTACCCTTTTTCCATATTTCCCTTCCACATCTCATTGATATCACAAGTGAAATCCACTGAAGTACTATACCAAGTACTCCTTTCAGTTTGTCTGGACATGAGACTTCTCAGTTGAGCAGCTGGTACACCGGGGTAAGGAACTTTGCTACACAGCATTCGGTCGACACACTTTTCACAAAAAGAGTTGAATGTCCCCTTTGAACAATGACGGATTTTTCTCAAGAAATCTGAGCTCTCTTGCAATAGAGAAAGCAACGTGTTGATCCATTCTATCATATATCGCCTCTTTACGAAAGTACATGTGCTCTCATTTTGGAATTGATATACTCCTATAGCTCTATTTGTGGTGCTACCAAGCACTCTTTGAAAAGCATCTTTGAAAGACACACTCAAAGAATCAAATACATCATTAGAAACGAACACTTTATAAACACCTTGGTTTGAACAATGGAGCCTTAAAGAACAAAACATCTGATGCATCTATTATTTCCAAAGTGAAAATGGGATCGCAAGTACACATTGTCTTTTTTTTTTTTCATCACTGATACACGAGGTAAGTCGGTGGACAAAGTAGATGAAGTTAATACCAGCTTATCTACATCTACATTTTTTTTTCTTTACAGGTTTTTGTTTTTTTTATATTCTACTTTTTTATTATTTTTATAACTCTAAAGCATGCGTCGTCACTCCCTCAGAATGTATGCGACGCTTCACATATAAGTAACTCAGTCTCTTTTTCTCTATCGTGTCAGTGTGCATTCTGTTTTCTATTAACAGTGCGGATGGTTTTTCGTTTGAAAAGAACATCCAAGAAGTCGTTGGATTCTTGAACGTTTTTTTTTTTTATGACACCCTTCGCACTCCATTTCTTTGATTTTCTTTGGAGTTGAGACTTAGAATTCCATCGCCCTCCCACTCGGATTTGAAATGACCCAGAGTTCTCTGATTGTGAATGTATCGTCTCTGACAACAACCAGTAGGGTAGCCCTGGCGGATTAGTTCTCCAACTTAACTCTATATTGGGAGTGCCACTGCACAGACATGGACACATGTCCTCTTTTGTGACAGTGATGTCCGATCAGAATTTTCTCGCAATGAATATTCACTCTAAAAATATCCACAATTCCTATCATGGATTCTTGTTAAACTGAACAATGAACCACTTTTATTGCATTATAGTGAATCAGTGTAGTTTCTACAATGAAGCAGTACAGTACACACTATGGTACAAGGAATCTCTGGACTTTTCTAACCCACTTAAAAGGATCTATTTTCTCCTTTTTTTTCTATTCCCTCAGGTGTGTGTGGTCCACATATGCACAGGCACTGACACATGCCTCTGTGAAATGGTTAATGTCGTTCTCGCAATGAATATGACCATAGCTGTCGAAATGGCGTTAAACACCTATTACTCACTCACTCTGTGTGAGAATGACAATGGTACTGTGGCAATGTTGGGACAAGGATTTTACCGTTTCTTTGATAATTTCACCCACCTTACACAACTTTTGACGTTTAAGATATATAAACAACAGAACTAGATTCCAACTTTGGTTGTTAAATAAGACGATTTATTTAGTCAATTTGAACCAACAGTTTCGGCACAGGTGCCTTCATCAGGGTAATCAAATGTCATAAAATCAGGTATAAGGTACATCGTGAGTCGTTGCTTACTCAATGGTTTCAGATGCATTATGGGTAATAATATTATTAATACATTGCATTCTGAACTTATTTACAGTGTTAATATACATTCTTCATAGATAGTCTGTAATAATTCTATATATGTCTCTTGTATATATTAATAATTATGTACATTGGTTGTCATGGTAACAATCACAGTCTGGATATAATAGAATAATTTAAAAAAAATTTTAGGCATACAAGTATGGTTATTATGTAAGAGTTCAACGGCATGGTCTAACAATGTATCCTTCTGTCATCATCGCGCATTTCATAGAGTGTCCCACTCTTTGGTTGATTTTGGTGACCATTCGTAGGAGGTCACTCATGACTTCTGCGGCGGGCAGATTTTGGGGGTGATGACGTATGGTGTTAATAGTGACACAGGACGATTCCTGTGGGTGGTGATCTTTGTTGGTAGAGACAGATGTTGAACTAGGGTTTTTTCCAAGTTTTGATGGAACTTCAGGAGTGTGATTTGGTATAGAGACGGAACTTCTTGGTGTGACTGGTTTGTGGGCTGGTGTGTTTTGGTTTGGGTGGTGAGTGTTTTTTGTGGGGGGTCTTTCTTCATCAGACATTTGTAAGTCTTCAGAGATGCTAATGATGGGTGAGATGAGTCTCTTTTTTGAAGAGACGATTTTTGTTTGATTTTTGGTTTTGGGTGATGTTTTTTTCTGGTGTTTTGACTGGTGTGGAGTTGTTACTGCTCGAGCTGGAAGAACTTGAGCTACTGGAGCTGGATGATGAGCGACTGGAGCTGGTGCTGGGAAAGCGTGATTTTGGTTTTGGTGATTTTTTGGGCGTTGAGCCCAGTGGACTTAATGGGGCTAGGTTACTGGTTGATGTTAGATCTTCAATGGTTGGCATGTAAAGGATTAGTGTGGTGTTGTCTTGTGTGATGTTGTGTTGTATACGTGGCTTTTTTGCATGGTCCATATCTGGGTCCGTGATGTCTTGAATGGGTCGTTTTGTAGGCAAATGTGGGTTTTTTCTTGTAACATTTTTAGTCTCTGGGCAGGTGTGACGATTCTGAATTTGAAAGTCTCCTTTGGTGACACGGGTGACATTGGTGGGGAGATGGTGGGCCTTCTTGGGCTTCGGTAGAGATTTTGTTTTTGGTGAGCGTTTGGTTGTGGCCATCGGGCTTCGGTAGAATCTCGACCTTTTCTGACGGCTTCGAGCCTTTTTCTGTAAAAGTCGCAATGATTGTACACTATACGGAATTTTACTTTATGGGGGTTAAAGTTTTTATCTAGGAGCCATTTTGGTTGAATCCTGGGTTGATTTGGGATTTTTTTTCGATTTAAATTGTTTTGGTGATATTTTAAAATCAGTGGTCATCGTCACAGGCCCTATAGGTAGTGATTTTTTATGTACGAGTGAGTGGTGTCTTTTCAAATTGAAGGGGCGTTTAAAGGAAGAGGGACACTCATAGCAAGTGTACTTACCCTCTGACACGGTAGTTTTGGTTTTGGTTCCATGTTGTTTGTTGAGATGTGTTTTCATATAACGGGTTTTCTGCCATTCTTCACAAATGTGGCATTGTTGCCAGTCACTCATGATGGCCTGTGTTGTTTTGCTGAACGCGATGGTTTGTTTATGATGGATTTTTTTCTGTGTTGTGACGGCGGTGCCAATCCGTCGTCTTACGTTACTGAAGTAGTCTGTGAGTCGTCTTTGACGGTGCGTTATTTGTGACATCACGTTATGACGTCACGTAGTATGGTAGTTAGGGTAGCGTGCGGTTACAAGCCTTTACACAACTTTATTATTTAGTTACCCATGTTTAATTTTAAAGATTTAGAGAATTTAAACTATACAAAAGTTAAAAAGACACATTCAAAAATTTCTCACCAACCAAAAAACTGTTAGAGCCAGTGTATCAGCGTCAAGTCGAAAGCACAATATTATCTGTTGACATACAAGGAGCTGGGTCCTGCATGCAATGACTTGGTTATAGTGAAAATAAGTTTGAAAATATCTTTGAGAACACACTTCACATCGGTATCCGCAGAGTAACATGGCACAAAGCCGATGTGAAGGCTTGACTTTTGTGTTTAGAAGAAGTCAGCCAAAAAAAAGATTTGTGGTGACCATGTGAAATTGTGTAATGTCGTTCTCGTCATGAATATGTGAGCCAGCAAGCAGAAATGGGGTTACTGCGGGATTTAGTACCTGTTTTAGCCAGCAGGGGCACCACTATGGGCTAGAATGGGAAAGATATGCCTAAAACAATTATAGGATACTTTTCTATTGAGAATTCAATGATTGTTGTTGAATGTTATATTTTGGGTGAACAGGTTCCAAATTAGGCTTGTAAAAAGATGGTTTTTGGGCTTAAATAGACATTTTTGTTGATTTATGTTACCATGAAACATGATTTCCATTCTAAATAAGAAATTCAATGTTCTCATACGAAAGAATTTTTCACCAGGTTTACTATAGTGAAAACATAACGAAAATACCAGTTCTAAATCAAAAGTTATAGGCAAATGAGGTAATCAGGAAGGTGGCAGCCATTTTGAATATTCAATGAGATAATATAAGATATTCCACATGGAGCCCAACATAATAGCATCTCCCACACTCCCTTTTTATTTTTCAGGCATGGAATTGTAAATGATAAATCATTGTGAAAACTTCAGATCTGAAGACTTCAAAAATTACTTCCAGGGTTTCCGCCACTCACCAAATCGCCAATGGTGAATCCAAATTCATTTTGGCTAAAGGTAGAGCCTGGAAATTCGTCAAAATTGCTAATTGTAAGTGTGGGACTACAGATGTACTGTATTTGAATATACATGTACTATCATTGACAATATTTACCTCTTTCTTTTCCTTTGTCTATCAAGGCAAAATGTATTGAAAAGTGTTTTTAAACCTTCATAGAAAGAAATTCATAATATAGACCACATCTAAAATGAATTTGGTACAGTCATAAATAGACATACGACAACTCCAATCTAGTTTGGGCGAATATTTTATTGGACCTGGCCAATAAACATACATAACCAGGCCTAAGTAACACAAGAAGAAGAAAAGAAAAAATCTCCAATGTGAGACCGGTGGTCCTTCCTGGGGCTAGGCAATATGGCCGACTACAAGGGCCACCAGTGAAGGAACCTGTTACATAAACCCTGAGTGGAAGTGGTGGCATCTAATTATACATTGGGAACTGCTACTGCCCATTTATCACCACTTATATGCGCGCATATAAGTAGCTCATAAATAAACTCCAATCTAGTTTGGGCAAATATTTGATTGGACCTGGCCAATAAACATACATAACCAGACCAACACACCAAACTGAATGGAGAAGAAAAGAAACCCAGATTACATGAATAAGGCGCTAACCATATGCCGGTAAAGATGGATACGAGCTTGTTTGGATTTTGTCAAATAATGCAACACACTCAATGATTTCCAATCACCAATGTTTTTGATGTCCAATAGACTGAAACCTGCATCTGCCAAGGCCGATGCACCGCCTCTTCGCAATGAGTGCAAAGACAACTTATCGATGCCTGACTTGGCACACAACTTTTGCAATTTGCCCAAGTACCATGAGTAACTGCTAGAACACCATTGGCCATATTTCATGTATGACACTACTTGTGAGTCACTTGATGGGTAGTTCACCATAGATAACAGCAAGGTCAGGTAATAGTGAAGGCAGAAGATTGAGTCATTGATGAGTGTGAAAGGTATGAACAAGACCCGCTCTTTAAATGAAATAGTCTTTGTACGGCGAAGTCTGACGGAGATACCCCAGACTTCCCAGGTCAAGTCTGACAAGCAGACTGCCAGTCCTTGTTCGACAACATTGGACTTACGTAATAAGCCCCTGAAGAACATGATAACACTGATCCAAAATGCCACATCTTCAGAACATGACATATCCAATAGTTTATAAATACACTTTAAGTCCTGTACTGACGCTGGTCGCGCCTGGTCTACATGATCACCTAGGGTCCTTCGAATACCTCTCATAGTGATGTAGAGTTCAAATGTATTAGGGTTGAGATGTGAATATCCTAGGACCTTGTGCAACACCCAAAGTCCTCCTAGGTACTGTCTAATAGAGCTGTAGCGCAATCTCTCAGCCAAGTGTGTAACATATAAGAACACAACTTCTATACTAGCCGGGAATGGAACAAGCACACCTTATAATATGCAAAATTCCATATAAGAGTTCCATTGGCTCTTCCTAGTATGCTCTGTGGCTCCAGTCATCCACTGTGACTGGTAGTTCCGTAGTTTGTGAGTCAAGACATCCCCTGCAGCAGAAGCCATTTATCAGAAATGAAGGCAATCCTTTTGCACACCTTTTATCCGTGCAGCGCGACAAAAAGTCAGGAACAATAATGTCTTTAGATTTAACGCGAGTAGCAACAATATGAAAATTATGTTCAACTGATAACCAAAATAATTCTCTTATCCACCACATACAGTGAACACTCCATGATCTGCCAGTATTTATCATACGTTGGACTTGGCTATTGTCGGTTTTGACTATAACTTTTGTATCCGACCAATCATTTCCCAATCGTTGCCCTGCGGCAACGACTGTCCAGACTTCCAGTAGGTTAATGTCAGCCGTCTCATCATATTCACAAGGGGGTTCAACCGTATGATGTAAAGGAAAGCGATTATACAACCGATTATAGGCAGGTAATTTCCATGCACCTACTAACCAATCACCATTATAACATGAGCCAAATCCAGTTAGTGATGAGTCAGTGTCTACGATAGGATGATAATCAAAGGTACGTAGAATTATGGCAGAACCATTGAATACATAACTGAACCTTTTCCACCAGCGGATGTCATCCATAAACCAATCAGGTAGTTTAACCACCGTGACACTGTCGGCCATGTATTTGAGTAGGTTAATGACTCTATGTGAAAATGTCCTGCCTCCCCGAATAACTCTACTAGCGTGTGCCAAATGACCACACAGTTCTTGTAATTCTTTTTTGGTAGCAACAGTTTTACCCAAGAACTTGTCATCAAGGTAACCAAAGTCATCAAGGTAACTGAAAACATTGAAAATACCTCTTCATACACCGGATGATGAACTCGGTTAGTTGAGTAAAGATAAATGGTGCACATCTAAGACCAAACGATAAGGCTTGATCTCAAAATATTCTGGTGCACCATCCAGACTCCACACAAAACCTTGCTTGGAACGATCATCCAGATGAACAGCCACACTACGATAAGAAGATTGGATGTCCAATACACATAAAAACGAGCCCTTATGTATGACATTAGTAACATCATCTACTTGAGTATAATGAAATGGTTGGCAAGTTGTGTACATAAAGTCATTGATACTTTTAAGATTATCATCAGGATCACCACGGCTGCAATCTGTTATGGGTCTTAAGCTGCCATCTGGCTTTAAAATAGCCCCCAGTGAATGTACACACTGATGTCTACTACGAACCCTTTTGACTTTACCATCAATTAACTCCTTTCTCTACCAGATTGTCCATTTGGCATTTTACACCTTCTTTGATTATGGAATGGTAATTTCTTTGAAAATAAGAACCATTATAATCCACATCAACGATTTTGAAGCCGTTACGAACACCGTCTAGGATATAAGCATAATTACAATCAACTTCTTCAAACCCCATGCATTCATCAAAGAAGGCATGTGGGTTGAATTGGAGGCACATGCCATCTAAGACATGAATGGCATCACAATCCAAAGGACAAGGTCTAAACCATTCAACACCATCGACAATTCTGGAAGTTTAGATAGTAAGAGTTAATATAATGTCTCCCGTATTTGGTAATGACTCTGAAAAAGTAACCTGATTTGAACCACAAGGAATTACAAATTTGTTGACATCCCATAATAAACTGTATTCCAGTTCACTGGTATTGTCAGAATCAGAGGATTTTATAATTCCACAATCTATGCCGGATTCTTCGGAGTCACTAAACCCTGAATCAGAATCCACTAAGACCTGATATCAATCATTTGATTTTTTCACAGTGCACTTTAGTTTTGTGTGATTACCCCAACAAGAACGACATACATGTGGGTGAGGGCAATCTTTGGTGTTACAACCATTATCACCATTAAATGCATAGCAACAGTGAATTTCATCCGACATTTTTTTTTTTGTTCTTTTTCCTCTTACCACTAGATCCCACACTAGTACCAGCACCACATTGTGATGCTGGAGGCTGGATACCAAGAACATTACTTAAGTGCTCAGCACTAAGATTCTCAAGACCAACACTGTTTGAGAAGATGTTGTGATCGTAATAACAGAATGTGTGTTCACCAAACGATTCTCCCCTTTCACGCATCGCAAGATCATACTGAAAGAGAGCGTCGGCATTGCAGAATGCTTTCTTGTCAGTTAGGAATTTAACATGTTTACCATAGTTTTTACATGGGAAGTTTCAAGCCAACATGCTATTCAAGAGACCCATGCTAGCAGAAAAAACATCATTCAAGGCGGGTTTTTTACTTTGTCATGCGGCATGTGCTGTTCAATGTCATATGTCACAAACTTACTGCCACTGGCATTGTTCGGTGAGAATATTACCACTGGAGCACCTTGGGCCTGATGTTGTAGTTGTTGGTTAGGATACCATGCTGTTGGTTTTGTAGAAACTGGGGCTGTTGCCAGATCGTCCACAGCAGGTTGAGAAGATGTCATGATCGTAATAACCCTTAATCACCAGTTTGGAATCATTTGATATATTCATACATTTGATATATTCATACAAAATATGCGATTTGTAGAAACTGGGGCTGTTGCCCAGAATGAACCCCAGGAGACTGAAATAGGGGTTGTTGACCTGGTAGAATTCCAGCAGCCTGGTATTGTTGTTGAGGATTAGGAACAACACCAAATTGATACACAGCCTGCTGCTGTTGGGATGTTGGCACTGGGACACCATACATGTGAGAAGCAGTCGGGGCACCATATACCATAGGTGTAGGTGGAAATTTGAGCCTACCATCTGGTGCTCTAAACTTACCCACACCAGGCCAATTGACAGTCTGACTGACAGGTGTGACAGGCGGAAAGTAGGGTGTGCCATCTTTGTAGAACAACTGAAGGACAGTAGTACTCATAGTGGGTTGGGATGGGACTGCACCTTGAGTAACATTAGAACTAGTAGAACTGTCACTTGCTTGATATTGTGGATCAATACCACCAGAAATGCCTGAAGTATTGCCTTTAGGAGCTATATTACCATTTCTCCATTGTTTCCACAGTAAAAATTCATGATAGTCCTTGTCTAAAAATGGAACTGTGTTTCACCCACTGGATGTTGCGGTTGATTCTCCCAGGGGACCGGGTGATTGTACCGGGAAGTGGGCTTGTTTTCGCAGGTGAGCGACTTGTTAAATTGGGATTCCTAGGCTCCAGGAGGCACCTTTTTTACTAAAGTTAGGCAAATCAAACATACCTGAGCTGTAATCAAGGCCAGATTGGCCTGCGGAGGGTCCAATAACACCAGAATTAGGCTCTAAAACATTGTTTACGGCCGAAAACTGACTTTCCGTAAGTCCAGGGCGGCCATTTTGGGCTCCGCAGTGAAGGTTTGAGCTGGATTGTGATTGGCCAGTTTGGAAGCCAGGTGTGTTCGAGTCCCTCTTTTTGTTCCTTACCATATCCAACTCTGAGGGATCCAGACCCATAGGACTAGCAGTAAGAGAAAAAGACTGGGCCTTGAACGCACCCATGGCACCTTGCCAAGCACGTACACCATCGTTCAATTGGCAAATAGACCTGTTATTTCTGGCCCGTAGGCTGACTAATTCTATTTCCAACTCCTTTCTTTTAGAAAGCTTTTCAATTTTTGCATTTCTGGCCTTTTCAAGCTCAATCTGATGCAAAAAAATCACTGTCTGGTCCAAGTAATTCACCTTTGGATAGAGGGCCTTCCTCCCGGTCGTTCTCCCCGGCTGTCCGGTCTGTAGTCCTGGCTGTCCAGTCTGTAGTCCCAGTGGCCCCGTCCATGGCCCCGGCTGTGCCCCCAGGCTCTTGTCCCACCATTTGGTCCCCCGACTTCCATCGTGGATTCGGGCATGTACACTCCGGATATGCCTTCTTATTACCATGGTACTTGTGGGTACAAGAATCGCATACCACCATGGTTCCAATTGGCAGAATTTTGAAAAATCTCTAATGTGGGGAAGAAAAAATCTCCAATGTGAGACCGGTGGTCCTTCCTGGGGCGAGGCAATATGGCCGACTACAAGGGCCACCAGTAAAGGAACCTGTTACATAACCCTGAGTGGAAGTGGTGACATCTAGTAATACATTGGGAACTGCTACTGCCCATTTATCACCACTTATATGCGCGCATATGAGAAGCTTATAGTAGGAAGAAAAAATGAAATGATATTTCATAAGCTGTTTGGCTAACTGATACTGAATTTGGCTTATCAAAATTGAGAAAAATGTGCCAAATTGACTAATAGAAAAAAGGGCCTAGGGGAATTCCAGACTTCTTCTAATCAAAATGACCTCCTGTGATGAAAGGGTGAAAATCCTAAATTTCTCAGCTCATTAATTTCTGTTTGATTCTCTCAGAGTAGGTATTTCAGAGTGATTAGGAATTATTGGGATTGCTGAGGAAACATACCAATTTCTTTCAAAATATAGCCTCTAATATATTGAAACAAACAGATATTTACTTGATAAGATTTGGAAACCACAGAAATTCATTGATTCCCAGCATAGCGTAAAGACAATTTAGTATAATGTAGGGAAAATAGGATTAATCTAGATAGTCTCATACACTTTACTTTGTAATTGTCTTGGGTATTATCCATTTACAAATGAGTCAAATGAGTATGAGATAATCATTTCAATCATATTCAACCTGAGAGATTAAATCAACAGATGAGTAACTGTCCACAGTAATGGCAGATGCAGTGAGACAGAGTATACATGTAGCCCAGTAACCAAGCAAGACGAACATCCAATTAATTCATCTTTGTCTTTCCTTTCAGTCACTGAAGAAATACATGCCTTCCTTTAAAGGTAGAAATATTACACTGAACTAAAGGCAAAAATAATCGACCCACCCATACTTTCAATAGGATGTTTGAAGTATGCAGTACTTCATGTACAGTTTAAGATCATTTACAAGGGTCCAGCTGCATTGTACTTATATGCTGCCAGGGATAGCTGCTGTCTGGCTGATGTCCCCTTCGTGTCAGTGTAGGAGTATACATGTATATAATATGATAAAATGCCTACAACATAAGTATGCCGACTAACTTAAAAAGTCTCATGGAGCTGTTCCCCGAATCACTGCATTGCGGGTTATATCAATTTTAATAGGTTAAACATCCTGTGGTGTTATGAGTAACTACAAAGTATAAATCATATGCGTTTCCTTTTTCTCCTCCTGAACTGTGATATCAGTGGGGATTATTTACAAGTTTACATATACAATCAGAGATATAAAGGGAAGAATATATAAAGAGAAAACGAGGAAAAAGGGTCCCCCAATGTGAAAATCTATTTTAAACTTGAGATCACAAGCTTTCCAATGGTATATCCCAGTGGAAGTCTTTTAGTTTTAGGGGAGGTTTCAAAGATCCTTATTGCTGTTTTTAACTTGCTAAGAAACCTTTGGAGTCCAAGGGGCACTGTTATTCAGTATCTGAAATGGTTGTCCCCAACAACTTGTCAGCAATATAGACCTCAGTCCATAATTGGAGAACTGATATGTGATTATTTTTCATGATTTTCACCATCTAGATTTCTAGACAGTAATTTGAACTAGCTAAATGCATTTCATGTGAACAACTGGATACCACCTTCACAGTCCTAAGTTGTATTTATGGGATTCCAGGCTCCATAGTTATAGATTCAAGGATGGTTAGATTAAAATTTACTTTACTGCAGCAGGAACTTGTCTAATTTGTCTAACTGTTTCCCAAAAGGCAAATGTATTTAAAATGGCTGCCCCTTACCCTATTTATGCTCCTGTTGTGACAAATCTATGTCTAGGATTTTTGAACGACATTTTACCTTCAATCCTATAAGAAAAATAGCATTCTTAATGATTATCTCATTGAATATTCTACCACCTACCTATCCAAAACGATTGTATTTATGTTCACTGTCCTTATGAATAAATGAAGGGTGTCTAAGATAGAATTCCTAATGTTATCAAATTAAGAAATGAAGAAAACTTCAAGAAATCCTGTCAATAATAATATTATCTCAATAAATTTTCAAATGGCTGCCACCTACCTTCTCAGCAATGGAAAACAAGAATTCCTTGACCCCAAAAATGTATATGTTGAACTTGAAACTATGTTTCTATGTTGATTAGAAGCAGAGATAGATGGTTTTAAAGACATACAGACATATTGGCAGCCATTTTGAATAATTTGAATTGCCCAAGAGTGACAATTTCACACCCTACAAGAAATGTTTATACAGACCCTTTAAATGAAGTGATATCTGGGTCCAAGTAATATTCTGCATAATTATCATGGATGCCCTTGGGGCATCAATTGACCTCCCTTTTAGAAACTTATAGGTCTGTTAGTATAGGCAGTGCCTGTCCCAGGGGGCATTATCATGGATGACCTATGGCCATCGTCAAACCTCCTTTAATACCTTGTAGGAGTGATGAGAGTATGCTTCTAGGGGATCATCTATACCATACATGCCCCAGGGGCATCTTTCCACTTCATTGATGCACTCGGGGCACTCTTCAACCTTTTAGTCATATGATAGTGCATGCCCTGGGGGCATCATCATACATCATCCACATTAGGGATGCTCTAGGAGCATTGTCAAAAACACTCATATGCAAGAGTTTCAATACACGTCCATACGTAAATGCCCCCATGCAAGGCATTGTCCAATCTCCTATCCATGTAAGCTTATTAATACTTTCTATACTGGCCCTGGGGCATTGTCAACATCAGCAATGCCCCTGGGGCATGCAATAGTCCATTCTAGCCTTCAGAAGTAGGCAGGAGACACATGCTCTTGGGGCATCTTCCATACCGTGGATGCTCCTAGGGCATTTAAACTATACTCTACATAGAGGGGAGGAGGGCAGTGAGGAGGGGTAGGAGAAGGGAAAGAGGGGAGGAGGGAGGGGAGAAGGGAGGGAGGGGAAGAGGGGGGATGGAGGGGAAGAGGGAAGGAGGGAGGGGAAGGGAGGACGAAGGGGGTAGGGGAGGGTGGAGGGGGGAAGGAGGGGAGGAGGGAGGAGAGGGGAAGGAGAGTAGGGAGGGAGGACGAAGGGGAGGAGAGGGGGAGGGAAGGAGAGGATGCAGGGAAGGAGGGAGAAGAGGAGGGAGGGGAGGAGAGAGGGGAGGAGAAAACCTTGGGTGAACCGCACCAAACACTGTTTTCACCCATTGGCCAACAGGGACAACACCTTGTGTTTCTACCTTCCTTCTAAAGAAAGGTTGTCCTGTATGGGGTGATGAAAGAGGGTAGTAGTGTATGTGTACTTAATGAAGGGGAGGTAGTTGTGCAAGTGAGGCACAAATAATTTAGGTGTGGTGGAAGGTTTATAAGGAGAATTCTCAGCTTTCAGTCAACATCACTTTCATACTCTACCCAACTGCTGCTTCTTGGGGGCAAGCAGGAAGTGAAAACCATCAAAAGATGCAACCAGTACACTGTAAACTGAAACCCTGCTGTTCCTAGATCTCTTCAACTAACTGGCTCTAGGCTATTCTTATGCCAACTACCTGAAAGCCTTCCTGAAAGGGAAAGTGGCCAAGGGCTTTTTCCCCTACGAGTGGATGGATAAGGTGCAAAAGTTGGAAAACTAACAACTGCCACCCAGAACAGCTTTTTACAGTTCTCTGACGGGCGCGTGTATATCGCGCGAGGAGTATGCCACTTGCCTACGCTCATGGTTGGAACACAAGATGCAGACATGAGCGACTACTTGCTGTATTACAACAACTTGGATGTGGCCCCCCTCGTGGAAGCCGTCAACGAACACAGTAAGTTTTTCATAGAGTGAGCTGTAGACATGTTCCTAACAGTGCACCGTACATTATTTTGGGTGCGCAAGAAAAGGATGTGCATGACTGGCTGAGTAAGTACCTCTTCGGGGGTCCTTCTATCATCTTCCAAACACACCACAAGAGTGGACAAACTGGAATAAGTGGGAGAAACATCTTCGGCATGGACGCAAGACATCAGTGCAAACATAGTGGAACTTTCTTGCCTGCCCACCGCCATCACCTATGACCTCCCTGTGCAAATAGGGTTCATGGTGTATCAGTATGCCAAACTGAAAATGCTGGGCTTTTACTACGACTTCCTTCTGGAATTCATAGATGAAAGAAACTTTGAAATGTGTGAAATGGACACTGACAGTTTCTACTTTGTGTTGAGCAGGGACAAAGTGGTGTTCAGCGCTCTTAGGCCACTGAATTGATGGCGGGATAAAGGGGCTTGAAATATTCAGATTTAGGTGACTGTTATAGCTTTTATCATGCATTTTGCTTCAAAACCCCATATGTGAACCATGACTTATAGGCAAATCAGATTCCTACTGTAGCTGATAGGATTCTCCTGAATGCTTGCTGCCACTTTGCATTAGGGATTTACACAGAATAATATGGTAGTAACCAATTCCCGGCCCCTGCAAGACTTGTGCTGTTAGTAATGATAAGTAGGGTTTGATGGTGTAAATTATTTCACAAAGGAGCAATCCTTACTATCTTGGGCACTAATGTTCAAGAACCCCTTAGCACCTTAGACTGCAAAACTTTCCCCGTACAATGCCTGGATCACATCTCAGCTCACACATTCAAGCTTCACCCACTTCGGGAGAAGGTAAAAGCAGCAACTAGGGCTTGAAAACTGAAGGTTTAGTACATTTTTGTACAGATCTGCCTTTAAGGTGCACCCAATGAATGACGCATATTGTGGCTTACAGCTTCTTTCCAAACTCAAGATGTTTTGTATTCCTGACAAGCATTGCCATTGCTTGATCTAGTGTCCGATTAGATCGGTATCAGTTGCACCTAAACATTTTGTGGTGAATGGATGGAATACTTTCATTAATAAAAAGTATCATGCTCTGAGTCTATGGGCAGAGAAGAATTACAGATTATGCCTAGTATAACTGCTGAAAATCACTGCCAGAATGTGCCTTATGGGATCTCTATCAACTAATCATGTGCCTTATCTGTGAGGTCTGGCTTATGCAAGACCGGTCTATAGTATGTAACACATTCTATTTCTTTTTTTTTCAAAGGGCTGGGCAAATGTTCCCTAGACCTAGACACCTATTTACCACATCCTATCATTAAACCATGTGTATTAACTGCTCCCACACATATTAGCCACACCCTGACATTAACCATCTTCTTTATACACAAAACCCCATGTGCAAGCTGTAACTATACGTTAGGCAGACTCTATAAGCCATGGTAGGTCTCTGAAATGGTTTATAAACCACTGCTTACATGCTTGGTGTTACCCTACACTAATTTTAAGCCCTTGCAGAATTGGGAACCTGACGGATTGTACATTCACTTTCAATAGAAATTTGCATTGGCTGCCCCATATGTGTGCCTTTTCTTACTGCCTCTGCAGATATGAAGGCCATCGAAGGATGTGTAAATTTGGGTCAGGTCGCCAGAAAGCAGTAGATTTTGTGTTTTTTGGTCATTTTGGACTTTTATGGCTCTGGAGAAAGACGTTGTGAACCAATATTGTCTTACATAGACTCCTTTGATAGAGAACACTTAGGGCTATCAGAAAAATGTAAATTTGTGGTCATCCATCAAAAACTTTAGGACTTATAGCCTGCCGAAGTGAAAAAACAGCCAAATTTGTTCTTTTTTATACTTTTTGTATTTTTCACAAGTGTCCTGTATTGGATAAAGAACACTATAGAGTATCCCAAAGTTATTTTTTGTATTGTATATGATCATAGGTATCATTTCCATGAGGTTTGGACATGCTACTAAGTGAGAATTTTTCATGATGTGTCTTTCAAAATGGAAATCTGTAATTTGTAACGTCCGGTACCTAAATCTAAATCGGTTATAAAACATGGAAAAAATGAAGTTTCAAAATCTTTGTTATTACCCATATGAAGGGCCCTATCATCCCCTACTTTGGTGAAGAAATTGTGTGTCTACCAGCATTTGTCTACACACGAGAGCAGCTTATGTGAAATAATTCTGATAAAAGTACCGGACGTTACGTAACGTCCGGTACTTTTATCATCATGTAGGAGGCAGTCTACTGTGCATGCATAACTCAAATTTTGTTCCATTCTGTAATTGAAGTCAATAATAGACATATTGGCCTTGTTATTGCATGTGTTTGTTATGTATAATGGGACATTCTTATATTACTGAGAGCAACTTCAATTACCTCTATATTTCATTATTTTGGTACCGGACGTTACATGACACAAAACAAGAAATAAAAATGGAACCGGATGGCCTAGATCGGTATTTTTTTGTTTTCTGAGCTGAGGAGATGTACCTTGACAATTTTGTTAAGGTTATATAAAGTAATTAGAAAATAAGTTTTTCAGGGCCTTCAAGGGCAAAATCTTACACTTTCTGACGACCTGACCCAAATACAATACAAAGGTTATCAGTTTGCAACCGGATATGAAGGCCATCCAACAATGTGTAAATACAATACAAAAGTTATCAGTTTGCAACTTTATTTTTTTTGTGATTATTTTTGTAATTATTTGTGATCATTTTTGTGATTATTTATAATTAAATCCAACTAATCTTATTAGGTAGCCTACCAGTAGGGCCTATTAACCAATTGCAGTTAAATTCAGAACTAGAGGCAGGACAATTACAGACACATCTCTTGAATTTAACCAAAGAAAAGTTGCCACTTCACTCTTACCTAACCAACTGTAATTGTCAACCTTTCTTCATAACACTAGTTACACACTTACTGTTTCATTAGGGCAGGGGATCAAGTATTACTTCAGAAAATATGTGGCTAATACTTCCCCTCATAAATCTGCATTTGAATAGACAATCAATGATGATTTCTAATTTATGCACAAAATAATGCATCCTATGAGTTTTAAACTTACTTCATTCAATTCTTCTATGTGAGAAACCCCTATTTAGAACTTAAAAGTGTGTAGAAAGGCCTCTTAGAACCAGAGATATGACGTATATGGTTTCTGTGACCTTTGACCTAATTAAGTAGGTCAAGGCTTAATTACATAATCATTTCATACTTATTATGCTCCTCACCCACCAGCTAGCTGAACTAGGTGTTTTTTGCATTGATAGAGGCTAATTTCATGTTTTACAGATTTTTGATATTTTCACATATTTTTCAATATTACTTTTATTTTTGAATATCAAGTTTTCGCCACTTCCAGCATGCTCAGACTAATATGAGAAGTTTATTTGGAATCAGCATGATTTTCTGGCCCAAACAAAACCATAAAATTTTCTTTTAGCCCTTTAACTTAGTTCAGAGAGAACATGCAATCATTTCTTGGGTTAAAAAGCTTTATATAGGAATATAGAGGGAAATTCCTGACCTTTGACCTTGACCTACGCAAAAACTGCAGGAATGTCAGCAGAGAACTTTTGGTATATGATTACTAGGGTCATTCCCTATGCAAATCCACAAAAATTTTGTAGTACCCCTCTCATTGGAACGAAACTTCATAATTTGGTGCCTCACCCTGTGGCCTATCTGTTGTGTACCACAACAAAAAAGTGTTACACTAGAGCCCTATGGATTTTTTAAATGCATCTTATGGCCATTATACTTCGCCAATCTCTTATCTATAAATACTGAATTGCCCTCGGCCTATTAGATCATATGGGCTTGATGATAATGGCATGAGTGTCATATATTTGGAGAATTTAGACTAACTGCGGGCAGAGCATCGTTCATAAAGGCCCACTTTTTCGCACCATATTTGGGCAGGATAATAGCATTTCAATTAAGATAAATTATCATTATGTGCCTTACCAGACAATAACTTATGTTTTATTTCCATAACTCTAGAGGACTGTATCTCAGTATTTCATTGGGGAGCAGTTTCAGTGCCACCCTGTGAAACGTCAGTTTTCCGGCAAGACAGACGCTTAAAATATGATTGGTTTAGGACACAAGTAAGTTAGCATTCATTCAGCATTAAGTGCATACATTGATCACTAAATGACTGATCACCCAGTTCCAATGGAATCTGGAAAGGGGAGGCTGTCTTGGAAGTACTTGTCAAGACCAGTTGAATAAAGAATGTATTTTCCTGAAGGAAAATGCACCTAAGGGAGTGATCATTTTTTAACAACAGGGGGGGCTGGTGGGTTTATGCACGGACGCGCGAAAAAGATTTTGACCCCCCCTTTTGAGGAAGTAAAATTTTCATATACCATTGGCATCACACACATAATGAGTAAAGAGGTTGTACTACCTATCTAGAGTCATTTAAACATACATAAGGCCCATCTTGGGTGTTCAATATCACTTTGAAAATTAAAATCACAACTTTTTCAACACTTGTCGCGGCCTTCGCTTGCAGCACAGTACAAAAATATACACTTATATACCTTAAATACTCTTTTCTGAGGGTAAATGAGATCATAATACATATATAAAGTTATTTAACCATTGATAAGGGCCATCTTGGGTGTTTAATATCACTTTGGAAATTAAAAATCACGAAATTTCTACACTTCTCGCAACATCTGCATGTCATGGAGTGCTAATATGTATTTTTATATACACCAAATAGTATTTTTTGATAAGTCACACACATCTACTATTGAATAGAAATGTTAGAAACACCATACCATGTCATAGGTTGACAATATCGAATTTTAACTTTGTTAATGTCAAAATTGCTCAAACCGATCATTAACGTACCCCAGTCGTTAACCTATCAAAGAATGGCCACAGCTCAACTATACACCATCATATACCATTGGCATTGCACACACATTGACAAAAGAGATTGTACTACCTATCTAGAGTCATTTAAACATGCATAAGGCCCATCTTGGGTGTCCAATATCACTTTTAGAATTAAATATTACAAAATTTCTACACTTCTCGCAACATCTGCGTGTCATGGAGTGCTAAAATGTATCTTTATATACACCAAATAGTATTTTTTGACAAACCACACACCTCTACTATTGAATAGAAATGTTAGAAATACCAGACCAAGTGATAGGTTGAAAATATAGAATTTTAACTTTGTTAATGTCAAAATTGCTCGTACCGATCATTAACGTACCCCAGTCGTTAACCTATCAAAGAATGGCCACAGCTCAACTCTACACCATCATATACCATTGGCATTGCACACACATTGACAAAAGAGATTGTACTACCTATCTAGAGTCATTTAAACATGCATAAGGCCCATCTTGGGTGTCCAATATCACTTTTAGAATTAAATATCACAAAATTTCTACACTTCTCGCAACATCTGCATGTCATGGAGTGCTAAAATGTATCTTTATATACACCAAATAGTATTTTTTGACAAACCACACACCTCTACTATTGAATAGAAATGTTAGAAATACCAGACCAAGTGATAGGTTGAAAATATAGAATTTTAACTTTGTTAATGTCAAAATTGCTCGTACCGATCATTAACGTACCCCAGTCATTAACCTATCAAAGAATGGCCACAGCTCAACTCTACACCATCATATGCCATTGTTATCATATACACCATCACAAGAGAGGTTGTACTACCTATCTAGAGTCATTTAAACATACATAAGGCCCATCTTGGGTGTTCAATATCACTTTGAAAATTAAATATCACAACTTTTTCAACACTTGTCGCGGCCTTCGCTTGCAGCACAGTACAAAAATATACACTTATATACCTTAAATACTCTTTCCTGAGGGTAAATGAGATCATAATACATATATACAGTCATTTAACCATTGATCCTAAAAACTCGCTAAAACTCCAGCAACTGAGATGTAAAACAGAACCATTTAGCAACTATTGGCAAGTCTGTTGTCTTCCTCCTTACGGTGCTTTATTAGTTTCATGTTGGCCATTTTGACTGTGTTATCATGGAGGATGTGGCCCCAGACGGTGGAGTTCCCATACCGCTTCTTGTTCACATAGCCAAGGATGGTATTATGGTATATAAACTGGACATTGGGCTTGGTTGGGAACTTGTGGCAAGTGAGGTTTTTCGCCGGATGAATGAGGAACATGACCTCATACATGTCACTCTCACTGTCCACAGCTAAGACCTTGCCCATGTGCCATGCGTCCTTGGTGGAGTCTGACTCGTGCAGGAATGCGCAGGCGACAAACTGTCCCTCTTGGTACTCATCCTGCACGAATACAGCCGTGTCCTCAATGTCCATTGTCGATCCGCCCTCAAAAACGGGAGGTGAGGTTGGTCACTCCTGTCGCATGTGCTTTGTGACGGGGGCCTCAACTGCACGCTCCGCAGCACGCTTACGTGCGGCACACGGAGGCACATTTTCTTTGTTGGCCGTGGCTGGGGCAGGAACCATGTTCTTGCGGGTGCGCTTGCCAGCCACGACGGGTGAGGGACCCTCTTGGCGCTTGCAGGCAGAGGTGCTAGCGACAGGAGCGGGGAGAGTGTTCCGTACCGAAGTACCTCGAGTCTGCTTTGGCGGGGGTACATCATCGCCGTCCACCTCAGCAGGGACAGTCCTCTGTCGCGTCTGCCGTGGTGGGGGAGGAGCCTTCTTGTTGTTGAATTTCATTGGGTGTGTGAACCAGTCTGGACACCCACGAATGGACCTAAGGTCAGCCCAGCAGCACTCACTGAAGCATGATTTGTGGCGTACAGCGAGGGACTTCCCGGGTTCGGCGGGCACAGCAGCATGAACTTTCTGGGTGCCCTTGATGGACTCGTCCGCTGCTACTTTGCCGACTGTGAGACGGGCGGTGGCGATATCCGCAACCGGAATGCAGATGTACTTGACGCGGCCTTCGAGTAGGTTGCCTTCAGCCGCGAAGCGCTCTGCATTCTGGATTAGCGTTCCCCTGTTGACGAGGTTGTCTGCGTTGCGTTTTGCTGCAGCTCCAACGCCGTCACAGGGGCCCTTTCCGTGTCCCGCCTCGAAGTAGGTCCATGTCGCTTGTAGACCACTGACAAGTTCTGCGTGGCGCACCAGTATGGAAAAGATGGAGATGTTCCGATACTGGCTCGATGGGGAGTCCGATGCATAGTGCACCCACGCGACCTCGGGCAGGTTCTCTTGCAGGAACGCTGCCAGAACTTGAATGAATGCCAGGATCGCGCCGGTGTCATGCTTTCTGTCGTCGGTGACGAGGGCCACAGAGTGGTGTCTGAACTCCCCAGTTGGTCCGTGCCGGTAGTGAAGGACTGCTGGGTGGAGCGTAACCGGGTCTTTGGCGTAATAGACACTCTGTGGCCCATCAGGATACGAGACAAGCCAATTCTCGGCGAAGTCCATCTGGATGACTGTCTCGTACACTGACAAGGAACTCCTCAGTTCATGCACGATCCGGTGTTGGCTACGGGCCCGATCGACGTGGTCGGCCATGGACATGAACTCGTCCTTGACCAACGTGATGAACTCCTTTTTGGATTTATCGGTTACCCAAGTGGGCCGGAGCTTCATCACCATCTTCTTCTCCTCGGGCTTGCCGTAGATAACCGGAACGTACTTCCACGTCAGGTAGTCTACATGGTCCGTCTTCACCGACTGGGTCAGCTGTTGCTCGAACACGTCCGCAGTGGTGTTCTGGACCAGGGTGTCCACTGAAGTCTTGATGTTAGCTGCCTTCAGCATGAGAGCAAAAGTTTCTGGCAGAGGCAGATTTTTTCATTCTGCAGCTCTACCGGAATTAGATAACTATGTTTACTCCTGATGTTGTAGAAGGTGGTGGACTCCACAGGCCAGGCAGGGTTGGTGACAAGGTAGCGCTTGTGGAGGACATACACAAACTCCACCAGGTTCCTTTTCTGTTCTCTGACCTTGACACCATCTAAGTTAACAATGATGGAGTCACCTTTGCCTGGCATCATGGTGGAGTTTTCCGGTAGGCACAGGAACTCAACGACTGCTGCCTCGCGTGCCTTTGCATTGACAGTGCTTTTATGGGGCTGATCTGAAGGGGGTGACGCCAGAGACTTGCAGTTGACCTTAATGTCCTTAGCCATCTGGCTGGTGAGACCCTTTGCTTGAAGGTTGGTTTCAGGGAAGGCCTTCCGCATGAAGTCTAGTGTGTCTTTGCTGTTGAGAGCCGCCACCCAATCGTAGATAAGATCTTTACACTGTTGCTGCTTCTGTGGTGTAGCAGCTGGACCGGCCGCCTGTGCCAAATCCAATTGTAGACGCGCCTGCATAGAGGACACCGACTCTCGCGTTGCAGCCAGTGTCCTCTCGAGGTACTTGATGCGGTTAGTTTTGGGTGTTGTGGTCTTCCTTGTCTGGTTCGGTGTCGTTGTCGGGGGTCGGTTTGCAGGGGTCGTCATCGTTTTTGTCCGACCGTTAGGCGGGGAGGTGCTGTAAATTGGAAATGAGAAAGCATTAACAAATTGGTATTTAGAAATTCATTTGAGGCATTAGTCAGCAAAGCGAATATTATGTCACTACATGAGCTAATTTCACTACATGAGCTAAATTAAATTGTTAATCATTTATGCTTTACTTGTGATATTATGTCATGGTGATAATATTAATGTCACTACACAAGCAATTATAATGACAGTTACTGAGATTGTTTAACCAGTAATTGTAATAACAATACGATGTCATGTACATGAGCTAACTCTAAAAAGGTGGCAATACAAGTATAGTCAAATAAGCAGCAACAACTAACATTAAACAAGCAACATCTCAACATGCAACACAACTAGTCTATTCTAATATAGCATTCTACTGTATAATTACATTATGCTACTCCTGCTGCTCAACGGAGCGCTTCAAGGTAGCACTGGAAAATGAATGGCAATTATAAGAATTATCTGGACTAATAAATAGGTTAGGCTAATAAACCACAAGGTTAAAAATTTGTGATTGTGGACCTTATGCATGTTCAAATGACTCTAGATAGGTATTACAATCTCTTTTGTCAATGTGTGTGCAATGCCAATGGTATATGATGGTGTAGAGTTGAGCTGTGGCCATTCTTTGATAGCTTAACGACTGGGGTACGTTAATGATTGGTACGAGCAATTTTGACATTAACAAAGTTAAAATTCGATATTGTCAACCTATGACATGGTATGGTGTTTCTAACATTTCTATTCAATAGTAGAGGTGTGTGACTTATCAAAAAATACTATTTGGTGTATATAAAGATACATTTTAGCACTCCATGACATGCAGATATTGCGAGAAGTGTAGAAATTTTGTGATATTTAATTCTAAAAGTGATATTGGACACCCAAGATGGGCCTTATGCATGTTTAAATGACTCTAGATAGGTAGTACAATCTCTTTTGTCAATGTGTGTGCAATGCCAATGGTATATGATGGTGTATAGTTGAGCTGTGGCCATTCTTTGATAGGTTAACGACTGGGGTACGTTAATGATCGGTTCGAGCAATTTTGACATTAACAAAGTTAAAATTCAATATTGTCAACCTATGACATGGTATGGTGTTTCTAACATTTCTATTCAATAGTAGAGGTGTGTGACTTATCAAAAAATACTATTTGGTGTATATAAAGATACGTTTTAGCACTCCATGACATGCAGATGTTGCGAGAAGTGTAGAAATTTTGTGATTTTTTTAATTTTCAAAGCCACAGTGGCCAGACAAGATGGACCTTATGCATGGTAAAAACGACAATTCTACTAACATAGGGTGGATCCACAGAACACACAATATCTGCACACAAGTGATTTGATACCTTTAAAGTGATCATAATACTTACACATAATCCTCCGCGAGGGCCAGGTTGCCCGGTGGTGGCGGCGAAGAGTCGGCCGGCCTCGATCCGGTCGATTGCTGGCTGCGCCTCCTCTCGGGGGAGTCTTTCTGCGTAGCCTGACGGACCGGTCGAGTCGTCCGGCTCTCCTCTGCCACCTCCAGGGCAACCTGTCCTCGCCCCCCCTGCCTCCGTGGTCGCTGCCCTCGGTGCCTCCTCCACGGGCGGTGCTGGTGAGGCTGTCGCGGCGCTGGACTTCGCCCTGCCAGCTCGGCCTCCTGCCTTGCCCTTCCCGGGTGGTGCTGTGGGTGGTGCAGTGGGTGGTTCTGCCGAGGGTAGTGGTGGTGGTGCTGTGGCCACGACGGGCTCTGGGGAGGAGCACCCGGCCAGGCTTTCATCCCCCGACGAGATAAGGATGGCTGTGGCAGGGTCCACTCCAGCCACAGGCGCATGAGTCTCCTTGAATGTAGAGCAAGGGGCAAAACCATTAGTATTTATTAAGCAAGACATTTGGAGAAACGAATATTTGGTGTATGTCAAGCTATATTTCTGTACCACATGGCATGCATGCGTTGCGAGAAGTGTAGAAATTTTGTGTTTTTTTTTATTTTTCTAACCACAGGGGTCAAACAAGATGAACCTTATGCATGTTCAAATGACTCTAGATAGGTATTACAATCTCTTTTGTCAATGTGTGTGCAAAGCCAATGGTATATGATGATGTATAGATAAGCTGTGGCCATTCTTTGACAGGTTAACGACTGGGGTACGTTAATGACCGGTACGAGCGATTTTGACATTAACAAAGTAAAAATTTGATATTGTCAACAAATCACTTGGTAAGGTATTTCTAACATTCTATTCAATAGTAGAGATGTATGGCTTACTATAAAAGAGTATCTCAATGCTATAGTGATATTATAAACTATCCACCTACCTCCTCACTCCCATCGGGGGACGAGAAGGACACCCGCTGGTACCTGGGGCGAGGGGCGAAGGGGAGGCGAACGGTCAGCTTCCCGAGCCCCTTGCCCCAGCCCCCTGCGGGCGTCTCTCTTCCCGCTGCCGCAGGTGCCAGTGCGGAGACTGCAGCCGGACGTGGAGCCGCCTGCTCCGCTGCAGCCCCGGGAGCCGCCTGCTCTGGCACCAACACCACAGCAGTGGTCGCAGCTGGGGTGCCCCTCCCAGTGCCTGCCTTGGCCTTCGGTCTCCCTGTTGGTGTGGGTGGGAGCGGCGGGAGGCCCAGCTTGGAAAATTATCAAACCTTGTTCTCTTTCTGTCTCTCCCGGTATGCCTTCTTCTGGGCATGGAGCATCTCGCGCCGCCGCTGTTCCTCAGCAGGGTCTCCCGCCAGTCTCTCCTTGTCTTTCTCTCTCTGGCGACGCGAGATCTCCGCCCGGTGGGCATCGTAGGCGGCCGCCCCCATCTCCTGCCGCAGCCTGGTCTCGTACCGGGCCGAAGCTGCGGCATGGAGCCGGGCCGCCTTCTCCCGGTCCTCCCGGTCCTCCTGGTCCTCCAGGTCCGGAGCATCAGCGGGAGCGGGCTCCCGCACACACCTCTTAGGGCGACGGGGGGGTCGCCCCCACCGCCACTGGGGGCTACGTCAGCCATCTGCAAAAATGAGAAGAAATATATTAAATAAAAAGGTAAATAGTGATTAAACAAGTTCCTATATGCTGACAAAGGATGTACAACAACGCCAAAGATTTTATCAGAGGTTTTTATGCTAATATGGTAATTCATAGTGAGGAAATCAGTAGATTTTAAGATAATAAGGAATTTGTTAGTGTTTGAATACTGATAAGATATACATAAAAAAATAGGAAAAAAATATTCATCATGTTCCTATATGCTTACAAATGATGTACAGTAACCCCGGAAGTTCAATCAGCTGATTAATTGCTAATATGGAAATTTATACTGACAAAATATAAGGAAAATGCTGAAATATACCCACCACAAAAATTCTTTGGAAAAAAAAGTATTCAGTATCTAACTAATGGCACTTGTGTGAGTTAGAGGTACCATAGGGGCATGTCATGGTGAAATATGATGGAGCTATGTGCTGTCAACGAGTCCGTAAATGATGAATAAGGATGAATACAGACGAATCAGGAATCCAGTTTGATATCCACTTTATTCATAGAAGTCCACGAGGTATAGATGGTGATACAGTATAAAGGTGCCCAACAGTGTCCAAGCCTAGCCCTTGAGCCAAGGGCCTTGGTCTCACGTGAATGTGTGAGGTATGAGGTATGAAGGTGGAAAGATACTATGCTAGTGATGGTGAGCTGCTCTACCTACAAGTATTTATAGTAGGGGCTGCTCACCCAGCTCATCCTAAAAATAGTATCAGGTGAGCTAAATATAGTAACTGGGGAACTCCAGTGCAGGTATGTAGGGGGGATCCCAAACATAGCACTGGGGTTCACAGAGTTCAGTATGGTTCTAAATATAGCTGCTGGGAATTCCCGGTATGCTGTGAGCTGCTCATGATCAATGGGCATGTCCTCCTGCAGGAGGAGTTGGTCTAAACATTGTCTGCTAGGAATTTCCAGCATGCAGCGAGCTGCTTGTGATTGATGGCGTATCCTCCAGTGGGAGGAGGCGGGGTCACTGAGTGCAGTTGACACCGCCAGCCTTTGGTCTTTGGTATGGTTTGGCTTGTGGGTAGACTCGGACACTGGGTTACATGGTAGAGTCAAGGTGAAAAATAAATATGATAAGTACAATACCTATAACAGTCTACTGACAAATCCCCACATTCCTACTCGATTCCACGCGAGGTTTTAAGGAGGAAGTTTGTGAGAAAAGGTCTACTGACGATATGTTTGATGTGTAATAATAGGTATTACATCTTATCATTTCAGTTGAAAATTTACAGTATTAAGGAGATATTTGATATTGGTTTCTGGTTGAACATGAATAATTTATAAACAGTACAAAACAAAACTGTGTCAAAGAAGTGTTGTTTGTAATTTTGACAAGAAGAATATGAAAAATTCAGGTCGTGGTAGGATACAAGGGCTGGATTATTTATCTAGCTCTAAAGTTCACACAAAGATAAAGGAATAAAAACTATCCTAAAACATGCAATTATTGGCTCTAAGGCAGACCTTGAGGTAGACAAGTTATTATTGAAGTCTGCTGCAGTACCGGTAGGCACTTACTATTTAGGTCTTGAGCCAATATACAATACAACATAATAAATAAAAACAGAGGTAAGGTAATTGATGACTGGCAAAGGTTGATCAATCAGTCCTTATAATACTGATAAGGCTTTAGGGAGTCTGAAGGCTTTTGGGTAATGTGTTTTAGGAATTTTTCTAATAAAAAAAAAATTTTGGATTTTTGGTCTTGGTTGATTTAATCGTAGGGGGATTTCTTATTTGGTAAAAAGGTTTGTCTTAGTTAATGGAGAATTTAGCATGTTTAGCCTTCAGTCTACCTGGGGTTATCATTGGTTGAGAGTGACAAGGTTAATACAAGAATAAAAAAAGGTGGCTCTGGCTGATATTTAGATTGGATCTCAGTTGATCCTGTAGAAATAGGCTGCCAGTGCTTCCTTGTGAAATTTTATAAAAATATAAACTAGCTAAAACCCATAAATATTTGACATGGTTGGGTTTGAAATGGTACAGTGTGAAAAGAAAAAGAACTTTATGGCATCTTAAGATCACAAAAATTTGCTGCTTGGCTTGTGGTCTTCATAAGGTTCTTAAGTAGAAAAAAAAAAAAAAAAATAAATAAAAATGCAGCGTGTTGTTTTGGTTATGTATCGTGGCCTTGTGAAAAACAAGAAGGACTGGCCTCATAATCAGTTGACTAGGCTGACTGGGTCAGTGTTTGTAGTGTCCATGGGTGGTCAGAAAGGAAAGCGTGTCTCTACACTTTTAGTCCATAAGTTTTAACAATAGCTTGAATATTAAAGATTGAGGAATTATTATTGAGATTATTCTCTTTTTCTATGGCGATTGTTGTTCACAAGACCCTTTGGTGGTAAGTTCTGGTGTCTGGTCTACCACTGCTGAGGTTGTTGGATGTTGGCTTGTCTGTGATGTCTTTGCCTCCTCCATCAGGTCGCTGGCCTCCATATAGAGAAACAGAGCAAGAAAAAAAAGGGGGGGGATTCTTAGTCACAAAATCGGTGATAGTGTATGGTTCACAAGGCGGCCAACAAAAATACCAAAATGACAAGTAAGGCAGTGATTAGGCAGTATAAGTTGATGTACAGGTTCTAGAGTTATAAAGGATGTGGAAATCATCCCCACATGAAGGTTCTAGGTGGGGCTGTCCGGTGAACTGGGTGACTGGGAGAGTCCATTATTGAGGGATGTCAGGGGTGGCCGGTGGTTTGTTTTGATCCCCACATGAGGGTCAAAGGAGGGGTTCAAAGGAAACTTACCGCGACCGGATGTAATGGGTGGGGTTTGTTTAAACAGCATTGGCATAGTCACAAAAATATGGGAGGTTAGTAGGGTCAAGTATTTACAAGGGGTCGGGGGTTGTGAGTGAGGGGAGAGGTAAAGGTGGGGAGTTTGCTTGGCTGAAGAGGTTTAGTATTTTGGGTTATCAGTGTTAAAAATTATAGGATAGTGGAGAAGTTCTTCCACATTTTACACACACTTTGGGCTCACACCGCCATTGGTTATTAGGGGTACCTGGGCACCATGATAATAAAACTACTATCATGTACAATGCTAGAACGACTGTTAAAAATCCTAAATGCTAAAATAGACCCATAAGATAGTCCTACCTGGGCTGGTTGCACGATGGGTCTGCCATGGTCCCTTTCCAGACACTTGTTGCCGTGTTTAAGGTGTGGTGGTATTGGATGTGGGTTGTGTTGTGATCAGATGTGGGTGGGCAAGCGCTTATAAATCTGAGACTGAGTTTGGCTACTTCCCAGTCTAAGATCTCCCATAGGTGGTATGTCTTGCCCTGAGAGGGGCGTAGGCCAAATATTATTGGTGGATGCAAGGGGGGTTGATCGGCCCCTTATGCAAATTAGGGTTAACCTGGCCTGGATTGGTTGGTGGTGAGGTATTGTTTAAAAATAGAATATTGGGAAGCTTGGCGGGGGTGTTTATCCCTAGCCAAGGTGATATGGTCACTATGGCGACCCTGTGGCTTTTAAAGACCTTGAGGGCAGCGTGTTATTGATTTGTATATGTGCCACCACAGCACTTAAAGGTTGGCGAAAACAGTGGTGTAAACATGGGGTATGGGTGTCAGAGGTCCATCTTCCTACAATAGGCTTATCATTGGAAATAGTGGTCTTGAAGTGGTAACAAGCCGTCGCATGTGTGTTTTGAAGTTTATACACAAACCGAGGATACAGAGCTGCCTTGGGCGGTCGGTATGTGGCGTGGGTAACCTAACCTAATTATCTGATAATCCATTTGCCAGTGTTTGGCGTTCCACTTAGAAGGGGTAGGTAGTTGTATATACAATTAATCAAGATAGTGTTGGTTTTGTGTACATAGGAATCTTTATGGTTGTTAGTGTTAATGGGTAGGTCGTTGGGCTGTGACTGTTGCTGTCAGTGTGTTTAAGTGGTTGGCCTATTAATGGTTGATTAATTTGGTTGGGGCGTGTGGCGCCTGTAGGGATTAATGGAGGGGTTTTTTTTGTGGGTGGGGAGTGTTTTGACACAATGTCTTGTGAACTATAATGGACGCTTAGGAATTTTTTCTTGATTTTCTGGAGGGCATGGGGCTGAAAGAGATTGTACCCTTTTTGGCTGCTCTTATGAAGTGTGGTGAACGAGATTTGGTTCCAAAGGAAATTTTGGCCCTATATTTGGTCATAGAGTTTACGCCAAAAATTAGGGGGTGATTTAGCTTTGGGACAGCATGTAGTCTTGTTTTAAACTCTGTGTTATCGATTAAGAAGGTTATGGTGATGGAATTGTTGACCTGAACTGAGGATTTATCAGCTAGTAGGATTACCATACGGGATCTCCTACCATGTCTGAAATTGGGGGTTGATACTATTTTATCTGCCATTTTCTGGCTGATAACGGAAAGGGGGGCTCCAGAGTCTATTAGGGCTCTGTAAGAACTGCCATTGACATCAACATTAACTGCACCTTTAGTCAATTCAGTATTAATGTAAGAGGTCTTACCTTGCTGCCCATACTTAGTGGTCTCGACTTTTAATTGGAGGGTGGTTTTCATAGAGGTCCCCACTGTCTGGTGAGGAGTCTTCATCACAATTCACAAGGTGGGGGTCGCGGTCCTGTTGTTCTGCTGAATTTAGTTCTGCTCCATTGTTCATTTGTGAAATATGGCATGTGGGGGACGTTCCAAGTTTATTGTCCAATGTGGGGGGCGGGGCCGTAAGATGCATGGTGGCCCTCCCCTGGGTCCTATTCAATATTGTCATTGTACTGATCTCCTTGTTGGTTATCTCTGGTTATCTCCGGTCTTTTTATTGTCATTTCTGCCTGGTGTTGAATCCCTAGACTTCTTCTAGATGGCTATCTAGGTGGAGGTGATCAGGTGATTGATTTTCAGGCGTGCTATATGTGGTACCACCTAATCTTAGGGGTGGTGATTCTGAAGGTGAATAACCAGGTAGGGTGAGGTTTAAACCTGGTGGTGGGGCTCCTGCTGGTGTACTGGTAGGTGCACCTGTGTTGGTGTCCACTATGGTGGACGAAAAATGTAGGGTGTTTGAACTCACAGGTGATTGTTTATGCGTACGTCTATGGACTGGCAGCACTGGGTCCAGCTGGAGCGCGTCTGGCGAGGAGTCTATCGGGGTGGTGTACTGTGTATTGGTGGCTTCTTGCTGATCTCTGTCTTGAGATGTAGGGATACGTTGTGGGGCTGGCTCCTTTGGTAGGGTCTCACTCTTGTCCATGGCTCATGAGAGGTGGTAACTGTGGGATGATACGTGAGGGTTCTCCACCATTGTCAACGTAAATGATGAATAAGGATGAATACAGACGAATCAGGAATCCAGTTTGATATCCACTTTATTCATAGAAGTCCACGAGGTATAGATGGTGATACAGTATAAAGGTGCCCAACAGTGTCCAAGCCTAGCCCTTGAGCCAAGGACCTTGGTCTCACGTGAATGTATGAGGTATGAGGTATGAAGGTGGAAAGATACTATGCTAGTGATGGTGAGCTGCTCTACCTACAAGTATTTATAGTAGGGGCTGCTCACCCAGCTCATCCTAAAAATAGTATCAGGTGAGCTAAATATAGTAACTGGGGAACTCCAGTGCAGGTATGTAGGGGGGGTCCCAAACATAGCACTGGGGTTCACAGAGTTCAGTATGGTTCTAAATATAGCTGCTGGGAATTCCCGGTATGCTGTGAGCTGCTCATGATCAATGGGCATGTCCTCCTGCAGGAGGAGTTGGTCTAAACATTGTCTGCTAGGAATTTCCAGCATGCAGCGAGCTGCTTGTGATTGACGGCGTATCCTCCAGTGGGAGGAGGCGGGGTCACTGAGTGCAGTTGACACCGCTGGTCTTTGGTATGGTTTGGCTTGTGGGTAGACTCGGACACTGGGTTACATGGTAGAGTCAAGGTGAAAAATAAATATGATAAGTACAATACCTATAACAGTCTACTGACAGTGCACTGGAAGTGCCACTTGTGTGGAAAATACAGAATAAGAAGGGGGGGTACGTTAATGATCGCAAAGGTTTATAACCACTCAGCAGTGGGGGCTTTGTGCAAGGGTGAGCTTACCTGGTCAACACAACAGAGGGGGGACATGTCTAACATACCCACCATAAAACATTCCCCTGAATCCAAGATGGCGACCAGTAGGCAGGCATCTTGCCACCGGGGTACGTTAATGACCGACGAGCACTATCTTCCTAAATTTGGCCACTATGGCTATGCTTTCGATCCCACAGGAGGATTAACACACCAAAATGCCCATATAGAGGTAGGAGAAGGAATATAACCCCAATAAAACATGGGATGAACACAATTTTGGCCGTGAGGGGGCCTAAAAGTTCACGACGAGGCAGAAATTTGGCCATTCAAGACCAAATTGGGGAAGGGGGGTCATCTCAAAACACCCAAACATGGCCCAAAATGCATCTTACACACGTAGGGGGTCCTATTCTAAAGGATTATCAACAATTTAGACCCAAGGGTACATCATCTCGGCCAGGAGAGGCCAAATTCTACTTGCCGTGCGAAAAATCATTAACGTACCCCAATTTTGAGAATACAGCCCGGGGTGGCCAAAGCTTCACCCTGGGGCCCCGGGCTGCATCGCAGGCCTCACCCGGCAACACATTTTACCCCCTAGCATCCAAAATACATCGTTCCGGTACACAAAAATCGATCTACGGCCCCCCACAGACATCTCCAACAATATTTCATCGCAATTTCATGGAATTTCGTGGAATTTCCTTACCTTCTTCGCTTTTTTGGGATGTGTTTTGCAGTGGAAGTCTGCTGGAAGTCGGCTATAAACAACCTGTGACCTCCTCTGAGCTGAAACACGGTACCCGGATGCAGGCCACTTCCGCCGGGCAACAGGAAGTCGTTTTTCTCTTCCCGCGCTGTTTTTCCCGCCGCTGATCATTAACGTACCCCGCTTACGAAGAGACCCCCCATACAGCCAAACCAGACTGTATTTGGCCACAATTCTTGTTCAGGCATGATGTATTTACTCTAAAAGTGGCCATAGACTGTGGGAATTGTATGTATTTGGTTTATTTTATTCTATTTAGAGGCAAAAGCCAGGGGTACGTTAATGATCGCGGTGTGCATTGAAAATCACTTATATGTGCCTGTCAAGGGTAATTCCCGGAGTACATGAAAAATTTTTTTATGGAAGACTCCCCCCTAGGGTACCTCTTAATTGCATATAATAAGAACACTGATTATATTCCCTAACCAGATTAGATAGGCTCTATCATTAACGTACCCCACGTGAAAATTTATAATTAAATGCATATAGAAGATAAATTATGCCCCAAGACCCACCCAAACCATATGGAAATCTTAGCTGTGACCCCCCACTAAGGAATAAAAATATTATTGGTGGTGTAGAAGTGTTTCCCTTGCTATTATATGCCCAAGAAGCCACCTGACCAGTAAAACCTGGAATGACCCATATATATATATATATATATATATATATATATATATATATATATATATATATATATATATATGTGGCAAAGCGTTTTAGCTAATTTGTTGAATGATAAAATGTGATACCAACTTGTATCTTGATTGTTGAACATTATGATATATATTAAGAATTACAATTCATTTCTGGACTACAGACTTTCTATTCCCTGAATTTTTGCATTGAATATTTTTGTATCATTAGGTGGCTTGTATGTGATTTTTCTGTGTTAAAAAGGGAATAAAACAAGTGTCATTGGTATGATCATGCTCTAGAGCGTATTGCGATCTCCTCATAGGCCTTTAACTTCTAAGACATCTCAATAAAGTACTCACACTCCCATACCCTAGTCGTATTCCCTAAATATAGTACAGTCAATTGAAGTCTATTAACTTTGCTTCTCAACATTTCTTACCCAAACCACAAACCTTGTCATAACACAAACTAACAAAAGCAAAGCACATCTAAGCTCTTACCTGTCAGTGGAATGAACAGAAATACTGTTATTGCCACTACTCCTGTGATGTGCAGCATATCTACCTGGGTGAGCATCATCTGACCTACCTGTAGGAATGGAATTATGTTCATATAGAGGCATCATCAAATGATAGCAAACGACCTGACTTATTGGTGCATCATGCTAACAATGGGCATGATGCACTAATGCATCAGCAGCACTATTGGTGCATCATGCTAACAGTGGGCATGATGCACTAATGCATCAGCAGCACTATTGGTGCATCATGCTAACAGTGGGCATGATGCACTAATGCATCAGCAGCACTATTGGTGCATCATGCTAACAGTGGGCATGATGCACTAATGTACCAGCAGCACTATTGGTGCATCATGCTAACAGTGGGCATGATGCACTAATGTACCACTACCCTATTGGTGCATCATGCTAACAGTGGGCATGATGCACTAAAGCATCAGCAGCACTATTGGTGCATCATGCTAACAGTGGGCATGATGCACTAATGTACCACTACCCTATTGGTGCATCATGCTAACAGTGGGCATGATGCACTAATGTACCACTACCCTATTGGTGCATCATGCTAACAGTGGGCATGATGCACTAATGTACCAGCAGCACTATTGGTGCATCATGCTAACAGTGGGCATGATGCACTAATGTACCAGCAGCACTATTGGTGCATCATGCTAACAGTGGGCATGATGCACTAATGTACCACTACCCTATTGGTGCATCATGCTAACAGTGGGCATGATGCACTAAAGCATCAGCAGCACTATTGGTGCATCATGCTAACAGTGGGCATGATGCACTAATGTACCACTAACCTATTGGTGCATCATGCTAACAGTGGGCATGATGCACTAATGTACCACTACCCTATTGGTGCATCATGCTAACAGTGGGCATGATGCACTAAAGCATCAGCAGCACTATTGGTGCATCATGCTAACAGTGGGCATGATGCACTAATGTACCAGCAGCACTATTGGTGCATCATGCTAACAGTGGGCATGATGCACTAATGTACCACTACCCTATTGGTGCATCATGCTAACAGTGGGCATGATGCACCAATGTACCACTACCCTATTGGTGCATCATGCTAACAGTGGGCATGATGCACCAATGCATCAGCAGCACTATTGGTGCATCATGCTAACAGTGGGCATGATGCACTAAAGCATCAGCAGCACTATTGGTGCATCATGCTAACAGTGGGCATGATGCACCAATGCATCAGCAGCACTATTGGTGCATCATGCTAACAGTGGGCATGATGCACTAAAGCATCAGCAGCACTATTGGTGCATCATGCTAACAGTGGGCATGATGCACTAATGTACCACTACCCTATTGGTGCATCATGCTAACAGTGGGCATGATGCACTAAAGCATCAGCAGCACTATTGGTGCATCATGCTAACAGTGGGCATGATGCACTAATGCATCAGCAGCACTATTGGTGCATCACGCTAACAGTGGACATGATGCACCAATGCATCAGCAGCACTATTGGTGCATCATGCTAACAGTGGGCATGATGCACTAATGCATCAGCAGCACTATTGGTGCATCATGCTAACAGTGGGCATGATGCACTAATGCATCAGCAGCACTATTGGTGCATCACGCTAACAGTGGGCATGATGCACTAATGCATCAGCAGCACTATTGGTGCATCACGCTAACAGTGGGCATGATGCACCAATGCATCAGCAGCACTATTGGTGCATCATGCTAACAGTGGGCATGATGCACTAATGTACCACTACCCTATTGGTGCATCATGCTAACAGTGGGCATGATGCACTAATGTACCACTACCCTATTGGTGCATCATGCTAACAGTGGGCATGATGCACTAAAGCATCAGCAGCACTACTGGTGCATCATGCTAACAGTGGGCATGATGCACTAATGTACCACTACCCTATTGGTGCATCATGCTAACAGTGGGCATGATGCACCAATGCACCATCAGCACTATTGGTGCATCATGCTCACAGTGGGCATGATGCACCAATGCATCAGCAGCACTATTGGTGCATTGCGCTAACACTCGGCATGATGCACTAAAGCATCAGCAGCACTATTGGTGCATCATGCTAACAGTGGGCATGATGCACTAATGTACCACTACCCTATTGGTGCATCATGCTAACAATGGGCATGATGCACTAATGTACCACTACCCTATTGGTGCATCATGCTAACAGTGGGCATGATGCACTAATGCATCAGCAGCACTACTGGTGCATCATGCTAACAGTGGGCATGATGCACTAATGTACCACTACCCTATTGGTGCATCATGCTAACAGTGGGCATGATGCACTAATGCATCAGCAGCACTATTGGTGCATCATGCTAACAGTGGGCATGATGCACCAATGTACCACTACCCTATTGGTGCATCATGCTAACAGTGGGCATGATGCACTAATGCATCAGCAGCACTATTGGTGCATCATGCTAACAGTGGGCATGATGCACCAATGTACCACTACCCTATTGGTGCATCATGCTAACAGTGGGCATGATGCACTAAAGCATCAGCAGCACTATTGGTGCATCACGCTAACAGTGGGCATGATGCACTAATGTACCACTACCCTATTGGTGCATCATGCTAACAGTGGGCATGATGCACTAATGCATCAGCAGCACTATTGGTGCATCATGCTAACAGTGGGCATGATGCACTAATGTACCACTACCCTATTGGTGCATCATGCTAACAGTGGGCATGATGCACTAATGTACCACTACCCTATTGGTGCATCATGCTAACAGTGGGCATGATGCACCAATGCATCAGCAGCACTATTGGTGCATCATGCTAACAGTGGGCATGATGCACTAAAGCATCAGCAGCACTATTGGTGCATCATGCTAACAGTGGGCATGATGCACTAATGTACCACTACCCTATTGGTGCATCACGCTAACAGTGGGCATGATGCACCAATGCATCAGCAGCACTATTGGTGCATCGCGCTAACAGTGGGCATGATGCACTAAAGCATCAGCAGCACTATTGGTGCATCATGCTAACAGTCGGCATGATGCACCAATGCATCAGCAGCACTATTGGTGCATCACGCTAACAGTCGGCATGATGCACTAAAGCATCAGCAGCACTATTGGTGCATCATGCTAACAGTGGGCATGATGCACTAATGTACCACTACCCTATTGGTGCATCATGCTAACAGTGGGCATGATGCACCAATGCATCAGCAGCACTATTGGTGCATCATGCTAACAGTGGGCATGATGCACTAAAGCATCAGCAGCACTATTGGTGCATCACGCTAACAGTGGGCATGATGCACCAATGCATCAGCAGCACTATTGGTGCATCGCGCTAACAGTCGGCATGATGCACTAAAGCATCAGCAGCACTATTGGTGCATCATGCTAACAGTGGGCATGATGCACCAATGCATCAGCAGCACTATTGGTGCATCACGCTAACAGTGGGCATGATGCTCCAATGCATCAGCAGCACTATTGATGCATCACGCTAACCTAGCCTTAATTGCAAGCCTTAATTGTGTGGCATGGATTTAGGTGGCTTTTAAATGTTAATTGTCCATTACAGTTTCTTTCATTTAAACCAAAAAATGGCTCAAACTATGATTTTACTTTGCTGCAAGAAAGGTTTTCCATCTGGATAGAATGACAAAAAATTCTTAGAAACTTACTTGTAGGTACCAGGTAACTTTACAGGGATCTGGTGAGGCAGGTGTGTGTATACAGTTGGAGGAGTAGAGAGGCTATGGAGCCACAGGCAAACAGGAGGAAATGAAGGAGCCAAGCATTATCAAACATTTATCTGTATGTAGCATGTGCTCACTCAACCATATAGACTTAGTAATAACAGCTGAAGGTCTGGTTCAAACGACCCATCCATTACAGGCAAATTATCATGTCCTTCACCTAAAGAGCTCTATTCAAATCATAAAACATGGTTATCTGGGGGGGAAAATATTAAGGCAAAAAAGGAAATAAAGGTGTGTTTCTAGTAACATGGCCTGAAAAAGGAGGGTTGGTAGGTCGGATTTTTTTTTTTTTAATTTTTTTGTTTTACATTTATATAGGAAATATCAGGGCACATATCAAAGGATCTATCAAATTCTTTGATTTCTTTGTAAAATAATGATTGGAAAGTAATAACTGTGAGAGAAGGGAAGAACACAAAAAGGGTACAGGAAATGATGAAAACAAAATGTAATGAAAAATTTCTCTAAAATATGAAAGAATTAGACAAAACTCTCCAAAATCCCCCCAAAAAAGGCTTTTTGGTTTAAATGAACGAAACTGTAGTGGACATTTAACATTCAAAAGCCACTTAAATCCGTGGCACACACTGCTTGTGTTTGATGGTTTGAGCTTTAATGGTTGTTGTCCTGTTGGTACTGTTTGATATGATAAAGTACAGAGGCAAAGGTTCACGAGTGAGGGTATGTGGAAGATTTATCTCACAAACAGAAGCAGGAGTGATCCCTGATTTTGCTTTATTTACATCAGTGATTTGAACCTGATAGGTAGACAAAGGGTAAGCAGTATGTGAGATAGGCAGAGTAATGCACCTTTAGAATACTTGTCAGATTGGGAGAAAGGCAGATATTTGGATATGTGCATTGAGGTATTAACTCTGGTTTAAATGTTGTCTATAAAGACTTCTCATCATTTTGATTATGTTTGTACATGTTTAAAATATTTCTTCATCAAACCTCATTTTAGGGTACTTTTAGTCAAAATCTGAGAATCATGATGACAAAATTTAGATTCGGCAGGATTTCTGGTCTAGGTGGTTCCTTCTTCCCCTTTAGTATCACCCTGATAAAGGAATACCACAGCTCCATAAACCACCTAATCCTCTAGAGAAATCAACTATGAAGACACAGGGGCACCTAGTTTGATGGGGGGGGGGTAGAGGGGGGTGACCTGTCACACTCTACCCATAGACTATGCTCTCAGTGACCTCTCCTATAGTATCTAACCTTCTTGATAATAGTGCAAAATCTATGGCCCTTCAGTATTTCAGCATATGTATTCACCATGAGATAAATACTTATTCCAGCTGCATTTTTAAGCCAAGTTTATGAATTTATCGTTGATGCAACAAATGCAGGTACAAAGGCTATTGTACTGTTAGTCCCTGAATGCCTGCAATGCTGATGTTGGAGGCATGTATCAGCAGCTATGTATCAGAAATCCCTGGCAATGTGAAAGTTCCTTCTGCCTCAAAGTTAAGCCGAGGTGACACTCCATACACTATCATTTAGACGTTAGCTTTTCAGCTTTAGCTGGTATATCCCATCATCAATCAAGTATATGGTAGATCCACTAGAAATAAGGAGCAGTGACTGCTGTAGATAGCGAAACTCCTCACATTGTAGGTTTCCCCCCTCAGTATATAAAAAGGAGTATCCATACACTATAGTACCACCGGGGGCTTGGGTATTGTGAATGTCTTACTTTAGATATACGGGATAGAGCATTGATTTGAACCATCGCTAGAATAGTTGATACCTCCTCTTTTCCATTTTACCGAACCTGCACTGATCCATTATAGTTCAGCCACAAATTCAAATGAGAGAGTTACTTATTAATTTCTACTAGTATAAATGTGTTGACTTCTGTTCAGGACTTTGCTAAAGTGGAAAGTTTTAACAATGAAAACACAATCCAACACCAGGAATCTTCTTTTCAGAAGATTTAACATATTTTTCCTTAATGGAAATTACAGTAGTAGTAGTTTAACGACCAGAATCCTTTTTTTTTGTCTCCTGTGTAGAAGTACTCAATAGGACATACGTCATCGTAAATGAGCGGAGTGGCTGTAGTTGACAGCTCAGCCCCTCAGGTTATAAACTGCTCCTGCACCCTGCCCACATCCTTACTCTTGGGATAAACCTCGGTGAAAAGTATTTTCTTTCACTGAGCTTTCTCTGTGAAAAATTATCATTTCTATCATCTTAAATTATTTCTTTACAAGGATAATGCCCTGTGAACGTTTTCACAGAGACAAAGGCGGTGAAAATCCTTTATCTTCCTCTTTTCTCTTTTTGTAGCTATTCTCCTCTCTTGATACCAGTCGTTTATTTGTGTCTTACCATTTCAAATCACTGGAGGGAGATATATTATATGCTGGCATCAACTCAGGTCTGTAATATCACTGATGGTGAATTTCCTGATTTTTAACAGGGAAAGACCAAGTAAATAATTTTCACCGGCATTTCCCAGTCAAAATAATCATTCTAATTCCTATTTGATTTTTCACAGGGGAAGCCTGATGAACACAATTTTCACCAATCCTTCCCTGTGAAAATCATTATATTAGTTCTAAATGATTCTTAAGCCTCTTTTGGAAGGACCCCATGACAAAAACTGTTCGTAAAATGAATTATTTAGTGATTAAGGGCTTTCCTACTAGGCATATAATTGATTTTTCCACCTTTTAGAACCTAACTTCCCTTTGCTTCACATCATTTGGCACACCCCATTCAAATCTTTTCCCACAGGTTAAGGTGGCGTGAAAGAGCTGTTCCTTCACTTCCTGTGAAAGTTTGAAACTCGTAACTCAGTACCCAACTTTGACAGGACATATTCCATGTCAAAGAACATTATCTAATTGTTCTTTTTTTATGAACGTGTTGTGCATGACACAGGAATAATTGATAAATTATATTCTTTGAATAAAAGCTGCTTGCTTCATGAATAGTGCAGCTAATGTACTCCTGACTTGATATATTGCGTTTGTCCCTCTATTCTCAGTGCAACAATCCCTAGTCATTGAAATAGGCTCAAACTAGACCCAACATTGACAGTTAATGCTAGGCATTTCAGTGAAGGAAAATACTTTTCACTAAGGTTTATCCCAAGAGAAAGGATGTGGGTGGGGTGCCTTTCTACCTCAGTAGGAAACAAGAAGGATGCCCAATATATCTTAGTGTTAGTGCCATTCATGGGAAACTTGGAGCAAGGCTGATTATGTCAGCCAATATACACCTTATACAGTCTAGAACCAAGCCCAAGAAGTCATCTCTTCATCTGTTCACCACAATTTTACTGCTATGTAAATGGATAGCTTATATAAGGGTTGTATCTATACATCATGTCAAACTAATAGTATTATACTGTAGGTATTGCCGTTTCAAAAATCCTAGCCAATGCACTTTTTTGTTAGCCTTGGTGAAAAAATTAACGTTCTGTTTTCATGACAAGCCACTGCGTGAAACAATTATGAACCCCAACAACTCCCAATGACAATAAAATGTTACATAGGACCTACCCCTAAGGGAAAAACTATTTTAGAGTGTTCCAGGACTGCTTCATTAGACCTTTTTTGACCTAAAATATGGGGGAAAAGATCTAAAATTACAAATTTTTTGGCCATTTTTCACCTTCAAAGGCCTGTATCTCCCAAAATATACGAATATTAGCCCTTATTTTAGAACCCCTTGTGTTCTCTAACAAATTTAAAAAGAAAAAGGAAGAATGGTGCTTTGGATTCTTTACTGTACCTCCCAGACGCCAAAAAGACCCAAAAGCATGCTTGCTGAAACAGCCCAGTTACATTCCAATTAGAGATATTGAACGAGGTTTTCAGGATTTTCTGTAGTGGGATAGCTATTGTAAATGTTTTGAACTAGAGTTTTGTTTAGCATCTTTTACATGAATGTTTGGTATCTAAGGCCTTGTTGAGTATGAGCGTAAACACATCTATGATACATGGTAACTCACCATTACTGCCACACATTCTCATCTATATGTACTTGGTTCATAGAATGTTGAATAAATCAAGGTTTCAAGTTACACCCCTCCCCCCACACACCACCATCCACTTCATACAACCACCACCAGCACTGGCGATGTGACAGGGGTGGTCATCCGTGATGACTTTATCATGCTTGCTAGTTTATGGTGCATGACTTAGTATTTAGACTCCAGTCATGACATTCTATACTTTGAGCTGTTCCTGCAACTTCATAGATATATAATGCAAAGCACTCCATCGGTCAATAATGCAAAGCACTCCATCTCATCTGAGACGAGGCTGGATAGAAATCACAGACTTCAAACATACCCTCTACTCAGAAGTATCTACATGTACATTTCTGTGTACAGCTTTAGAAGTACACCTATAGCCATTTCTCTACCTGCTTCCCTGTGATCACTGAACCATGACCACCCTCCAGTGGAGTGCATTCAAGCAGAACATGAGTGGATATCAGTGTGGTATTGGTACTCAGGTGTGAAGGCAACCCCCATCCACCGACCATTAGCTACTGTACTATTAGGGAAATCACATTCAATTATGTTTTATGTAAGAAAATTGTTAATTTCTTGGCTATGGGGGTTCATATCTGAAATATTTTGATATTTTCTTGTAGAAAAGGCCTTGAACTTTTACATGGGCTTGAGATTTTCTTTAGGAAATCTAACACAAAAATTGGAAATTTGTTTCAGTTGTTCATAGAGGTAGATTGTATTGTCATTTGGTGCCAAAATCCATTATTTACTTAAGAATTATACTGTAATTTGTCATGATGAGTCTGTTCCGGAGTAAATAAATGTTTCTCTTTCCTGTAGTGCCAATACTAAAATGGTAAAAGTAATAGAAAATGATGAAAATACACTTATGTCATTTTAAAACCATCCTTAAATATGTCCACAGCCCCATTATCATACTGTATTCAGGGCTAGAAATGGACACAGCCCTACATCTATGATTGGGGCCGTAAGGAGTGCAGTCTCCAACCTGTCTATTGGTGCATTATGCAAATCACTCCATCAGTGCATCAAACAAAGCACCCCATTGGTGCATCGTCCAAAGCACTCCATCAGTGCATCATGAAAATCACACCATTGGTGCATCATCCAAAGCACATCATTGGTGCATCATACAAAGCACCCCATTGGTGCATCATACAAAGCACTCCATCAGTGCATCATACAAAGCACACCATCAGTGCATCATACAAAGCACATCATTGGTGCATCATACAAAGCACCCCATTGGTGCATCATACAAAGCACACCATCAGTGCATCATGAAAAGCACACCATTGGTGCATCATACAAAGCACTCCATAAGTGCATCATACAAAGCACTCCATTGGTGCATCATACAAAGCACTCCATCAGTGCATCATGAAAAGCACTCCATTGGTGCATCATACAAAGCACTCCATTGGTGCATCATCCAAAGCACTCCATCAGTGCATCATGAAAATCACACCATTGGTGCATCATCCAAAGCACTCCATCAGTGCATCATACAAAGCACTCTATTGGTGCATCATACAAAGCACTCCATCAGTGCATCATACAAAGCACACCATTGGTGCATCATCCAAAGCACTCCATCAGTGCATCATACAAAGCACTCTATTGGTGCATCATACAAAGCACTCCATCAGTGCATCATACAAAGCACTCCATTGGTGCATCATACAAAGCACTCCATTGGTGCATCATACAAAGCACATCATTGGTGCATCATACAAAGCACTCTATTGGTGCATCATACAAAGCACTCCATTGGTGCATCATCCAAAGCACTCCATCAGTGCATCATGAAAATCACACCATTGGTGCATCATCCAAAGCACTCCATCAGTGCATCATACAAAGCACTCCATCAGTGCATCATGAAAATCACACCATTGGTGCATCATCTAAAGCACTCCATCAGTGCATCATGAAAAGCACTCCATCAGTGCATCATGAAAAGCACTCCATTGGTGCATCATACAAAGCACTCCATTGGTGCATCATCCAAAGCACTCCATTGGTGCATCATACAAAGCACTCTATTGGTGCATCATACAAAGCACTCCATCAGTGCATCATACAAAGCACTCCATTGGTGCATCATACAAAGCACTCCATCGGTGCATTATGCAAGGCACTATATTATGCCAACCAATGGACTTGATCTACGCATTCATCAGCAGGCTGTTGCAAAATTATTTGAAAACTCATAATACTTAATCGTCTATAAATTTTCAAAATTAGAAATGCTATGTGTAGATTGTGCTAATCCAGAACCCCAGCCCCCTCTGGGTTGCTGTAGGGTTATGGGGCCGAGGTGAATATGTAGATTTTATTTTTTTCTCCTTGTGATCCAAGTGGCATATCAAACTATGGGGGTTAGTAGTCACTATATGTAGAAATGAGTGATCACTAGAAGTCAGGCATTATAGTCGATAATTGATGATAAGTTTATTGTTTGTTTAGACTGATCGATGGTAAGCGGCAAGTGCGTCCAACTTGCATATAGTATAATGTCAAATGTAGTAGTAAGGTGAAGGTGGTCAATTTCTCTAATTACAAAAGAAACTTTCCAGATCTATAGGTAGTGCCTTATACACTGTGTAAAGTGGTATGAGGGCTACTAAATGCAAAAGTATGTCTCTTTCACTCACTAGTGAACAAGTAACTAATGGATAACTGATGACTCGTGGGGATTATCGACCACGAGTCATGAGTTATCCATTAACTACTTATTTTATACCACGAAACCAATAAATAATCAATATTATACCAATAAATTCAAGTTGAAAACAAAAATTATTCCCCCTTCCCGGGACTCGAAGCCAGCCTTCACAGTGTGTGTACACAGGTACATACACCTCGGCGCCCGGCAGCGGACAGCGGCAGCGCACACGGCGAAAAAAGATTTCAATGCGTCTCGCTGTTATGTCTGTGTATAATACACCTCCTCGCCCCGCAGCAGACAGCGGCAGTGCACACAGCGAAAAAAGATTTCAATGCTTCTCGTGGTTATGTTTGTGTATAATACACCTCTGCGCCCGGCAGCGGACAGCGACAGCGCACATGGCAAAAAAAGATGCGCCCGGACAGGGGCGCGATCCATGTACCTCTGATGGCTGAGCGCAAAGCGCTAACCGCTAGACCACCGCGTCTCCTCCTTCAGCGGCCGCGTCGGCTTGGATATATTTGAATGCGTCCCGTGGTTATGGTAGAGGTTAGCCTGCAGTCGACTCCTTTTCATATCATATCGAGACGTGGTTCGAACCGAGCATTTCTCGTCAGTCCTTGTGGTGCAGTGCATAAGGAGTTGGATTTGGGATGTGAGACTGCAGGTTCGATCCCTACCCTGGCCTGGAAAATTTTGTGGGTTTTAACATGTGACATGTGACATGGGAGAGGCGTGCGTTTATCCTGGATAACCGCACGCCTTACCTGGATAACCGCAAAAATTGATGTTACAGCCTATGGGGTGTGCAATATCGACAGATATGTGGATGGGAATAGACACCAAAAAGCACTGTGTAACCCACAAATCGTGGTATAAGTTTAAATATGTTATAATGCAATTAAATCACCCATCCATAGATAACTCACAAACAAGTCCAAGACATTAACAACTGTCAAATAGTGCATGATAATTGACATCCCTTCTACCTATTTTTGCAAAGATTCCGTTTTTCACATGGTATGGGTGTTATAATGTGCGTGCACACTATTATATATATTATGAATAGAGTCTTTTACCAAATGGAATAATCATTTACCTGAGCAGGCTAGTTATTTATTCTACCTCTAAGAACAAAGCATACAGAAGCCCTATCTCTACAGCACTGAGGTATGATTTAAACATCAATATGTTTAGATACTTGGATGTTGAATCCACACCAGGTAGCAGCACTACCTTTGACTGGACTATCTGCACACAGTTATAATCAATTGTTGTGACAAATGTCCCCAAATCCCATGTTTATCATGGTTTTATTTCATGAAATGTCATAATATATCTCTGTTTTTTAATGCATACATGTCTGCAAACCTGAACTCTCCATCAAATCATTTAAAATTTTAAACACAAAAATTCTTAAACACCTAAACACAAAAATTCATATATCTAAACACAAAGTTTTAACCTAAACACATTCATTTCTAAACACTTGAGCTAAGCACATTGTTTGGCTAAACATGTTTAGGAAATTAATGTGATTACAAAAACATTGCAAGAATATGTTTAGAATTGTGTTTAGGATCTAAACACCATTTTTGCAGTGTATACAAAGTTAATCTAGCCATTTTCCACAGTGAAAAATCGTGCCAACTCATAGGAGAATTGAACCCCGGCCACAGTGGAGGTAGGCTAAGACCTTAGCCATAGCGCCACACTGAACGGTGATGAAATCCAATGCGAAAATAAATAAGTTCTAACCTGAGGTCCTAGTCCTGTGTTTACACTCAGTTTTCGTCTTGATTCCAAGCTTGTCATGTTATAATATCGAAATCCCAAGAAGTTTTCGATCCATAGACGAGGAATGCGTGCTAATTTTCTCCATTTTCTTCGATATAAATAAGAATCCATTGATTTTTCTATCGTAAGCGAGTCACGGTCCGGCCATTCCCACCCGCCTCCTTGCTCGGTGAAAGTGTGTCAGTGGCCTGGATGTGGATTTAGGTCAAGTTCTCGTCGTACGAGGAAGACGCGGCTCTGATATATCCAGCATATACTCCCCTAGGGCCTCGATATGCATCATCTATTAGCTTAGTGTCTCATTATTATATTACACATGGGTGAAACACATATTATATTACTGTGTGTGAACTACCTGTGAATTGACATTTGTATTACTAATACATAAGTTCTGTCTAAACCTTGAATAAACCAGTGATAACTGGAATCCCTATAACAGCTTGATATTCTTACTCCTTATAGCCACTAGTCATATGATATTTCTCATATGACAACTTGATTATACACATATTCCTAGTATGACAGTACAATACCTTGTATGCCATGTCCCTTGTATGCCAAGCTCACTGCAGCAACAGTGCAGCAGATCATTTCTACTTTGCTTCCCATTTTCAGCTCTTAAATATTAGTTTATGGGTGGTTTCTCAAAATTCAAATACAAAAATGACCGTAGGATAATGAGGAATGTGATGCAAGAAAGACTCGTATGTTATTTTGATTAGATCATGAGATTAAGATTCTCAATCGGCACTCGGTCAGATACAAATTTATAATTCTTGCACTCAATCTACAGTTTTTCGGGCGTAGGTCTTTGCAAATTGCTTGTTGTTGTCCTTAGAGGTAGAATAAAAAACACAACTTTAGGGACTAACTGGGGCTGTTTGGCCATGCATGGGTTGCTCCTGATGCCCCTGCTGCCCTGCAGGTACCAGGGGTAGCAGGAGCAACCCATGCATGGCTACAAGTATTTGGGATTTTGCTACATTACAATCACCATGAATAGACTTGTACTAGTCTATGCAGTTTGTACGGTAATGGTATCATTAACTACGGCATATGCCTACACCAATCATTGCCACTAATAGCCAATGATTATCTATGGCCCGTGATGATTGTGTATGCCAATTGAACCTCTCCACCTTGCTGCACTGACCATAATTGCTCCATAATGCAATCCGCTATATTAGGGTTACAGCAATACTGTTTGGCACACAATACTGAATAGGGTCTATTTAATCATGCATGCTTAACCCTTCAGTAGCCAGACAGGAAGTGTTGGTATTACCTCATTCAAAAACCGCCATGTACAGCCAGTGTCGGTTAAAATGCGCTGTAGTCTGTGAGATTGTTATTGCATACCCAATACATGATTGTTATGTCTCCCGCAGATTGTAAGACTTGACCATCCCAGTTTACCAACATATTTCTTTTTTTTTTTAATTATATACTGCACGGAATCAGTAACTTAAAGGAGGGGGGAGGGCTATGTTAGACTATACAATATATTAAAGTGATAGCCAAACATCAATCACCTATTTAAAACCTATGATTATAATAGAATCATACTATATACTACAAGTATCCTGAATCACAGGATATTCCCACTATGTAGGGTCCTTCAGCCTGTTATCCTATAAGATAGTGCTATGAAACAGAAACCTAGGGAACCTCTGGTCACCGGATAGGGGAGTATAAATAATGAGTGCAGGCCTTATCCAGCTTGGAGCCAGTCTACACTCAGTGTGATACTAGGGAGTCATGTGGAGGGATGTGTCTTCAGATACCTATGATGGGTTCTGTATACCTAATAGTGAACAAGTAACCGATGGATAACTCATGACAAGTGTGTGTTATTAGCCTTTGCTAACACACACGAGTCATAAGTTATCCATTGACTACTTATTTTATACCACAAAACAAATAAATAATCAATAGAATACCAATAAATTCAAGTTGAAAACAAAAATTATTCCCCCTCCCCGGGACTCGATGCCAGCCATTGTGTCTACACGATCAGTACATACACCTCCTCGCCCGCCGGACAGCGACAGCAGCCGTCTCGGCCCGGAAAGCCAGCGGCACACGGCTAAAGATTTCAATGCGTCTCACTGTCATGTTTGTGTATAATACACCTCCTCGCCCCGGCAGCGGACAGCGACAGCGCACACGGCGAAAAAAAGATGCTTCTTGTTGTTATGTTTGTGTATAATACACCTCGTCGCCAGGTAGCTAATGCTTTGAATGCGTCTCGCGGTTATGTTTGTATAATACACCTCGTCGCCCGGCAGCGGACAGCGACAGCGCACACGGCGAAAAAAAGATGCGTCTCGCTGTTATATTTGTGTAGAATACACCTCCTCGTCCGGCAGTGGACTGCGACAGTGCACACGGCGAAAAAAAGATTCACCCAGACCGGGACGCGATGCGCGGACCTCCGACGTCTGAGCGCAAGGCGCTAACCGCTAGACCACCACGTCTCCTCCTTCAGCAGCTGTGTCGGCTTGGCTATGTTTGAATGCGTCCCGTGGTTATGGTAGTGGACAGCCCGCAGTCGACTCCTTCCCATATCATATCGAGATGTGGTTCGAACCAAGGATTTCTCGTCAGTCCCTGTGGCGCAATGCATAGGAATTTGGATTTGGGATGTGAGACTGCAGGTTTGATCCCTACCCTGGCCTGGAAGATTTCGTGGGTTTTAACATGTAACATATGACATGGAAGGCGTCCATGGATAACCGCACGGGGTGCGGGGTATCCATGGATAACCGCACGCCTTCCAAAAGTCATGCTACAGCATTAATGCTGTGCAATATCGACAGATATGTGGATGGGAATAGCCACCAAAAAGAACTGTGTAACCCAGAAATCGTGGTATAAGTAAGGCTAATGTGGAACTCAGTGTATCGAGCTTGTCTATAATTATATTTCATTGGATTCATATTAATTTAACTCAATAAGTTTAATTTATCTATGATACTTTATCGTGTAATGAATATTACCTTCCTTATTGTAATTATGTTTGATTGATCCTCAATATTCTACATCATTATCATCTATACGGTAATGCTTCTGCCAGGATTGATGGATAGTGTTACCAAAGCCCACTATACATTTTGGGTAAAAGAAGCAGTTCTGTCTATTGCTTCCATATGAAATGTATGTAAAGCACAAAACCTTGATCATTTTTAAACAATTGAAATCTGGAATCATCCTCTAATTCATAAATTTAAATTAATGCGGAAACAAAATCACAACATTTACTACTAATACTGTAAAACTGTTTGCAGTACCATCTAGGTTGTGCATCACAATGGCCCTGTTTTGAGTAACAATGGCTTCCCCGCCACAATAGCTTATTTTAGACCAGGGACAAGGACTGTCTATTCAGGACTTTTATGGTGTGTTACATCACACAGCTCAGTGGGTTGCATTGTATACATTCATCTGTTATGGTGTGTTACATCACACAGCTCAGTGGGTTGCAGTGTATACATTCATCTGTTATGGTGTGTTACATCACACAGCTCAGTGGGTTGCAGTGTATACATTCATCTGTTATGGTGTGTTACATCACACAGCTCAGTGGGTTGCAGTGTATACATTCATCTGTTATGGCGTGTTACATCACAGCTCAGTGGGTTGCAGTGTATACATTCATCTGTTATGGCGTGTTACATCACACAGCTCAGTGGGTTGCAGTGTATACATTCATCTGTTATGGCGTGTTACATCACACAGCTCAGTGGGTTGCAGTGTATACATTCATCTGTTATGGCCTGTTACATCACAGCTCAGTGGGTTGCAGTGTATACATTCATCTGTTGAAGGGGTACAGGAATCTTGTCTATGTTTAGATACAAAGAGATACAATTTTCAAATAATCTAGAAATTATAATTGTATAAGTAATCAATACATTGTGGATATTATGTTTCTCATCTTATCAAATCATATCATTACTACATTGTGAACATCCTACAAAACTTTAAGTCATTTATTACAGATATTATTGCATTACCCACATGTTATAGCCATTTCAGATTGTGTGTTTTATCATTGTAAGTTTCCTTTATCAAGAAATTGTTTTCTACCTGGTTGTGCAATCCAAGGCTACTTGAGATTTTTATCATTTTCTGCTATAAATGTGTTAGATCTTTACTACCTCGTGTTTCACCTTCTACTGAAAGTTGAATCATGCATTCTGAGAAAAAAACATGGGGACTCAAGTAGCCCGTTAGTGCTTTTGGTGCTTGAAATACAGATATGATTTTTGTACAGCACATGGCTTTGTTGCTGAAGTTTCTTTTTAGGTGGAAACCAATTCCAGAATTTATAACACAAAGAAAAGACAGTCCTTATTTTGAGATTTTTGGGCTCTGAGCATTTGTTTCTTCCACCTGTACATAGGAGCTGCAATTCTTTATCCCCTGTACACCAGTAACACTAGCGTGCTGTGAGCAGTCATTTGTACTTTATGCCTGCTCAGGTGAGTTTAAACACTTGGGTCTGAAGGATAGCTTTTTCATGATGGTCATACTCTAACTTTCTGCAACGTATTTTCCATACAGAATTTGTACTGCCACTTGAGTTCACTAGCCAGGATATTGCCTAAACCTAAATGAAGTTTTAAAACTCCCACTGCTTTATGCCACCTGTACCTAGAGGGTGTGGTGTGGTTATCAGCTAATTAAATATGTTGATAGCAGAAAAATTGGTTTGCAGGAGATGAGCGTTACACGGTTACAAATACCATGGTGAGATTTAATGACTTCCATGGCATTTTCCAGGTACAGGGACAGGGGACATGACCTTATGTACTGGTGTATAGGGCATATGTAGTATACAGGGACATGGGACATGACCTTATGTACTGGTGTATAGGGGATATGTACTGTACAGGGACATGGGACATGACCTTGTGTACTGGTGTATAGGGGATATGTACTGTACAGGGACATGGGACATGCCCCTTGTGTACCGGAATATAGGGCATATGTAGTGTACAGGGACTTGGGACATGACTTTGTATACTGGAGTATAGGGCATATGTAGTGTACGGGACATGGGACGTGACCTTGTGTACTGGTGTATAGGGAATATGAAGTTTACAGGGACATGGGACATGACATTGTGTACTGGTGTATAGGGCACATGTAGTGTACTTGGACATGGGACATGACCTCGTGTACCGGTGTATAGGGCATATATAGTGTACAGGGACATGGGACATGACCTTGTGTACTGGTGTATATGGCATATGTAGTGTACAGGGACATGGGACATGACCTTGTGTACCAGTGTATAGGGCATATGTAGTTCACATAGACATGGGACATGACCTTGTGCACTGGTGTATAGGGCATATGTGGTGTACAGGGACATGGGACATGACCTTGTGTACCAGTGTATAGGGCACGTGTAGTGTACAGGGACATGGGACATGACCTTGTGTACCGGTGTATAGGGCATATGTAGTGTACAGGGACATGGGACATGACCTTCTGTACCGGTGTATACGGCATATGTGGTGTACAGGGACATGGGACATGACCTTGTGTACCAGTGTATAGGGCATATGTAGTGTACAGGGACATGGGATATGACCTTGTGTACTGGTGTATAGGGCATATGTAGTTTACAGAGACATGGGACATGACCTTGTGTACCAGTGTATAGGGCATATGTAGTATACAGGGACATGGGACATGACCTTGTGTACTGGTGTATAGGGCATATGTAGTGTACAGGGACATGGGACATGACCTTGTGTACCAGTGTATAGGGCATATGTGGTGTACAGGGACATGGGACATGACCTTGTGTACCAGTGTATAGGGCATATGTAGTTCACATAGACATGGGACATGACCTTGTGCACTGGTGTATAGGGCATATGTAGTGTACAGGGACATGGGACATGACCTTGTGCACTGGTGTATAGGGCATATGTAGTGTACAGGGACATGGGACATGACCTTGTGTACTGGTGTATAGGGCATATGTAGTGTACAGGGACTTGGGACATGACTTTGTATACTGGAGTATAGGGCATATGTGGTGTACAGGGACATGGGACATGACCTTGTGTACCAGTGTATAGGGCATATGTGGTGTACAGGGACATGGGACATGACCTTGTGTACCAGTGTATAGGGCATATGTAGTTCACATAGACATGGGACATGACCTTGTGCACTGGTGTATAGGGCATATGTAGTGTACAGGGACATGGGACATGACCTTGTGCACTGGTGTATAGGGCATATGTAGTGTACAGGGACATGGGACATGACCTTGTGTACCGGAGTATAGGGCATATGTAGTGTACAGGGACTTGGGACATGACTTTGTATACTGGAGTATAGGGCATATGTAGTGTACAGAGACATGGGACGTGACCTTGTGTACTGGTGTATAGGGAATATGAAGTTTACAGGGACATGGGACATGACATTGTGTACTGGTGTATAGGGCATATGTAGTTTACATAGACATGGGACATGACCTTGTGTACCAGTGTATAGGGCATATGTAGTTTACAGGGACATGGGATATGACCTTGTGTACTGGTGTATAGGGCATATGTAGTTTACAGAGACATGGGACATGACCTTGTGTACCCGTGTATAGGGCATATGTAGTATACAGGGACATGGGACATGACCTTGTGTACTGGTGTATAGGGCATATGTAGTTTACAGGGACATAGGACATGACCTTGTGTACCAGTGTGTAGGGCATATGTAGTGTACAGGGACATGGGACATGACCTTGTGTACCAGTGTATAGGGCACATGTAGTATACAGGGACATGGGACATGACCTTGTGTACTGGGGTATAGGGCATATGTAGTTTACAGGGACATAGGACATGACCTTGTGTACCAGTGTGTAGGGCATATGTAGTGTACAGGGACATGGGACATGACCTTTTGTATCGGTGTATAGTGCATATGATGTGTACAGGGACATGCAACATGACCTTGTGTACTGGTGTATAGGGAACATGTAGTGTACAAGGACATGGGACATGACCTTCTGTACCGGTGTATAGGGCATATGTAGTGTACAGGGACATGGGACGTGACCTTGTGTACTGGTGTATAGGGCATATGTAGTGTACAGGGACATGGGACGTGACCTTGTGTACTGATGTATATGGCATATGAAGTTTACAGGGACATGGGACATGACATTTTGTACTGGTGTATAGGGCACATGTAGTGTACTTGGACATGGGACATGACCTTGTGTACCGGTGTATAGGGCATATGTAGTCTACAGGGACTTGGGACATGACCTTGTGTACTGGTGTATAGGGAATATGAAGTTTACAGGGACATGGGACATGACATTGTGTACTGGTGTATAGGGCACATGTAGTGTACTTGGACATGGGACATGACCTTGTGTACCGGTGTATAGGGCATATGTAGTGTACAGGGACATGGGACATGACCTTGTGTACTGGTGTATAGGGAACATGTAGTGTACAGGGACATGGGACGTGACCTTGTGTACTGGAGTATAGGGCATATGTAGTGTAGAGGGACATGGGACGTGACCTTCTGTACTGGTGTATAGGGCATATGTAGTGTACAGGGACATGGGAAATTACCTTGTGTACTGGTGTATAGGGCATATGTAGTTTACAGGGACATAGGACATGACCTTGTGTACCAGTGCATAATGCATATGTAGTGTACAGGGATATGGGACATGACCTTGTGTACCAGTGTGTAGGGCATATGTAGTGTACAGGGACATGGGACATGACCTTTTGTATCGGTGTATAGTGCATATGTAGTGTACAGGGACATGGGACATGAACTTGTGTACTGGTGTATATGGCATATGTAGTTTACAGGGACATGGGACGTGACCTTGTGTCCTGGTGTATAGGGCACATGTAGTGTACAGGGACATGGGACGTGACCTTGTGTAATGGTGTATAGGGCATATGTAGTGTACAGGGACATGGGACATGACCTTCTGTACCGGTGTATAGGGAATATGTAGTGTACAGGGACATGGGACATGGGGGTGTATAGGGCATATGTAGTTTACATAGACATGTGACATGACCTTGTGTACTGGTGTATAGGGCATATGTAGTGTACAGGGACATGGGACATGACCTTGTGTACTGGTGTATAGGGCATATGTACTGTACAGGGACATGGGACCTGACCTTGTGTACTGGTGTATAGGGCATATGTAGGTTACAGGAACATGGGACATGGGGGTGTATAGGGCATATGTAGTTCACATAGACATGGAACATGACCTTGTGCACTGGTGTATAGGGCATATGTGGTGTACAGGGACATGGGACATGACCTTCTGTACCGGTGTATAGGGCATATGTAGTGTACAGGGACATGGGACATGACCTTGTGTACTGGTGTATAGGGCATATGTAGTGTACAGGGACTTGGGACATGACTTTGTATACTGGAGTATAGGGCATATGTAGTGTACAGAGACATGGGACGTGACCTTGTGTACTGGTGTATAGGGAATATGAAGTTTACAGGGACATGGGACATGACATTGTGTACTGGTGTATAGGGCACATGTAGTGTACTTGGACATGGGACATGACCTCGTGTACCGGTGTATAGGGCATATGTAGTGTACACGGACATGGGACATGACCTTGTGTACTGGTGTATAGGGAACATGTAGTGTACAGGGACATGGGACGTGACCTTGTGTACTGGAGTATAGGGCATATGTAGTGTATAGGGACATGGGACATCGTGGGTATAGGGCATATGTAGTTCACAGAGACATGGGAGATGACCTTGTGTACTGGTGTATAGGGCATATGTAGTTTACAGAGACATGGGACATGACCTTGTGTACCCGTGTATAGGGCATATGTAGTATACAGGGACATGGGACATGACCTTGTGTACTGGTGTATAGGGCATATGTAGTTTACAGGGACACAGGACATGACCTTGTGTACCAGTTTGTAGGGCATATGTAGTGTACAGGGACATGGGACATGACCTTTTGTATCGGTGTATAGTGCATATGTAGTGTACAGGGACATGGGACATGAACTTGTGTACTGGTGTATATGGCATATGTAGTGTACAGGGACATGGGACATGACCTTGTGTACTGGTATATATGGCATATGTAGTGTACAGGGACATGGGACATGACCTTGTGTACTGGTTTATAGGGCATATGTAGTGTACAGGGACATGGGATATGACCTTGTGTACTGGTGTATAATGCATATGTAGTTTACAGGGACATGGGACGTGACCTTTTGTACTAGTGTATATGGCATATGTAGTGTACAGGGACATTGGACATGGGGGTGTATAGGGCATATGTAGTTCACATAGACATGGGACATGACCTTGTGCACTGGTGTATAGGGCATATGTAGTGTACAGGGACATGGGACATGACCTTGTGTACTGGTGTATAGGGCATATGTAGTGTACAGGGACATGGGACGTGACCTTGTGTACTGATGTATATGGCATATGTAGTGTACAGGGACATGGGACATGACCTTGTGTACTGGTGTATAGGGCATATGTAGTATACAGGGACATGGGACATGACCTTGTGTACCGTTGTGTATGGCATATGTAGTGTTAATGGACATGGGACATGACCTTGTGTACCGGAGAATAGGACACATGTAGTGTAGAGGGACATGGGACATGACCTCTTGTAACGGCTGTAGGGCATATGTAGTGTACAGGCACATGGGACATGACCTTGTTTAGTGGTGTATGGTGAACATGTAGTGTACAGGGACATGGGACATGACCTTGTGTACCGGTGTATAGGGCATATGTAGTGTACATTGACAAGGGACTTGACCTTGTGTACTGGTGTATATGGCATATGTAGGTTACAGGGACATTGGACATGGGGGTGTATAGGGCATATGTAGTTCACATAGACATGGGACATGACCTTGTGCACTGGTGTATAGGGCATATGTAGTGTACAGGGACATGGGACATGACCTTGTGTACTGGTGTATAGGGCATATGTAGTGTACAGGGACATGGGACGTGACCTTGTGTACTGATGTATATGGCATATGTAGTGTACAGGGACATGGGACATGACCTTGTGTACTGGTGTATAGGGCATATGTAGTATACAGGGACATGGGACATGACCTTGTGTACCGTTGTGTATGGCATATGTAGTGTTAATGGACATGGGACATGACCTTGTGTACCGGAGAATAGGACACATGTAGTGTAGAGGGACATGGGACATGACCTCGTGTAACGGCTGTAGGGCATATGTAGTGTACAGGCACATGGGACATGACCTTGTTTAGTGGTGTATGGTGAACATGTAGTGTACAGGGACATGGGACATGACCTTGTGTACCGGTGTATAGGGCATATGTAGTGTACATTGACAAGGGACATGACCTTGTGTACTGGTGTATAGGGCATATGTAGTATACAGGGACATGGGACATGAACTTGTGTACCAGTGTATAGGGAATATGTAGTGTACAGGGATATGGGACATGACCTTGTGTACCGGCTGTATAGGGAACATGTAGTGTACAGGGACAAGGGACATGACCTTGTGTACTGGTGTATAGGGCATATGTAGTTTATAGGAACATGGGACATGACTCTACACCAAGGTCATGACCCACTGGTATATAGGGCATATGTAATGTACAGGGACATGGGACATGACCTTGTGTACTGGTGTATAGGGCATATGTAGTTTCCTATACACCGGTACACAAGGTCACGTCCCATGTCCCTGTAAACTACATGTGCCCTATACACCAGTACACAAGGTCACGCCTGTACACTACATATGCCCTACACACCGGTACAAAAGGTCATGTCCCATGTCCTTGTACACTACATATGCATTATACACCAGTACACAAGGTCACGTCCCATGTCCCTGTAAACTAGATGTGCCCTATACACCAGTACACAAGGTCACGTCCCATGTCCCTGTACACTACATGTGCCCTATACACCGGTACAGGGACATGGGACCTGACCTTGTGTACCGGTGTATAGGGCATATGTAGTGTACAGGGACATGGGACATGACCTTCTGTACCGGTGTATAGGGCATATGTAGTGTACAGGGACAAGGGACATGACCTTGTGTACTGGTGTATAGGGCATATGTAGTGTACAGGGACATGGGACATGACCTTGTGTACTGGTGTATAGGGCATATGTAGTGTACAGGGACATGGGGCATGGGGGGTATAAGGCATATGTAGTTTACATAGACATGGAACCACCTTGTGTACTGGTGTATAGGGCATATGTAGTGTACAGGGACATGAGACATTGGGTTGTATATGGCAAATGTAGTTTACAGAGATATGGGACATGACCTTGTGTACCGGGTGTAGGGCATATGTAGTGTAGATGGACATGGGACATGACCTTGTGTACTGGTGCATATGGCATATGTAGTGTACAGCGACACGGGACATGGGGTCGTATATGGCATATGTAGTGTACAGAGACATGGGACGTGACCTTGTGTACTGGAGTATAGGGCAAATGTAGTGTATAGGGACATGGGACATGGGGGGTATAGGGCATATGTAGTTCACAGACACATGGGACATGACCTTGTGTACTGGTGTATAGGGCATATGTAGGTTACAGGGACATGGGACATGGGGGTGTATATGTCATATGTAGTTTACATATACATGGGACATGACCTTGTGTACCGGGTGTAGGGCATATGTACTGTACAGGGACATGGGACATGACCTTCTGTACCGGTGTATAGGGCATATGTAGTGTACAGGGACATGGGACATGACCTTGTGTACCGGGTGTATGGCATATGTAGTGTACAGGGACATGGGACATGACCTTGTGTACTGGTGTATAGGGCATATGTAGTGTACATGGACATGGGACATTACCTTGTGTACTGGTGTATAGGGAACATTTAGTGTACAGGGACATGGGACATGGGGGTGTATATGGCATATGTAGTTTACAGAGACATGGGACATGACCTTGTGTACCGGGTGTAGGGCATATGTAGTGTAGAGGGACATGGGACATGACCTTGTGTACTGGTGTATAGGGCATATGTAGTTTATAGGGACATGGGACATGACCCAATACCAAGGTCATGTCCCACTGGTATATAGGGCATGTGTAATGTACAGCGACAAGGGACATGACCTTGTGTACTGGTGTATATGGCATATGTAGTGTACAGGGACACAGGACATGGGGGTGTATATGGAATATGTAGTGTACAGAGACATGGGACGTGACCTTGTGTACTGGAGTATAGGGCACATGTAGTGTACAGGGACATGGGACGTGACCTTGTGTACTGGTGTATAGGGGATATGTAGTGTACAGGGACATGGGACGTGACCTTGTGTACTGGAGTATAGGGCATATGTAGTGTACAGGGACGTGGGACGTGACCTTGTGTACTGGTGTATAGGGCATATGTAGTGTACAGGGACATGACCTTGTGTACTGGTGTATAGGGCATATGTAGTGTACAGGGACATGACCTTGTGTACTGGTGTATAGGGCATATGTAGTGTAGAGGGACATGGGACATGACCTTGTGTATGAGGCACATCCTGAGTAAAGGTGAATTTGCAGTTTAGATTTTGAGCAGTTAAGGGAGTGTTTTGAGTAGGGTAGGACTGCATTCGGAACTCATCCACATATGTCATGATTCATTAGTATTTATGTACTGCAGCAGCCTCAGACACACAGCGAATGCGATAACTATAGGATAGGCTGGAGTCTGGGCTGAACCCGTCCATATACTCCATCTTACAAAGTTACCTTATTCGATTTTCTGTAGTAGACGTCCAGATCAAGGGCTTTAAGTATAGGGACAGAATGGATTGGTAGAGTGAACTGTCAACTCAAAGAGGAAATCAGATATGTCTAGGGTAAGTTGCCTGTGGGTGCAAACTTGACCTGTCCAACAGGCTTTTTGGTACCCTAAGTCAGCCCCCACAGAAATAAATCTTTCATGTATCATAGTTCTTAAAGCTAAAACTCATAATCCCCATATATAAGCTGTACCCACCCTGAATGTTGGTTCCATCAGGAAGAAAGGAGGAGTGTGTAATGAACATCTCCATGACAGAGGCAAATCAACATCAAGGTGATCCAGTCATGCCTAGTGGACAGCTGATCCACAGGTCTGTATGAGATACCTAGACACCCTGCACCATGTGCACCTCCTTCCCTGGCCTAGTTACCACTATAGCAGTATTATTCTTTAACTTCTTCTATAATTTTAAGTATGACACTTGTTAAATGTGGAGAAATGCCATCCTGGATTTGGCTCATAAGGATTTCTCTTTATTCCCCATTCCTACCCATGTATCGCCTAAAGTCTCACTGGTCAATGAGCATTGTGTGCCTAAATATAAAGTTATGGTTCCAGTATTCATGAGGTTGCATCAGAAAGGAAGAATTTAGATCGCTAATCCGAGAGTAATATACCTAAAGCCCTGCTGTAATACTGTTAGGAATTCCTGACACCATGTTACCATCACACAGTGTCAAAATAGAATTTGTTAGTTCATGGGGGTGAGCGTAAGAGTCAGTAACGGGTTACTGCACTCATTGCACAGCATTACTAATTGCTGTAATTTATTTCCCTCCTCTCTCATGACTCAGGCTACTCTGCCCAACCTTGTGTTATATGTGAAAATCTTTTATCTTTATATACATGTTAACTCTATACATATATCTGTCGCTATTCATTGTATATCATAGTGCTTTTGTGTGCACTGTACACACACCCCCCCCCCCCATAGTTCCACACACCACCTGGTTCATCTTTTTCGCGGTGCAAACTGTCAAACCTTACCACATTCAGTCAGTAGCATGCTGAGTCCCGGTCCTGGCATAGAGATGATTTTTTTTTATTGAATTTATTGGTATTCTATAGATTATTTATTGTGTTATACAATAAGTAGTTAATGGATAATTCATGACTTGTGTGTGTTAACAAAGTATAATTAAACTCGGACTGCGCCTTCGTTTAATTATCCTTTGATAATACACATGTGTCATCAATTATCCATTAATTACTTGTTCCATACGGGGTCTCAAGGGGCCTGAGTTCAAGGCAGCATTGGGCCAGGTCATGCACTCTTTGTACTGTTACCTCCCTTAGAGGTCTCACACCTGGTGTGAACAATGCGAACCAGAAACTCCCGCTCAGTTATAGCAGTAATACCTGTGTTCCTGCTCGTTTACTTGAGTTGTTAAAATCATGATGAGACCAGCACACTGTTTTAGTGATCTAGAAGTATCTACCCATGCACCAAGGTCAAACTAAGTAGTAGCAATAAGAAAATCCAGGCATGCATTTCATTCTACTAGAGCAGAGGTGACTGCAACGTATGAAACTGGTGGTAGCAGCAAACTTTATTGGTGGACTAAGTTAGTGTGCATTCAGCATGATTTAATTCTTCTAGAGCAGAGGTGACTGCAACGTATGAAACTGGTGGTAGCAGCAAACTTTATTGGTGGACTAAGTTAGTGTGGATTCAACATCAGAGTATAGCAGAACACTTTCATGTCTTAGTAAATGTAGATACTTACCACCTGGATGTGTTATCAAAGACTTTCAGGCGGGATCTACCATCGACCTCAATAAGACAACTTAAAGGGGCCTACAGCTCAAGTTAATGCATGGCTAGCTGGCTGAACAACACTTGAGGATTTAAAAAAAATATTTATGTTTATCTTCTAATCTCTATCAACTATTTTACACGCTACACGTTATAATTTCCAAATGGCTGAAGAAATCTCTGTCCCTGTTTCACTCTTTTACTTTCTCTCTCTAGGCTTATAGAGGGTATCATTAAGGCTGACAGCAAATCCAGACAGGATTTCATTAAAATCATGTGCTGCTTTTCATTGGGTAGATTATTGGAACTCAGGATGTACCAAGAATATCCCGCTTGAACCTTATGATGTGTCAATAAATACATTTCAGACTTAACAAAGAAAAGGTTGAGAGTGGTGGTGCTTTGAGACCATTCTCAAAATATTAGTGCTGATTACATTGGTAATTGTCATTACCAAAACCACTCTCTGAAGTAGATTGAATGTGAAGCTTTTTCTCAAAGTTGGATAGAAATAGAAGAGAGAAATTGCAAAGTGAGTTACTTTTTGTATTTTCATTGATACAGGGAGAGTAACCTAATGTCCTCATTTGAATTTTTCCTTTTCTATTGATCGTATGTGTGGTTGAATAAAACAAAGGATGTATCTTTGATTGCTATAGCCATCGATATATTACCAGATATACCACAATGCCTAACATCTTGTCTAAGTAAACATTATATCTTTTTTGCTCCTGTTATATAATTATTAGTGATACAGACAATGGTGTGTGCACTGAAAACATGGAAGATCTGAAACTAGTCAGCGGGGACCACTTTAGGTCCTCAAGTTGACGATACCTAAAACTACAACTTTAGGTAGTCAAAATGACGACTTTAGGTGGTCATCCTGATGACCTGAGTCATCAGGATGACAATACTGACAGTACAGAGTCGTCATATGGATGACTCAGGTCGTCAGGATGACGACTTAAAGTCGTCATTTTGACTACCTAAAGCTGTAGTTTTAGGTATCGTCAACTTGAGGACCTAAAGTGGTCACCGCTGACTAGTTTCAGAACTTCTAGGTTTTCAGTGTGGGAGGTTCCATAAGGGACCGTAAAGGAGTTCAGAATAATCCACTCTCCTAGATTAATGAAGCTTTGCTCTCCTAGATTAATGAAGCGTTGAAGCTCCTACACTGTATGCTTCTCAATACATGATTTTAATCCTTCAACATCCAGGTTTTAATGGACCATTCTTCTCCTTTCACTTTCAATTCATTAACTTACTCATCCTCCTGCACCAAAGATGGAGGGGGCCTAATCAACTAATTCAGCATTTACCTAGACTTAATCACACTGTAGACCTACCTCTTATAATGGAGTATTGTAATAAGGTCAAATTAGATCCAATGAGGCCAGCTCTAATGGTCTCTATCATAAGGAAATAATGTATTCTAGATAAGGTTTCTGTTTGTTGATATTAACTTTGGGTGGGACATAAAATAAGAGATCAAATTAAGATGGGTTGTCTGATCTAAGATAGTATCTAAAGAAACAGTACAAAATGAAAAATGCTGTTCTAGGCCATAGTGATGACCAGTGATAAATTAAATTGTAGCTTGTGTTCACTTACATTACGTGTAAAGTGGAGCAGGCTTTGTCGCTCCACTGTGATGAACTAATCATGAACTCCATTGTTTTCAATCAACAAGGAAAGTTAAGTTAAAATAACTAGGGCAGCAGTACACAGGTTTATCTGGGGTGATTCGGTGAGTGATTTTCACCAGCCTGAGGACCATTGAATTCACAAACTCAATATTACTTAATGACACCTTATTTTATTAAAGCCCTATGTATTGGCTTATTAGAAAGTTTTTATAGCCCATGGCGTAGAACCATAGCTTTTAAACCTCACATACACAACGTGTATAATTAGACAGTTATTAAACCTATTAGATATCATCCTATCTACATCATATTTCGTGTCCATAATGTTACAATAAGTGTCTTTATGTGTAGCAAAATTCAAATCCCTGTGCCAAGAATTGTTTTGGAGATTATCAAAGATTTTTAAAATGTAGCTTAGCATTCTCAACTTTACCCTCATTACACTATATTAAAAACGGCATTGCTTCATTGCTGGTACCCTGTCCAATAAGAATAGAATTAAAGGCTTGCCAGGAATCAGATGAAGTAGATGCTACCATGTATTTTTCTCAAAGTTAACTCGATTTTTCACAAAAAATCTCAAGACCCTCACACAATAAGACTTCTCCTCATCGACCAAATCATAGGATTCAAAAGCATATGAAAGCAAAAACCATAATCTTTAATCGTCATAGCTATTTTTTTTTCTGCAATATCTGCCATATTGGATCTCAATCCAAAGAGAGCGAACCTCTGCCTGATGTTGTTTAAAAAGCCAAGCTTTCGGCAATATTAGATCTAGACTGTACCAATTTAGACCTTTAACTTGATAGCTTATATGGTAAGATCTGATCAGTAGGTCCAGAGAAATCGATTAAAACTCACACCTCCGAGAATATCTGCTGGGAGAGTTTGTTGTTGCTAAGTTATGCACCATTACTAAGTTATACATCGCCGACTGACGCACTTCTTATGTAAGATACCAGGGGGCAACACTGAAGGAGAATTTGGGCTGAAAGGGGGGCATTAGTTCATTTAAAAATGACTAGATCTGTATGAAAATCAATCTCTATTATCTACAATACCCTTACTTTAAAAAAATGTTACCCTTTTACAAAAATATTTGATACATTTAGTATGGTCCAGATCTGCGCAGACACTTCTGAACACCGGAAAAATGTTGCGTATGTTAGAATTTTCCACCTCAGCAATACTTTCAATCATCACAGATCATCTGCATCACTCAATCTTGTACAGAATGAGTTAAACTACTATTTGAATGAGTTAAACTACTATTTGAATGAGTTAAATTATTATTTGAATGAGTTAAACTACTATTTGAATGAGTTAAAATTACTATTTGAATGAGTTAAACTACTATTTGAATGAGTTAAACTACTATTTGAATGAGTTAAACTACTATTTGAATGAGTTAAACTACTATTTGAATGAGTTAAACTACTATTTGAATGAGTTAAATTACTATTTAAATGTTATATCTAAACAGTTTAAGTGTATTATAGGACAATTTGACTGTTTTGAAGAAAAAAAATCTCACACTTTTACAACATTTCTGACTCCAAGCGCATGTCATGTACTATTTATATACAGACTAGGGCACCTCGAATACTCTTTTTATACTAGGCACATAACTCTATTACTCATTGCAAAACATACAATCAATATAGAACACCACTCAGTTGTATTGTGTTCATTCTACTATGACATGTCTGAAACACCTGCGTACAAGTATGAGTTTTTTAATGGAATTTTCCAAGTCTATGTGAGCAATAATATAAAAGATCACAGATCATCTGCATCACTATATCTTGTACAGAATAAGTTGAATCACTATTTCAAAGTCATATCTAGACAGTTAAAGTGTATTATGGGTCATTTCCATTGCTTTGAAAAAAAAACTCACATTTTTACAACACTTCTGACATTAAGCGCATGTCTTGTGCTACTTATATACAGACGAGGGTACCCCAAATGCTCTTTTTTTTAAAAGGCACATAACTATATTACTTGTTGCAAAACAGATAATCAACATAGAACATTACTCAGGACCATCAGCTTCATTCTATTATGACACACCCAAAAATGTTGCGTTTGTGAGGTTTGCCTCGCAGAGACTGAAAGACCCCGCCTGTGGTCGTGTACTTGGACTTTGGCCTTGATTTTTCTTTTAACCAACCCGTCTCTGTAAGTACTAAATAAGACTACACTAGAAAAAAGGATTTTTTCATTTACATAGCCTGCAGACAAGGAAAAGTGTATCCCCATAGCCAACATTTTGGGGAGTTGAATTTTGGTTTATGAGTTCTAGCTTACATGTGTGACAATCTAGCAGTTTGTCACACACAATTAATAAGAACAGTGAGGATACATTGTTTTTATGGAAGTTAGGAGTATAAACAATTGCTGCGTATGTGAAGTTTCTAAAAGTTCAGTATTATAAGACATGTGGTACAAAAGGTTGAGGTTTTGACAAGACCAAAACATTTTTAATAGATAGCTATGACCCCCTGCCAATGTTAAAACAGGTTTATGGCACTCTAAAGCTGTCTACCTAAAGTATTTGTGGGAAATTGGTAAAAAAAAAGGGCATTTTGGGCATGTTGTCCAACTTCATGCCTTCGTAACGCACCTAATAATAGGTTGATATACGTAAATCTGCCATCTGCTTGAAGCTCGAGATGTCTTCTATCTAATGTGACTCTTTTTTTTATGAGATTGGTGTCAAACAATGTTATTTACAATTAATTTGCTAAAACTTGTGATATCATATTATCCCTAACGGGAAAAAATGGGATTTCATGACAGCCAGTCAGAAACTTTCAGTCAGAAAGCTTCATTGCATCGTGAAGGTTTATTTTTACTTGAAAGATATGTGGGATTACATGTTGAGTCAGTTCATTATGGAATTAAGCTTTATTCTGCAAGTTCTGCATTGCAGATCCGAAGTCTTCACGTTCAGAATTGCATCACAGCTCTGAGACATTGCCAAGGATGCAGTAACAATTGTAGAAAATCACATTATGGAGTCATCAGCCAGGTTCTTGGATGAGTGGCACCTTTTCAATCCCAGTGAAAGAGATTAAGGCCACTGACAACAAATATCTGCCTTTCTCTTGACCAATTCCCTAAGAGGTAAACTATGTCGGATGGAGACATCCTTTTTAATATGATGATTCTCGATGACATTGATGACGAGATAACTTAAGAACTCATAAATACAGTTTATATATCTTCATTGCAAAGGCTTAACAATTGATGTTTCATGGTGAACAATACTTCTCGCTTGACTAATGAGGCGATACATATTTCCATTGTGAGAAATTTCATACTCAACTTACAATATAACCAATAAGTCCTTCCGTCCCGTGATGATGATCTCCATCATGCACTCAAGTACTACTGTCATACTAGTAATTGGCATGATCAAGTTGTCATATGAGAAATATCATATGACTAGTGGTGTATGGAGTAAATACATCAGTCTCATAATAAATAGTGTTATTTCCAGTTATCACTGGTTTATTCAGCTTTAGGCAACATGTAAGAAATATCAATCATACAGTAGTTAGTATGTAGGTAATTTGTACATACAGTAAACATACAGTAATTTATAAAGTACAATGTTCAGTTCCACTCCACCTGTGAGGTAATAATAATACACTGTCCAGCATAGTTCTAGGTGGGTTCCCACACCTAGCTCCTGACCTGCTGCTTAGAGGAATAATGTAATAATGAATAACTTTACCCTCTGGTGGAAGTCTTGAAGAAGATAGCCCCTGGCCACTAATGATAGAAAACCAATGCCTGTCTAGCATAGTTTCACCATAGTGCAGTGGTATAGCAGGAAGCAGGAGATGACTGGAGATGTTACCTCTAGAGCGGTTCTTGGTGATCTGTCCTCTTGGAGGTGCAGACAGGCTATTTGTAGCAAATCTTGGAAAAGCACCTCCAGACTGACTGGGGCCAGTAGCATCTGCCTAACTCTGCAATTGTTTGAGGGGAGGCTTTCATGTGTCACTGGGTCCACAAAGGACCCCCATGGGCGCCGCTGTGTCCCCCTTTGTCTTGGTCGGTTCTGTAACTTCAGACCCTCATATCTCGGTCGTTTACGCAGCTACAACCGCCATTTTGCGCATGCGCAGAGTTGAATATGCCAAGTTTAAACTGCCCGCTGGATAGGCGCGTAACTCGCGCCGGTTCGTCTGTAGTGCACTCGGAGGTTGATTCAGTCTCCATAGCGTAACTTCCTTAATAATGGGAGTTCCGCCTTGATCTTGGGCTCATTTTGACCGTCTAATTATGGGCTTTCCATAACTGCTTTGATATTTGACCTAGGTTGCTCAGGAGCGACGCTAGAGCGACCGGAAGGTTATGGCGTCGTGCTTATGTAACCCATTGTTCAGTCATTAGGATGCTCAGACACTCATGACGGCGTCTGTGGTGCCCAGGCACCCCTAACGGCCGTTTGCATTCACTTACAAGTTATTAGTTTGTGCACTGAACCATGAGGTCGCACACTGAGACCCTCATTTTTATTATATTGTGCAGTGAACCATTAGGTCGGACCCTTTGATGTCATAAACTTTGTCTAACTGACTTGGTTTGGTGTGCAGTGGGGCATGAACGCTCTTATACAAAGTTTGAGCGCTCTTATAGCTCTTAGAACCAACCTATGTATTAATTTCTTAGATATTCTTTGATTAATACAAAATATGTTACAATTTATGGAATAATAAAATGGTATATGATAGAATACTCCCTCTCCCCCGAGAGAATGCGAAACTCCGTCATTTCGCCGAGGGAATGTACAATTTATACAATTTTTACCTTATTTTGGAGTTATATACTGTTTGTAAGAGGATTTGAAGTAATGGGGAGTGCTTCAAATGCAATTTTTGTGGTAGAGCTTTGTCAGTATAAACAATTTTCTCCTGGGTATAAGTACATTTCCAAGTTTCTATATCTTACCATACCTGAGCTTATTTGCTTATGTAACATCAATTTTGGGTACAATTTTCCATTTTTATGTACAACATACAATTTGGCAAATAGTGTGCAATTTTGGCATTCAATGTTCAATTTAGCGTGCAAATTGAACATCAATGACAATTTTAGTGTGCAAATTTATAATTTCGCGTGTATTTGGCAATTTTTGGTGTACAAATATATAATTTTGCGTACATTTCATAGTTTTAGTATGCCAATATATAATTTTGCGTTCAATTGATAGTTTCTGTATGTACATATATAATTTTGCGTACATTTGGCAATTTTTGGTGTGCAAATATATAATTTCGCGTGCATTTGGCAATTTTTGGTGTACAAATATATAATTTCGCGTGCATTTGGCAATTTTTAGTATGCCAATATATAATTTTGCGTTCAATTGATAGTTTCTGTATGTACATATATAATTTTGCGTACAGCTTGGATACACATAGAAATTTTGATTTTCTAAAAATCTGACTTCAGTGTATGAATTGGGTACAGACATACAGTATAATGTGCAACATACAATTCAAATGTAAATTGGATACAAACTTACAATCTAGTGTGCAAACATACAATTTTAGTGTGCAAATTGGGTACAAGCGTACAATCTGGTGTGCAAACATACAATTTTTAGTGTGCAAATTGGGTACAAGCGTACAATCTAGTTTACACTATACAATTTTTGGGATTGAGACAAATTTTTCCGAGGACCGGAAAAACAAAGTACTTCATGTACAATAGGCTTGTTTGTCTCTGAGTTACTCTTTGATTTTGCTATATGGGTGTATTAATTGGCAATTTCGGCAGTGGGCCGCTGCTTAATTGACTTTTCCCTAGCCTTCTTGAGTATGTGTCCCTGAAAGAGATTATCTGGTGAGTATCTTAAGTAAACATTTTTCATGTAAACAATATTTCTCAACAAAATTTTTTTTTTTCATTCATTTTTCCAACAATTTTCTTGGATACCTAAAGTGTGTTACCTTAAGTAAACCTTGGTATAGTATACAAGTGCTAGTGGGTACAAGAACTGTCTTAGTTATCTACCTGCATTCATGTATATTTAATGTTAGATTTGTACAATTTACAATTTGTAATTTGCAATTTCGCAATTTTGCGCGTATATGCGCGCATTAATCATCGATTTTGTGAGAATACCATAGATTTTCATATTATACATCAACAAGTGGCTGTGTATATTTTTTTCTAAATCAATTTTTCAATACTTTGATAATTTCATTGACAGTGGAGGTGTGTGTCATGTGTGAGATGTGTCATCTCAGTATCTCCTGGTGGTGGACTGGGGGCAGTCTAGGCTGTGGGCAGCCTAGGCTGTTTCCACAGTCACCGGGGAGGGCTGGTGGTTTAGAAAATTAGCAATAGTCTGCATGTTTGACCTTGCGGTCTCCTCCTGGTGTTCGTCAATAATTATATCTGTTGTATTTTCCAGTGCTGTCATGGTCACCGGGCTGGTGCCACAATCGTTCTGGAGAAGCATGGAGTAGTACAGTCCTTTGTTTTTAAGGGCTGGTATGGTACTGAACCTAGTGCGCCAAGGTAGGTGTATCACCTGAGGGAGGTGATAAGCAAATTCTCCTCTCTGTGTTCTTATAACTGCTGGTCCATTCCAGGTAAATATAGCCTTAGGTAGTGGGAAGGTTTTAACCACTATATCCTTATAGGTCGGGGCAGCTGCTGATTTAATCTCATCAAATTCATGTGGTATTGGCCTCAAGGGTAGCGCGAAGTTTGAGTCTCCACAATATATTTTAAAATATATTGTGGGATTTGTGCGCTTGGCCACATTTTTCTTGCCACAGTGTGTCTGTGCAAATTTCTTAAGGTACTTCATTATTCTGTAGGCTGAGTAGATGGTCAGGGTGAATAATATAGCAATTATCAGGGTGTGGGTTTCCTGAATTGTGAGGAAAGGGGTGTGGGCTTCCTCTGTAGGGGTTAATTTGGTAGGATTCTTATCTGGGAGCAATTTGTGTAGGGGCAGCTCGGTGACTAGTCTGAAGGCTTTGGCTGTAGGCAGGTAGGCTACAGTCCCTCCTAGTCTGTATAGTTTGAGTAGTATGTATGCTATAAAAATGTGAGCTGATATCCCTAGGATGAGTCCTAAGCTTTGGAAGATTGGATGCTCTGTAACTCGACGTAGGTATGATTCCTCGTAGCGCATTTCCATTTCCTTATCAAGGTTGGAGGCATCTTTTAATAATGTTTTGGCAAAGGGCTCTAAATTTAGTTGGGTAATATCATCCATGATTGGATTTTCCTGTAGTTTTTCTAAGGTTCTAGAAAGGTTTACTACTGGGAAATTTGGAAGATTTTTCCTTTCATCTGGTTTGGTTTCCGTAATTTGGTTAAGTGCTGCCATGAATGGTAAATTAATTGTCTTGAGAATGTAGTGAAATGATAAGGTTGAGTTACAGGGCAACCTTGTGTTTGGAAGAGAAAATTCTCCTACACTGATTGTGCACCCACAGGGTACACCTATGATTGAGTAGGACTGGGCTTTTCGAGTTTCAGACGTTTTACCATGGCAGTTGATAAAGTAATGGGGTTCATTAGTAGTGACCAGATACTCATCTTCAGAAATGGAAATAGCATGGGTGGTAGGTGTTTGCAGTGGTGAAACTGTAAACTTGCAATGTTCCTTAATCTGTTGAGCCTGGTTAGTAAAAATGGCTACAGGGCATGTAAGCCTGTGTTTATAGATTCTACCATTTACATCTCTGCATACCTTTACTGTAGTACCTTCACATGCCTGCATATCTGCTGAGTCCAATTCGATGAATAATGATTCGTCGTACGATACTGCTAGAAACTCAGTTGTGGTTTGCAACTTGGTGACTCCTCTGGTGGGGGTCTCCTGTGTGTCTATAGGCATGGGTGATGTAATCATTTGGTACAGTTTGAAGGTTGAGGTGGTAGATAGAATTATAATGTCCAGATGAATATATATATGGTGAGCTGAGTAAGTGTATGAGGTCAGCTTCTGTGAATAATAGAAATCTAAGTCATTAATTGCGACTTGTGCTCCAGGGTGTGTAATCCTAAGTTTGTTATTAATGTCAATTAGGTATCTAGCAAGGTCTGAGGGTGGTACTATATCAGGGGTTAGGATTCCTGATGATAGCATCCTCAAGGCTGCATTTGTCCTTTGCAGTGATTGAACTGTATTCATTCTTGCTGCTATGATAATTAATGCATCATTTAATACTTGCATTTTCTCCCTTTGAGTTTTCTCGTGCCTTGAATATGAGTCAAGTGACCTGGACATGTTAGAGGCCCACAGGTTGACGGTGTCACCTATGGTGTTGATTGTGCTGTCCAGTACCTTCTTATCTTGGATGTATGCTTTAACAAACTTATCTTGTCTGTCTGTGATCTTTTCAATGAGATTAGCTGCTTCCTGATCCTGTTTAGCAAATTTTCTTAGTATTTCATCTATGTTCTTGAGCTGTCCCATTACTTGGTTTACATCTTCTACTGTGGCTAGACCTAGCACACCGCGAAACAGGGGTGCTAGAAAACCCAGTATGGCCTCTCTTTTGGCCTTGTCCAATGTGTTTATGGGGTTGGATAAGAACAATTTGATGGAGGCTAGTGTTTCATTTATCTCCTTGTCTGCAATTTCCAGCAAGGTGTCTAGCTCCTTAGCTTGTTGGATAATTTGGCCAGAGGTATGATCTTGTAGAGTAGGAGTGGTCAACTGGAGTATTCTATCCCTTATGGATCCTTGGGTAACGGGTGCCCGAGGTATCTTGTAGGGAATAGCTAACAACAGTGTTGTGGTTGTATGTCCATTGACCAATGGTTGAGGGCTAGGTTTGAATACTACTCCTATGTTTTGTCTCACCACAGGTGTATAACCTGCAGTAAGTGGTTCTATAGTATATAATAACAGCATAGTTAGCAGTATGGGTGAAACTCTCAGTCTCCCCATGGTGCTTGTGTAAAGCAAGTTTGCTGTTTAAAGTCTTGTCAAATTTGTAGTGATTTGGTGCTGGTAAAGTCTAAGTGTATGGTGTAACACTTTAAATGAAGTGGTTCAAACTGTACCTTTGCAAGATTGAGCTGTCTTGGCAATATGTCCGGTGAGTCTATAGAGATTGACCAGTAAATGGTAAGGTCAGGTTGAAGGTGAAGTAGGTGTGTTCTTTATCCTAGTGCAGTCTCTCCTAATGGAGAAGTGGGCTGGCTAATTCCCAAGTGGGGTCCTGTAGACTTGTGTTCCAGACTGCAGCTGGATGAAGACTGATGGTGGGCTATGGTCCACAGTGCTTCTTATGTAGCCTACCCTACCCACATCCATTGTGGGCCTGGTATTGTTTCTCTGGAGCAGGTGCACCTAATCTCCAGTGTCTGCTACTGTGGGGGTCTATTGTGTAATCTGTGTACTGGTAATTAGCTCCTCCTGTCATCCAGGACAGCCATTCATGACCGTCTAGACAGTTGTCTGAGGGTAGCTTATAAGGTCAATTGATCTCTATAGACTGCTGTGTTGGCATAGCGCGCTCTTTCATGTGGGGATTAGGCTTTAGACACTCCATTGTGTTACCCTTACTCTTCTTAGACTTCATGTCTGCTTTACTTGGGGGGTCCCAGTCTTTGACCCTTTCAGAGGCAATAACCTACTGATATACTTACAAATTTGATTGGCTTTATATACATATAAGTAATTCATTATCAGTCACACATGTCTTATGTGTGGATGAAGAGAATTTGTAATATATTTTGAAAATCTTATGTTCTTTTGGTATCTCAATCTTGTTTCTAATTTCTTGAAACTGCACCACACCTAGATGTCTTTCTTAGTATGTGGTGTGCAGGCCTAGGCTTGATAGGGCCTATGCCTGTGGTTTCTCTTGTAAGGGTGATATCATTTTTGTTCCTTACAATTTTGCTGTAGTATTTGGCCTCATGTGGAATAAGCCTGTGTGCAAATTCATTGTTTCTGACAGCCATAACCTTTTTCAGTCTGTCTATGTGCACTGGTCTGGCCACCAATAGATTGGTGTCCAAGTTTTTGAGTTTGGCACTTGTCAAACTAGGTCTGTCTACTACAACATATGGTCCCATAAAAAGGGGTTGAAGTTTCTTACACTCTGTGTTGGTCAGGATTCTTGGTATGTTTAGGTACACCATGTCGGTGACCTTGATTTCCTGTGGTGTAAGTTTCTTATCATATCTATCCTTCCTTTCCTTTTGTAGCTTGGCGACCCTTTCTATAGCTTTCCTCCTAGAGGTATCTTGATTTGTTATCATGTTAGCTACATGGTCTGCTACTGTGGATATGTCTTCCTGTATTCCCAGCCCTAAGTCCATTGGGGTGGCTGGGTTTCTTCCATGGAGTAGGAAGAAAGGGGTGAATCCTGTGGTTTGGGATTCAGTGTTGTTTAATGCAAAGGTTATGGGTTCAATAAATGAATCCCAATTGTTTTGGTGCTTTGAGCAGAAGGCTCTGAGTGCTGTGCCTATGCTAGCATTGAATCTCTCTACAAGCCCATTTGATTGTGGCCTGTATGGTGAGGAGAATTTATGTTTGATCTTGAGGTGTTTAGTTAACTTTGTGAACTTTGCACCTGTATAACATGTCCCATTGTCTGTTTGAAGAGTGGCTGGTGTTCCATGATGACAAATTATATTCTTGTAGAACTCTGCTGCTGTTGTCTCAGCTTTTAAGTCAGTAGTAGCCCAAGCTGTTGCATATCTGGTAGCATAATCTATGCAGACTTGTATATGTTTGTTTCCCCTGGCAGTTGTGGGAAGTGGTCCCACCGCGTCTAGGTTTAGGAACTTCATTGGTGAAGTCATGTACTCTCTCACTGTCATTGGTGTTTTGTGTGAGTGTACTTGCCTTTTTGCTGTGAGGCATGTGTGGCAGGTGGAAACATATTTTGTTGTGTCTGCTAGCATAGACTTCCAATATACCCTAGGTCGGAGTGCTGACAGCATCCTACTAGAACCAAGATGGCCGCCAGTAGGTGAGTCATGGAAATACTGTAGTGTACTTGTTACCCATTGCTGTGGTATAACAATTTGAAGTGGTACAGTATTGGTTTTTCTCCAATTTATAGGGCATATATGGACTAATGTACCATTTACCAAGGTGTATGTCTGGCCTTGGTTGATGATTCTATTTCCTTGTGCTTTTGGTGCAGGCAAGGTCCCATCCTCAAGATATTGTATGAGGGGCAATAGGTCCTTGTCCTTCCTTTGTTCCAAGCCAAGGTTTGTACCTGAGATGGATGTGTCGGGAATCTGATCCAGTAGTTGATTTATATCTAGCACATGTTGTTTTATTCTGTCTCTTTCTTTTTCTTTTTCATCGACTATTGGCCTATCTTGTGCCTTTTGTTGGGGTGTGTCACTCTTGTTTTGGTGTGTAGGCTCCTTTGGAGGGCCTATTCTCGCCTTGATGGGTGTGGTAACCTTTTTCTTTAAAGGCACAATTTGCTTTTTGTCATTCTTCTTTGTCTCAGAGTTCTTTGACTTAGTAGATGCAGTGTCTTTTGTGACATTGTTCCTGGCAGGTGGGGTTTTGGTAGGTTTGTTTCCTGTGACCTTTTTCTCATTTAGAATAGTTTGTGATTGTGTGGGGGGTTTTGGTGTGCCCTCCTGAATCATTTCTCTAGTCTTTGAGCGTGTGGTCATAGGACACAAATGGTTTGATGTTTCCTCTCCCTGCATTGGTTCAAAGAATCTGACTGATTTAGAAGTTGCTTGAGTAATAGCATACATTGTGTCTTCTGGATCTTCATCATCTGAGTCAGGTGGGGTGAAGGGTGGCTCCTTAGGAGTTGCCTTTAGCATCTGATTGAGTGATGAGAATTCAATAGGCTCGAAGTCATTATCTGGAAAGAGTTGTGAGTATTCTCTCTCACAGTGGCAAAACACATAGTGTGTAGATTGCTTCAAGATACCCCTAATGGGTGTCTCTGGCCTTTCAATGGTGTTGGGTGGATCATCCCTTTTGAATGGTACTTTCTTTGTTACTTTTGCAAACTTGGTTCTACTGGCTGCTCTAACTCTCCTTGGTGGGGGTGGAGGGTTAGTCATGGGTCCAGAGTCTGGGTATTCTCTTCTAGACATAGCATCTGGTGGTGTGTTATCATCACCTTTCACGTGTTGGATGGTGAATGAAAATTGTTGTATGTCTAGAGCCCATCTGGCCCATCTATGTGTGAGTCCTGTATTGGTTAGTAGTGGGATTAGGGCTGCATGGTCTGTGTATAATTGGAAGTGTCTAGTCTCTAGATAGTGTCTGAAGTGTAATACTCCATACACTACTCCCAGTAGTTCTCTCTCTGTGGTATTGTAATTTCTCTCATGTTTGGAGAGGGTTCTACCTGCAAAGGCTACTGGTCTGAGCACTCCTTCATTATCTCTCTGTGAGAGTACAGCTCCTAAACTCACATTGGAAGCATCAGTTGCCAGACTGAACTCTTTCTCATAGTTTGGATATCTGAGAAGAGCATTGGTACAGAGGGCATGCTTTAATGTTTTGAAAGCATTATCTGCCTCTTCTGTCCAGACAAATGCTTTGAGATGTGTCTGTAGATCATACAATGGTCTAGCAATTTGGGCATAACCTTTGATAAACTTTTTGAAGTATTGGCATAGGCCTGTGAAGGATCGGACATTTTTGACTGATTTTGGTGTTGGGAAGGTTTTGATTGATTCCACCTTTGTGGGAGATGGTTGCAGTCCCTTGGGTGTGACTCTCATTCCCAAGAAGTCTATTCTGTCTATGAAGTATTCACATTTTGATTTCTTCAGTTTGAGTTTACCAACTCTTAAGCTGTTGAACACATCTTCCAGGTCATGGAAGTGTTGTTCGATTGATGGTGATAATACCAATATGTCATCTAGGTATGGTAGGGCACATTTGTATTTGAGTTTGTTCAGAATTAATGTGACTAGATGGCAGAATCCCGCAGGTGCGGTCGCTAAACCCATCGGCATCCTTTCATAGACATATTTTTTGTCATTTGCTATGAATGCGGTTTTATGCTGATCCTCCTGTCTTATAGGAATTTGAAAAAATCCCTGTTGGGCATCTAGCTTACTGAATACTCTTGGTCTGAGTGACCCTATCATGTCTAGAGTGTCATCGGCCCGGGGTGTAGATAAGGCTTGATTTATCGTGTTTTGGTTCAAATAACGAAAATCTGTGACGAGCCTATGGCCTCCCGATGATTTTTGTACTAAAAAGGATCTGGAAGCCCAGGGGCCCTCAGCACATTCTCTCAGAATGCCCTGTTTTACTAGCCTTTCACACTCTTCCCCTATTGCAGCCTGTTTTTCTGGTGTTTGTCTATATGGTAGGAAATGACATGGTACTGCCTCAGGTTTTACATGTATTGAGTGTGTATACAGGTGTGTGGCACCAATGTCTCCATCTTTTCCTACAAATACATCATCATACTTGGTCAGCAGTGATCCTAATCTATCATGCTGATCTTTGGATGTGAGCACAGATTTTGGTGGAACATTCTCTTCCAATTCTGGCTCGAGGTCATGTGCCTCACTATGTATAGCAGCTATTTCAGAGAGTCTGATTGAGTTGGGTTCAGGGTCAGCATATGTGGACTCACAGTCTGAGTCTGTGTCACTGAATTGAGTTACATCCTCAGGCCGTATGGCTGAGATGGATTGATCAGTGTGTGGGGTAGTGTCTGACACCTGTTGGGGTTTTTCTAAATCAGATTCCTTGACTTCCTGAAATAGAGCTATGATGGCACCCTTTTTGATTTTATGTGGGCGCCTGCTGGTGTTGAGTAACACTAGGGGATGTTTGTTATTTTCCCTGGGGGTTACTGCTGCCCTTTGAACTAGATATGGGGCATTGTTATTTCTTTGGAGGTTATCTACTACTCCAGTTTTGCCTTGCAATGATTGAGTAGATGTGACTTTACCCAATACTGCAAGTTCAGAGAATGGAGGGATGGTAAAATCCCTCACTGCCCTAATGGGTTTGAGAATTTGTTCAGGATCAACATTAAATTCAATTTGAGATTTTGTAGTGCTTAAGAAATCTGTGCCGAGTACAACGGGCTGTGTGAGGTTGGGAATTACAGCAAATTGGTATTGGAATCTGACACCTTGGATTCTAAAGTTCAGCATAGCTGAATGTCTAACATGACACACCGATCCATCTGCCAAGTGGATGTTGATTTTAGATTTCCTCAGTTGGATATGGAATCTCTTTTGGAGATCCATGAGGAATGATTGTCTGACACAGGTGATAGTAGCACCTGTATCAACCAAACATTGTACATCTGAAACATCATATAGATTTGCATTGATACAGCCATTTTGAAGAAGTACAATAGAAAGCTTGGTACTCTCACCTGTATCCTTTGATGATGAATCTGGTGGGGTGATGTGTATCACTGATGGACGTCTCTGTCTGTTAGATGGTAGATTTGCACTAGCAATTGTCTCTGGTTGGATCTTTGTTAATCCTGATTGATTGTTTGTATTTGGGGTGTCACAGTGCACTGGCCCATCGGCACTGTGACATCCTAGTTTTCCTGGTTCTGTGGGGTGGTTGAGATGCTTGCCACCAGGAGCTTGGAGATTTGATCCATCACATGAGGTGGTATTTGGGGGTTACTTTGTTGGTTCCCCTGGTAACCTCTTGTGTCAGGTTTGTAATCCTCCCGGCGTGGGTTGGAACCCTGGTTATATTGACCAGAGTTGCTGTATTGACCGGAGTTATTGGATCTCTGGTTGTTGTAGGCGCCATTGTTGTTGTAGGATCCACTGTTGTAGTTTCTATGTGGACTCTGGCTTCTACTGTTGGATCCTTGATTATAGGATCCGGAGTTGTTTGAACCCTGGCTGTTGTTGTAGGAACCATTGTTGTTGTAGGATCCAGAGTCGTAGTTCCTATGTGGACTATGGCTCCTACTGTTGGATCCCTGATTATTATAGGATCTGCCATTACTTGGGGTTCTGTCTCTCCTATCACTGTATGAAGAGTTACCATTGTTGGAGTTGGAAGAGCTGTTGTCTTTCCTACTGTTGTGACCCCCCCGGTTGTTGCTGTTGCCCCCCCTACCTCTACCTCTATTGGATTGGTAGTTGGGGTCATAGTTATTTCCTCTATATCTACCGGTAGGGTCTTTGGATATAGCCTTAGCTTCCTGTTGCCTTACATTGGCACTAGACATTAGGTTAACATCTTCATCTGAACTAGTGGTGATTTCCTGGACCTTTTTCTTAGTAGGCTGTGGGTTAGACTCTGCATCCCTTGTTTTCCTAGATCTTTCTTGGGTCTCAACCTCTAAGGCTAGGTCTAGGGCTTGGTTAAAAGAGTCTATTTTCTTGTTCTCAAGAGCTACAGAGATCCAGGGCCTCATGCCTTGGATGAATGTTTTAAATAAGGTGTCGTCCTTTAGGCATTGGGCATTACACGCTTTTCTGAGATACATTGCATAATCAGATACAGGTTCATCTATCTCTTGTGCACGGAGTGCAGTCCTGGAGATAATATTGTCTTGAGTAGCAAAATACTCTTTTAGTTCATGTACTACATTGGACCATGTCAACTTATCAGGTGTGGCACTTTCCTTGAAGGTTTCAAACCAAGCCAATGCTTGTCCTTCAAGGTACTTGGGTAAATATGTTACCATGGTGTCACTGTCTGTTAATTTGTACCTGTCCTTCAGATACTCTGGGAATTTGTGATCAATAAATAGTGCTGTTGACATGAGTGGTGATGGGTGAGAAAAAGTTTTGGGTTTGGTTACCTCGTGTTGCCTGATCTTCCTGTCGTCGTGTTGTTGTCTGTCTAGGATCCTGGTCATGTTGGACATCATGGAGATCATGACATCCTCCTTGGATCCAGAGGCGGATGGTGTGACAATAGGTGTGGTGGTGGGTGTGGGAGGCTGTGAGGTCTGGGATGATACCATCTTCATGAGATCTGCGATCTGTTGTTGTGCCTGTTCTAGGGCCTTCCGATGGTCATCCAATTGTTGACTGAGGATCCTCTCCCTTTCCTTTGAGGCAAGGGCATGAGCATCTTGTTGGGCTCTGTTTGCTTCTAGGGCAGTAACTGCATCTTGGATGGTCTTCTCATAGGCCCTTATCTTCTCAGCCGCCTGATTGGGTTGAGGACCTTCATCAGCGTCGGCCATGGTGGAAGGTGTGGGATCACTGGTGTGTTGTAGGTATCACTGACATGTTGGAGATCACACTGGTATGTGGGAGATCTCACTGGTATGTGGGAGATCTCACTGATATGTGGGAGATCTCACTGTCGTGTGGGAGATCTCATTGATGTGTGGGAGACCTCACTGGCGTGTGGGAGACCTCACTGATATGTGGGAGATCTCACTGATCGTGTGGGAGATCTCATTGATGTGTGGGAGATCTCACTGATGTGTGGGAGATCCTACTGTTGTGTGAGAGATCTCATCGATGTGTGGGAGACCTCATTGATGTGTGGGAGATCTCGCTGATGTGTGGGAGATCTCATTGATGTGTGGGAGATCTCACTGATGTGTGGGAGATCTCGTTGATGTGTGGGAGATCTCACTGGTATGTGGGAGATCTCACTGGTATGTGGGAGATCTCACTGATGTGTGGGAGACCTCACTGACGTGTGGGAGACCTCACTGACGTGTGGGAGACCTCACTGACGTGTGGGAGACCTCACTGACGTTTGGGAGACCTCACTGACGTTTGGGAGACCTCACTGACGTGTGGGAGACCTCTCTGACGTGTGGGAGACCTCTCTGACGTGTGGGAGACCTCTCTGACGTGTGGGAGACCTCTCTGACGTGTGGGAGACCTCTCTGACGTGTGGGAGACCTCACTGACGTTTGGGAGACCTCACTGACGTTTGGGGGACCTCACTGACGTTTTGGGAGACCTCACTGACGTTTTGGGAGACCTCACTGATATATGGGAGATCTTTACTGTTGTGTGAGAGATCTCATTGATGTGTGGGAGATCTCATTGATGTGTGTGGGATCTCACTGATGTGTGGGAGATCTCATTGATGTGTGGGAGATCTCACTGATGTGTGGGAGATCTCACTGATGTGTGGGAGATCTCACTGGTATGTGGGAGCTCTCACTGGTGACCTTGGTGGGCATGGTGTCAAGGTCAAGGTCACTGGGTGGGTGGAGTGGGGTTTACTGTGTGTATGCGGTACCAGCTTTAATTTACTGTGTGCATGATTGTTCTTAGTTGCGGTACCAGCTTTAATTTACTGTGTGCATGATTGTTCTTAGTTGCGGTACCAGCTTTAATTTACTGTGTGCATGATTGTTCTTAGTTGTGTTACCAGCTTTAATTTTTATGAGCCTGTGAGAGATGGGATCTTAGTAGGATGTTCTCCACCACTTTGTCATACTAGTAATTGGCATGATCAAGTTGTCATATGAGAAATATCATATGACTAGTGGTGTATGGAGTAAATACATCAGTCTCATAATAAATAGTGTTATTTCCAGTTATCACTGGTTTATTCAGCTTTAGGCAACATGTAAGAAATATCAATCATACAGTAGTTAGTATGTAGGTAATTTGTACATACAGTAAACATACAGTAATTTATAAAGTACAATGTTCAGTTCCACTCCACCTGTGAGGTAATAATAATACACTGTCCAGCATAGTTCTAGGTGGGTTCCCACACCTAGCTCCTGACCTGCTGCTTAGAGGAATAATGTAATAATGAATAACTTTACCCTCTGGTGGAAGTCTTGAAGAAGATAGCCCCTGGCCACTAATGATAGAAAACCAATGCCTGTCTAGCATAGTTTCACCATAGTGCAGTGGTATAGCAGGAAGCAGGAGATGACTGGAGATGTTACCTCTAGAGCGGTTCTTGGTGATCTGTCCTCTTGGAGGTGCAGACAGGCTATTTGTAGCAAATCTTGGAAAAGCACCTCCAGACTGACTGGGGCCAGTAGCATCTGCCTAACTCTGCAATTGTTTGAGGGGAGGCTTTCATGTGTCACTGGGTCCACAAAGGACCCCCATGGGCGCCGCTGTGTCCCCCTTTGTCTTGGTCGGTTCTGTAACTTCAGACCCTCATATCTCGGTCGTTTACGCAGCTACAACCGCCATTTTGCGCATGCGCGGAGTTGAATATGCCAAATTTAAACTGCCTGCTGGATAGGCGCGTAACTCGCGCCGGTTTGTCTGTAGTGCACTCGGAGGTTGATTCAGTCTCCATAGCGTAACTTCCTTAATAATGAGAGTTCCGCCTTGATCTTGGGCTCATTTTGACCGTCTAATTATGGGCTTTCCATAACTGCTTTGATATTTGACCTAGGTTGCTCAGGAGCGACGCTAGAGCGACCGGAAGGTTATGGCGTCGTGCTTATGTAACCCATTGTTCAGTCATTAGGATGCTCAGACACTCATGACGGCGTCTGTGGTGCCCAGGCACCCCTAACGGCCGTTTGCATTCACTTACAAGTTATTAGTTTGTGCACTGAACCATGAGGTCGCACACTGAGACCCTCATTTTTATTATATTGTGCAGTGAACCATTAGGTCGGACCCTTTGATGTCATAAACTTTGTCTAACTGACTTGGTTTGGTGTGCAGTGGGGCATGAACGCTCTTATACAAAGTTTGAGCGCTCTTATAGCTCTTAGAACCAACCTATGTATTAATTTCTTAGATATTCTTTGATTAATACAAAATATGTTACAATTTATGGAATAATAAAATGGTATATGATACTACCATAGGAAGTCTATGGTTCCAGGCTTGGCATGCCTGTATATTAGCTAACCTATAGTGTGCAGCACATAATGCTGCATGCCTCTGCTATTGTATACCGGAAGGTGGCGCTGCACAACCTGCGTCCGAGCTGGGTGACCGTCAGGGCTGCTACTGATTTTTCTAATAGGGATATGGGTATCCTGTCCCATGGGCTTGCTAGGTCTGGTTCATACTGGAATGAACCAGTCTATGGGCCTCACTATGGGATAACTATGGGATAACCCTGCATGATGATTGTCATGCATAGTGGTTATCCTGTGTAATGGGTATCCTGCCTAATGGTTGTCCCCTGTATGGTCTTTATGTATTCTGGACTGTTAGTGGTATGGTTTACATATAGTTGTTTTAGTGGGGTCTAATTGTACAGAAAGATGAAATACGGATGGTTAATAGGTAGAGGCGATCATTATATAGAGATTACTATAAAGCGAGATTTATAATGAATTTAACGTATGTATTAGGCTGACACATACTAGCATTCACAAAAGGTGTAATAGACCTTGTGATAATGCAATTACGGTGTTTAACTTAGTAATTCTATGAAACATGTGATGCATGGTTACAGAATGATAGAAAGCCTTTGTATATACCTAATGTCCTTTTCATCGACACTGGGAGAATATACAGGTACAACTTCCACTAAATTTATCCATGGACAAAACTTTTTCGGTGCTCTCATTATTCTGATAATGCCTGCTACTAAGGACATGTGAAATCAATTTTACAATATCTCAAATCAGTTGGGTGCTGGTATTAGGTACTAGGATAATGTTTAGGTATGCATCACCCTTTTTCCCACTTACCACATGTCGGTTAGTTGTATTCAATCATAGGTATAAACGTTAGTCCTGAAAAGGGTACAGAAATGATAGATTGCATGAATACAAAAACTGTGTGCTCCTCTACCACAGACTAAACGAGCATCCTCTTACAGATATAAATAGATCATGTAGGACAGCTGAGCTGGCAGTCCTTACTATAGCCCCAACCATAGACAATATCCATATAACCAGATAGCAATGACCTTCACCACCTGGTTATTATGGCTACCAATATTTAGCAACATGAAGACCACCAGTGAACCTGTACTGAGAAAATATTCGTACTCACTTGAGGTTTGTTGATAATACTCAGGCGGAGCCAGAGTATCACCCCAGGCTCAGCCTGGATCAGCCTCAGGATCTGCCTGAGTATCACCCAAGGCTCAGGCTGAGTCTCAAATCATACTCTTTTTGGCGACATTGCCTGAGTCTGGATACAGACTCAAGTGAGTAAGAATATTTTCTCAGTGTGAGGTAAAATCAACAGCTCACTACCTACAATACAGGCGTTAAGGCAACTTGTTATGGGTTCAGGGACACCATCATTGACCACACTGTATGTTCTCTAGTGGACACTATTCTCTAGAACCCCTATCCCATTTGAAGGGTATTGCAGCCAGAAAATCTCAGTATATGATAGAGGATATCTTACTAAATCTTATCCTTTTTCTGTGGTCAAACTCAAACTCAAAGGGGCATCGCCAGGTGCAGCTGACATAAGGGTAGTGTACTGTTGCTACAATATTGTCTCTCACACAATCACCAATTCACTGATTCTGAAGTTGAACCACAAATAACTGCCAGAGAGACACCTAGAATTACTGGATATCATCTTAGAATAGCAAACCTCAGGGAAAATTTCTAGGAATCTGTTTCATTTGGTCCTTCATTCATTTTTTTATCAGCCCTTTCAAAAATGGAAGTTCAGTTTAGAGATAGCAGAGTATGAGAACATACACCAAAGATCACTGTAAACTTTAACCATACCATACCTGTATTTTCCATAGTTACACATACTAAAACAAGGTGCCTCTGACAATCCTTATGTCTACACGCTGTGTGTCCTTAGAGGGATAAGGATACGCCATCTTACAATTAACACATGTAAGCACATTGAAAGTAGACAGAAGCCCTGGATCGTGTTTCAATAGTTTCCACGACTAGACACCCTCAAATCGTAGTGGGAGGTGTAAGAAATGACTCCATACCAGTGACTACATAGTGAGCTCCAGTAGAGGCCTCAAAATAGCAGCTGTTATTTATTCAACTACTGGCTCAATACACACCACTATGAAGTCATAGCACCCAGTCGTAGGGGCCACTATTGGCTACATAGTGACCAGTCATACCTCCTTCATGGTCTAGTATGCACTCCTGTGTTCAAATGAGCATAGGGCTGCAGTAACTACCATACTGTCTCATATAGGAGCTGGGCCTTGAATAGCTGCCTCCCTTGAATAGGGGCTGGGGTAGGAGGGCTGTCAAATCAATAGGGGCCAGGCCTTGAACAGGGGCCTGGTGGGGCCAGTTTTAGGTGGTTTTAGGAAGACAACCGAGACCCCCAACCCAAAAGATCTATAATTGTTCTAGATAATTTCCCTTTCAAATCACATATGATAGATCTATATCTGTGACATGTACTGGGAATAGGGCCCTTAATGTAGCCTGCACTAAGGGCCTTTTTCGCAGATCGTGTTACAAAAATCTTAATGACCTAATTGTGTATAAACAATGTATGCTCCGTTATTCTTTCTTAATAGTAGGGCTGAGGTGTCAGCTAGGTGTGATATCCTTTGTAATTTTATTAGAAAGCCATGGTGGGTGAGGGTTGGGTATGACAGGCATGACAGCTTTGTAAGGCCTAGTGCTCTATCTACACCACTGCATACTAGTAACTACATAGTTGGCCCATGTGTAGCCATAATGCTCAATTCTTAGGTGAAACACCACAATTTTCCAATGATATTTTATTCTTTTGAAAAAAAACCTGCCATCCCAGAGGCAAAGGCACTGGCCACAGGGTTATAGGTAGTAGTGTAAAGAGCCCAGATTGGGTACATTTGAGCAAAGGAGTGCAGAGGGCAGCAGCTAAGGCTACCCACTAATTATTCACATGGAGGGTTGTCATACCAGGATCCCTTATTGAGTCACTGCTGTGGTGGCTATTTAGCCAGCAGGCAGTACGATCACCCAGTAATGTAGCCAGCTATTTAGTCACCAAGGCCAAAATCCTAAGATCACCTGCTAAGATTTGACCCATCTCCAGTCATAGCAGGCTGAACCTGTCGTGGAAACTATTGAAACACGATCCTGGTTCACAAAACTGAATATTAAAAGAAGAGGGATATAAGAGCAATGAATAATATGTGGATCAACGGGGTAAAAGGTACTTTATTGTGTAAATCACATATGTTGTCCAATGGCAGTAGCTCTCTACATGAACTCTCAAAGTGTCTAGACTACAGGCAGCGTGTGCGTCAACAGGCTTGGCTTGGTACTGCCTTGAACCCGGACCCCTGGGAACCTTGTATACCTAAGTGCACTTTCTGTGCATGAAGCAAATGTTTTTAGGTCAATTTGTCTGACTAATCAAATAGCTTAAGGAGGAGAAAAATGGGTGATGGGAGGTGGAGGGAAAGGCAGACTAGCCAGAGGCAGAGTAGTGCAGGCACATGGCATAGGACGTGGCACAGCACTAATTGCCGAACACACACATCAAACCGAACTCTCTGTTTGGTTCTTTGTCTACAAACCCCTAAGTAACCTTTTTTTGAAAGTGATTAATATCCCAAATAAGGCACTGCGATGTAGGAATCAGTTAATTTGTTGAACTCCAGAATACCTTCTTTTGTTTTAAGTAAAACCATAGGCAGTCTATGTCAGATACTCCTGCCTGGTGTCTCAAGAGGATCTGACCTATTAGGAACTTGTTAAGGGACTTTACATCATGCCTCACATTTTCCACAGTAAAGGTATTAATGGTTGTAAGCCTGTGTGTTAAAAAAAAAAGAAAAAACTTCTTATAACAGACTACTCCTTGCTACTTCCCTTCAGCCAATGGGAACTCCTTTTGTATGAAACTATGTATTACCAATGCTAAAGGTCCTCCCACCATGATATCTATGGTGAAGAGGAAACACATGACAGCTAATGATTTACTTCTGCAAACCTTTCTACAGATATAGAATGTACTACAATGATAAGCTAGGGTGAAACAACTCAATAATCATCACATCGTGATAAAGTTGTATGGATTTTAAGGTTAAGTTTTAACTAGAGGCATGAACAGCCGGTGGTCCTGCTTCTAAAGTAAGCTGGAAAATGTCATAGATTGAGTGATATTCTAATGTCTAAGGTTTGATAGTGAGATGTTCATACATAAATATCAACATGCTGATTGGACTGAATTTAATGATAGCAAAACCCCAGATATTTTGTTGGGAAATATTAAGGTAGCACTGTCAGTGACTGCAATAATAAAAAAGATAACCATCCCTGCTCACACTGATGAAGGCTTACTCCAAGGGTAATCAGTCTTATAAGGGAACGAGATAAAACTGTATAAGTAATTTAGGAGAACAAAATTGAAGGTTGAAGAGGAAATGGCCTCTCTACACAGCAAACAAACAGTAATGGCTAAATTGATTAGTAAGGATAACAAAGACCCAAGAGCCTTATGGGAAGCTATAGAAAGACTACTGCTGAGGAAAGGCAAAGCCAGTTTGATTAGATTGATAGACAATGTCACTAAAGCTGACATACCCAATGGGGATGTAGCTGATTATATAAACGACTATTTTTCAAACATAGGGGAGGAGCTTGCTATGCGGCATCCCACTGTACATATACCTCCCCTGGAGGCCGTTTTACCACATAGATCTATATGGGGGTCCATATGTCCCATACAGCCCCCATATATCTAAAAACAGCTTTTGTTCAGATTTCCATATCCTGTCTGAGTGGATACTGCCTGCAACATCCAGATGCGGACAAAAATGCATTTTTGTTCAAGATATGGTAATTTAGAATTCCGCATCATGTCCGCATATGGGGCCCTGAATGCTCTAGAGCAGGTGGCATCCTACATTCAGCCTTTTTCCCTACATATGTGTCATTTTATAGGTCCAAATGTGGTTTATATGGTGAAGTTGAGTTGGGGTGCACCTTATATGCAAGGTACATGAAAAAAATAACTGGGAAATACTGCATGAAATGGCTTTAAATGGGACACATTTCAGCACCTGAATGGTTAGAGCTTTTAAAGGGTTAGCAAAGAGGGACGTGTAATCTACATCTATCTGCGTCAGCGCCACTCATTGTCCTTTAAAAAATATCTGTATGTAGACTTCAAGATATGGAAATTTTATATAAAATATGGACAGGACACGGCCACCTATCTGAAACACTTTTTTAGACAAAAAAAAATTTCCCCACGTAGTGGCCATATCTTATGGCCGTATGTCTATATATGTATAGCTATGTGGTGAAACATCCCCCTTGACTACAGATGCGACACACATGTTTTAGTTTATGCATATCATATACAAAAACAACCTAATGCTATTGATATTAGACCCAGGAATACCAGACAGCAATTAGGCCTGAGATACATTCAAAGGATATCCAGGAATCTGGTTGTATATAAGAGTTTCCATCAGGAGGCCGTTAGAAGATGGAATTAGTTAAAGATAAAGTACACACTGGAAAAAGAGATCTTTAATGAAGAAATTCAAAGAGATTATTCTAAATGTTACATCAATGATAAATATACCATACATGTAGTATGCACACACTTTGAACTGTATGATAAACTATGATTGCGTGCTGGGTCCTCTTATGACAGCTGTGTATGAATTTTGCATGTATTCCTGGTTAATGACAGATATGTGTGTGGTGCATTAAAATGAAACATACTGTTTGTATGATACATTGGTACCCTGTAATCTACACCATTATGTAAACTCATCCTTCATTCCCATCTCAGTATGTGTTATATGACACTGTGCAGATATCATAATGAGTGGTCTTTATGTTCACTGCCAAGAAAGTAGACCAACTATTACAAAACCAAAGAACTAAATGGGTCATATTAGGGTTACTTACATTACCAACTAGTTGCATTCAAAGTCTTGAATATTTGAAGGTGAAAGGGTAGTGGGCCTTTTTTGTGTTTAGTATAAAGCCACTGAGAAATATTGGGGAGGGGGTTTTTGAAGGCAGTGATCTTCATCTCAAATACCAACTGGAGGAGGGATTTAGGAACCATCTTGGATAATTCTTAAAAAGCCAGTCCCACACCTGTTCTCAATTATTAGGGTATTCTCAGCCAGTATTTTTGGCCAGTCTGAGGGCATGGCCAGTCAGGCTGCACAGCAGCCCTGGCCAGGTCCGAGAGCTGGACTGAATTCCAGGACAATGCACTACAAAGCAGGCTCAATTTCGGTTCTACCATAGGTCAACATCCCCATGTAAAACATCAGCATCACATAGCAAATTGAACTTTTATTCCTTTTAATCCAGTCAAAACATTAAAAAATATTAAAAATTCATGCACACCATCATCCTTTTATTGTTACCAGAAGTAGAAGTGCCAGTGACATCATATATTGTGTTGTGCAGCAACCATGCCATATTGCATAGTAACCATGTGAAATTTCATAGCAACTGTGCAGGGTATTTTCCTCAGGGCATTATGAACGGATTATGCCCTGGCTGCCTCGTTTCCATTAAATGATGTAGCCATTGATCATGGCATTAAGTTGATAGGAATATTTATTTCATCACTGGAGAAATTGAAAGGCCCTATAGGAGGGGCCAATGTTTAGCATTTTCTTGCAAGAGAAAGTGTCTGTTGCTGTGGAAAATTATAGCAAATGGTAGTTTCTATATGATTTTGATTGTTTTTGCTACATATTGGGCACTAGGGTAGGCAATAGAATTAACCAGCTTGAATGAAAACTTATGAAGAAACATGCTGAATAACTTTGCATTGATATCCTTGTTAAGGAAATCCTTTAAATAGCTGTTCTTGCTTAGCAACCAGGTGCCTAGATTGCAAATGGTAGTTGCTATATGACTTTGCTTTGTTTCTGATAGATCTAGGGCACGGGGGTAACTGATAGAGCCAGCTTGAATGAATACCTTTCTAGAAACATGCTGTATAACAGAATAATAATGGCGTTACTAAGAAAATCCTTTGAAAGCTGTTGTTGCTAAACAACAAAGGTCCCTAGAAACAGACCAATATGTAAAGTAGACACAAAAGGTTAGATATTAGGGGGTAGGGGTGGTTGGTATTATCATGTGACACAGTATCTTACACTTAAGGGACCATTTTAGCTGATTTTGAGTGTTGCCAAGGAGAACAGTTGCCATGGTAACCAACATGAAAAGAAAAATTCCCAACATATATATTTGGAAGATTAGGTACCCAAGGAACATATTTATGTATGTCGGGTAAAATTAACATCCACTTCCTACTAAACTACACTTGCCCCTCTACTATTAATAAATTCTTACTGCCCTCATAAAACCCCTTTCCTTAATAATTAGATAATATAATGCAAAAAGAAAGGAAAATGAAGAAGAAAAAAGAAAATAAGTTAGGTGCAAGAGGATAGGTTTCCTAGCTGGTAACAGACAGTATATATGGTTGTTGATCAATCATAAGAAATTGAGAAAGGAAAGCTATTAGACTTCACTGTGCTTCACTTAGAACAATACTTTGAATAACAAAGTACAATCATGAATTATGTATTTAAAACAATTTCTAACAGGCTAGCGCAATGAAAACTTCTGGGCTGGACAAAACCTCATATATCACCTATATATAAGCTTTTTTAGAACTGATTACTATTAGCATTATGCCGCATGTATTCTCCAAGGAGATGCTACCCAGCAAATTGTTGTGACTCCTGTCACGCTGTGTGAAGTGCATCACACATGTCCCTAGATGGAACGCAACAACACATAAGCACAGGATCACCAGGAATAGCCATGGCGGTGATCACATGGTTCAACTGCAGATGACAATGTTGGTGATTACTCAGACTCATGAGAGATGGCGACGCTGGTGATCACTCACCTCGCTAGATGAAACACCCCCTTGTGACAGTGCAGGTTCACCATAGATGGCAAGGATCGTGATCACCAACACTCATGAGGGATGGCAACATGGGTGATCACTTACCTCGCTAGATGAAATGCGCACCTTGTCATAGTGCAGGTTCACCATAGTTGGCAAGGATGGTGATCACTCACATTCACCAGGGATGGAAACGTGGTTGATCACACACTTTGCTAGATGGAACTTGCACCTTGTCACAGCACGGGTTCACCATTGATGGCAAGTGTGGTGATCATGCAGAATCATCAGTGCACCAGTCATGGTGACGCTGGTGATCAGTCATCTCAATAGATGAAAAGATCATGATCACAGACACCATTGACATTGATAAGCATGCAACCTCACATCTGCCAGGTCAAATAATGTTTTGCCAGAAAATGTATTTTCCTATGTATTTTCCCTCTAACCACAGAAAAGGTGTTTATGTAGATAATTCCCTATGTATTTTTCCTCTAACCAGAGAAAAGGTGTTTATGGATAGTTGTTTTCCTTTAAGAGATACCTCTATGTAAATTTAATTGATACATCCTGTCTGTAGTCTTCTTTGATCAAACTCATAGTAATGACATGGCATTTGATGTGAAACAAGGTGCACATTGGATACTTTTTGGGAGGGATATTGGCTCACACCTATGTAATGGTCCAGACAGCAAAAGTGCTGCTACCTAAACACCAAAGGAGGAAAGTGAATGAGGTTCCACCATTTGTGTGAAATTGAGGGCTGTATAGTCACACAGTGAGTGAGAATCATGTTGGCGAGAGTGGTGAGGCTTTACCACAATGAGTGAGAGTTGATGACGAGTGGCACACAGCCACCCATTGGGTGATAATCATGATGGCCAGAGTGATGGAGATTCTCCATTATGAGTGAGAGTTGACTGTGAGTAACAAACAGGTTCAGGACTTACCCATTTCTTAGTACACCCTAAGATTTAATGATAGTCCCTGGATCGTGGTATGTTCTTAATACTCAGTACCCTTGTTTATCTTCACATTTCTCTTACTTTCTTATCAAAAAACATAGTTTTCTTATCAAAAAATATAATTTTGATAAGAAATGGCTATATTTACAATCTTCCCCCAGTCTTGCTATACTAAAATTGATTTGCTAATGTTTTGTTTAATATGCTGATAGATATGAATCCACAAGATTAAAGAATAGACAAATGCCTACAAACTTACGTTTTCATTTGAGCTAAGTGCTGTTTAATAAGGGAGTAAATGTATCATTTAATGAAAATATAAGTACCAAATGATGGAGTCATTTCACCATCCCACCTTTCACCCCAATAATGTATGCAGAGGTAGGGTTTATGTTCCAGTGACCAAGTCACTGATTAGCCCATACACCTGTTGAGGTGAGTGTCATGGTCCAGTGCACGCAAAAGGGTACTAAGATCCCAGTACATCCTAAAACTGTGCATGGTATCAGAATCTTAGTAAAGACTAAAACATGTAACTAAACTCATGAGATACCAGTTTGTATAGAGATGAATATATGTAAATGAGGTAAGGCACTAACTTATACCGTACGTTACCAACAATGTGTTGATTTTCAGAGTCCATAGTACAAAGTTTGAGTACAATATATATGGTACCGTAATCTCCCGCGTAGAAGGCGCAGCTCGCATAGAAGGCGCCCCCCCAACTCAGAGACTGCCTTTTCACGTAGAAGGCGCACGTACCTCTTCTGGATCGATTTCTGGAAAAACCTGCATATAAGGCGCCCCCCCCAACTCACAGGGGGGCTGTTTCGCGTAGAAGGCGCCCCCCTCCCCCCCCCACTATTGTACACCTCCCGGTCTGCCGCGGTGCTGGCTCTATGAGTTCAAGCTATCATCGGCACACGGTCGGCTTGAACCCGCCGAGCGCCTGTACACCGACCAGGCTGCCGCGCTGCTGGCTATATGAGTTCAAGCTGTCATCGGCACACGGTCGGCTTGAACCCGCCGAGCGCATTGACACCTACTGGTCTGCCGCGCTGCTGGCAACATGAGTTCAAGCTGTCATCGGTACACGGTCGGCGTATTGTCCGCCGAGCGCGTTGACACCTACTGGTCTGCCGCGCTGCTGGCGCTATGAGTTCAAGTTGTCATTGGCACACGGTCGGCATAATGCCCACCGAGCGCCTGTACACCGACCGGGCTGCCGCACTGCTGGCTATATGAGTTCAAGCTGTCATCCGCGCATGGTGGGCCTTATTTTTGGGGTGTTTTCCCAATTGAGATGTTGGAAAAACCCGCGTATAAGGCACACCCCGAACTCAAGGCAATTACCCTCCCGCGTATAAGACCCATTCATGATCTGATTCGCGTATAAGACGCGCATTATACGCGGGAGATTACGGTAAGTCAACATGTCAAGGTACAATGAAGTCCTGAGTTTTATGAAACCACACCATTAAAGAGAGGATGGGAGTGGTGGGAAAGTTTATAAGGCGTATTGTTATGAACGCCGGTTGAGAAAAGGTAAAGTATGTCACCCGTTGCAACTGGAAGTTGAGAGTTGCACAGTATGTAACAAAAGGTAGAGCCCCATGGCTGAGTCCTTGAGCATTCTCCCTGGATGTGCACCACGCTCTGTCTTCCCAGCCTTTCTCACCCCTCGCGGCTGAATAACACAGACGCAGTCTGGCCTCGGCCCTAGGTGCGTACTGACCTATCCTCAGTAGACTACTAGTATTGCATAGCGCTATTCTACCTCTAAGAAAAACAGCAAGCAATTTCAAAAGCTGTAAACCCAGAAAACTGTAGATTGAGTGTCAGCAATGTAAGTTTTGATCTGATCAACTGCCAATCAAGGCTATTAATCTCATGACCAAATCTAAATATATAGCTTTCTTCATTCCATCGCATTGCTTATTATTCTATGGTTATTCTGTTGTTTTTTTTAGAGCTGAAAACGTGGAGCAAAGTAGACAGGATATGCTGCACTATTGCTGTATTGACATGGTGTATCTATGATGCCTGCTTCTGTGTAAATCAGGAATGGTGCAGCATGGCGTCGTTGCCATAGTTAAGTCATAGCGTTATGCACGTCCAAGTGTAACCGTCCTTAAGAGTCTTATCAGTACTAGAAACCACCACTAGGTGGAGTATGAATTTGCCTGTCAGTCGCATTACCAGCAATTTATCAATTACTGATAATGAGAACACTGAACAGGACATTCATAAAGTGGAGTGATATTACACTTACATGAGTAAATACAGTATGATAAAGATGTAACTAAACTAATGAGATACCTGTTTGTATCTAAGAGTTGAATATGTAAATGAGGTAAGGCACTAACTTGAACCATATGTTACCAACAATGGGCAAATGTTCAGAGTCCATAGTATAAAGTTTGAGTATAATATATATGGTAAGTCAACATAACAAGGTGCAAATACATCTCCGAGGGACTGTGAGACTGATAGGGTATGTTGGCTCAGTACATACAGTCTCATACCAGAAGTTGATGACCAGGTGCCATGGTGTGAGGCATCCTGTTTGTTACATCCTCTAGCTAGAGCTGATTAAAGGCCACCTCTGCTGAGGGAGTGGCCTAAGATACCCATGGCATAGGGGCACTCAAGGTCTAAGAGTGCAGCTCTGGTAATGTTGGTGAGTTGTAGAGGGGTACGAGGTACACCTGAGGGATGAGTGAAAGCTGGGGCAAGCTGAGACGATGGTACAGTGTTTGCATATTCTACCCAGGCTTTAGTAGGGCAGGCTTGAGATGACGGGATGGAAGGTAGAGAGATGACTACCGGAGCATCTCTTGGTCCAATGGAGTCCATAGTACAAAGTTTGAGTACAATATATATGGTACCGTAATCTCCCACGTAGAAGGCGCAGCTCGCATAGAAGGCACCCCCCCAACTCAGAGAATGCCTTTTCACGTAGAAGGTGCACGTACCTCTTCTGGATCGATTTCTGGAAAAACCTGCGTATAAAGCGCCCCCCAACTCACAGGGGGGCTGTTTCGCGTAGAAGGCGCCCCCCTCCCCCCACTATTGTACACCTCCCGGTCTGCTGCGGTGCTGGCTCTATGAGTTCAAGCTATCATCGGCATACGGTCGGCTTGAACCCGCCGAGCGCCTGTACACCGACCAGGCTGCCACGCTGCTGGCTATATGAGTTCAAGCTGTCATCGGCACACGGTCGGCTTGAACCCGCCGAGCGCGTTGACACCTACTGGTCTGCCGCGCTGCTGGCAATATGAGTTCAAGCTGTCATCGGTACACGGTCGGCGTATTGTCCGCCGAGCGCGTTGACACCTACTGGTCTGCCGCGCTGCTGGCGCTATGAGTTCAAGCTGTCATTGGCACACGGTCGGCATAATGCCCGCCGAGCGCCTGTACACCAACCGGGCTGCCGCGCTGCTGGCTATATGAGTTCAAGCTGTCATCGGCGCATGGTGGGCCTTATTTTTGGGGTGTTTTCCCAATTGAGATGTTGGAAAAACTCGCGTATAAGGAGCACCCCCAACTCAAGGCAATTACCCTCCCGCGTATAAGACCCAGTCATGATCTGATCCGCGTATAAGACGCGCCTTATACGCGGGAGATTACGGTAAGTCAACATGTCAAGGTACAATGAAGTCCTGAGTTGTATGAAACCACACCATTAAAGAGAGGATGGGAGTGGTGGGAAAGTTTATAAGGCGTACTGTTATGAACGCCGGTTGAGAAAAGGTAAAGTATGTCACCCGTTGCAACTGGAAGTTGAGAGTTGCTCAGTATGTAACGAAAGGTAGAGCCCCATGGCTGAGTCCTTGAGCATTCTCCCTGGATGTGCACCACGCTCTGTCTTCCCGGCCTTTCTCACCCCTCGCGGCTGAATAACACAGACGCAGTCTGGCCTCTGACCTATCCTCAGTAGACTACTAGTATTGCATAGCGCTATTCTACCTCTAAGAAAAACAGCAAGCAATTTCAAAAGCTGTAAACCTGGAAAACTGTAGATTGAGTGTCAGCAATGTAAGTTTTGATCTGATCAACTGCCAATCAAGGCTATTAATCTCATGACCAAATCTAAAATATATAGCTTTCTTTATTCCATCGCATTGCTTATTATTCTATGGTTATTCTGGGTTTTTTTTAGAGCTGAAAACGTGGAGCAAAGTAGACAGGATATGCTGCACTATTGCTGTATTGGCATGGTGTATCTATGATGCCTGCTTCTGTGTAAATCAGGAATGGTGCAGCATGGCTTCGTTGCCATAGTTAAGTCATAGCGTTATGCACGTCCAAGTGTAACCGTCCTTAAGAGTCTTATCAGTACTAGAAACGACCACTAGGAGGAGTATGAATTTGCCTGTCAGTCGCATTACCCGCAATTTATCAATTACTGATAATGAGAACACTGAACAGGACATTCATAAAGTGGAGTGATATTACACTAACATGAGTAAATACAGTATGATAAAGATGTAACTAAACTAATGAGATACCTGTTTTTATCTAAGAGTTGAATATGTAAATGAGGTAAGGCACTAACTTGAACCATATGTTACCAACAATGGGCAAATGTTCAGAGTCCATAGTATAAAGTTTGAGTATAATATATATATATGGTAAGTCAACATAACAAGGTGCAAATACATCTCCGAGGGACTGTGAGACTGATAGGGTATGTTGGCTCAGTACATACAGTCTCATACCAGAAGTTGATGACCAGGTGCCAATTGTGTGAGGCATCCTGTTTGTTACATCCTCTAGCTAGAGCTGATTGAAGGCCACCTCTGCTGAGGGAGTGGCCTAAGGTACCCATGGCATAGGGGCACTCAAGGTCTAAGAGTGCAGCTCTGGTAATGTTGGTGAGTTGTAGAGGGGTACGAGGTACACCTGAGGGATGAGTGAAAGCTGGGGCAAGCTGAGACGATGGTACAGTGTTTGCATATTCTACCCAGGCTTTAGTAGGGCAGGCTTGAGATGACGGGATGGAAGGTAGAGAGATGACTACCGGAGCATCTCTTGGTCCAATGGTTTTTGATGAGCTATATTAATACCGGTATCAGTCAGTTTCATGTCTCTCCTGAGTAAGGTATTTGGGCCGGACCACAGTGAAGCAGTGGGTGTGAGAAGATTAGAAACTCTAAGTAAGGCAAAGGGCTGCTTTGTAGTGTAATGTGTATGGTATAGTGTCCAGTAGTGTGCAGACTGCAACTTAGTGCTGGGGTAGTAATGGCGGAGCGGGTACCGTCTCATGCGGTGAGAGTCTGACTGCTCTCTTCACTACCACTACAGAATCATATGACAATACTGAAGACAGGGTCACCTCCATGTGTTAGAATCCAAAGTTTGGCCTCGGATAAATAGTTCCTATGTGATGAAGGCACTGACAGTGAGTTGGCCAAATATTGTTGATATAGGCCAGCAGCCTGAGGTGATAAATGTAATATGTCTGTGTTGTAAGACAATTTATCAATTACTGATGATTAGATAATCCTTTTCATTGATATTGAAAAACAATGGTCATTTTTGTCTGGCTTATAAAGGTGAAGAATTCTGACATGTAACTGTGTCATACACACTATAATATCATTCTAGCACATCAAAGAGAAGTACAAGCTTTCTCAAAATTGCATCAGTTTGCTGACTGCCACCATTGACACCTCCTGCAGGTACAAGTGTAATTACTCTACAGGAATAGGCAACTACTGGCCCTTGTTACACCACAGTGGTTGGCCCTGATTGGGTAGTGATTAACAGCACCTTTAGCTCTAAACCATGGCTGATGCCATAATGTATTGCCACGTGGTCTTTAAGAGATGACTGATCAGTTAGTAAACACAGACTCTCCTTTTACTAGGGGCTTTTAGTCTCTTAATTTGATTATTGGTCACTATACATATTGCACTGATGAAGAATCACATTATTTCCATAACATGGTTTTTTACCCAGAAGCACGAAAAAAATGGTAGCTGTAGCCTACCCAATCTCCCTCCCAGTCATCAGGTGGTCAACTGAATGCATTCTACAAAAAGGTGAAGGATACAACCAGAAACTAATCTGCTTCAGCGAAATATCACATGACCTTTTATCAACACATGGAGAATTAGCAGGTGTAGCGACCACCAAATTTATCCTTGGATAAAACTTTCCTAGTGCTCTCATTATTCTGAAAATGCATGAAACTGAATAAGAACATGTACAAACAATTAGACAAGATCTAAAATCAGTTGAGTGCCAGTATAAGCTTGGACAATGTAACAGGCACCACCCTCAGTCAAATAATATGGAACATATTTCATGAAATTATCGAGCATTGAAAAGAAAAATGACTTTTGTTTGTATATTATTAAGATTAGGAGACATTGCAGAATTCAATTATCATTAAACTTCAGATAATTGCCTGACAGTTGCAGCCACATATTATAGGGGTAAAGGGTAAAGAAATCTACCATTTAGAAAAGCTTATCAATAATGTGACTCAGATGTAATGTAATGATATATTATATCATTGGAACAATTAAGATGAATATACTATTATAATACTTTCTTTATCCATATAGTCATCGATATGGAGATGATACATCATATCGATGAGTCAGGATGAAACATTTGCAATAAATATATATATATGGGTCATTCCAGGTTTTACTGGTCAGAAGGGGCCTGGATCAAGAATCTACAAACTCAGTATTTCTTAATAACATTATATTTTATTGATAGCCCTATATCTTGGCTTATTAAAAAGTTTCATTCAAGGATCCAACTCCTAGGGGGTCAGTTTTTATCGCAGATGCCGTAAAACCTTCTAAAAATGGGGTACGTTAATGATCGTAATCAAACAAACATGAATTACACCACTAATAAGAGGCCTGGAAACACCAAATATTGTGGCCAGACTGGTACAATACATGACTTTATGTATACCAAAAAGCTAAAGTGAGGCCCGAAAACTCTTGAAGTTACGCATAGGTGGATAAATTGGAAAATGTGAAAATTTGTGAATTTATTTTACCATTTTTTAACTTTAGCCTAGCTCATTCAAAATCCTTCATACAATGACTATATTAACTGTCCATTGTCTCTAGTAGACCTACTGTACATAATAATAAGAATTGGCCTGATATATCATACCTATACTTCATACTTGGTGCTTGCGTAGAGGCCATTATATTACACATATTATCATTAACGTACCCTATTTGTTAACCTCTCACAGAATGGCCACAGCTCATCTATACATCATCATATGCCATTTTTATCACATACACCATCACAAGAGAGGTTGTACTACCTATCTAGAGTCATTTAACCCTGCATAAGGCCCATCTTGGGTGTTTAATATCACTTTGAAAATTAAAAATCACAAAATTTCTACATTTCTCGCAAAGCATGCATGTCATGGGGTGCTAAAATGCATCTTTATATACACCAAATAGTATTTTCTCATAAGCCAAACATGTCTATAATTGAATACAAATAATAGAAACACCATACAAGATGATAGGCTGGCACTATAACAATAGAACTTTAACCATCTCAAAATCCTCCTACCGGTCATTAACGTACCCCATTTGCTAATCTATCAAAGAATGGCCACAGCTCACCTATACACTATCATATACCATTGGCATCACACACATAATGAGTAAAGAGGTTGTACTACCTATCTAGAGTCATTCAAACATATATAAGGCCCATCTTGGGTGTTCAATATCACTTTGAAAATTAAAATCACAACTTTTTCAACACTTCTCGCGGCCTTCGCTTGCAGCACAGTACAAAAATATACACTTATATACCTTAAATACTCTTTCCTGAGGGTAAATGAGATCATAATACATATATACAGTCATTTAACCATTGATAAGGGCCATCTTGGGTGTTTAATATCACTTTGGAAATTAAAAATCACAAAATTTCTACACTTCTCGCAACATCTGCATGTCATGGAGTGCTAATATGTATCTTTATATACACCAAATAGTATTTTTTGATAAGTCACACACCTCTACTATTGAATAGAAATGTTAGAAACACCATACCATGTCATAGGTTGACAATATCCAATTTTAACTTTGTTCATCTCTCAATCCTCGTACCGTCATTAACGTACCCCGGTCTTTAACCTATCAAAGAATGGCCACAGCTCAACTCTACACCATCATATACCATTGGCATTGCACACACATTGACAAAAGAGATTGTACTACCTATCTAGAGTCATTTAAACATGCATAAGGCCCATCTTGGGTGTCCAATATCACTTTTAGAATTAAATATCACAAAATTTCTACACTTCTCGCAACATCGGCATGTCATGGAGTGCTAAAATGTATCTTTATATACACCAAATAGTATTTTTTGACAAACCACACACCTCTACTATTGAATAGAAATGTTAGAAATACCAGACCAAGTGATAGGTTGACAATATCGAATTTTAACTTTGTTAATGTCAAAATTGCTCGTACCGATCATTAACGTACCCCAGTCGTTAACCTATCAAAGAATGGCCACAGCTCAACTCTACACCATCATATGCCATTGGCATTGCACACACATTGACAAAAGAGATTGTACTACCTATCTAGAGTCATTTAAACATGCATAAGGCCCATCTTGGGTGTCCAATATCACTTTTAGAATTAAATATCACGAAATTTCTACACTTCTCGCAACATCTGCATGTCATGGAGTGCTAAAATGTATCTTTATATACACCAAATAGTATTTTTTGACAAACCACACACCTCTACTATTGAATAGAAATGTTAGAAATACCAGACCAAGTGATAGGTTGAAAATATAGAATTTTAACTTTGTTAATGTCAAAATTGCTCGTACCGATCATTAACGTACCCCAGTCGTTAACCTATCAAAGAATGGCCACAGCTCAACTCTACACCATCATATACCATTGGCATTGCACACACATTGACAAAAGAGATTGTACTACCTATCTAGAGTCATTGAAACATGCATAAGGCCCATCTTGGGTGTCCAATATCACTTTTAGAATTAAAAATCACAAAATTTCTACACTTCTCGCAACATCGGCATGTCATGGAGTGCTAAAATGTATCTTTATATACACCAAATAGTATTTTTTGATAAGTCACACACCTCTACTATTGAATAGAAATGTTAGAAACACCATACCATGTCATAGGTTGACAATATCGAATTTTAACTTTGCTAATGTCAAAATTGCTCGTACCGATCATTAACGTACCACAGTCGTTAACCTATCAAAGAATGGCCACAGCTCAACTCTACACCATCATATACCATTGGCATTGCACACACATTGACAAAAGATGTCCCTCTTCCCGCTGCCGCAGGTGCCGGTGCGGAGGCTGCAGCCGGACGTGGAGCCGCCTGCTCCGCTGCAGCCCCGGGAGCCGCCTGCTCTGGCACCAACACCGCAGCAGCGGTCGCAGCTGGGGTGCCCCTCCCAGTGCCTGCCTTGGCCTTCGGTCTCCCTGTTGGTGTGGGTGGGAGCAGCGGGAGGCCCAGCTTCTTCCGTCTCTGAATTCAGAAAGGGAAAGACACATTAAGTAAACTGTCACACTGGCCAGTTACTCGCAGCAGTGTTTTGACTTAGCATTTACAGTATCTGTCCCTTGAAATTTGTATACTTTTTAACATTCTTAATCTCACATCACAATAAAATGTTACCACCAGAGTAGCAGATTTTGAGGCACCACAGAGACTGAGAGGACGGAAAATTATCAAACCTTGTTCTCTTTCAGTCTCTCCCGGTAAGCCTTCTTCCGGGCATGGAGCATCTCGCGCCGCCGCTGCTCCTCAGCAGGGTCTCCCGCCAGTCTCTCCCTGTCTTTTTCTCGCTGGCGACGCGAGATCTCCGCCCGGTGGGCATCATAGGCGGCCGCCCCCATCTCCTGCCGCAGCCTGGTCTCGTACCGGGCCGAAGCTGCGGCATGGAGACGGGCCGCCTTCTCCCGGTCCTCCCGGTCCTCCCGGTCCTCCCGGTCCTCCCAGTCCTCCAGGTCCGGAGCATCAGCGGGAGCGGGCTCCCGCACACACCTCTTAGGGCGACGGGGGGGGTCGCCCCCACCGCCACTGGGGGCTACGTCAGCCATCTGCAAAAATGAGAAGAAATACATTAAATAAAAAGGTAAATAGTGATTAAACAAGTTCCTATATGCTGACAAAGGATGTACAACAAAGCCAAAGATTTTATCAGAGGTTTTTATGCTGATATGGTAATTCATAGTGAGGAAATCAGTAGATTTTAAGATAATAAGGAATTTGTTAGTGTTTGAATACTGATAAGATATACATAAATAAATAGGAAAAAAATATTCATCATGTTCCTATATGCTTACAAATGATGTACAGTAACCCCGGAAGTTCAATCAGCTGATTAATTGCTAATATGGAAATTTATACTGACAAAATATAAGGAAAATGCTGAAATATACCCACCACAAAAATTCTTTGGAAAAAAAGTATTCAGTATCTAACTAATGACACTTGTGTGAGTTAGAGGTACCATAGGGGCATGTCATGGTGAAATATGATGGAGCTATGTGCACTGGAAGTGCCACTTGTGTGGAAAATACAGAATAAGAAGGGGGGGTACGTTAATGATCGCAAAGGTTTATAACCACTCAGCAGTGGTGGCTTTGTGCAAGGGTGAGCTTACCTGGTCAACACAACAGAGGGGGGACATGTCTAACATACCCACCATAAAACATCCCCCTGAATCCAAGATGGCGACCAGTAGGCAGGCATCTTGCCACCGGGGTACGTTAATGACCGACGAACACTATCTTCCTAAATTTGGCCACTATGGCTATGCTTTCGATCCCACAGGAGGATTAACACACCAAAATGCCCAAATAGAGGTAGGAGAAGGAATATAACCCCAAAAAACCATGGGATAAGCACAATTTTGGCTGTGAGGGGGCCTAAAAGTTCACGACGAGGTAGAAATTTGGCCATTCAAGCCCAAATTGGGGTGGGGGGTCATCTCAAAACACCCAAACATGGCCCAAAATGCATCTTACACACGTAGGGGGTCCTATTCTAAAGGATTATCAACAATTTAGACCCAAGGGTACATCATCTCGGCCAGGAGAGGCCAAATTCTGCTTGCCGAGCGAAAAATCATTAACGTACCCCAATTTTGAAAATACAGCCCGGGGTGGCCAAAGCTTCACCCTGGGGCCCCGGGCTGCATCGCAGGCCTCCCCCGGCAACACATTTTACCCCCTAGCATCCAAAATACATCGTTCCGGTACACAAAAATTGATCTACGGCCCCCCACAGACATCTCCAACAATATTTCATCGCAATTTCATGGAATTTCGTGGAATTTCCTTACCTTTTTCACGAATTTGGCATTCCTTTTGCAGTGGAACTCTGCTTAGGGGTAGCTATAAACTAGCTGTGACCTCCTCTGAGCTGAAACACGGTACCCGGATGCAGGCCACTTCCGCCGGGCAACAGGAAGTCGTTTTTCTCTTCCCGCGCTGTTTTTCCCGCCGCCGATCATTAACGTACCCCACTTACAAAGAGACCCCCCATACAGCCAAACCAGACTGTATTTGGCCACAATTCTTGTTCAGGCATGATGTATTTACTCTAAAAGTGGCCATAGACTGTGGGAATTGTATGTATTTGGTTTATTTTATTCTATTTAGAGGCAAAAGCCCGGGGTACGTTAATGATCGCGATGTGCATTGAAAATCACTTATATGTGCCTGCCAAGGGTAATTCCCGGAGTACATGAAAAATTTTTTCATGGAAGACTCCCCCCTAGGGTACCTCTTAATTGCATATAATAAGAACACTGATTATATTCCCTAACCAGGTTAGATAGGCTCTATCATTAACGTACCCCACGTGAAAATTTATAATTAAATGCATATAGAAGATAAATTATGCCCCAAGACCCACCCAAACCATATGGAAATCTTAGCTGTGACCCCCCACTAAGGAATAAAAATATTATTGGTGGTGTAGAAGTGTTTCCCTTGCTATTATATGCCCAAGAAGCCACCTGACCAGTAAAACCTGGAATGACCCATATATATATATATATATATATATATATATATATATGTGTGTGTGTGTGTTAAAACAAACACCTTAGTAACCATTTTAGGGAATATGCAACATACAACGTGTGTGCCTCAGTACATGAGTCATGGTGCTCCAAAGCAGCATTAAAACAGCTCACCCTGCACTCAGCATGCTTACATGCCTTGTCAAGTACACTTTTGTTAATTCCTATATATATATATATATATATATATATATATATATATATATATATATTTATATATATATATATATATATATATATATATATATATATATCAGCTCTACAGAACATGTGATGCTTTTAGAGATAGGTAATTGGTTGGAGCTTTCGCCAGTGGTGTCATTAGATGGCACCTAGTCACATATTAGTTGAGCAGTACTTAATGCAAAGATCACATAACAAAATAAAAATTACAGAGACAAAGGTGGCAGGAGAGGTGTCACTCAAAGCACTTATACATGTTCACTGAAATAGAACTTTACTTTTTCAAGCATGAAGCTGAAGATACAAAAATATAGCTAATAGGCTATCAGTCAGACCCTCACATTCAGGGTATCACTCTCATCTGGGGTGGCAATTGCTATCCTTGAATTTTAGTAAGGTATATATGTCTAGAGTTGGGAAATGTACGATAGCAGTGCTGGATTGGAAGCTTCTGCATGCTAGCGTCATGTACATGCACCAAGCACTACCTTTTCCAAGCCCCTCACTGCAACATGTTAGCTGGCTCTGTGTTCCTTCTATAATTGAGATAGGAATAGCAAAATACACCCAAATTAAAGATAAGAGGTTGGTTATCATTCACAAACATCATTTGCAAAATTTGCTTATTGATTATATCAGATTTTTATGAAAAATAGATGGTTTTATTTGAGATATTTCCTAATGTTTCAGTGGCACACTGAATAAAGCAGAGACATCACATTAGAACTAGGTTATTCATCTATGGTTCCATTTGATTCCGCTATATGTGTCCTCTGATATAAAATCTCCTTATTGTTGATTAGGTCATTTACAACATACCGTACAGAGCTTCTCCTATAGTGAGCGACGTTTCCCTGTGTTTACGGAGAAAGTGGTATATTGGGCATTGGTACCAAAAAAGGTGAAATAGAGTTACAAAACTGGAACTGAAATGAATCTTATGAAATATTCTTGGTGATTTAAAGCCCACTTATTGGTTGCCTCAAATGATTGTATATAGATATTCAAGAAATACGCATTCATGGATAGATCTCTAACTGCCCCTATATGTTTTCAAACGTTATTGTAGGGAACAGCTCTGGATTGCTCTTGAAGCTATCAAACTCTGTTTTGGATTTAATGATTGGGGTCATATGGTGAGAAATGACAATGACATTTTTTACATCATGTTTCTTTATTATCACTTTTGTCTGTGAGTGCTAAGTTTTCAACAAATTCCACATCACCCAAGGTTAAGGTTATGTAGTGAATAAGATTCTTGGTTGTATTCCCAGGTATCTAGGATACTTGAAAATAACCCACTGTGAAAACCTGCCTGTATTTCTCCATATGCAAATCAACTAATGTGCATACCAACTGATCCACTGAGGCTAATACAATAGCTAGATTAATGCAAAATGACTTTTTCACATCCCAGTGTAGAAATTCAGTTGAAGGTGCTTGAACTACAGAGAAGTGCCGTTTTCTGACTGGATGATGCATACAAAAACGGTTGGAATGATGCACTAATGCAATACTATAATTACATCCCTGTCAAATCTTGCTGCATGATGAGGTCAGCTTTTTATTTTTCCATTTTTCAACCATTCACTTCATGCAGGGTAGAAGGGTTTCTTCAGTCTCTGTGCAGTCACAGTTATCCCACTTTTCTACAGCTGATTCGGATCATGATGCCATCCTTTTAATTAGTGTTATCTTGAAGGAAGGAGTATTTCAGAGGCAGGTTTTCAGGCATCAGGAAGGAAAGTTCAATGTAATTCACAAAACAGACTGGTCTATGCAAGGGAAGGAATGTGGGAATAGAAATGATCCAGGTTTCTAATAGTTCAATTACGTTTATAGACACCATATCTGTGGCTTCAAGACTGTGGGTGCATTATTAACTGTAATAAAAAGAATGGATGGTTTGAATGCAGGGCTCGGCAATCTTTCCAGTACAAGTGTGCCATCCATTAGGCACAAAGATGGAAATAATTAAGTTATGGTCAGTATTTTAGTACAAAACCTTTTAAATCAAGTCATGTCTAACCAATAGAGATTTATTACACTTTTAATGTGAGCCGTGTCAGCTGGTCATAAGTGACAATATATCCCACGTACAAGTTTTATCTGATATGTGAGAATAGTCCGTAAACCTAATTATTTTGGCAACCTTAATCTTGCACCTTAAAAAAGGATGTTAGCATTGCAGATACTTTCTGTAAAGAAGGGTGTGGGAGGGAGGCTTTGTCATTTTTTATTCCATTTGGATTTAGAATGATGAGGGAGGGCCTTTTTTATTTTTATTTACCAAATATTTTTGTGAGACACCATTTCTAAGTATTACCATCAATATGTCAAACGTTAACTTGATGTCAATAACACACTCCCATTGTGAATGGGGAATAGTATACTGTTTGAATTATGATTCTACTCAAAATATTAGCTGAGATATGAACCTTTTTGTTTTGAGAAGAATTTTATTCAGTGCATGCAGGGTTTTTGCAATTTTCTTTAGCAAAGAACAGAATAAAAAATCTAAAATGTGGCCCCTTTAGATGGTGTGGGCGGTGTCTGCAAAGCTGGCAATTTTTTTTAAGAAGCCTTATGCTCGCAGTATAGAACTGCTTTAGTCCATTATGGCCCTCCTGATATGCTGGGTAATGCAAGAATGCAAGTCAACAATGCTTACAAGCAAAATATGAATATGTAAGATAATTCTCATCCCCACCTTTCTTTTCTATCACTTTGCAAATATTTCTGATAAAATCCGTTGACGCCAATTCAGATCTGACCATCAAATATGTCAATAATCCATGAGGCAGTCAGAGGTCTTGCCAAGAAACAATATTCCTTGAATATTTTAATATATATATTCATATATTTACCTGGTGCAACAAGCAAATGGACGTTATGTCATTAAGGACATTTTATAAGATTTAGTTCAGTTCCAGTTTTGTTACTCTTTTTCATCTTCTTTGGTATGTATGCATGGAAAAGCACTTCTTCCATAAACACAGGGAAACCATTGTATACTACTTATATTATGGAGACTGGTTACTCATTTAAGAGTTTCCTAATTGGATAAGGTCTGGGTAAATGATAGATTGGCTGATGAACCTAATGAATCTCAAGTGAAGGGCATGAAGGAAGTCTGAAGTTAGTTTAATAGAGCAAGCAGCATGACAGCAAATATGGAGAGTAGTCAAGAGACATGTTATGAGTTGCATAGGAATTGCAAATAACCCCATATTCCTAGGGACTATATTTTCTTGGTGGCCACCATTAATGGCCAAGCCAGACGCTTTCCCTTGGTTCATAAAGAGATAAGGCATTTAGATTGTTAGTTTCCTGCAGGCGGTGAGTATCAACTACTTCATATAGAATCCCTGGTGAGTGCCTATAGAACTTGTTCGCTCTTCCACTTATAACAAACACACCTGGAGGTTAATCAAAATGCTCTACCATCGCTACCTATGCAATCTCATAACACCCAGTATTACTACAATAAAATAGCTGGTGGTGTTAGGCCATGTACTATGCAGTCCTTCACTATTCCACTTCAATACTAACACCACCCCTCATTTTTATACTGAGAAACGATAGTTGTTTCCCCCCAGTGCAAGTGCACCTGAGTGAGGGGGGGGGGACATTCTCATCACAAAAGTGAATGCACATGCGGATAGTCCTTGGGGGCTCTTGAGGCTGCTCTTGAGTCAAGTGCATTTAAATGCATTTTCTCAGAGTGCTTGAGGGCTCTTGAGTCTTAATAGCATAGTAACATCATGCTTCCCTTTTCTCTCTTAGTTGGGTCAGGGGGAGAGTTACTGTACTTTCAAAGTACAAGCTATAATTTGATGGTAACTCCTGGTAGATTTATTTTTCTCCTGTATATATAGGTGGGAATATACTTAAACATACATGCATATTAACATTTGGAAGAGCTGGGTTACATGTCATATTGTGTTCTGACGTAGCTGATACTTTTGGTGACAGAAGGAACAGAAAAAATCCATGCATCAATAAAAGACAGAAACAGGTGAATTTACTAGTTCCTAGGCCCAATGTGAGTGACCAAAAGCTGTCATGCACCTCTTGGTCTCGTTTCAGCCCTGCTTTAGAAGAACCAAAGAACCCTTCTAAATATACACATGGGGGACGCACTTGAAGACATTTCAGGGTCAATTGCACCCAACAGGGTATATATAATTAGCAGAACCCCAGTGTAGCCACTCTTGAGAGAACAACCTTTTCCTATTTTTTACCTTCCACTGCTATTTTTTTCTCTGTGGACCTGTTACCACTCTGCACAGTTGTTAGCTGCTTAGAATAGTGAAAGGAGGGCTGAGGCTAACATCGCTTACTAAAAAGTAGCTGGCTATCAGAAAGGAAGGTAGGCCTACCTTACCATAGCAGTATAGAATATGGAAGGGAAATCACTAACATATCATAGGTAGCGATGACAGAGCTTTTGAATTAAGCACCTTGCTGTGTCCTTGCCCTTAAATTGATTCTGTAACTAGCAGCAGAGACGTTTATGCCTTCACATGAAAAAATGATATCTAATTATTCATGTTTTGTTTATTATTATTGGAGTTAGTACAGATCATTTGTCATATCACAATACAATAGAACTTTGGGATAACCTTCAGACTAAAAATGTATATTGCTCAGGACATTCAGTATATCCATACTAGTTTTAACCATACTGAAAATGAAAGATACTCAACCATACATGTCACTTCCATTTCATGTATACATGACATGGAAACGGCTAAAAGGTATGTGGCACTTTTTGTTCCTGAATACTAAGATAAGAATTTGATTAGTCAAATATATGTTGATATCCAAGTTTCAGCTACAACCTCAGTTTGCCCTTCTAGGTGACCATGGCAACTACTCAGATACCCTTGGTTACAGCTAATACTTAGTTTTTTTTCAACATGCTGAGACTGAATGGACCTAATAGCACTTTGAACACATTGCATCATCTGTAGGTCAGTAGGAGAGGTTTGGGGTATTGTAAACATTAAGTTTATGAGTGTTGGTTTATACCGTAGCATTAATAGTTGAAGTCCAAACAACCTTAACTACAGTCCATTTACTATATATAAGTGGATGATCAGTGATGTAACTAGCAAAGAGATGTGACCTAGCTTTAGACTCCATGCTACTCTTAGAAACTTTCTTGTGAGCAGTGATCTTAGAGAACTTACCCTACTGTGTCCTCAGGACACCTTCGTTCTCTAGAAGAAGCCTGGTGTGGTTCAGACAATATATACCACACTGTGTCCTCAGGGTACAGATGTTCTTTTATAAGGTCCGTAGAAGAAGCCTGGTGTGGTTCAGACAATATATACCACACTGTGTCCTCAGGGTACAGATGTTCTTTTATAAGGTCCGTAGAAGAAGCCTGGTGTGGTTCAGACAATATATACCACACTGTGTCCTCAGGGTACAGATGTTCTTTTATAAGGTCCGTAGAAGAAGCCTGGTGTGGTTCAGACAATATATACCACACTGTGTCCTCAGGGTACAGATGTTCTTTTATAAGGTCCGTAGAAGAAGCCTAGTGTGGTTCAGACAATATATACCACACTGTGTCCTCAGGGTACAGATGTTCTTTTATAAGGTCCGTAGAAGAAGCCTGGTGTGGTTCAGACAATATATACCACACTGTGTCCTCAGGGTACAGATGTTCTTTTATAAGGTCTGTAGAAGAAGCCTAGTGTGGTTCAGACAATATATACCACACTGTGTCCTCAGGGTACAGATGTTCTTTTATAAGGTCTGTAGAAGAAGCCTGGTGTGGTTCAGACAATATATACCACACTGTGTCCTCAGGGTACAGATGTTCTTTTATAAGGTCCGTAGAAGAAGCCTAGTGTGGTTCAGACAGGACAGGTGGTTTGTGTCCCTAGGGACAGAATCCAATTATAATGTCTTCTTAGTCTCATTACGAGGATTACGTATTGTGTAAAGAAGTGTCCTCCACCTTCTACCATTGCATCAGTATTCGGTTTGTGTTCTTGCTTTTGCCTGTCCTTTTCTTCATGGTCTATTGCAATGGAAAACAATGCATTCATTATTTTTAAGGGTACCCAGTAATGCAAGTTGTAGCTTCAAAAGCATTTAACTTCTTTCTTAGGGGCAGTAGCTTTTTGCAGCTAGCTGAACACGGATAATTTTATTTGCATCACATCCTGATTTGCACTTTTCTTTTTTATTTGATCACCCCTGTTCTAAATTGCTGTATCCATACTGAATAGTTGGTCATTGAAATTTCCTATTCCATTCCTTTTAACTTTGCCCGCTCCATTTTTGTTCATAGTTTTAATGGCTTCAACTGGGATTATAGATAAAAACAGCCGGCACTGCAAGAGTATCGATCATGTAGTCGTTAAGACTATGATAGGAGAAGCATACTTTGTTGATGAACCCGGTTAATATAGATCTTGTGGGAGTAGCGGACCCTTTCATACAGACACTAACCCCAGGATTGTGTACTTAATGCCGTCATGGGAAATACACTGTAAATCCAAATGAGACATAAGGAAGGGGTTTGAAGATATACAAAGGTTGGAATGATGATGAAAAGTGTGAAAAGTAGAATCTTATTACCTTTTTTTTTCATTGCAATATTATATATGCGCTGATAGAGAACCATCTGGGATGTTTCAAAGGGACTAGTCAAACACAAGTTGTATATACATTGGTAGGAAATAAACATTTAACAAACATGATTTTAACTTATACAGCTAAACCTATTTTTACTTTTATGAAATCTTCACTGTTACTAATTAAACCTGATAATGGTCCACATTCATGGACTTTAGGATACTTGTGTTATCTGTATGGAAATTCATTATAAGGTTAATTGAACTTTCAGGGTACACCAAACTGGTACATGACCTTTAATAAACTCATAACTGTTCTGTCAACGGATCTTTACATGTCATGACGTGAGCTGACAGGAGTCCAGACATTTCAAGTGATGATCCAGCTTTGTTGTAAGATTGGCATGAGAGTGATCAATATAGTGTAACAGTACGATACTCGCCAGTCTGACCAAGCTATATCCTGGGGCCAAGGCACCTGAGTGTCATAGGGTGTAACTCAGTTTGGGGGATGAGCAGGTCAGTCCCTCTCTGGTTAGATCCAGTCTAACCCGGAGTAGGATGAGGGAGCTGCTCTCAAGAGTGAGTCCCCTGGACAGGTGAGGCTAAAATTAGTGTATGACATCATGTCTGCCATTGGGTATCCGCAGGTGGGACATCACTGGAGGAGGACGGCAGTGAGTGAGTCATTCACCCTGTCAGGTTAAAAATAGGGTAGCCTTGGGTTCTACAGGGAGAAGCTTGGTCAGCTTGGTTTGAATATGTCGCCGATAATTATAATACATAGGATAGTCCGTTGACATATCACCACATTTCCACTTCATCTCTGCACAAGGGAAAAGGAAGATAATTATAAGGAATGAGAGGCTATACTAAGTCAATTGACATATTCAATGCTGAAAAGAATAAGGAGGTTGGTACATGGTTCAGGAAGGTTGATGTCTTGGTGTTTCATCGATGTGACTGTGTTGCAGTCGCTGCATAGAAATTTGTTACATTCAGTGTACCGTTATTAGTTCGTGTGATGACAACTGGTATTTTTTTTTGTCTAAAATTATGTGAAAAACAAACATCCTCTGAAGGGTGAGGCAAACTTGGTACAAAACTTGTACAACTATAGTGGTGAAACAGCTAACCTTGTTCTACACCACCCCTTATGGCTGAAATAAAAACCACCGTTTCTCTTTTGTGGGAAGTGGATAAGCTCAGAGGTAGTGAAGCAGGATCATGATCGGCTGAACAGTGAGTGAACCTTGCACCATCAATGCTCACAGTGGAAACTCGGTGGTCAGTTTAAGTGGGAGTAATACATACTGGGGAAAAGGATTGAACTAGGATTGAGTGGTAAACTAGGCAAAAGTAGGTAGGTAGGTAGGTAAAATAGGGTAGGGTGAGTAAAGGAGGAAGCAGGGAGTAAGGGACATCAACTTGTTGATGGAGTTTGAATAAGTGACACAACCTAGCTGCAGCCAATCCCCTCTCAAGGGTGGAGGACAGGGGAAAGGGGTAAAACACGGGTGCAGGGGATGCACTATCACAGCAGCCCCAACCCCTGTATTCTACGGGAGAGGACTCTATGATCTACACCCATATGAAAGTTTTCATTGTATGCTACCTACCCAAAAAAAATGCCATTTCTCCTCCATTCCCTTCTCTCCCTACTCTCCTTTCTTCCTCTTGAGCTTTTCCCTCTCATTTACATGTTTCTAATTGCTCCCACTTACTGTTTTCTTCTCCATCTTCTGCCTTATTTGTATGATCCCTCCCTTCTACCTCAAGTTTCTACCTCCTTTCTGTTTTAAATATCATCAGCAAAATTTGGTGGTCCACTTTATAGGCAACAATATGTCATACAATAAAGGACCACTCATTCAAGGACCTAACTTGACTTTTCCATGTATATGACTTCGCTGATTGAGACCTACTTTAAATGACAGTACGAAACTATGTGTTCACTATGTTTTCACATCTCCAACATTAAATAATTTTCAATTCATGTTATGATGAAAATGGAAACATAGTGTAGAGGTCGGCGAAAACGTACATGGAAACACTGGGTTTCGAACCTGGAACCTCTCAACTTGCAAGTGAGCGCTCTACCACTGAGCTACAACCCCAGACCTATGACGCAAGGGGGCAGTGTTTACTGGCTGACCAGCCCCTGGGGGCTGGTGCAACCGGAACGGGGACAGATAGCATATTGCCATGGACTCACAGCCAGAGCTGGCCCCTACACTCCTTCCCCCCCCAGCTTCACCCAGCTAGCACTACTCGTACAATTTACATCATTTTTACGTGAATACCAATCATATTTACATAAAAAAGACATCATTTGGATGAGTTGTGCTAGCAGGGCAGCCAACCCTACTCCTCCAACCCAACCTCCAGCAGGTGACTAGTATACCCCTAGCAGGTTGAAGCATTAACTGTCATACTGGCCCAGCCACTGAGTTCCATAGCCCCCCTTACACTGGCAGGGCCACTCAGTGTTTCCACCAATGTAGAGCTTGGCGAAAAAGTACATGGAAACACAGGGTTTCAAACCCAGGACCTCTCAACTTGCAAGCTAGTGCTCTACCACTGAGCTACATCCCCAGACCTGATGTTCTCTACCTTCCACCTACATCTGGATCGGTATGGCACAAGGGGGCAGTGTTTACTGGCTGACCAGCCCCTTGGGGCTGGTGCAGCCGGAACAGGGACAGATAGCATACCGCCATGGACTCACAGCCAGAGCTGGCCCCTACATTTCAGTTCATGATAAAATTTTAAGCGGGTCTTCACATGAACATATTTTCTATATGAAAATCTTTCAAAGAGCCAAAAACCCTTCAAAAACTAATATTACTGAGTCCACCAATGTTCTAATATTCCTCCTCATATGTCTCACATAAATGCTTCTACATATCACTGGTATGCAGGAAACCTGGATGAAAACAATTTTCACCAGCCCTTCCAAGTAAACATATTTAATCCATTCATAGTAGTAGATGGCAGCACAGACCATGTATAACAAATTATTTTCAGTGGCCTGTCCCAGTGAAAACCTCTCTTTACACTTATGAGTTCCTCAGTAAATGGCACTGTGAAAAGTCACTACATATCACTGATTTTCATCAGGAAACCTGGATGAAAACAATTTTCACCAGCCATTCCCGGTGAAAATATCTAATTCATTCATGGATAAGCTTCTCAGTAGATGGCAGCACAGACTGTATATAACCAATTATTTTCTGTGGCCTGTCCCAGTGAAAATCTCTCTTTACACTCATGAGTTCCTCAGTAGATGGCACATTAAGCAAATCATTTATTATCAAATTTCTTTTTTCCTTGTTTCTTATTGGTGGCAGTGTTTTCTCAGTATGTTATACACAATATATGTATGCATCATATAACATGCGGCATTATAACCTCCCAGTAATCAGAAAAATGTTATACAATGTGAAAAAATGTGTTTTAACATTTTATAACATGAAGCCATAATAAGGAGTCGTAGGGAAAAGTTCTGAAAGTTTTTTTTTGTTATATAATGGGAAGCAAAGAAATCTGGAAATGATAAGGGGCAATATAATGGGGATGTATGGAAATTGAATCAGAAGGCAGGGGAATGGAGCCCCTAGTACTTAGAGTTATATATTGCTGCATTTATGTGGGAATTTTTGTTTTACTAATGTTGAGCTGAAAGAGGTAAATTTCCGAATGTATACACATTTAGACCTCCATATGTTTTCTTTTAACTTATGAAAATGTAAGCTGAAACAGAAACAGGCATACAGACAGCCATATGTGGCATAATTATGTGGATCCCACATATCTCTGTGGCAAAACACCCACCAAGAAATGCATTGTGTCTTTGACAATAAAGATAAGAATAATAATATATAAATCAAACTTGTTACAGAACATACAGCAATTTGCTATGGGGTATACAGTACAATATGGTATATTACTGGGATAGGGTTTTTATAGTTTGTATATATTCCTTCCCCTCTTCCTAGATATAACTTATAATGCTGAGGGATAGCTCACTATACAAAGCATATGGCATTAGTTTGAGATGGTCAATCCTTCTTGCTGGACAAATAAACTATTTAGTTGATCAGTGTTGCTCACCTTATCTATCCTAACATTGACCCAAATACTAACCCTTCCCCTCACCCTAACCCTTGGGTTGAACTGGAGTTGAATTAGAGTTAGGTTTAGCTTTATTATTAGTGGAAGTTTTGAGCTCAGGTTATAGGATTTTATGAGTTGTTATGAGGATGTGATAGTGTTGGGATTGTTGTAAAAATTAGTGTTAGACTTGGATTCAGGATATGGGTTAAGGTTAGGTCCAGGGTTGATTTTAGGCTAAGAGTTTCAATTCACTGCACATCTAAAGCTAAAAAGTGTCTATCATTGTCTGTCTGCTATTGCATAAGCTGACATGCCTACCAAAGGATTTGGCATATTTGTGATGCTTGACTATATACCGGGTTAGTAGAAGGGTCAGGATTATGATTAGGATGAAGTGTGGTAGTAGGGTTATAATTGGGCCAAGGTGTCAATGAACCGTTACAAGTCGATGTTGTAATGAACACTGAATCCAGAGAAGTTCTTTGATCCTTGTTTATTGCATGATGACAGAGTGTACATATAGTTGATAACAATGATACACTTGCCAGCGTGCAGGCTCTGCCCTTAAGCTCCTAGCTCAACCTGTCGTAGGTCCTAGATACTAGGGAGGTTGTACATGGGATAATGTAAGTAGAAAAAGGTGAGCTTAGAATAGAGGATTGGGGAGCTGCTCACCAGGTCTTAAATACTAAGGTGAGCAGCTCACAGGGTGATGAAATGTCCTGGTAGGAACAGGTCAGATCTGGTCAGATCTGGTTGGGTTTGATCAGATCTGACGCGTTGCCATACACAGTAATGACTCTATTTATAGATGGACCAATCAGGATGAAGGGAGGTTGTGGAATTTCCCTGCATCCTAGAAATGTGTCCACAGGTATGTCGGTATGTTGTGATACTCCCAGTGAGTCAGTGCCCAGAAATAGGATGGGTCCGGCTCTCACAACATCCTGGTATGGGTGATGTAAGAGCAGCTCACTGTACACACTGGGGGGGGGGATTGAGCTGTGAGCTTGTGAGCAGGTCCTGAGCGTATATGGCGAAGTATTTTATAAATGTGTAAAATAATGAATAATACCTAGAATGGTCCATTGACAAAGGCTCAAATTTTAGATTAAGACTAAGATTAGGTTTAGGGGTAGGTTTAAGCATGACTGAATATCAGTCACAATTGTAATTGTGGGAGTTAATTCAGGAAAAGCGCTTTTATATGTCTCTTTCTTCGGAGGGGCACTAACACTTTACTCCAGAAATCCCAATGCAGTGCTCAGTGGCAGTCGCCAGACAGTCACTCATAGAGTCTAGCATTACACATGGCGTTAGTATAAATATTAGGATTAGAGTTTAGGTTAATATCAGGATCAGGGTCAGAGATTTAATGAGCATTACTCTAGAGGTACAGATAAAAATACGGTAGGGGGTTAAACACCATGCTCTGAGGAGTAATCTGGACTATTTTGGTGTGTGATGCCATCTACTCAGTAGCTGATGAATCAAGAATGGATAGCATATTTTCACCAGGAAGGGCTGGTGAAAATTGTTTTCATTGGGTCCAGTCTGTGAAAAATCAGTGATCAATGCAGCTCAGAGAATTCTTTTGTATAATATTCTCCCTGCAGTGAATAAATTGGAGAGGGGATATATACTGCTAGGGTAAAGGAGGAATATAGTTACAAATATAATGTAGAAAAGAGAGAATGACTAGCCCAGTGAAGAAATTTTATTTGTTACAAACTCATGAGTTTGAGCTCAAGAAAGGTTTATCACGTCTAAGCAGGAGAGAATACCTTCATACAGGAGAACTGGAGGCTTTTGCAAAAAGAATCAAACTGGAATCTCACTATCGTAACTCACCTTCCAGTTTCTGGCTGTTCTGCTGATCAGAACCAGCTTCTCACCTTACACACAGAATCAATCCTCTTATGTGAGTCATACTGGGAAGCATTCCCCAATTCATGACCACTTCAGAACCACTTCTATAACCAATTTCCTTGCTGTAAAACAGGGGAGAAGTCATTGCCTGATGGTAGTCAGTTCCCATTTGTGAATAGCACCTCCGATACAATGAATTTTGTTTTCATGGTGTAGGAAAGTTTTTTTATGAATAGAACTCTATGAAAACATTTTCTTTGAAAGGACCTGTGAAAATATTTTATTAGGAGACCACACAATGAAATATTCACTGGGTAGATTAAAGTTTTTCATATTGGAGGAGTCGCTGAAAATATTTTCATGGTGGAGATAACATTTTCATATAAGTACTCGCTGAAAATATTTTCATGAATGGAACTCTATGAAAAAATTTGATCGGCCCATGAAATTATTTTTATACAAGACCACACAATGAAAAATTCTCTGGGTAAATGAAATTAGATCATATGGCGCCTCTAAAGACTCTCAAGCACAAACTAATGTTTACACATAGCCGTATGCAAAATGAATTAGAATAAAACTTTTAGCACCTACATCATAACATTCTCCCGCCACAATGTAAAAATAAATAACCAAGGTTAAACTAGGCAGACAACAAAACATTTGACTTTCATTGTCATTGACTTTGCGCATGCACAGAGATAGGTGAAATCCAAAATGGCGGACAAAAATTAGGGAGCGTTCATTATGGGATTGGGAAGGTAAGTAGGTAGGTAGGTAGGTAAAAAAGGGTAGGATAGGGTAGGGTAACGTAGGGTAACGTAGGGTAGGCTCTGGGGTGGTTGGGCACCCTTAAGTATTTTGGGGGGAAAACCAAACACACCAACCCCACCCTACCCTACCTACTACATATTTACCTAACTACCTACCTACCTATTCACCACCCCTATTGTTAAAATAAACGCTCCCTACCATTTGCTTATGCTACACATTTGGGTGAGACTAGGTTTGATTTTGTTTATGTTTTCTACTGTGACTGACCACATGGTCGTTTTTGTTTTTGTTTACGTTTTTTTGTTGTGATCATGTGATCATTGTGTGATGACATTATAGCATAAATTTGCATAAAGTGTCTCTCATCCAATCAGAGCTCGAGAAAGTAGGTCACATGCTCATATATGGTCACTTCAGGTTTCAAAACTAGGTCACTTCCGGTACATAAGTAGGTCAAAGGGATTTCAGAAGCTGTAGCTAAGCGCTGAGTTTACCCCTATATACTACTACTAGGTAGTTCTCAATAGGGTGAATCAACGTGGAGAGGGGGGTTGGTTGTATGTCAGTATGTCAGAGTGATAGATGTATATTGATGGACACATTGATGGAGCTCTGTTAGAGGTCTACATGCATGCATTTATGTATCATACAAAACCCCAATTAATCAACATAACAGAGAATCAATCACTAGTGGTGTATCAATGCATTACGGATAAAATATAGAGAGGAATGGTTGAGGGGAAAACCAAATGTATGGATGGTTTCCCTCATTAATATCTATTGGACTTAAAGGTCTCTGATCTGTATCAATGGTATCCATGGTAACCATGGTTACCATGGCATCCAAAAAGGATATTTCCTTAAAATGCCTCAGCCAAGCCCTTTCATTAAATGATATATGACTATATAATCCTTCACCATTATATATGACTATATAATGGTGAAGGACATCTGTTCTGACAGACATTTAAGTTCAGGGGGTTTAGGCACCTTACTACTCACTTCCCGGCTTAACGAGTTTGGTTTTTCGGATTCTACATAATCTACTTGAAAAGTGACTCGTTAAACATTACCATTAAATGCCTCTAGAACCATTTTGGAGAGCCTTTTTTTTAAATTGATTACCTACTATTAGCATAGTGAAGAAACTTTGTGATTTTGCAGCCGTTTGGATTTTCTTTAATTAGGAAAGTGTTGAGTGCATATTACCAAGCAAAAAAACGGTTAAACATACATGTAAAATAAAGTCATATCTCATGTGATTGACCAAGATGTCAGAAACAGTATCAGTTCTTTAAGTAGGTTATTGTAAGTGTTGAATTCAAGCCTAGCTGCCTCAGTACTTGGATAATGGAATTCCATCATAGTTATTTCATGATTGAAGGATAACTAGTGTATTTACCATTTCAAATTCTAACAGTCTACGTAAAAATTGCATTATTGCAGATTTAAATTTCGCTCTAGTCAGAGACTTGACTGCTGTCATTTATCACTGACATTCATCACCCTACTAAATTCAATGAGAAGATGGCCGTAACTTTCATGAGCCCATAACTAGAATTACCACTAACGTGGCAAGTGCCACACTGGTTTGGGCATTTGTAATTTGCCTCTAAAAATGAGAAAATATACTTTGAAATCAGTTTGGAACACGGATTGAAAGAGCCCCTATGGTACCTTCACATTAAGTCTGTCTGTGTTTGACAGAACTTGCAAGGGTGTCACCACAGTAACTGCCCCCTGGTGACAAACTTCTGTAACCCCTGTGTGGGCAGAAGCAGAATAACCTCATGAGTAGTCAGTAAACTATGTAGGGCCTCTATTACAGAGGCTTATACCACGATTTCGGGACTTCCTGGGGGTTTATATGCAGTTTAGCCGTGCATTATTCGGCATATACCACACATGTGCATTTTTGAACTTTTTGGTGTATACTTTTTCGGGGTCAAGTTGGACTTAGAATATTTTGGGAGATGCTGGCGGACATAGAAATTTAGTCTGGCCATTGTTTCAATGTGAAAAATCGTCCCAACTCGTATGAGGATTGAACCCCAGCCACAGTGGTGGTAGGCGAAGGCCTTAGCCATAGCGCCACACTGAAGGGTGATGGAATCCAATGCGAAAGTAAATAAATTCTAACCTGAGGTCCTAGTGGTACGTTTCCATTCAGTTTTCGTCTTGATTCCAAGCTTGTCATGTTATAATATTAAAATCCCAAGAAGTATTCGATCCAAAGACTAGGAATGCGTGCTAATTTTCTCCATTTTCTTCGATATAAATAAGAATCTGTCATGGTAGTGTTTGGCATGATCAAGTTGTCATATGAGAAATATCATAAGACTAGTGGTATATAGTGTAATTATCTCAAGGCTCTTATAAATAGTGTTATTTCCAGTTGTCACTGGTTTATTCAGCTTTAGGCAACATGTAAGAAATATCAATCATACAGTAGTTAGTATGTAGGTAATTTGTACATACAGTAAACATACAGTAATTTATAAAGTACAATGTTCAGTTCCACTCCACCTGTGAGGTATTAATAATACAGTGTCCAGCATAGTTCTAGGTGGGTTCCCACACCTAGCTCCTGACCTGCTGCTTAGAGGAATAATGTAATAATGGATAACTTTACCCTCTGGTGGAAGTCTTGAAGAAGATAGCCTCTGGCCACTAATGGTAGGAAACCAATGCCTGTCTAGCATAGTTTCACCATAGTGCAGTGGTATAGCAGGTAGCAGGAGATGACTGGAGATGTTACCTCTAGAGCGGTTCTTGGTGATGTGTCCTCCTGGAGGTGCAGACAGGCTATTTGTAGCAAATCTTGGAAAAGCACCTCCAGACTGACTGGAGCCAGCAGCATCTGCCTAACTCTACAACTGTTTGAGGGGACTCTTTCAAGTGTCACAGGGGGACAAAGGACCCCCATGGACGCCGCTATGGCCCCCATTGTCTTGGTCGGTTCTGCATCTTCAAACCCTCATAACTCGGTCGTTTATGCTTGTATAACCGCCATTTTGGGCATGCGCGGAGCTGAATGTGCCAAGATTATAATGCCCGCTGGATAGGCGCGTAACTCCCGCCGGTTTGTCTGTAGCTCACTCGGAGGTCGATTCAGTCTCCATGGCGTAACTTCCTTAATACTGGGAGTTCTGCCTTGATCTTGGGCTCATTCTGACCGTCTAATTATGGGCTTTCCATAGATATTTTGATATTTGACCTAGGTTGCTCAGGAGCGACGCTAGAGCGACCGGAAGGTTATGGCGTTGTGCTTATGTAACCCATTGTTCAGTCCTTAGAGTGCTCAGACACTCACGACGGCGTCAGCGGTGCTCAGGCACCCGTGACGGCCGGTTGCATTCACTTACAAGTTATTAATTTGTGCATTGAACCATGAGGTCGCACACTGAGACCCTCATTTTTATTATATTGTGCAGTGAACCATTAGGTCGGAGCCTTTGATGTCAGAGAGAGTGTTTGTAACTGACCTGGCTGGTGTGCAGTGGGGCATGAACGCTCTTATACAAAGTTTGAGCGCTCTTATAGCTCTTAGAACCAACCTATGTATTAATTTCATAGATATCCTTTGATTAATACAAAATATGTTACAATTTATGGAATAATAAAATGGTATATCATAAATCCATTGATTTTGGCATCGCACGCGAGTTGCAGCCCGTGGCCGCTCTGCGCGAAGCCATTGTTTTTGTTCCTTGCCAGGAGAGGTACCGCTGTGTTCACACTCACTTTTCGTATGGAATCCAACCATGACAAGTCTTCAAAATAAAACATACATATCCTTAGATAGTCTAGATGATCCCTCCATATATATTATGTCCAATATATTCAAAATAAAGGAGAATCCATTGATTTTTTCATCGTAAGCGAGTCGCGGTCCGGCCATTGCCACCCGCCTCCTTGTTCGGCGAAAGTGTGTCAGTGGCCTGGATGTGGATATAGGTCATCCGCTCGCCGTACTAGGAAGATGCCGAAAATTTCGGACCGTTTCGGAAAATCAATGGATTCTTATTTATTTTGAATATATCGGACATATCAAGCATGGAGTACTCATCTAGAATGTCTAAGGATATGTATGTTTTAATTTGAAAACTTGTCATGGTTGGATTCAATACGAAATGTACCTCTCCCGGCAAGGAACAAAAACAATGGCTTCGCGCAGAGCGCTGACCCGGGCTGTATCGCTTGCTTTTACAAAATGTCTTCTCGTGGCTATAATCTTTGGATATCAGGTAAGAAATTAATACAAAATGGAGGAAATGGTGGTATAAACCTATTAGGTGATGAATATCGGGGCCCCACGGGCTGTATATGCTGTATATACAGCCCTAGGGCCCTGATATCCATCATCTATTAGCTTAGTGTCCCATGTTACATGCATGCTCGATATTGCCTGAGTACATAATGCAAGCCAATATTGCATTGTTTCTGATGAAGATCAAGAAGACAATCAAAGTGTAAGAGAACTCATTCATACTTACTCTGTAATCGTAATGACCTATTGGCATGGTGTAAGTAACAAAGAGAGCTATGAAGGGTTAAATTGGCCATGCCGGATGAGATCTATAAAACAGGGAAAGAAAGATTCTAATACTATCATTCAAGGTTCAAATAATACCTAAAGGTTCATGTTATGTCCCAAGATCGACTGAAAAAGAAGTTGAAACCACAGTGGGGATATCCATAGCTGTGGAATTACTGTACAGACTACAATTGTACGGCTCCTTTGTAACAAAATGGCCCTCATCAAGCATGAGGAAAACCTTTCTGTCAAGTAAGATCCTTGTTTTGGCTCATATATCAAACAATATGCTTAAAGGTTCTCAAATCAAAACGTTCACTATGATGTGCATGCTACTGATGTTTAGGACGAAATGACCTCTTTTAATTTGTTGGGTGATAGATGGTCCATAGCCATAACATTTCTACATTGTCCACTGTTAGAGTTGCGTATTTGTGAAGGTATAAACGTAGCCCAGAACTGCAAGCATTGTACTAACCTGTTTGCCTTCCAGTCAAATTGGGTCGGGTCCAAATCTCAACTATAAATATCTGTGTCACTTCTATCTTAATAGGGCCCCTGTTCTAGTGGTACACAGAAAGGTGCCCAGTGGCCATGTTTTTAAAGGTTGTCAGCCACCCTAAACCTGATCCTGACTTAATGTCCTTCCTACAAACACCCCTGTATAGCCTCTTCACGTTTTCACTTCATAGGTACAGGCAGGTAGGACACATATCAAGTCAGGATAGATTGACTCTATTTGAGAGGTGACTCACTCTTCTCAAAGTTATAAGCCATCTACTCTAGAGATATATCTCCATATTTCAATGTTTTATGACCTTTCCATGCAATCCCCGGCGATTGGGAAATTAGGTGCTCAGATAGGGGGCTTAGTGAACTTCTTTTTTTTTACCGATGGCCAACCATACACTCAATGAAAGAACCAGTAATCCAAGTTATTATAACTACATGGCCTAAAGGTAAATGGGGCACGACCTACAGTATATGGCGCACCCTGGGTTGAGGGGATTAGTAGGATGTGCAGAAAGGTATTTGATTTGGCATAGCCACAGTATTTTGCCCCTGGAGATCACTCCCAATTGAATTGGTTGAATAGTTGTTAACGTTTGTGTACTTGCATTAAAAAACTTTGTCTATGCAAACCTTTTATTCCTTCTTGCTTGCTTCTTACAAATACTCCAAAAGTTCCATACTACTAACTATTGGAGTAACAGGCCCGAGGACTTATTAATGTCTTCTTAAATGTACATCTTTAGCACTGAGATGTGCCATCAAGGACTCTCAGAACCTCAAGGAGACACCTAAAAGGGGTCTATAGGTGAAGTCAATGCATTGTCAGAGATGTTGCTTTGAAGTCAATCAGTCTATCAATGCTCAGGCTATTAGTGCCTAACACAGAATCTCTATATCGTTACAGGTTAGGAAGCTCATGTGTCTTAATGCTGACTTTAGTTTCCCCTCCCCGAACCTCCACAATCAGGCCAATTCCTAAAGTACCTGATATGCACAATGATATTCATGTTCATAGTTCTAAGCTGACATACTCAAATCTTAAAGCAACATAAATGCAAGAAAATGACCAATGGTCGGTTTACAAGAAGAAAAATACTCACAGCATAAGACAAAAGAGAAGGAATAGCAAATGGAATTAAAGACAAATGCTACAGGCTGGCCAATGCTAGATCTTCTATTGATTTGTAGTGGTGACTTTGCCAAAGTAACCCCTCACCTCTGTAATCAAGGTCTGTGCATAGCAAATAAAAGCACCAGAGGGCAGCACTGTTCCCCTTAGTTTCTCACCCTTCTATAGCATATATATGGACAACACCTACACAGACTAAACCTAGTAACCAGTCCATGCCTGTGGTGTTAAGGACAGATTTACTGACTAATCTCAACATAAGGAAGTTGGATAATGATTTGAGGGACATCAGGAGCGTGAGGTGAAAGATGTAGTGATTGGTTTACTGGTTTAAGGTTTAGCATCAGAGTGCGATGACAAGCAGATTTTAAGGCATTAAATATCAAGTCTCAGTATCTGGTGCTTGGTTATTTGGATAACAGCTTTGTAACAGCTCTGTTGGTTGCATGAAACTGTACTCTTTAGGATATTCCTGGTAATAAGAATACCCTAGATATTACCACATACATCAGAAATCCACAAAAAATGAATATAGTCCTAGAAAGCCTACATGAATTAAGTATTGCATTGTCCCACTATTTAGACAACCGAACAGATGTATGGTATACTTACATCTGATGACTAGTCTACTTTAGACATAACATGTACAGTTAATACTAAGCCAATGCCTTTATAGTGTTACAATATTAAGCCATTAGTGTGGCTTATACCACAGTGGGCAGGAGAACAATGGATTTCACACCTCTTATATATTGCATAGGGACTGTGGTATATGGTGGTTATTGTACTTGGACAGGCTTGACAGGGCTTTTACAGCACAGGGGGCGTTATATATGGCTTACAATCATGTCCTCGTACAATAACCCCTACTCAAACTGTTGTCCTGGTGAAACATCCCATAGGTGTTCTGCTTTTGTTTCTATACTGAGCACTGAGCAGCAGTCCTCTGGTATGGACATTGGGTTCTCCCAGGAGATACTCTAGGGCGGAACCCAGTTCTGATTAATAGCTGAGGTCTCTGTAGAAATCTAAAGCTTGATGGAGAGTGAATTGGAAAAAAACAATAGGAATAGATAAAGCACGGTGTATTGAGTTATGATGATCTGATCTTGATGACTAACTTGTTGTGAAGTTTCCTTTTATTCAGTTTATTTAGAATGCAAGCATCCAGATTAAACCACAGTCAAGGCCAGGTTAATATAATCATGAATGTATTTTCAATATTGTACGCAAACATGGGAAGTACCACACATATCAATTACTTTTGAAATCTGTCTTTAAGAACAAGGAAAGACTTTGAGAACAAGTTGGGAACAAGTATTTAAATAGCCACTATTGTAACACCACATAAAGTCCTCCTGTGTTTGGCATATCTCAACAGGATGTGTCACCACAACTAATGCCCCCTGGTGGCAGATTTCCTGAACACCTGTATGTGGGTAGAATAGCCTCAGTGATAGTCAGTGAAGCCTGCGTTGGTCACCATTATAGAGGTGGTTCTCATGTTGCATGCGTGCAACGCTGCTCAAAGAGCCTGTTGACATTGCCTGAGTGGTTCGTGCAAGCTAATATTGCATCTGTTAATGAAGATCGGCAAATACATATTGTAACGAATGGTAGAAGGACTTATCAGTACTTAATCTGTACATCACAATGACCAATTGACATGATACATTAGTGTGCATAAGCAACAAAAAGAGTTAATAAGCGTTATATCGGACATGCCAGACATATATCGCGCATGCCGGACAGGAAGTAAATTTCTGTAAAACACTAGCCTAGTAAGATTGAATCCTCATGGCTCTGAAGGCATTCAGGCTTTAGCCACTAACCGGTGGTGGCAGCTGTAGCACACCAACGAGGTGCTGGAGCAGCAAGTCTAACGCTGATCAGGGCACGCCATGAGAGTGTATCAATCAGTCAGCATTCATACATCATGACAACCATTTGCATGATGCACCGTCAGTCATTGAAAGTTAAAACAAATGTCAAGGATGGAGATTTATCATAAGTTTCTTTTTTATTCCTCAATGCAATAAAATAATTTTGAGTAAAATCACAATTATAAATTTCATTGAACTGATTTGGTGAACAATTTAGTGGCAACCAATAATTACATTAAATAGGCACTGAGTCTTATGACTGCATCTTTCATAAGTTGTTTTTTTTTTGCATTGTCAGGCCCATGCATTTACTTAACATACGGAAGGATGTTTGAAGTTAATCAATTTTGAACTTTTGTCAATTTTTTTATTTACTCAGAGATTCACTTAATATCAGGGTGAAAAACAAACATCTATGAAGGGTCCTGTTTGTTCTTTGTTTACAGAAAGCAAAACGTACGGAAGAATTTTTTTTTGCTAAAATAGGAGATAAGGTAAGCATAGAAGAGGCTTCCCAGATGGTACGAATTATTTTTATTTATTTCATGTTTCCAAATGTACACTTATCCAATCAGCACAGAGTTTTTCATTTTCATGTTTCTGATCTTGATATGTATCTGAGTGAGACAAGGAGAGGCTCAGAGGAAAGTATGAACTTTTATCTTATCCTAATATGTAAAATTTTAAAAAGTCTGAGTAAATGTCCTACATAACGTAAAGCTTTCACGACTCTGTCATCCCACTCCAAAACTCTTGTCTTACTCAACACTTCTGGTAAGTTGGCAAAGTGGTCAGTTCAAGGCTCAGACCCAGCCATTTACCATAATTCCAAGGGAATCAACATATTGGATGTGTGCTCTTGCATTCCCTGGATAAACAATAATATCATAAGGAAACCGACGAGGTTTGTCTCATTTGAAGAACCTTAATCGTTAACAGACTTCAGGTTCTCCATATCAGACAGTGGCCATTGATAAGGCTCGTTCTCAGTCTAGACAGAATCTCATTGTTACTGTAGTTTAAGCCATCTGAGAGAATCCCAAGAGGTTAACCTTCATTGTGTTCACTCTCTACCACTGGTAACATGGATCTGCTCTGACTGTCCACACTGTCAACACCTACAATATTACATCTAGAACGATGGACAGACTGAAGACAAAACTCGCTGAGAGACGATGCAGTAGTTGGAAAAGTACAATATCCCCATGTTACAAATTTCTTATATTCATCATTCTATACTGTGCAAATAATATGGTATATTTGGAGAGTATTGGTAGGGCCTCTGAACCAAGTGAACTCTATTTGAAAGCCAATTTTAGATCAATTGACTTAACCACATTTCCTCAGAAAGAGTGAGGAGTCAGTGCCTTCATTTCCCACTACTCATTGGTCCGTCAGTTTTACACTTCCAGATAGACTCAGGCTATTCATCCTAAATGAATTTAGTCCTAGAGCAACTCGTATATCTGAATGAAGGGTGTTTTCTTGTGTCCTCTGTACAGAATTCCGGCCAGGGTGCACAGCTCCATTTATAAGATGATATAAAGCATGACGTACACTATACAAAATTTAAGGATTACACCTAATTTGCTCCCAGATCTTTCAGCTTGTACAGCTTCACTAGTCCTACTGTTGTGCAATAATTCATTTAAAGGGAAACAGTACCCTCCTTTCATAATACCGTATTTTGATAGCCTTTGTATCAGATAAAAAGAATCTAGCATAGTTGTTATAATATGTATCAGTATAGAGGAGAGCAGCAGGTTCTTTTGATGCATCTGATGTCGTCACAATTGGGTTGGATGCATCAGTTGTAGCAGTGTTTATGTATGGATGGTATGATAAAATGGATCACAATTAGAATAATAAATTATACATCATTATGATCTTATACCGGAACCTTCTCTAGGACTCCCTTGTAATATCACTCAAAGGTAATAGAAAAGTTTGAGAACCCAGGGTAGTCAACCTGATTACATGATGTCGTTAGAGTGACAACCTTGGCACTGACTACCTTGGGTGCTCAATCTGACTACCCAAAGTTGTAGATTTGGGTATCGTCAACTTGAGCACCTAAAGTCCTGAGCAGTGAAGACCTTCAGTTGAAAACTGAAGGCCTGATAATTAATCATGAGTGTCAGATACCTGCCACCTTGTGAGTTTGTTACATATTGTCAACAGAATGCCATAGACTCATACTGGGGAGAGGTGGGCTGAGGTATTTCACTCCCTGTAAGGTGCTGCCCCCTGTCTGTACCTCTTCTGACGACTATTGGTCCTCAATCTGATGAGTTTGAAGATCTGTAGGGTTTTCAGTGTGTGTGTGCAGCATTAATCCTACATAAGCAGATACAAAATAATATAAAAAAAAAAACAATCTATCCCTGAGAGGTATTCTGTGGGTAGCCATTAGCTCTGGGTTGTACATTGAAACTTCAACATTTAATCCTCAATGGAAATTTCCCATTAAACATGAATTACACAGAAAGGATCTATCACTGTTATCTGCTAAAAAAACACGGTGATATTCTGATTCCATATTGCTTTCATGCCACTTGGGACTCAGCTAAGACCCACTTATGTCGATTAAATGATTCGATTGCTTTGGATTAAATGGTGTTACACTCTTTCAATTCCATATTCCATATGTCAAGGGTGCAACAGAATCCTTCTTCCATTCAAGCATGATACAATTTAAGCTGAAGTTTGTATGTAAAGTGTTTCCAGATTTTAGATAATTTCTAGATTCGTTATCATTGATTGAATGACCTAATGAGTTTTTCTGACTCAAACTTAAAACAATGTGATCTAATTGCTGTTCTTTTCTCTCTTGTGACTAAAACATTAAATTTGACATTGATTGTACAGCTAAGGTCAGATTAAAAGATGGATCTAAAGAATATGAAGTTGGGTAATGCCTACAGGGAAATCACAGGCCCATGTGCAACAATGTAGTCGTCAAATTCCCGGCTTAAGGCACGTGTGACAGCGAGCTAAGTCACATCATAGTAAGATTAGAGTTAGGGCAATTGAATAACAGAGCTCATGATCAGGTACTTGGGTAATAAGATCAATGCATTTAGCTAAGAATATTGTATGATCCATGGCATTTAATTGAAGTATAGCGATCTAAACAGGTGTACATCCCTTTAAGATTTAAAAAGAAAGATAACTAAATTCTTCTTTCAGAAAACGAGCCTCCATCTCATCACTAGTTATTGGAAAATGTTGAAACATCAGTGGGTTATCCATCACTGTGGATTGAGGTTCAGGACTTCAATTTTAGAAGGAAAATGGCTCTCACCAAACTAAAAGGTACCATTCTGTTGGGTAAGAGGGACAATATGCTTATACTAGCACAAAAGACGTTCAACACTATGGAGTATGCTACTGATATTTAAGAAGGACTGACCAGGTTTTCAGATTAGAAATCCTCTGATATTCGTCACATAGGTTTGGGCCCCTGCTATCGTCAAACAGACTCCTGCTGTATTTACCACCTTCTACATCTAGAGCTGAACAGAAAGCTGCTCATTGGAAATGTTTCGTGAAGGCCGTCAACCACTCTAAATCTGATCCTGCCTTAATTCCCTTCCTACCAACACCCCTGTATGGCCTCCCCACATATTCACCCCATCGTTACAGGCAGGTAGAAAACCTATTAACTCAGGAGAGATTCGCCCTAATTGGGAGGTGATTCACATTTCCATTAGCTCTATACTATGTACTATAGAGGTAAAGTGTTCAAGCTGTGCCTGCCGTGAGCTGTATACAACCTACTGATCAGGCATCGGCACATGGTGGTTCATACCCTATATTGAACACGTATTCTGCATGACTCTTGGAATGTTGTTCTTCATTGTATAGGATTCTGATATAAGTGTGTTTATGGAAGTGATGAAGAGCAATGGGTTTATATAATAATAAATCCTCGGCATGATCTTAGTTTAGGTTGCTGGAATTGAGGCATAGGAGAGTTGCAGAGCAGGTGACATTCCATATAGTGTGGAACGAGACAAGTTTGTTAGATGACACACTTGCTGTTGGCTACACCTATGGAGCTTGTCCTCATCAGTCTAACAGGTCATGATGCTGTCAGAGGCAGATGATTGGTTAGGAGGGTGTTGCTCCTACAGAGCTGTGAGTATGTGCCCTCTTTTCTAAACAAGTCGTGCACTGCTTCACCAAAGTACTTGCACTCACCACATCAGTCTGAAAAGTCACCTGCCTTGCTTAGAATAGAGAGAGCTGCTCTACCAGGTACCTACTCATGTCACACTCTCTATAGTTTATTATACTGACTGACTTCTCCCAAATAGGTACCTATGCAAATCCCTCTTTTATACCACCATCCTTGAATGCCCACTTGTGAGCAAAAAAGGGACAAGTTATAGCTACATAAAAAGAAAGGACTGGAAATGAGGGCATTTTTAGCCAGCTCTTCCTTTTACTATAGGAGCAACAGCCTCCAGTGGTGTCATTGAGTTGTTTGTATAGGAGAGATGATTCACCACCTGTACACCAGGGGGCAGGTGTGTGAGGGTGGCGCTCATTACTCTTGTTTAGTATACATGTTGATGACCAGATAATCAGAGCGCCTATATACATCACGTATAAGGTGCACCAGGAGCTGTACAAATATGGCTACATTTTGAGTTTTTAGCTAGTTGAGCATTAGAGACCAATGCATCGGGGTGTGCAGTGTAGCATCTATTGTCATACTTTACAACAAGCCATATACACCACGTTACAAGGTTACCATATCCTGTAGTAGATGTCCAGATACAGAGATGTTGGTATAGGGAGAGAATGGACTAGTAGAGTGCTGTCTACACAAACTGGACAATATGATGAGTGTAGGATCCGTCTTTGATGCCATAAATCCAGACATGTTGGTACAGACTGCTGATTAAGTCAGAATAGCTTCATTTAGATAAAATCACTAATTGGTTTTTTGATGCTTTACATATAGCAAGTATCCATGTTAACATAAGCAGCATTCTGGACTTTGGAGAATACCTGGACCTGAACCGAATGGCATTTGTTTAGGGTCCTATCAAATCAATATGGTAAGTAATCGCCACAGGCTTATTTCAACATTACTGATCACAACCTAGTCCTAAAATCATCAGAAATGTTAACTACTATGTGCTGCTCATAGTGACTGCTAACAATTCCTATTTGATGAGCTTATAAGGCTCATAAACTTGGGGAGGAATCACTGAAAACAACTGACACCCCCAGAAATAGCATCTAAACATCACAGCATGTTTCACTGAAATAAGGCCCTGCCTATGTAATGAGTGGGAATGCATGAAATATGGTTCACTTACACGCTGATTGACGCTAAAAGGAGATTGGTTATAATGATGGCAGTAAAGCAAAGTTAAAGTGAGAACTTCATATTCCTAGATTTTCCATTTGGATGTATCTAGCTTACAAAGGCCTGTGAAGTTCTGAACAGCTCCTCTGTGAAGACATGTGGGGTGTGACTTAGAATGTCATGGCAGGCTTCCTTGTGGTTCTATTCAGAGAAGTGTAGGTGGGATCTGTGCTGAACTACTCTCAGGTCATTAGCAGGCCACTGGTAAAACTGAAATGGAGAGTATTAAGCCGGGAGGGACATCATCAATGTGGTTCCCAAGCCATACTGCAATCTCCCATGTATAGCTGAGAGTAAGGTCACACTACAACACCTGGAGGGTGTTGCTCCTATAGTAAAAGGAAGAACTAGCTAAAAATGACCTTGTTTCCAGTCCTTTCTTTTCATGTTGCTATAACTTGTCCATTTTCTTACTCACAAGTGGTCATTCAGGTACAGTGCTGAAAAAGGGGGATTTGAGTAGGTACCTAGTTGGGAGAAGTCAGTCAGTATAATAAACTATAGAGCGTGTGGCATGAGTAGGTACCTGGTAGTGCAGCTCTCTCTATTTTAAACAAGGCAGGTGACTTTTCAGACTAATGTGGTGAGTGCAACTTGTTTAGAAAAGAGGGCACATACTTACAGCTCTTTTTACAATAGGAGCAACACCCTCCAGACAAAACCAGGATAACTCCATGGACCTTGCAGCACACTTCCCACAATTTGTACTGTCTAGTTGTACAGGGCAGTCAAAGGCTACCCAAGGTGAAAGCTGAAATACCAAGCCTGGTCTCAAAATGTCTTCTATCCAAAAGTAACAAAGACTGCATAGGACGAGGATCTATTCAATAGTCTGTTATAGAGAAGTCTCCACCAGATGGCGACAGTGGTGTTATAGAGAAGTCTCCACCAGATGGCCGCACTGGTGTTATAGAGAAGTGTTTTTTTTTCCTATCAGGGCCGCAGATACAGGAGTGCATCACACCATTACATCTAGTAGCTTTGTATAGTTTTACGCTCAAAGATTCCTTTTAACCTAGCTTATGCTACATAAATTGAAAAGGTGACTTACCCTTGTCATGTATTTAAACTTGCAGGTGAAGCTTTTACATATTTAGTTCTGTGCCTATTTTAAGGCGTCTTTGTGCATGTGTCTAGCTCACAAAGTATTGCAGTGGCTGCGGTTTTTCCATTATGAAGGCCGTGAGTCTCAATGAGATAGGTGTGTTAAAACTTGGATCTATTCAGAACTCTATGGGAGGGGTATGTGTTGTACTGCAATCTGGGCATTACCTGTCATGCCTTCAGGCGTACAGTTAACATTGTTGCATAGAAACATCGCTGACTGTTGGCCAGCAAGCAGGCAACAACAAGTTCCCGACAACCAATGTCTAAACATTGTGCGTTATTCTAGAGTCAGGGGTCTCTAGTTCACTACAGGAGGGGAACGGAAGTAGGAAAAAGCTACGGAAGTCGCTAGCATTATGTTGACAGACGTTTATATTCATTTTAATGATGGATTGACCCAGTGGTTACTTAGAGATGCAAAATAAATGTTAATGTCCCGAGACCAAGTCACACTGCTTGGTCAGCTTCCTAACGTTTGCATTCAGCAAAAATTAAGAAGATACCACTGAAAAACTTTCATAATTATGAGGTTGAAGCTGCGGAATAGATGTAATTGGTAAAGTAGATTATAGAGAGTCATGCTCTGAGCCTAGAGGCCTACTCATAGAATAGCAGTCAATCTTGTCAAGGTAGTTTAACCATGCCGACCATCGCATGGAACTAGGGTATAGGAACGCTGCCCTGGGAACAATTTTCTTGCGGCAAGGTTTGCATGTAAAATCAGTAGGTGGCAGTTTGCCAATTGGAAACCCCTGCCATCTTTGTGTGCTTATTGTAGACAGGCACATAAGGAGAGCCATCATAGCCACTTGGTGGTTGAACCACCTCTTTTTCTTAATTCCTTAATACCTTGCCTAGACCATGATCAATATAAGACCCACTTTAAGTTGAAGGAGATATATTTAGAGTTTGGTTATGAGCAGTGTAGCAATGAAATATTTGATGGTGATATCTCACCTTTATGGCGCATCTCCTAGTCCTACAAAGAGCACTAACGATCCATTTATAACAATTTGTCCAGATATTAGAGATTATGTGTGGGGCTGGTGAGAACCTTTTGCCCCAAAAAGCCTTCATAAATACATGTGTGAATTTGGTCAGGTAGATATCTGTTCATCTTCTCTGTTCATTGATGAAAATCAAGAGGGGGAATACACTAGTTCCTTTCTTAATATGAATGTCAACAAGGCCAGAATGTGCAAGAGCATTTTGATGCTACTCACTTCTATAACACATTGACAGGGTGCGGTCCACTGTCAAAACATTTTGTCTGAGAAGAGGAAATGGATTACCACTGACAGTAGATGACACTGAGTTGTACTCTCATTCAGCACAAGACCACACTGAGTGATAAGATAGAGTGTATCAGTCAGAACTCAAACCCGAGCTTGTGGTTGATTATCGGCCATCCCGAATCATTCCTTTCTACTCATTGTGTCACCTTGGATTGTCCAACAACCAGGCTGAATTCCATTCACCCCTGTCCCATCACTCCGTACAGCATACAAGTGTCTTTTAACCTGACACATTCCACAACATCCATCACCATTATGGTGACAGCCAGCATGGTGTCCCTAGGGCTCTGTTACCAACAATAACCCGAACCTGGCTGTAACATGTTGGAAGGGAGAATGTTTTATTTTATGGCAAAAAACATTCTGTTCAAAGCAATAGAAGGAGGAGAACCATATTCATGAGGTTCCGGTCCCCTGATTCTCTCATGGTTTTAAGGTGGCATAGTAGTATTAATAAGGCCTGGTGAACCGCAGCATAACACTTTGTCTGCATGATTCTGGAAAATAAAACTGATTTATTGTTCTTTTATTCATTACACTTTTATTTCTACTAGTCTGATATTACCAATGAATCTCTATGCCCTATGACGGTTTAGAGATGAGTTGAAGTGTTTCAGCAACTTGTAATATGTTGACTTTTTCCTGTTAAACTCATGATGGTGAAACACATAATACACAGGTCATACATGTTTTGCAGTTTATTTGAGCATGTATTTGGCTGGCTTTCATTGGATTCTTACAGATGACATTGATTTCACTGCACTACATGGAAGTGACACACTGTGGTCATACTATGCAGACTTTGGCCTTGATTTCTGTTTTAACCATTTGGTTTCTATACATACTAACCCACGCAACGCAGTTTGGGTTGAATTTTGGTTTATGAGATATAGCTTGTTTCTGTGACAAACTAGCAGTTTTATTTACTTATCATCATAAACCCCCTAGGGACCCTGCTCAGCACAATCAATAAGAACAGTGAGGACACATTATCATAATGGAAATTAGGGGCATACAAATAACGTTGCGTATGTGAGGACACTTGCAGTTCCATATTATAAGACATATGCGACAGAAGGTTGAGGTAGTGACATGACCAAAGCATCTTTGATAGATATACCCCCTACCAATGTTAAAACAGGTTTATGACACTCTAACACTTTTTACCTTGAAAAAGTATTGGTGAGAATGATGTAAAATTGGTCAAAAAAGGGTATTTTTGGCATGTAGTCCAACTTCGAGCCTCCATAACTCTTCTAATTATTGAACAAGTAACCAATGGATAACTCATGACGAGTGTGTGTTAGTGAAGGATAATGACACGAGGCCGTAGGCCGAGTGTCATTAGCCTTTGCTAACACACACGAATCATGAGTTATCCATTGACTACTTATTTTATACCACGAAACCAATAAATAATCATTAGAATACCAATCCAATGAATTCAATTGGAAAACAAAAATTATTCCCCCTCCCCGGGACTCGATGTCAGCCATTGTGTGTGTACACAGGTACATACACCTCCTCGCCTGGCAGCGGACAGGGACAGCGCCCGTCTCGGCTCGGACAGGCAGTGGCACACGGCTAAAGATTTCAATACGTCTCGCTGTTATGTTTGTTTATAATACACCTCGCCTGGCAGCGGACAGCGACAGCGCACACGGCGAAAAAAGATGCTTCTCGCGGTTATGTTTGTGTATAATACACATCCTCGCCCGGCAGCTGACAGCGACAGCGCACACGGCCAAAAAAGACGCGTCTCGCTGTTATGTTTGTGTATAATACACATCCTCGCTCGGCAGCTGACAGCGACAGCGCACACGACGAAAAAAGACGCGTTCTGGCCAGGATTCGATCCGCGGACCTCTCACGGCTGAGCGCAACGTGCTAACTGCTAGACCACCGCGTCTCCTCCTTCTGTGCCCGTCAGCGGACAGCGACAGCGCACACGGCGAAAAAAGACGCGTCTCGCTGTTATGTTTGTGTATAATACACCTCCTCGCCCGGCAGCGGACAGCGACAGTGCACACGGCGAAAAAAGAAGCTTCTCGCGGTTATGTTTGTGTATAATACACCTCCTCTCCCGGCAGCGGACAGCGACAGCGCACACGGCTTTGTATCATATCCAGACTTAGTTCGAACCGAGCGTTTCTCGTCAGTCCCTGTGGCGCACTGCATAGGGGGTTGGACTAGGGATCTTAGGCTCCAGGTTCGAGCCCTGCCCTGGTCAAGTCTATCATGGGTTTTAACATGTAACATATGACATGGAAGGACATGAGAGGCGTGTGGTTATCATGGATAACCGCACACCTTCCATGGATAACTGCACACCTTCCATGGATAACCGCACACCTTCCAAAATTGATGTTACAGCCTATAGGGTGTGCAATATCGACAGATATGTGGATGGGAATAGATACCAAAAAGCACTGTGTAACCCACATATCGTGGTATAAGGGTCCATATACATAAATCTGCACTCTACTTGAAGCTCAAGATGTTTTCTATCAAATGTGATAGAAAACTTAGGATCTTAGGCTGCAGGTTCGAGCCCTGCCCTGGTCAAGTCTATCATGGGTTTTAACATGTAACATATGACATGGAAGGACATGAGAGGCGTGTGGTTATCATGGATAACCGCACACCTTCCATGGATAACTGCACACCTTCCATGGATAACCGCACACCTTCCAAAATTGATGTTACAGCCTATAGGGTGTGCAATATCGACAGATATGTGGATGGGAATAGATACCAAAAAGCACTGTGTAACCCACAAATCGTGGTATAAGGGTCCATATACATAAATCTGCACTCTACTTGAAGCTCAAGATGGTTTCTATCAAATGTGACTAGAACAAGAAAGAATGGTGATCTACATTTTATACTGTAGCTCCCCAATGCTAAAAAAATAGGCCCAAACATTGCCCAGTAGATCTGCCTATAAGCTGCAGCCTGTATACAGGTTTTTTCTAGTAGTAATGGTGATATTTGATTAGCGGTGAAGGAGGCTAAGGCGAGGTTCTCATGTATATTACTTTCCATTTGACTTTCATTAAGAGTCAGTTTAAAGTCACCATTAACAAGCAGTAATGATACTCAGGAATTGAATCTATATTTGGGTAATTTGGCGTTTTCAGGGGCCTTTCCTCATCCCCATCTGATAGATTTTAGACTATATTTCTCAATGTAAAAGGAGTAGGCTCTTGAGGCATTGGTAAAAAGAATGCCTTGGGTGAAGTAGATGGGGAAAGGTCTAACATACTGTATAATAGTGATGCAGAAATAAAAGAAAACAGCAGCATAGAGAGTTTACATCCTATGGCAAAATATATCAGAAACGTTTGATTTAAAACAACAAGCACAGCACTATAACCCATGAATTTTAATTCTTTTAGTTTTAATCTCAAAATATACTCTAAAGAAATAGCTTTTGTATCTACCAGGGTTCCTTGAGAGTTAACCACTGTAATTATACAACAGCAGTGAAACAGTTTCTACAAATGAAGCCTCTTGTGGTACAAGGAACGTCCATGAAAATAACATGTGATTTTAGGAAATTTTTGGATACGGATTTTGCTGTTATTTCCACAAATTCCTGTTTATAGTATGTATTCTGATTCTGGAGCTTAATTCTAAACATCCTGGGATCCCATCCCCAGCAATCTTAGTGTAGGCACATATCATAAGACCTGGCTGGTCTACCCTATGTAATGCAGCGGTTGCAGGCCTGTCCAGAATAGCTAGTCCTGGGATCACTTCACTATTCCATTTCCACCACTAAGATCCTTGCGATCTGCTTATTGGTTTCACCTGAGTACAAGAGCACTTACAGGGAACACTCCTGATCGAAAGAGTGAATAGCCTGCTGCATACATAAAGAGGGGAGGGAGGACGTTTGCTGAGTGTCCTTGAGGGCTCTTAGGGCTACTCATGCGTTAAGTGCACTGTAAGGTAATTCTTCCCTTCTCTCTCTTTGTCCTGGCAGGGCACAATACTTCTAATAGGCAAGCATAAATCATACATTCATGGGAATAACTCTTGAATACTATACGGGGGTCAACTGCACCCTGAGCCCATATGGGGACAGGGTACAATGGTATAAGCACTCTTGTGAAGAAGAGTGACTCCACAGCTATTCCTTTATTTTGGGACTCTTACCCCTGTGCCTAGTCAGTTCTTCTTGGAATAGTGTAGGAGGGCTGAGGCTAAGATCGATGCAATCTTACTGCTGGCTAGGATATGTGAACCCAGTCAACTCTTAAGATCACTTAATAGGATAAGGCTGATTTATTCCTAAGATCGCTGGGGTCGTGATCCCAGGATGTTTTGAATTAAGCTCCTGGTGACAGCTCTCTATGTGTGAATTATCAAAGTCGTTAGGCGTCCTCTGCCACCCGCAGGACACTGAGCACCTTGTTCCCAGGAAGTAACAACTTGGTTTACAATGTCCTGTTGGCCTTTGGAACCAGCTAAATGGGAACAAATGGGTTGTGGGCTGAGACACGGGGAAAGATGTTTGAAGGGGAAAGGGAGATACCTTTAAAACATAATCACCTCTTCAATTTACCTTATTTCACAATTGTAGACAACGTAGTACCTTTCAATCATATGGGCCCATTTAGGTTTTTCATATACATCTTTATCGTTTATTTATGATCATTTTCCCTACACATACTGAGCACTAGCCAACGTGTAGAGAAGGGTTTACACGTCCAAAACGTCTAGCTTACAGGCTATGTACTGCTAAATGGGGATACCCCTCGTGAGCAATGACGTTACCCTACGCTTTGCTGTACACATTCATATCTTAACCTCTTTACTGACAACACCAGGGAACCACCAGTAACATGACCTAAAGGTGAGTGATTTCTCAGATCATCAGTTATATGGAAATAAGTTCCTCACCCCTTCACGTTAAAGGGAGATCGGTGAAAATGTTGGTAAGAGAAAAAAGCGAGAAGTGATTTTGTTCATTCTTAGATTCCCCATTTGCATCTAGCTGTTAGGTCCTATGGAGAGCTGAATAGCTCCGTTGTTTGGGGTGTGACTTAGAATAGCAAGACAGGCTCTCCTGTTGGCTCTATTTAGAGAAGTGAAGGTGGGATGTGTGCTGAACTACTTTCAGGACATAAGCAGGCAAAAGGTAAAAGGAGAGTATTAAGCTGTGAGGGACATTGTCAAGTTGGTACAACTAGACGTTTCTCAATTCACACTGCAGTGTCCCGTGTACAGCTGAGAATAACACCACAATAAAACACCCAGACAAAACTCTAAAGCCTTAGCACCACAATTTCCGCAGTATGTCTTGTCTAGTTGTACATGACATTCATAGGTTACCCACTAGTCAGTGTAAAAATAAAATGAGAAATATCCAGCCTGGTCTCAGAAATGACTTCAATCTAAATGTAACAAAGGATAAGGATATATTAAAAGTATCCACCAGGTGGCCTCAATGTTGTTTTGCAAAAGTGCAATTAACGCTTTAAGGCCGCTGTTGCAGGAGTGCATCACACCTAATCTTGGACATTATATCTAGTAGCCATGTTGTGTTTTACCCTATAGACACATTCCTTAAAACTAAGCTCATGTTGTTTATTTTGAATAGGTAAAAGATGAATTTCATTACTCTTGTCATGTGTTCAAACTTGAATGTGATGACGGTAGCAAAAACATTTCAGAGTTACTTCTGTTGATCTTTTAATGCATGTATCTAGCTCATACAGTTGGCAAATATCGACTTGATTCCATTCAGAGCTCCATGGGAAGCCATAGGCTATCCAGGAGGCCGTTGCACAATCCACGAGATTAGCTCTCTTCTCGCTGTGTTTTGCCTTTACCGTTGCACAAACATTTTCTCGCTGTTTTTGTCCTCCACTTTTTGCACAACGAGAATAAAACCGTTGCACAATCATTTTCTCGTTCTGATAAACTCGTTGTGTCGACTTTTTTATGTCAACAGCTAGAAAAAAAAGGCAGTTACTCTCGACGTACTGCCTTTTGGTTGTTTAACATTGGTCCCTATGGGGAGTCTAGCTGTGACATTTCGCACTGGAACCAGAGTACTAGGAGGGAAATTTGAACTCGGCCAAATGGCAGACAGGGATAGACTAGGAAGAAAGAGGAGGAAATGTAAGAAAAGGGACACTCCCTTTACTCTTTTCACTGATGATGAGTTTGTTGCCCGTTACCGGTTGAGCAAAGAGGTTGTCAAGGAGCTGGTAGAGGACTACAAGCTCTTCAGCAAGTTTAAGGGCTCCAAACGTGGACGAGGGCTGTCCTACATTGACAGGGTAATGTATCGAACCTTATCTCTCCCCTCTCTTGTCTGTCTTTGGTTAGTTTCATTAAAAAAAAAAAATTCCATACGCTAGGGGGGGGGGTTCACAGGGATCCCCCATATAAAATTCATGTCTTAGTCCTCTTGTTAATTTTCTGTAGAGTCCTGCAAAAAAATCCTTCTTCATGTACGTCAATGTAAGAAGACTGATTTCTTTTTCTTTTGCAGTTCTGCTTAGTTATTCGCTATTTCGCCACGGGTAGCTTCTATAGCTTGACTGGGGATTCACAGAAGGTCTCTAAGTCTGTAGTCTGCAACTCTGTGAAGGATGTGGCTGGGTTCTTCTACCGCAACCGGAACAAGTTCATCAGATGGCCTAACAGTTTTGAGGCAAAGCTCCAAGCAGCTCTCAAGCTGTACCGTCACAAGGTAAAGAGGAACGGGGGAGAAGAGATTGAGCAGAAGACCCCCTTCGTTTTTGGATTCGTGGATGGGACCCATATCCCCATTCAGTGCCCCTCAGACAACGAGAGCTCGTATGTGAATCGGAACGGATATCACTCTATCAATACCACAGTAAGTATTCTGTTCATGTTTTATTTTTATATTTAATTTCTTTTATATATTTCGTACAATTTTTGTTTATGACAATGGAATAAAAAGAAACATGTAAGGAATGTATTTTATTTCTTCAGCTTTCTCACTCTAGTCTATTTCTTCCTTCAGATAGTGTGTGACTACGACAAGAGGATAATATTTGCCGATCCACGTTTCCCTGGCTCTGTCCACGACTCATACGCTTTGGTTTGCAGCCCGGTAGGGGATGAGCTGGAGGAGGAGAAATGGGGAGACTTCGTCCTGCTTGGAGACTCAGGGTGAGTAATTTTTTTGTCTGTTTTGTCACCATAGATTAAAAAAAAAATGTTTGTTCCAGACAAAGAAGCCATCTGTTAATAATCAGCACAACAGAAATATTATTTCTCCCTTAGTTTGCTGTATTTTATAGGGTTTTTTTAAGTGAAAATAAACATTTTTTCTAGGTATGGCCTATGTCGCAACCTCTTCACTCCATTCAAGGATGAGACGTCGCCTAAGATAACAGCCTTCAACAAGTGGCACAAGAAGAGTCGTGTCAGGGTGGAACAGAGCATAGGGATCCTGAAACAGCGGTGGAGGTAAAAAAGGCTTTATGTCCCTTTCATTTTTTCTCTTTCCTTTTGTTTTCACACAGAGAACCCCATTTTTTTTTATACCAGCATGGAAAACTTGGGAAAATTTGTTATCAGTCCTACTCCTTGTACTTCTAATTTTTTTTTTTACATTTATTTTTTTTCATGAAAATTTCAGAATACTTGACTCCTCTGCTGGGTACCTCCGGCACAAGCCTAAAAGGTGTTCAGAGATCATCACAAGCTGCGTGTGTCTCCATAATGTCGCCATAGATCATGGACGACCCCGCTGATCCATGGACTCCAGTCAGGCTTCCCCTTCTTCAGCCCAGGCAACGCACAAGGGAACAAGAAAACAACCTCATCAAGGCCTTCAGGAATGACTACTGCCAAAATTACTTCTGAATTCTGTGTCCTGACAGCAGTTGTATCAGCATGACTTATGTAAATAGTTCAATTATATATAAACCGTCATCTTGTAGTAAATCAGAAATAAATCTTAAGTTCCTACCATCAAATGTATGCATGCAAAGTAAGTCTGCTTGTCCTTGTTATGTTACACGCACAGCTAGAAACAGTAAACTCAAGTAGCAGCGTCTAAGTCCACATTAAAAATGACAAGCATTTATTTTATTCTGTTTCATAAGCAGTTATATAGTACTATACCAGAAAATATACAAGTATTCCTGAAAAATCAAATTTATGCATTAAAAGTAAGTTCTTCATGCACATACTGCTTGACCTTCTTATGTCAAAGGCACGGCTAGAAACAGTCACCTTAAGAAGTAGCGTCAAAAAAACACATGAAAAATTAAAAACATCTATTTTATTCTTTTTCTTCTTTCTCTTTCTTTGCCTTCCTGCTCTCTCTGATAGCTGCTCTCTCCGCCTTCCTTTCAGCCTTCTCCCTACATATGGCTTCCCACTCTTCCTTTGTACACACTATCACTTTCTTTTGTCTTTCCATCTTCCATGGTGTTTTTTCTGTGTGGTCTTGACTTTTCTTTCTCTCTTCTTCTTTCATTTTCGAGTACTGCTTCATTTCCGCCCTTATCTTCAAATCTTCCTTCTCCTTTTTCCTGTCCTCCTTCATTTTTTTTTGCATGTTCTATCTTTCTTTGCTCCTTCTTCTTTCTCTCCTCCTTCCTCTTTTCTTTATCCATATCCTTTTTGGGTATTTTAGTGACCTTCATTTTCTTTATTGCTTCGCTGAAATCGCTTCTGCCAGCTTTCCATAGATCTTGCTCTGTCATGCCAGTTTTGTCTTTCTTCACCTGAGACGGATCTAGCGCCATTGGACTAACACCTGGGATACCTGAAAAAAAGATTTTCTCTCTCTCATCTTATATAATAAAAATAGCATTAATTCATAGACAAGAGACAAAGTAAGATACATTGTAACAGATGGTTTACTCCAAAAAACTACACCATAGGCCGGTAAATTTTTTTCCCAATTTTTTCATATCTATCAGTCAATTTAACCATACAATATTTCATGAAACAATGAAATCCTTACCCCTGACAGCGTCTTCCCTCAGGTAGTCCAAGGCCTTCTTCTGAGTGTTCGACAAAGTCAGCTTCTTGCTAGGAGGCCCACTACCCGTTTTCGATAACTCTCTACGCAGAATGTTGTACTGAAAAATAATCACGTACAACTTTGTTATTTAAACAATCAAAGAAATGAAAAAAATTTCAACATATCTCAACAGAACTGTACCTTACCTTTCCCTTTTGTTTCTGGCAGAAGTCGGATGCCTTGTGAGAAATTTGCTTCACAGTCCGGTGTGTCTTTGCAGTTTGATTAACATACACTGTAAAGAAAAAAAATGAAAAAATAAAGTATTTTTTTTAAACTAATTTTCTTCATGAGTAAAATGTGTGTTTGTTTCTTTTTTTTTTGGGTGTGGAATAAACTCACATACTCAAGATTTATCACATGACTCACGTGCAACGTCTCTCCAAGCCTGCCTCCTGATATCACGGCCCCTCCAGTCCCAGAGAAGTGGTACTTCAGAGCAGGCCTGTTTGTATTGATAGCGTCCATCAACGCCTTAACCTCCTGCTTGGACCATCTCTCTCGGTTAATAGGAACATCCTCACGCAGAGGCAGGTCTTCGTCCTCGCTGTCTAAGGAGCTAGCATTAGACTCTTGGTCAGCTGCAGCACTAGCTTCCCCCACTAATGTCTCATTGTCATGGTCTATAACAGGGTTCTCTGAGTTCTGTGGAATGTACTCTACGGTAGAGGCCATGGAATCACATGAAACATCTCCCACTGGTTTAAGTATCATCTGCATCTTCTTCCTTTTTGGTATGGGCTTCCTAAGGGTAACCTGTGCATTAGAAATAAAAGAAAAACTATTCTCCATTAAAAGCTTGACCCATTTGGTCCCTCTTATTCCCCAATGAAGTATCACATAAAAGAAATATAGCAGGCAGGCAGAAGGAGGTTTAAAGTGTCATAATACCGGTAAGACAACTAGATTTGTCATGCTAATCTCGTTGCGTGCATTTTCTCGTTGTGCAACGTCGTGAAAGTGGGAGCTGGTGGCCTATGACTTAGACTCCTTTCAGGGAGGTAATATGGCAATTTCTTTTTACTTTATCCTTCCTGGGGAAAAATATGGACACATTAATGTTTTATTTGTGCTCACCTTCACTTTTTTGCTCTCCATGTCCGCTTGTTCCTCTCTTTCTGTAGCTTACAACGTACCAAAAATGACGTCACTCTTACTGTGCACAGTGGCGCCCCCTGTGTACAACGCGGTTTGTTTGTTCAAGTCTCGTTCTTTCATGGAAAGTAATATTTCGACTTTTCTTTTCATTTTTCTTTGACATTATATTTAGATTTAATTATTAACTGTAATTGTTTACTATATAATATTTTTTCTTTCTTAAGGAAAATCATTCTTTTAAAAAGAAGGAAGAAAGAATAAGGGAAAGATAAGGTTCAAGGACACAATTTTTATTTAAAAAAATAATTCTAAAGATTGTTAGCAGACACCTTTAATGTTTGCCTTCAACAACTCTTATACCTATTTGTAGATGAAATTCCCTTGATGTTACACTCCTTATGAACGGTGGTCTTAATCATACCACATGCTGAATATATGAAGGCACTTTTAAATGTCTTGGATGTTAATGCTTATAGATCTCAATCGTCTATGACGAAAGGCAGAAAAAAAAAGACCTGAGATTTTACTTAAACTAAAGCATAACAAACATGGTATTTCCATATCAGTGAACAGACAAAAAAAAAGGTTGAACAAAAAAAATGTTCTCTTTGACTTAGGTATCAACTTTATCCTGGAGAAACACACCATGAGATACTTTTTTTATTTCCTTGTCACCTTTCCTCCCCTCCCTCGCTTAGGTTTCTTATTTGTTCTGTTACTGCCGTTGCCAGCCACCCTCTTCCTTGTCAAAGGGCCTGGCCTTTCTTCCTCCTCCTGGGAAACTTCCTGTGCTTTCTCCTCCTCTGGAGATGGGTTATCGTTGTCTGTAGCCAAATGCATGCTACCCAACGTCTTTGCAGCTTCCAGTACAGCGCTGTTTTCTGGACTCTGATGAGGTTTTGTTGTTCCCTCTTTAAGGTCTTTGCAATACACAGCCACAGAGCCCTCCGTCGAATCTATGTTGTGTCGAGTGGAATGAAAATGTTCTTTTATGGGGCGCAATCTAGTTCTTGCACTAGATCCTATTAAGATACCCAATCCCAAAGTTCCTTCATCCACATCTGAGGTGACATCCAAGAGAGAATCATAAGAATTAGAATTGTCTGTGTTATGGGTAGTCGTTGCCGAAGCCAAAGTACCTTGTTCTACATGCGTATGTGTGGTCTGTAGGTCTGTTCCTGCTGACTCCACAGGTTTTATGTCTTGTGAAATTGGTACTTCTTGTGTGGTGTGTTTTTCACCTTTTGACGAGTGTTCTGTGGTAAGGTGCTCTGTGGCAGCTGTTTTTTGTGTGGTCTCTTGCTCTGTAGCAGCTGCCTGTTCATTGGTCTGGTGCTCTGCTGTCCCTTCTTCCGTCTGGTGCTCTTCTGAGCCTGGCTCTTCTGTCTGCTGCGCTGCTGCGCCTGGCTCTTCTGTCTTGTGCTCTGTTGAGCCGGGCTCTTCTGTGGTCTGTTCCTCTCCTGTGCTGGGCTCTTCTATGGGCTCTATTTTCACTGCAGGTGGCTGTTGTGTGGTCTGGTCCTCCCCTGTGCCTGGCTGTTCTGTGTCGATTTTTATTTTACCTTCCTGTAGCGTGCCGTCTTTGTCCAAAATAGCTTCTGCCTCTTCTGTCGTTTCTTGTTGTGTTGGAGGACCCTCTTGTGAGGACTGTAGGTCTTGGGCAGATGACTGTTGTGCAGCTAATGTCATACCCACGTCTTGTGTGTCCTCTTGGTCCCCTGGATGCTCTGCCTCTCTTGTTGTACTAGAACCCAGTTGAGGTCCACTTGGGACATAGTCTGCCTTGAAGAGAGAGAGATGAGACCCCGCTTGAACAGAAGGACCCACAACGAGCCTTCCGTCATCATTAACATGAAGCAAGGTGGAATTGTCTGTGCTAGGCCCATCCAACGACACAACTGGAAAACACAACAAGAAAATGTAAGAGCGAGAGGATATTTGGTGTCATAAAATTATTTATTTTCTTTCTTCTTATGACAGCCAGGTGAAGACATGTCAGGTTTTAAGTGACATACAAATGTGACACTTAGTTATGCTCAAGGAAACCCCCTCCCAAGAAACATGTCACATAGAGTGATCGAGTGATAGATTTTTAACGGCATTTCAACAGCTAAGGTCATATTCGTGGGGAGAACTACATCACACAATTTAACAAAGGAATGTGTAAGTTCCCACGCATATGTGCACCACACACATAAGAGGGGATAGAAAAGAGGAGAAAAACACCCTTTTAAGTGGGCTAGGGAAGCCCGATGTCACATAGAAGAGAAACCAGACTAGAAACCTACCTTTCAACTGACCTGAGGTGCTCTCCTGGACTGCGAGAGGTTGGGTCACTAGATGTGGTAAATCGGGTGTCTGGCTGGATTCAGTCACCTTCTCCAAAGGCAATTGGCAGCCTTCCGTCAAATGAATCAGCTTTCCACATACTGAATTTTAGTTTTTCTCATCTCTGCTCTGGACATGTCACTTTCATGTGTACCTTCTTCATTGAAATATTTTTTGTTATGATAATAAAATGTAGAAATTGCCTGTTTAGTTTTCACATAACGAGAGAACACATCAAAAATATTGTGTGCCTGAAAGCAATGAAATTTATACTGTATCTTTTTTCTGGACCCGGTTGTTTTGCTACCCCAAACTTACCGTTTATCAGCTGCGCCACATTTCGGCTTGATATGGCTTGAGTGTTTATGACTGCTTCCCTCTGACCCTGAATGTTCTCCAGCACATCTGCACACCTGCTCAAAACAGACGTAAGATTTTCCTCTGATGCCCGTCGGTTTTCTTCCATGCTGATAACAAGAGATTCTATCTTTGCGAGGCGAGTTTCCATTGCTGAAGATGCCTGGAACATCTGCCCACCGTCTTCTCCAGCTGTGTCTTGAGACGGTTCCCCAGAAGAAAAGGTCAACTTCTTGTTCGTCTTGGGCGGTTCTGCTTTATGTCCTGCTAACCGTGGGCTACGTCTCCGACCTTCTAGCAGTGCTGCTTTTCCTTTAGGGGAAGGACCTTCTGACTTAGAGGAATCGGATTTTGGGGTAGAAGTGTAAGGCAATTGTTGTTTTATGCCTGTAAGGTCAACTACATCAACTTCATCGGCGTCTTCACGTTCTACTATGTCTACTTCCATGTCATCTGTTGTGAGGTCGATTTGAAGAGAAGCCGCGTTACCAACAGCCCGCCTTCCCGGCTTCTTAAAAGTTTTGGTTTCTGCTACAGATGTAGACTGTGAGACACCGACCTTAGAGGTCCCTCCCTTAGAAGCAGCTGTCTTCGAGGTATGGGCCTTATTGGTACGCGCCTTCGATGAGTCTGCTTTATTTGGGACTGCCTTGGACACTGGAACCTTTTTAACACCTGCCTTAGAACTAACCGCTGGGGATTTTTTTGCGGGAGAGGGTTTTCTTTTCTTGGTGACAACTGCTTTCTTTACTGGAGTTTTCTTCGTTTGGACAGGTTGCGCTTTCTTCACTACAGGGAAGTCCATTACATTTTCAGACAACAGTTCATCGTCCGTTGGAACCACCAGTATCTTACCCGGCGAAGGACCTGACCTGTCGGTTTCTTTTTGCCCAAAGGAGACTGTTTTAGCTTCCTTTTCTTCCGTTCCTCCTCGACTTTGTCTGTATAATATAGCACTCGGCCTCCCGTGTCTGGAGAGAAAAAAAAAATTGAAATTATAAGGATAATTAAACGAGAGAAGGGTTGTCAAGGCAAAAAGGTGAAGTGTAGGAAAGTACTTTATTTTTTTTTGGTTTATCATAACAAGGAAAGGCTAAGCAGAGAAGGTTTGTGATTATTACGAGGACACTTAGCACAAGAGAGAGGAAAAAGATATGAGAAGGTAAGGTGTCTTTTTTTTTGTGTGCATCACATAGCTTCTGAGAGAGGAGAGACGAAAGTTTGAATTTTTCTTACCGGCATGCGATGAACCCCCTTGTACTTGAGGCACATCACTTCAACGAAGGTGCACCCCTCGACTTGATGCCCCTTGTCAATCAGCTCCAGCATTTCCTCATTCTTTCAGGTGGAAAAAAAGGTCTTGTTTTATCTTAGCACACAAACAATAAAAAAAGGACGAGATGAGAAGAGACAAATTAAAAATTCTGTTGTGAATCGTCAGACTGTTCTTACGTTATGTTATGTAAAGAGTAGTGTGACCTAGTTCTACCCATTCATATCACCTGACATGACAACAAGGCATAGGATATCCATTGAAAGGTGACTGAAGAAGGGAAGGTAATTCTTGCTTTTTACGTCATATCTTATTTATGGAAAAGCACAGAGAAATAATTTAGAAAGCCTACCTTGGCTTTGACCTTGTAGAAGTAGTCATTAACATGATTTCTGGTCTTGTCAAGGTCACGGTTTGAATTTTTGATGCTGTTGACAGTGGCTGAGTAAAAAAAATTAAAATAGAAGTTTCATTTAAAAATTCAATTTACTTTTAAAAAAAAGGGAAGAAAGAAAGAAAAAGAAATATACAAGCTACAAAGGCATAAGGACAGAGCATGGTTCTTGATATATTTTTAGGTCTCAACTGCTGTAAATTTTTAGACGAGGAGAGAAAAGATGTAAAACTCACCCATCACTGTGTCCCATCCTTCTCTGTTAAGACGATAGCTGTCCTTTCCTCTAGCACGTAACAGAGCTTTCTGGTTCAAACATGCGAAGAACAAGGCTCTGTGTTCATTTTCAGTCCAGAATAGGTCCCTCGACCTGGCTGTACCGTGCGAAGTTAAGTTAGATGAGGTAGAAGGGGTAGGAGTGGATTTCTTAGTTTTCTTGGGTGGTGGTTTAGATGAGCTACCTTCAGAAGAAACAGAGCTAGATTCTTCTACCTCGTATTGGTATTCTTCATCGCCATTATCTCCATCTTCCCCCTCCTCGTTTTCCTCCTCCTCTCCATTGTTGTAGCCCGTCCTCAAGATGTCCGGTAGGTCCATGTCCTGCCCTTCATCCGAGTCTGCACTTGTTGAAGCAGCATACTTACTGGGCTCCTGAAAATAAAAAAAATAAAATAAATAATAAAGAATGGCTCAAGGAAAATATCATAAAACCAGAGAAAGAAAGGAGAGGTCCATTTTTCTATATGTTGGGGGCAAGAAATAAAATTAAAAACCCTCTCATGCATGGACTCTACCCCAGTGGAAGTGAAAAAATGCTCTAAGATTATCTTCCACTTTTATTTCTGAGCAAGGGTGACAGAGACAAAAAAAAATTGCACACAGCAAGGTTGTTTTACCCTATTATTGCCCAACGTGTACATAGAAGAAAACGACTTCACAGCAGAAAAAGACAAAGACAGCTACCTGCTTAAAGTCATATGAGTTCTACTTGAAAAGAGGGTCATTATGGGCTATTTTGTTCTTTCAATACTTACATCCGCCGAGTGGAATTCCATTTTCAGTCAGCGGCTACGTCCAAAACAGCGAAGCCCACACACCATGTAAACACGGACCCGCCTTCCTTGCTGGAAGTGACGTTCTCCTTCAATTAGGTCAAGTTACGAGGGTCTCCTGCTTTTTTTTCTCGCTGTGCTATGGACATCGGTAACAGCGCGAAAATCACAGCGAGAATCATAATGAGTCTAGCTGTGAAAAGGCAGAAACATTTGTGCAACGGTTATAAAAAAATCTCTTTCTGAATCTCGCTGATTTGGGCTTTTTTTTAACAACGAGATCTAGCTGTTTGTGCAACAACCTCCAGGACAGTCAACTCTGGTTGTGAATGCCAGACATTCATTACTACCAAATTTTACATGTCTAGCACGTAACTTCAAACAGTTTAAATGCAGAATTAGTTTATCCATGTGCAGACATATGTTCATCTTGTCATACTAGTAATTGGCATGATCAAGTTGTCATATGAGAAATATCATATGACTAGTGGTGTAAGGAGTAAATACATCAGGCTCATATAAAATAATGTTATTTCCAGTGGTCACTGGTTTATTCAGCTTTAGGCAACATGTAAGAAATATCAATCATACAGTAGTTAGTATGCAGGTAATTTGTACATACAGTAAACATACAGTAATTTATAAAGTACAATGTTCAGTTCCACTCCACCTGTGAGGTATTAATAATACAGTGTCCAGCATACTTCTAGGTGGGTTCCCACACCTAGCTCCTGACCTGCTGCTTAGAGGAATAATGTAATAATGAGTAACTTTACCCTCTGGTGGAAGTCTTGAAGAAGATAGCCTCTGGCCACTAATGGTAGGAAACCAATGCCTGTCTAGCATAGTTTCACCATAGTGCAGTGGTATAGCAGGTAGCAGGAGATGACTGGAGATGTTACCTCTAGAGCGGTTCTTGGTGATGTGTCTTCCTGGAGGTGCAGGCAGGCTATTTGTAGCAAATCTTGGAAAAGCACCTCCAGACTGACTGGAGCCAGCAGCATCTGCCTAACTCTACAATTGTTTGAGGGGACCCTTTCAAGTGTCACAGGGGGACAAAGGGCCCCCATGGACGCCGCTATGGCCCCCATTGTCTTGGTCGGTTCTGCATCTTTAGACCCTCATATCTCGGCCGTTTATGCTTGTATAACCGCCATTTTGGGCATGCGCAGAGCTGAATGTGCCAAGATTATAATGCCCGCTGGATAGGCGCGTAACTCCCGCCGGTTTGTCTGTAGCTCACTCGGAGGTCGATTCAGTCTCCATGGCGTAACTTCCTTAATACTGGGAGTTCAGCCTTGATCTTGGGCTCATTCTGACCGTCTAATTATGGGCTTTCCATAGAATTTTTGATATTTGACCTAGGTCGCTCAGGAGCGACGCTAGAGCGACCGGAAGGTTATGGCATCGTGCTTATGTAACCCATTGTTCAGTCCTTAGAGTGCTCAGACACTCATGACGGCGTCAGCGGTGCTCAGGCACCCGTGACGGCCGGTTGCATTCACTTACAAGTTATTAATTTGTGCATTGAACCATGAGGTCGCACACTGAGACCCTCATTTTTATTATATTGTGCAGTGAACCATTAGGTCGGACCTTTTGATGTCATAAACTCAGTCTAACTGACTGTGGCTGGTGTGCAGTGGGGCATGAACGCTCTTATGTAAAGTTTGAGCGCTCTTTATAGCTCTTAGAACCAACCTATGTATTAATTTCATAGATATTTCTTTGATTAATACAAAATATGTTACAATTTATGGAATAATAAAATGGTATATCATAGAATACTCCCTCTCCCCCGAAAGAATGCGAAACTCCGTCATTTCGCCGAGGGAATGTACAATTTATACAATTTTTACCTTATTTTTGGAGTTATATACTGTTTTGTAAGAGGATTTGAAGTGATGGGGAGTGCTTCAAATGCAATTTTGTGGTAGAGCTTTGTCAGTATAAACAATTTTCTCCTGGGTATAAGTACATTTCCGAGTTTCTATATCTTACTATACCAGAGCTTATTTGCTTATGTAACATCAATTTTGGGTACAATTTTCCATTTTTATGTACACCATACAATTTGGCAAATAGTGTGCAATTTTGGCATTTAATATTCAATTTAGCGTGCAAATTGAACATAAATGACAATTTCAGTGTGCAAATTTACAATTTCGCGTGTAATTGCGTTCAATTGACAATTTCAGTATGCAAATATATAATTTTTGCGTACATTTGGCAATTTAAGTGTGCAAATATATAATTTTCGCGTATATTTGGCAATTTTAGTGTGCAAATATATAATTTCGCGTACATTTGGCAATTTGAGTGTGCAACTATATAATTTTCGCGTATATTTGGCAATTTTAGTGTGCAAATATATAATTTCGCGTGCATTTGGCAATTTGAGTGTGCAAATATATAATTTTGCGTTCAATTGATAGTTTCTGTATGTACAAATATAATTTTGCGTACAGCTTGGATACACATAGAAATGTTGATTTTCTAAAAATCTGACTTCAGTGTATGAATTGGGTACAGACATACAGCATAATGTGCAACATATAATTCAAATGTAAATTGGATACAACTTACAATCTAGTGTGCAAACATACAATTTTTGTGTGCAAATTGGGTACAAGCGTACAATCTGGTGTGCAAACATACAATTTTAGTGTGCAAATTGGGTACAACGTACAATCTAGATTACACTATTCAATTTATGGGATTTGAGACAAATTTTTCCGAGGGCCGGAAAAACAAAGTACTTCATGTACAATAGGCTTGTTTGTCTCTGAGTTACTCATTGATTTTGCTATATGGGTGTATTAATTGGCAATTTCGGCAGTGGGCCGCTGCTTAATTGACTATTCCCCTAGCCTTTTGAGTATGTGTCCCTGAAAGAGATTTATTTGGTGAGTATCTTAAGTAAACATGTCTTATGTCAACAATTTTCTCAACAAAATTTTTTTTTTTTTTTTTTTTTTTTCATTTTTCCAACAATTTTCTTGGATACCTAAAGTGTGTTACTTTAAGTAAACCTTGGCATAGTATACAAGTGCTAGTGGGTACAAAAACTGTCTTAGTTATCTACCTGCATTCATGTATATTAATGTTAGATTTGTACAATTTTACAATTTGTAATTTGCAATTTCGCAATTTTGCGCGTATATGCGCGCATTAATCATTGATTTTTGTGAGAATACCATAGATTTTCATATTATACATCAACAAGTGGCTGTGTATATAATTTTTTTTTTTTTCTACTTTGATAATTTCATTGACAGTGGAGGTGTGTCAGGAGTGAGATGTGAGTCTCCTCCCTGGTGTGCTCATGCAGTGGTGGCACTTGAGGTGTTAGGTGCCAGATTTTGGCATGTGTCTGTGGCAGTGCCTAGCTTGGTGTCAGTGGACAGTTCAGGGTGGGGGGGGGGGTGTGTGTGTGTCCATTTAAGGAGTGTGTGGCTGGTATTGGAGCATCAGTTCCTCTCTGGAAGTCACTGCTGTAGTACCATGGCCCACCTACAAGCTCTCTTTGCTCTGCCTGTCCCCCAGGTGATGGAGGTGGGGAGTCCAGCTAGGGCCCTGGTTGAGTCTAACCAGACCATCCATTATGGGTACATAGTGAGTAACTTCAAAGAGATCATAGAGCATGGTGATGTGATGGTCTGTAATTACTCCTGCCATTATTTCCTGGGCTCAGCCTTGCGTCGGGGGGGCCACTGTGGCCCTTCTGTCTAGGGCCTTGGGCAGTATGGGTTTCTGGCCCATGGATTATAACCTAGGGCCGCGGGAGCGAGTGCTATGGGATTATTTGTTGGCGGCATCCCTCCTCGATCTTGCGGCATCCGGGGATCCATCCACGGCTGCCGAGTATGGACTGGGGATGCTGGAGGCCCGGCTCGCTGAGTGGGAGCAGGATCACGGCCATATGTATGGCTCGGACTCGGCCCCGGACTCTCCCATTGATGTTGAACCCGAGGATCTGTGGTAGGATCCCGACTGACTGAAACCTAGGGTGTAAAAACCCGCCATCCCAAAGGCCCTTTTCAGGGCCGGCAAATTGTCCGAAAAGTTCTGAATACTGTCTCTGATGTGTTGTCTCCTGGTGGTGGACTGGGGGCAGCCTAGGCTGTGGGCAGTCTAGGCTGTTTCCACAGTCACCGGGGAGGGCTGGTGGTTTAGAAAATTAGCAATAGTCTGCATGTTTGACCTTGCGGTCTCCTCCTGTTGTTCGTCAATAATTATATCTGTTGTATTTTCCAGTGCTGTCATGGTCACCGGGCTGGTGCCACAATCATTCTGGAGAAGCATGGAGTAGTACAGTCCTTTGTTTTTAAGGGCTGGTATAGTACTGAACCTAGTGCGCCAAGGTAGGTGTATCACCTGAGGGAGGTGATAAGCAAATTCTCCTCTCTGTGTTGTTATAACTGCTGGTCCATTCCAGGTAAATATAGCCTTAGGTAGTGGGAAGGTTTTAACCACTATATCCTTATAGGTAGGGGCAGCTGCTGATTTAATCTCATCAAATTCATGTGGTATTGGCCTCAAGGGTAGCGCGAAGTTTGAGTCTCCACAATATATTTTAAAATATATTGTGGGGTTTGTGCGCTAGGCCACATTTTTCTTGCCACAGTGTGTCTGTGCAAATTTCTTAAGGTACTTCATTATTCTGTAGGCTGAGTAGATGGTCAGGGTGAATAATATAGCAATTATCAGGGTGTGGGTTTCCTGAATTGTGAGGAAGGGGGTGTGGGTTTCCTCTGTAGGGGTTAGTTTGGTAGGATTCTTATCTGGGAGCAATTTGTGTAGGGGCAGCTCGGTGACTAGTCTGAATGCTTTGGCTGTAGGCAGGTAGGCTACAGTCCCTCCTAGTCTGTATAATTTGAGTAGTATGTATACTATAAAAATGTGAGCTGATATCCCTAGGATGAGTGCTAAGCTTTGGAAGATTGGATGCTCTGTAACTCGACGTAGGTATGATTCCTCGTAGCGCGTTTCCATTTCCTTATTAAGGTTGGAGGCATCTTTTAATACTGTTTTAGCAAAGGGCTCTAAATTTAGTTGAGTAATATCATCCATGATTGGATTTTCCTGTAGTTTTTCTAAGGTTCTAGAAAGGTTTACTACTGGGAAATTTGGAAGATTCTCTCTTTCATCTGGTTTGGTTTCAGAAATTTTGTTAAGTGCTGCCATGAATGGTAAATTAATTGTCTTGAGAATGTAATGAAATGATAAGGTTGAGTTACAGGGCAACCTTGTGTTTGGAAGAGAAAATTCTCCTACACTGATCGTGCACCCACAGGGTACACCTATGATTGAGTAGGACTGGGCCTTCCGAGTTTCAGACGTTTTACCATGGCAGTTGATAAAGTAATGGGGTTCATTAGTAGTGACCAGATACTCATCTTCAGAAATGGAAATAGCATGGGTGGTAGGTGTTTGCAGTGGTGAAACTGTAAACTTGCAATGTTCCTTAATCTGTTGAGCCTGGTTAGTAAAAATGGCTACAGGGCATGTAGGCCTGTGTTTATAGATTCTACCATTTACATCTCTGCATACCTTTACTGTAGTACCTTCACATGCCTGCATATCTGCTGAGTCCAATTCGATAAATAATGATTCATCGTAAGATACTGCTAGAAACTCAGTTGTGGTTTGTAGTTTGGTGACTCCTCTGGTGGGGGTCTCCTGTGTGTCTATAGGCATGGGTGATGTGATCATTTGGTACAGTTTGAAGGTCGAGGTGGTAGATTGAATTATAATGTCCAGATGAATATATATATGGTGAGCTGAGTAAGTGTATGAGGTCAGCTTCTGTGAATAATAGAAATCTAAGTCATTAATTGCGACTTGTGCTCCAGGGTGTGTAATCCTAAGTTTGTTATTAATGTCAACTAGGTATCTAGCGAGGTCTGAGGGTGGTACTATATCAGGGGTTAGGATTCCTGATGATAGCATCCTCAGGGCTGCATTTGTCCTTTGCAGTGATTGAACTGTATTCATTCTTGCTGCTATGATAATTAATGCATCATTTAATACTTGCATTTTCTCCCTTTGAGTTTTCTCGTGCCTTGAATATGAGTCAAGTGACCTGGACGTGTTAGAGGCCCACAGGTTGACGGTGTCACCTATGGTGTTGATTGTGCTGTCCAGTACCTTCTTATCTTGGATGTATGCTTTGACAAACTTATCTTGTCTGTCTGTGATCTTTTCAATGAGACTAGCTGCTTCCTGATCTTGTTTAGCAAATTTTCTTAGTATTTCATCTATGTTCTTGAGCTGTCCCATTACTTGGTTTACATCTTCTACTGTGGCTAGACCTAGCACACCGCGAAACAGGGGTGCTAGAAAACCCAGTATGGCCTCTCTTTTGGCCTTGTCCAATGTGTTTATGGGGTTGGATAAGAACAATTTGATGGAGGCTAGTGTTTCATTTATCTCCTTGTCTGCAATTTCCAGCAAGGTGTCTAGCTCCTTAGCTTGTTGGATAATTTGGCCAGAGGTATGATCTTGTAGAGTAGGAGTGGTCAAATGGAGTATTCTATCCCTTATGGATCCTTGGGTAACGGGTGCCCGAGGTATCTTGTAGGGAATAGCTAACAACAGTGTTGTGGTTGTATGTCCATTGACCAATGGTTGAGGGCTAGGTTTGAATACTACTCCTATGTTTTGTCTCACCACAGGTGTATAGCCTGCAGTAAGTGGTTTTATAGTATATAATAACAGCATAGTTAGCAGTATGGGTGAAACTCTCAGTCTCCCCATGGTGCTTGTGTAAAGCAAGTTTGCTGTTTAAAGTCTTGTCAAATTTGTAGTGATTTGGTGCTGGTAAAGTCTAAGTGTATGGTGTAACACTTTAAATGAAGTGGTTCAAACTGTACCTTTGCAAGATTGAGCTGTCTTGGCAATATGTCCGGTGAGTCTATAGAGGTTGACCAGTAAATGGTAAGGTCAGGTTGAAGGTGAAGTAGGTGTGTTCTTTATCCTAGTGCAGTCTCTCCTAATGGAGAAGTGGGCTGGCTAATTCCCAAGTGGGGTCCTGTAGACTTGTGTTCCAGACTGCAGCTGGATGAAGACTGATGGTGGGCTATGGTCCACAGTGCTTCTTATGTAGCCTACCCTACCCACATCCATTGTGGGCCTGGTATTGTTTCTCTGGAGTCATGTACCTAATCTCCAGTGTCTGCAACTGAGGGGTTCTATTGTGTAATCTGTGTACTGGTAATTAGCTCCTCCTGTCATCCAGGACAGCCATTCATGACCGTCTAGACAGTTGTCTGAGTGTAGCTTATAAGGTCAATTGATCTCTATAGACTGCTGTGTTGGCATAGCGCGCTCTTTCATGTGGGGATTAGGCTTTAGACACTCCATTGTGTTACCCTTACTCTTCTTAGACTTCATGTCTGCTTTACTTGGGGGGTCCCAGTCTTTGACCCTTTCAGAGGCAATAACCTACTGATATATTTACAAATTTGATTGGCTTTATATACATAGTAATTCATTATCAGTCACACATGTCTTATGTGTGGATGAAGAGAATTTGTAATACATTTTGAAAATCTTATGTCTTTTGGTATCTCAATCTTGTTTCTAATTTCTTGAAACTGCACCACACCTAGATGTCTTCCTTAGTATGTGGTGTGCAGGCCTAGGCTTGATAGGGCCTATGCCTGTGGTTTCTCTTGTAAGGGTGATATCATTTTTGTTCCTTACAATTTTGCTGTAGTATTTGGCCTCATGTGGAATAAGCCTGTGTGCAAATTCATTATTTCTGACAGCCATAACCTTTTTCAGTCTGTCTATGTGCACTGGTCTGGCCACCAATAGATTGGTGTCCAGGTTTTTGAGTTTGGCACTTGTCAAACTAGGTCTATCTACTACAACATATGGTCCCATAAAAAGGGGTTGAAGTTTCTTACACTCTGTGTTGGTCAGGATTCTTGGTATGTTTAGGTACACCATGTCGGTGACCTTGATTTCCTGTGGTGTAAGTTTCTTATCATATCTATCCTTCCTTTCCTTTTGTAGCTTGGCGACCCTTTCTATAGCTTTCCTCCTAGAGGTATCTTGATTTGTTATCATGTTAGCTACATGGTCTGCTACTGTGGATATGTCTTCCTGTATTCCCAGCCCTAAGTCCATTGGGGTGGCTGGGTTTCTTCCATGGAGTAGGAAGAAAGGGGTGAATCCTGTGGTTTGGGATTCAGTGTTGTTTAATGCAAAAGTTATGGGTTCAATAAATGAATCCCAATTGTTTTGGTGCTTTGAGCAGAATGCTCTGAGTGCTGTGCCTATGCTAGCATTGAATCTCTCTACAAGCCCATTTGATTGTGGCCTGTATGGTGAGGAGAATTTATGTTTGATCTTGAGGTGTTTAGTTAACTTTGTGAACTTTGCACCTGTATAACATGTCCCATTGTCTGTTTGAAGAGTGGCTGGTGTTCCATGATGACAAATTATATTCTTGTAGAACTCTGCTGCTGTTGTCTCAGCTTTTAAGTCAGTAGTAGCCCAAGCTGTTGCATATCTGGTAGCATAATCTATGCAGACTTGTATATGTTTGTTTCCCCTGGCAGTTGTGGGAAGTGGTCCCACCGCGTCTAGGTTTAGGAACTTCATTGGTGAAGTCATGTACTCTCTCACTGTCATTGGTGTTTTGTGTGAGTGTACTTGCCTTTTTGCTGTGAGGCATGTGTGGCAGGTGGAAACATATTTTGTTGTGTCTGCTAGCATAGACTTCCAATATACCCTAGGTCGGAGTGCTGACAGCATCCTACTTGAACCAAGATGGCCGCCGGTAGGTGAGTCATGGAAATACTGTAGTGTACTTGTTACCCATTGCTGTGGTATAACAATTTGAAGTGGTACAGTATTGGTTTTTCTCCAATTTATGGGGCATATATGGACTAATGTACCATTTACCAAGGTGTATGTCTGGCCTTGGTTGATGATTCTATTTCCTTGTGCTTTTGGTGCAGGCAAGGTCCCATCCTCAAGATACTGTATGAGGGGCAATAGGTCCTTGTCTTTCCTTTGTTCCAAGCCAAGGTTTGTTCCTGAGATGGATGTGTCGGGAATCTGATCCAGTAGTTGATTTATATCTAGCACATGTTGTTTTATTCTGTCTCTTTCTTTTTCTTTTTCATCGACTATTGGCCTATCTTGTGCCTTTTGTTGGGGTGTGTCACTCTTGTTTTGGTGTGTAGGCTCCTTTGGAGGGCCTATTCTCGCCTTGATGGGAGTGGCAACCTTTTTCTTTAAAGGCACAATTTGCTTTTTGTCATTCTTCTTTGTCTCAGAGTTCTTTGACTTAGTAGATGCAGTGTCTTTTGTGACATTTTTCCTGGCAGGTGGGGTTTTGGTAGGTTTGTTTCCTGTGACCTTTTTCTCATTAAGAATAGTTTGTGATTGTGTGGGGGGTTTTGGTGTGCCCTCCTGAATCATTTCTCTAGTCTTTGAGCGTGTGGTCATAGGACACAAATGGTTTGATGTTTCCTCTCCCTGCATTGGTTCAACGAATCTGACTGATTTAGAAGTTGCTTGAGTAATAGCATATATTGTGTCTTCTGGATCTTCATCATCTGAGTCAGGTGGGGTGAAGGGTGGCTCCTTAGGAGTTGCCTTCACTATCTGATTGAGTGATGAGAATTCAATAGGCTCGAAGTCATTATCTGGAAAGAGTTGTGAGTATTCTCTCTCACAATGGCAAAACACATAGTGTGTAGATTGCTTCAAGATACCCCTAATGGGTGTCTCTGGCCTTTCAATGGTGTTGGGTGGATCATCCCTTTTGAATGGTACTTTCTTTGTTACTTTTGCAAACTTGGTTCTACTGGCTGCTCTAACTCTCCTTGGTGGGGGTGGAGGGTTAGTCATGGGTCCAGAGTCTGGGTATTCTCTTTTAGACATAGCATCTGGTGGTGTGTTATCATCACCTTTCACGTGTTGGATGGTGAATGAAAATTGTTGTATGTCTAGAGCCCATCTGGCCCATCTATGTGTGAGTCCTGTATTGGTTAATAGTGGGATTAGGGCTGCATGGTCTGTGTATAGTTGGAAGTGTCTGGTCTCTAGATAGTGTCTGAAGTGTAATACTCCATACACTACTCCCAGTAGTTCTCTCTCTGTGGTATTGTAATTTCTCTCATGTTTTGAGAGGGTTCTGCCTGCAAAGGCTACTGGTCTGAGCACTCCTTCATTATCTCTCTGTGAGAGTACAGCTCCTAAACTCACATTGGAAGCATCAGTTGCCAAACTGAACTCTTTCTCATAGTTTGGATATCTGAGAAGAGCATTGGTACAGAGGGCATGCTTTAATGTTTTGAAAGCATTATCTGCCTCTTCTGTCCAGACAAATGCTTTGAGATGTGTCTGTAGATCATACAATGGTCTAGCAATTTGGGCATAACCTTTGATAAACTTTTTGAAGTATTGGCATAGGCCTGTGAAGGATCGGACATTTTTGACTGATTTTGGTGTTGGGAAGGTTTTGATTGACTCCACCTTTGTGGGAGATGGTTGTAGTCCCATGGGTGTGACTCTCATTCCCAAGAAGTCTATTCTGTCTATGAAGTATTCACATTTTGATTTCTTCAGTTTGAGTTTACCAACTCTTAGGCTGTTGAACACATCTTCCAGGTCATGGAAGTGTTGTTCGATTGATGGTGATAATACCAATATGTCATCTAGGTATGGTAGGGCACATTTGTACTTGAGTTTATTCAGAATTAATGTGACTAGATGGCAGAATCCCGCCGGTGCCGTCGCTAAACCCATCGGCATCCTTTCATAGACATATTTTTTGTCATTTGCTATGAATGCGGTTTTATGCTGATCCTCCTGTCTTATAGGAATTTGAAAAAATCCCTGTTGGGCATCTAGCTTACTGAATACTCTTGGTCTGAGTGACCCTATCATGTCTAGAGTGTCATCGGCCCGGGGTGTAGATAAGGCTTGATTTATCGTGTTCTGGTTCAAATAACGAAAATCTGTGACGAGCCGATGGCCTCCCGATGATTTTTGTACTAAAAAGGATCTGGAGGCCCAGGGGCCCTCGGCACATTCTCTCAGAATGCCCTGTTGTACTAGCCTTTCACACTCTTCCCCTATTGCGGCCTGTTTTTCTGGTGTTTGTCTATATGGTAGGAAATGACATGGTACTGCCTCAGGTTTCACATGTATTGAGTGTGTATACAGGTGTGTGGCACCAATGTCTCCATCTTTTCCTACAAATACATCATCATACTTGGTCAGCAGTGATTTTAATCTATCATGCTGATCTTTGGATGTGAGCACAGATTTTGGTGGAACATTCTCTTCCAATTCTGGCTCGAGGTCATGTGCCTCACTATGTATAGCAGCTATTTCAGAGAGTCTGATTGAGTTGGGTTCAGGGTCAGCATATGTGGACTCACAGTCTGAGTCTGTGTCACTGAATTGAGTTACATCCTCAGGCCGTATGGCTGAGATGGATTGATCAGTGTGTGGGGTAGTGTCTGACACCTGTTGAGGTTTTTCTAAATCAGATTCCTTGACTTCCTGAAATAGAGCTATGATGGCACCCTTTTTGATTTTATGTGGGCGCCTGCTGGTGTTGAGTAACACTAGGGGATGTTTGTTATTTTCCCTGGGGGTTACTGCTGCCCTTTGAACTAGATATGGGGCATTGTTATTTCTTTGGAGGTTATCTACTACTCCAGTTTTGCCTTGCAGTGATTGAGTAGATGTGACCTTACCCAATACTGCAAGTTCAGAGAATGGAGGGATGGTAAAATCCCTCACTGCCCTAATGGGTTTGAGAATTTGTTCAGGATCAACATTAAATTCAATTTGAGATTTTGTAGTGCTTAAGAAATCTGTGCCGAGAACAACGGGCTGTGTGAGGTTGGGTATTACAGCAAATTGGTATTGGAATCTGACACCTTGGATTCTAAAGTTCAGCATAGCTGAATGTCTAACATGACACACCGATCCATCTGCCAAGTGGATGTTGATTTTAGATTTCCTCAGTTGGATATGGAATCTCTTTTGGAGATCCATGAGGAATGATTGTCTGACACAGGTGATAGTAGCACCTGTATCAACCAAACATTGTACATCTGAAACATCATATAGATTTGCATTGATACAGCCATTTTGAAGAAGTACAATAGAAAGCTTGGTACTCTCACCTGTATCCTTTGATGATGAATCTGGTGGGGTGATGTGTATCACTGATGGACGTCTCTGTCTGTTAGATGGTAGATTGGCACTAGCAATTGTCTCTGGTTGGATCTTTGTTAATCCTGATTGATTGTTTGTATTTGGGGTGTCACAGTGCACTGGCCCATCGGCACTGTGACATCCTAGTTTTCCTGGTTCTGTGGGGTGGTTGAGATGCTTGCCACCAGGAGTTTGGAGATTTGATCCATCACATGAGGTGGTATTTGGGGGTTACTTTGTTGGTTCCCCTGGTAACCCCTTGTGTCAGGTTTGTAATCCTCCTGGCGTGGGTTGGAACCCTGGTTATATTGACCAGAGTTGCTGTATTGACCGGAGTTGTTGGATCTCTGGTTGTTGTAGGCGCCATTGTTGTTGTAGGATCCACTGTTGTAGTTCCTATGTGGACTCTGGCCCCTACTGTTGGATCCTTGACTATAGGATCCAGAGTTGTTTGAACCCTGGCTGTTGTTGTAGGATCCAGAGTTGTTGTAGGATCCAGAGTTGTAGTTCCTATGTGGACTCTGGCTCCTACTGTTGGATCCTTGATTATTATAGGATCTGCCATTACTTGGGGTTCTGTCTCTCCTATCACTGTATGAAGAGTTACCATTGTTGGAGTTGGAAGAGCTGTTGTCTTTCCTGCTGTTGTGACCCCCCCGGTTGTTGTTGTTGCCCCCTCTACCTCTACCTCTATTGGATTGGTAGTTGGGGTCATAGTTATTTCCTCTATATCTACCGGTAGGGTCTCTTGATGCAACCTTAGCCTCCTGTTGCCTTACATGGGCACTAGACATTAGGTTAACATCTTCATCTGAACTAGTGCTGATTTCCTGGACCTTTTTCTTAGTAGGCTGTGGGTTGGTTTCTGCATCCCTTACCTTCCTAGATCTCTCTTGGGTCTCAACCTCTAGGGCTAGGTCTAGGGCTTGGTCAAAAGAGTCTATTTTCTTGTTCTCAAGAGCTATAGAGATCCAGGGCCTCATGCCTTGGGTAAATGCCTTGCTTAGGGTTTCATCATTCTGGCGTTGGGCATTACACACTTTCCTGAGATGGCATGCATAGTCTAGAACAGGTTCATCTATCTTTTGTGCACGGAGTGCAGTCCTTGAGATTATATTGTCTCGAGTAGCAAAATACTCTTTTAATTTATTCACTACATTGGTCCATGTCAACATATCAGGTGTGGCACTCTCCCTGAAGGATTCAAACCAAGCTAGTGCTTGTCCTTCGAGGTACTTGGGTAAATATGTTACCATGGTGTCACTGTCTGTCACTTTGTACTTATCCTTCAGATATTCTGGGAATTTGTGATCAATGAATAATGCTGTTGACATGAGTGGTGATGGGTGTGAAAAGGTTTTGGGTTTTGTTACCTCATGTATCCTGATCTTTCTGTCGTCCTGCTGTTTATTGTCTATGAGCTTGGTCATGTTGGACACCATGGAGATTATGATGTCATCTTTGGATCCAGAGGCAGATGGTGTGACAACAGGTGTGATGGCAGGTGTGTGAGGTTGTGGGGTCTGGGATGATACCGTCTTCATGAGATCTGCTATCTGTTGTTGTTGTCTCTCTAGGGACTTCCGCTGATCTTCCATGGCCTTCTGTTGAGCATCTATTGCTGCATTCCTCTCTGCCAGTTGTTGGTTGAGGATCCTCTCCCTTTCCTCCTGCTGGGACTTGTTGGTCTCTAGGGCAGTAACTGCATCTTGGATGGCCTTCTCATAGGCCCTTATCTTCTCAGCTGTCTGATTAGGTTGGGGGCCTTCATCGGTGTCCATGATGGAGGGTGTGGGGGAGGTGTCTCTGGAGGAGTGGCTGTCAAAGGCTGGAGCTGGGGTGGAGGATCTAGATGAGGGTGTGGATCCACCCCCTGAGGCAGATCCTTCTTCCCCTGAGGTAGATAGCGTGAGTTGGGCGTCCTGTAGAGATCCCTGGGAAATGTTGGATCTCTGAGAACTGGTTGTTCCCTGAGTAGACAGGGTGGGAGGTGTGGGGTCTACTGAGTGTGGGACTGTTGTATTGGAGGCTGGTTTGCCTCCTGTGGGCCTCCTAGATCTAGGTGGGAGGGAGACCTCTTCAACAGGCCCCTGACTACGTAAGGTCTTTGTGTGTCGTTCTGCCAGCTTGACTGATAAGACCTTGATGTGTGGGGTGGACCTCACTGACGTGTGGGAGACCTCACTGACGTTTGGGAGACCTCACTGACGTTTTGGGAGGCCTCACTGACGTGTGGGAGATCTCATTGATGTGTGGGAGATCTCACTGATGTGTGGGAGATCTCATTGATGTGTGGGAGATCTCACTGATGTGTGGGAGATCTCATTGATGTGTGGGGGATCTCACTGATGTGTGGGAGATCTCATTGATGTGTGTGGGATCTCACTGATGTGTGGGAGATCTCACTGGTGACCTTGGTGGGTATGGTGTCAAGGTCAAGGTCACTGGGTGGGTGGAGTGGGTCTTACTGTGTGTATGCGGTACCAGCTTTAATTTACTGTGTGCATGATTGTTCTTAGTTGTGGTACCAGCTTTAATTTACTGTGTGTATGACTGGTCCTAGTTGTGTTACCAGCTTTAATTTTTACTGTGTGTATGATTGTTCCCAGTTGTGTTACCAGCTTTAAATTTTATGAGCCTGTGAGAGATGGGATCTTAGTAGGATGTTCTCCACCACTTTGTCATACTAGTAATTGGCATGATCAAGTTGTCATATGAGAAATATCATATGACTAGTGGTGTAAGGAGTAAATACATCAGGCTCATATAAAATAATGTTATTTCCAGTGGTCACTGGTTTATTCAGCTTTAGGCAACATGTAAGAAATATCAATCATACAGTAGTTAGTATGCAGGTAATTTGTACATACAGTAAACATACAGTAATTTATAAAGTACAATGTTCAGTTCCACTCCACCTGTGAGGTATTAATAATACAGTGTCCAGCATACTTCTAGGTGGGTTCCCACACCTAGCTCCTGACCTGCTGCTTAGAGGAATAATGTAATAATGAGTAACTTTACCCTCTGGTGGAAGTCTTGAAGAAGATAGCCTCTGGCCACTAATGGTAGGAAACCAATGCCTGTCTAGCATAGTTTCACCATAGTGCAGTGGTATAGCAGGTAGCAGGAGATGACTGGAGATGTTACCTCTAGAGCGGTTCTTGGTGATGTGTCTTCCTGGAGGTGCAGGCAGGCTATTTGTAGCAAATCTTGGAAAAGCACCTCCAGACTGACTGGAGCCAGCAGCATCTGCCTAACTCTACAATTGTTTGAGGGGACCCTTTCAAGTGTCACAGGGGGACAAAGGGCCCCCATGGACGCCGCTATGGCCCCCATTGTCTTGGTCGGTTCTGCATCTTTAGACCCTCATATCTCGGCCGTTTATGCTTGTATAACCGCCATTTTGGGCATGCGCAGAGCTGAATGTGCCAAGATTATAATGCCCGCTGGATAGGCGCGTAACTCCCGCCGGTTTGTCTGTAGCTCACTCGGAGGTCGATTCAGTCTCCATGGCGTAACTTCCTTAATACTGGGAGTTCAGCCTTGATCTTGGGCTCATTCTGACCGTCTAATTATGGGCTTTCCATAGAATTTTTGATATTTGACCTAGGTCGCTCAGGAGCGACGCTAGAGCGACCGGAAGGTTATGGCATCGTGCTTATGTAACCCATTGTTCAGTCCTTAGAGTGCTCAGACACTCATGACGGCGTCAGCGGTGCTCAGGCACCCGTGACGGCCGGTTGCATTCACTTACAAGTTATTAATTTGTGCATTGAACCATGAGGTCGCACACTGAGACCCTCATTTTTATTATATTGTGCAGTGAACCATTAGGTCGGACCTTTTGATGTCATAAACTCAGTCTAACTGACTGTGGCTGGTGTGCAGTGGGGCATGAACGCTCTTATGTAAAGTTTGAGCGCTCTTTATAGCTCTTAGAACCAACCTATGTATTAATTTCATAGATATTTCTTTGATTAATACAAAATATGTTACAATTTATGGAATAATAAAATGGTATATCATAATCTCATTAGCTGCACCATTGCCAGTATTTATGGCATGGAACTGATTCGCCCACATAGCATCTATAAACAGGTGCAGAAGGAGCCTGTGATAGTCACCAGCAAGGGCCTTAGTAATTTGAAACATCTGGGGTACATTCAGATATGTTGCAGAAACCTTGCAGGGGGGGGCTAACATAGCAGCATGCTGACACTCAAACTATTCTCAAAGGTAGTTGAGAATTTACCCTTTTTCTTTATTCTGGTAACTATCAGCAAACACAATATCCTTGGCTTAGATTTTCTTTTATAATGAAAGTGATTCTTTTGATTGAATCCAACATGCTTCTTCATTTACACAGATGCTGGTAGAAGTAACACATCTTCAAAAATCATCAGGATTAAAACTCAATCGGCTTGAACAGCCTTTGTGAAGAGCGTTTCCCTTGGAATTTTATGTCAGCACATACTATGTCCAACAACTAGGCCAGATTCCACTCACCCCTGTCCCCTTACTCAGTAAAGCGGAGAATCCTTGAATCTTGGAAACATGGAATTTGTATCATATTTATGTGTTCTTTTGATATACTGGATAGCTTAGATATTCATGCATTTGATGTGATTTAAACATTGTCCTCCTTCATGGTGACCTAATTCAACCTTGACCTCAAAAAACCGTGCTTCAAGGTCAGATGGTGACCTATTTATATATATTAAAGTTATATGGTAACTAGTATGATTAATTTACATCTGAAATATGTCAATGACATCTCTGAATTATATTTGATGTCCCTGATCTGTTAAAGAAAGATTGCGTTGTTTTACTAACATTTCACCCTCCTATACAGTGTCCTGATCAATGTAACTTTGTCTAGATGTGCTAAGGTGCCCGAAGGCTACAAGCTGTGAACAGAGAACAATTACTGACGATATTGCTTTACAGCATTGCATTAAGGCGCCTTCGTGTCTGAACATCTCTTGACTGCAATCAGTTTGAGTGACTTACTCTATGTACATAGCATGGTAAGAAGCCAACACAGAGTCACTCACAGTCCAGTAAGTAACTCTTGTCTACCCATCCACCTTTTTAAATTCCTAGCCTTAATTAAACACATCTGGAACATCTGACAAATCACTGCCCTCTGACAGTGTCACATGACCTTCGGAAGCAATTAGCTGTTAATATGTACCCAAGGGAGAGTGTTGGAGATTGGGGTCAGAGGATTAATGCTAAGTCTAAGTCATGGCAAGCCTAGATGCAATGGTTATCAAATGTTCACCAGTTTTCCATTCTCTACTAGCTCAAACCTACAAATGTTTAACACAGTTAGACAGTTAGAAATACACTTCTATATCTAACTTTATCACATACCAAAAAATGTACGTCACCAAAGTAAGGATACAGTGTGGGTTAGTGGCTGGTGTTCCCTTGGCTACATGGTCCCATATTGGCCAATGTATTGGGATTCAGTTTCCCGCATGACTCCCATACCAAGAGCACCAATGTGCTCAATTACATCCTAATAATCGGGATTGGTTCAGGAATTCCTGGACGTCAATAATCCGCTCGTTGATTGGATGGTAGTAGGGTGAGCATACCAGATTTACAGGACTAGCATGTTGTAATAAATCATGCATGACACATTGCCGGAAAAAGTTTATCCACCTTGTTTATTGTTGTGAATAACTGCTTCACCTCTTATAAATTTACAAACTTCCGTTATACAAGACTTACTAAAGGTCTACGTTATTAGTGTTTGAGGTGTTTTCTGATCCATATGCCCCTGGCATGACAGTAACATCAGTGCTAGTACATTACCGAATGCTACATGGTAATACAGTAGATATTGTCATGACATGTGTTAATCACAACTCTATGGCAAATTTACGTGTCTAGTGAATTTTGAATAGACCAGAGTCAAATGGTGGTTTGAGTGCATGTCCACCTGCTTCATCTTATCAGAATGGGCATCTATCCATCCACAGGTTGTAGCCTACCACCAAAGCTGATATCGCCCATGCCAATGGGTGAATTCACATTGAAACAAGAGGAGTGTATCAATGAGTAGTTGTAAATATATTGATCCGACTAGGTATGATTCAATCATTAGCCATTAGGAGCAAGGGCATCTAAGAAGGGTATGCATGAAGTGGGGGGTTGTAGGCAGAGGGAAGGGGTGGGGGTAGGGGAGGCTCTAGTGACAGTTATTAGTGACTTTGTTTATTTGGGAGCAGCTATTTCAGCTATGACTTTTTTTTGTAGCACAACTTGAACGCCTGGACAGTTAGAGCAGTTTGGCTAGCAGGTGTTTACCTAGGACAGGTCTTAACTTTTAAATGATGTTGGACTTTGGCAAGAATGCAGTCTGCTTTGTCTTATGGAGGAAGCTTCAACTTGATAGTCACAGAATGTTGTTTAGTGTAGGACGTAAATGTAGTGATATCTTGTTGATTCCCTCTTTTAATTTCATGTGAATAACAACGCTATGATGTTGAAGGTCCAATCACCAAATCCCTAGTGGCATAACATGTCTTGATCCACTCTTCTGATTACATGATTTACCTTGATGCTAAACTGAGTGAATTTAATCACTTCTATAACAAAATAACATGAAATATGTACAGACAGCCAGATTTGTGGTGGATCAACCAAAATGGACGCCATGGTCGTTGAGTTCTGTGTATGAACCACTATCACAAATGAAAGTACCTTTAGTATAGTTAGTAATTGGAGACGACAAAGATAGCATTATGTCAGCGATTATCAGGTTTCCTTGGTTTTAAATTCATTGTATGACTTTTAATGAAGTTAATTCTAAGTGAAGCTCATTACAGTGATCCATCTATCAACATTAAAGACAGCTGGCTGGGAGCTGACAAATACTTTTGCCTCCTAAAACACGAGGGAAACAACACCTGTGCAGTTTGTTAGGTGCCCTTGAGGTTGTTCTAGGGTTCAATTCCACTCTTGAAGGTACAATTGTGCTGGGTTTTCTGTAATAAGTTAGTTCATGTTCATGAACCCTTCCGAGTGTGTGCCAAGGCTACCTTTGTCAACCCCATGGGATTCACTATAATATTATTAGTCTTTCATCAGCTATGATACAGCAGACGGTGCTGGTGGCGACCATGCACTTTGCTACTCCAACAGGGGCATAATTGGTTTGGACTTCTAATGATCTGCCTTATGTTTGGCTCATTATTTTCTTTATATATTAATAGTGAGTATTGCCACACTATTTCTCTTTGTTCAGCTTTAATTTCTGTGACCTGGATTTCTATTTTACATTGCAAATTGGCATTGTTGTGAGGGGTGTCTGTTCACTAAGAGTAAACCCATGGAGCCCTAGGGGAGATGCTGGACATGCCCCTGTAAGCAGTGGGGCTACTGGAGGACCATCTAGTGTATCAACTAGGTAAAACTAATGAATACCTGATTAATATCAACAGATTCCCCAGTGCCATTCAAATCCAACATATTCAATAAATTAAGTGACAAACCCTGACTCAAACAAACACCAATATAAGGTACTGTCATACTAGTGATTGGCATGATCAAGTTGTCATATGAGAAATATCATAAGACTAGTGGTATATAGTGTAATTATCTCAAGGCTCTTATAAATAGTGTTATTTCCAGTTGTCACTGGTTTATTCAGCTTTAGGCAACATGTAAGAAATATCAATCATACAGTAGTTAGTATGTAGGTAATTTGCACATACAGTAAACATACAGTAATTTATAAAGTATAATGTTCAGTTCCACTCCACCTGTGAGGTATTAATAATACAGTGTCCAGCATACTTCTAGGTGGGTTCCCACACCTAGCTCCTGACCTGCTGCTTAGAGGAATAATGTAATAATGGATAACTTTACCCTCTGGTGGAAGTCTTGAAGAAGATAGCCTCTGGCCACTAATGGTAGGAAACCAATGCCTGTCTAGCATAGTTTCACCATAGTGCAGTGGTATAGCAGGTAGCAGGAGATGACTGGAGATGTTACCTCTAGAGCGGTTCTTGGTGATGTGTCTTCCTGGAGGTGCAGACAGGCTATTTGTAGCAAATCTTGGAAAAGCACCTCCAGACTGACTGGAGCCAGCAGCATCTGCCTAACTCTACAATTGTTTGAGGGGACCCTTTCAAGTGTCACAGGGGGACAAAGGACCCCCATGGACGCCGCTATGGCCCCCATTGTCTTGGTCAGTTCTGCATCTTCAAACCCTCATAACTCGGTCGTTTATGCTTGTATAACCGCCATTTTAGGCATGCGCAGAGCTGAATGTGCCAAGATTATAATGCCCGCTGGATGGGCGCGTAACTCCCGCCGGTTTGTCTGTAGCTCACTCGGAGGTCGATTCAGTCTCCATGGCGTAACTTCCTTAATACTGAGAGTTCCGCCTTGATCTTGGGCTCATTCTGACCGTCTAATTATGGGCTTTCCATAGATATTTTGATATTTGACCTAGGTCGCTCAGGAGCGACGCTAGAGCGACCGGAAGGTTATGGCGTCGTGCTTATGTAACCCATTGTTCAGTCCTTAGAGTGCTCAGACACTCATGACGGCGTCAGCGGTGCTCAGGCACCCGTGACGGCCGGTTGCATTCACTTACAAGTTTGTGCATTGAACCATGAGGTCGCACACTGAGACCCTCATTTTTATTATATTGTGCAGTGAACCATTAGGTCGGAGCCTTTGATGTCATAAACTCTGTCTAACTGACTGTGGCTGGTGTGCAGTGGGGCATGAACGCTCTTATACAAAGTTTGAGCGCTCTTATAGCTCTTAGAACCAACCTATGTATTAATTTCATAGATATTCTTTGATTAATACAAAATATGTTAGAATTTATGGAATAATAAAATGGTATATCATAGTACAAACAAACACCAATATAAGGTACAAACACCAATATAAGGTACAAACACCAATCTAAGGTACTAACAAACACCACTATAAGGTACAAACAAACACCACTATAAGATACAAACACCAATATAAGGTACAAACACCAATATAAGGTACAAACTAACACCAATATAAGGTACAAACAAACTCCAATATAAGGTGCAAACACCAATATAAGGTACAAACAATCATCTATATAAGATACAAACACCAATATAAGATACAAACACCAATATAAGGTACAAACAAACACCACTATAAGGTACAAACACCAATATAAGGTCCAAACAAACACCAATATAAGGTACAAACACCAATATAAGGTACAAACACCAATATAAGGTACAAACACCAATATAAGGTACAAACACCAATATAAGGTACAAACACCAATATAAGGTACAAACACCAATATAAGGTACAAACACCAATATAAGGTACAAACACCAATATAAGGTACAAACACCAATATAAGGTACAAAAACCAATATAAGGTACAAACACCAATATAAGGTACAAACAAACACCAATATAAGGTACAAACAAACACCAATATAAGGTACAAACACCAATATAAGGTACAAACACCAATATAAGGTACAAACACCAATATAAGGTACAAACACCAATATAAGGTACAAACACCAATATAAGGTACAAAAACCAATATAAGGTACAAACACCAATATAAGGTACAAACAAACACTAATATAAGGTACAAACACCAATATAAGATACAAACACCAATATAAGATACAAACACCAATATAAGGTACAAACAAACACCACTATAAGGTACAAACACCAATATAAGGTACAAACACCAATATAAGGTACAAACAAACACCAATATAAGATACAAACACCAATATAAGATACAAACACCAATATAAGATACAAACACCAATATAAGGTACAAACAAACACCACTATAAGGTACAAACACCACTATAAGGTACAAACACCAATATAAGGTACAAACTAACACCAATATAAGGTACAAACACCAATATAAGGTACAAACACCAATATAAGGTAAAAACACCAATATAAGGTACAAACAGACACCAATATAAGGTACAAACAAACACCAATATAAGGTACAAACACCAATGTAAGGTACATACACAAATATAAGGTACGAACACCAATATAAGGTAAAAACACCAATATAAGGTACAAACACCAATATAAGGTACAAACAAACACCAATATAAGGTACAAACACCAATATAAGGTACAAACACCAATATAAGGTACAAACACCAATATAAGGTAAAAACACCAATATAAGGTACAAACACCAATATAAGCTACAAACAAACACCAATATAAGATACAAACACCAATATAAGATACAAACACCAATATAAGGTACAAACAAACACCACTATAAGGTACAAACACCAATATAAGGTACAAACACCAATATAAGGTACAAACACCAATATAAGGTAGAAACACCAATATAAGGTACAAATACCAATATAAGGTACAAACACCAATATAAGGTACAAACACCATATATAAGGTACAAACACCAATATAAGGTACAAACACCAATATTAGGTACTCAGTCGAGTGCAGCATAATTGCACCCAATTCCACTCAGGGAGGGTTGCAAACCCACGCTAAGCTTTGTCCATGAAATATGGGGTATGGTTATTAGGGTGTGTAATAGGTTGATACCGAGCATTCATTAGTGCCATATTAAAAAGCTGTAGGTAATTCTATTGACATACCCCTAATGTGATTACCATGATTAGCACCATGCTACAGGGACTTGAGTAAGGAGAACTACTAATAATGACATAGCAATGTCAGAATGACAATGAGCATCGTTAACAGGTAATACAGGAGCTGAGGCTATGCACATTATGTATTTCAGATGTCCTATCTTATAACCTTTTGTGTTATAACTGTTATGTTATGTCCAATAGGCAGTAACACCTCTCTCCTTGTATCATATTTAGTGGAGTCAATTACTGTACACCACAAAGTTGTAATCATGTCAGTGATGAGCAGTTGAAGGTATAGTAATAATTGCTCATTGATCTGAATTGTTGATCCATGAATTCATGCTTATAACTGGATCTCGGCGGGACCAAAGCAGCCCTTGCATTTTATGCTGTATTTTATTAAATACGTTGTAATAAGAGTCAAGCATAGCCCAACCCTTGTCAGCAAGGTTGAAGAGGAAAGAGGACCTCAATGGGACATTGTTGTCATTAGAAATCTTGTTGACGCTTATTCACTCTAAAATAGAGTCCTTGGATGTTAGTTCTTTTAATACTGATATTTAGATTCCATTAAATTAATACAGCCTTGAACATTTTTAATGAAGTTCATTGTAGATCAAGCCCAATACAACAATCAGTCATTTAACAATAAAGTTAGTACATCCGAAACATTTAAATATTTATGCTTTCCTTCTTCCAAATATAAATCCATAGTCATATTGAAATGACCAGTAACATTAAATGTGATTCATCCGCTGGAAGGGTTCTCATGAGGGGAGCCATCATGTACAGCTTGGGTCTTTCCCGAAGAGGTTGTTGCCTCTATTGTAAAAAGAGCTGTGAGTATGTGCCCTCTTTTCTAAAAAAGTTGTGCACTGCTTCACCATTCAACTTGCACTCACCACATTAGTCTGAAAAGGCACCTGCCTTGTTTAAAACAGAGAGAGCTGCACTACCAGGTACCTACTCATGTCACACACTTATAGTTTTTTATACTGACTGATCTCTCCCAACTAGGTACCTACTCAAATCCCCCTTTTTTAGCACCGTACTTGAATGACAACTTGTGAGCAACAAAAGGGACAAGTTATACCTACATGAAAAGAAAGGACTGGAAACCAAGGCATTTTTAGCCAGCTCTTCCCTTTACTATAGGAGCAACACCCTCCTGTGTACTTCTAATGGATGCAACTTAATTTAAGTCCTCCAAAATGTGCACCTTTTGCATAAATCTGACAATGTCATTCAACCTCAAGTGGAATGCGTGTAAATGAGGTTATGCAGTGCAGATATGTATCAATGGCACAAGGTTCTGAGAGATTTTCGAGAAGATTTAATTTGAGACCAAATCATCGGTTATACTAACTTTAAGAACAGCTGGCTTAAGCCCATAATCCAACATCCAAAAACTGTGACAGAAACAACACATGCGCAGCCTTTTATTTGTACTTGAGACTGCATTGTTTAATTCAATTCTTGAAGATAAGAAAACAAATTATGGTTTTGTGTAATAAATAAACTGTTTATTCCCTCAAAGCAACATATAAAGTATGGCATTACTTCTTTAATTGTATGGGACTATAAAATAACCTTACCATGAAGAGCACGTTCGCCATTGCATACTTTCTTTTGTTTATGTTTGGAAACTTATGAAAAACAAAATTCTAGTATTTATTTTAGACCAAAGCAAATTAAATATACCATTTTGATTGATTTCAAATCATTTTGTCAGATATTTAGTCACACTGCAATACCGTTGTGGTGGTCCCGCGTCATCTTCGAGGTACCTTCGTGGTCCTCATGGGCGACGTCGAGAGCACCTCTATTACCCGACGCCTGGGGGCGCTGGAGTCCAGCGCCACGTCACCACTTGGTCACGTGGCCCTCGACTCCGGTGTATATAAGGCCGTTGTACGGCCTTCCTCAGGGTCAGTCCAGCCCCGACTGACCATCGTGAGCGATGGTTGGCGGCTGCCCGGCTACCATATTCTAGTACTCCTCTGTGCTGCTGCACAGAGGAGGCGTATGTGGAATATCAACTGTAGACACTAGAAGGCCTAGTGTCGAACCTGATTTAGAGTTCAAACTCTGCCACCTGTAACTGTGATCGAGAACGGCTGATGCCTATGTGTTATTAGACAATGAGGTTTTAACTGGAACCTGAATAGTTGTTCTTCGTTGTTTATCGAAAGATTCGATTGAACATCGAGGGGTAGAACACTACACCGTGATACTCGTAGCCGAGGAGGAGTTTGTAGAAGTCGGAAACATGTGCTAGCATGATACATTAAGACACCAATCATCAAGCTTAATAGATAGTTCTATCATACATGATCTACTGCTATGATGAACCTCACAAAAACAGATATTACAAGGTAGTTTTGGAAATCTGTGCCACATTTAGATAGGTAATGATGCCAATAATGACTTACTGGTATAGATACTCATTGTAGAATGATCATGCCATGCATTGCCTATTCATTGCGTAAGTAAAGCCTATTTTCAAGATCTCATTTAAAATCATGCTTGGTGTTGTCTGATAAATAATGCGACAGATTACAATAATTATAGTGCGTGTGAAGCATCAATTGGCCTTCAATGGAATATACGACATATATGGTGCTAATTGTTCATTGACAATGTTGATCTTGGCTATCTCTATAACGAACCCCACCTCAGTCAACAACCAACATTTGTATAACCTCAATTCATTACAGTCACTATTCTTCAGACTGACATTATCCCTTAGGGCAACTCAAGGTAGGCCGTTTTGATTTAACCTCCTGCAGATGTTTCAACAATAGGAGTGTCTTTATGAGTACAAAATAGTGTTAATATATCATAATAACAATATGACATTCCCTGATGGCAACAAGTTCTTTACCACTGTGTTGATTTGCTGGAAGAAGTCTTTAACATGAGTCTTTTGTAATGACTGGCTGTGTTTACCCATTAGTAAAATAACTTCATTAAGGCCAACAGCTTTCTCTCATTGTGTGGTAAGGTGTTAATAGAGTATGTCAACTTGGACTCTCTCAGTTAAAGTTTGTAGATTGTTTTTACTAGGAAATTAATCATGCTATTCTTCAATAAGGCAGACAATTTATGTACATGTTACATTGAATAATTAGATACACAATGATACCACAGGTTAGATTATAGAGAGTGAATAAAATGTAAAGATCAAATGAAGCGTATATTCATATTGCTTTTATACATACACTTAGTGATCTGAGATTATGGTTTCACATGATTAGTTGTACTTGACAAAGCAAAAACATATTAGTGATGTTGTAAATAATACAAGATTTGCTGGGAGCTTTACCACTGAAAAGAGGAATCTTTAGTCTTGGAAATCAGCTTTACAGGAAATTTCAACCAATGACATCCTGGCATACTCCTTAACATGTTTTGTTTATCACGTGATGACATGAGACAGCCTTGTAGGAAGAACTAGTTATGAAAGCGAATCTTTGCAAACCTCCTTAATACAAGCATTTTACCATCATATTTTTATTCATGCTCATAATTACAGGCAATTCGAAAATACGTTACAACATGACTGACAACATCATGGAAAGTTTTTGAAGTTGCTTGTAGCAGCCCATACAGATGATTTGAAGCTGGCCTTGAAGAAGAACATTGGATACTCATCTGTTCACCTTAAGTTTGAAGTCTGAACTTTTGATAGACATCTTTTTTTTTAATAAAAAGCCATGGAAATAGTTCTTCACAGTCATGAATGCATATTGCTTCCATTGTACCCTTTCAGGGGAAAACCCAAGGCTAATAGTCAATATGGTCTTAAACCTTCAATGAAGGAAAAGAGTTGAGTACAATAGTTTACACAATCATTGCCCCACAAGGTTTGCAGGTTTTTAAAATTCCACATGGAAGAAAAATGATGAAACAGTAGAATGACAGTTAAGAAAGCACCCATATCCATAATCTGAGAGAATGGAGCATGTCCAGGAGGGCATTTCTCAAGACGGTAAGACGAGACACAACCAGTACGGCATGAAACCTTCAATATGAGAGTGTGTAATCGTAGGTGACACACTACGACTACTCTGTATGATCAGCACTTAAGGCAGTAATTACATAGGGTTTGGTAGGGCAGTCATACCAGTGCAATCATTAGCGACCACTAGATGCAGGGCTGTAATGGTATTCAACTGAGGGATCTCACTATGACTTGAAGGGGGTCTAGTCGTACCATCTTGAGAAATGCCTTCCTGATTGGTATGAAAGTGAGGCTTTGCAGACACCTTAACCCACTCACTTTGCTGTTGTTCATTTTCCCCTACTGATAGAGTGGAAATGTGATATATGAATGTGTGTTCAATTTAATATTCTGGTCATATAACGTCATCAACTGTGATAGCAAAAATGCAATAACCTGATATATGGTACCTGGTATTATCCAAAAACTATTAGGGGAGGTAACCCAGTTAATTACATGAATTGCACTGAAAGAGATTATATAGCAATTCATTGTCATATCCTTATGTTAAGTGCAATTGAAGGTTATAGGAATGAAGGGTTTACAGTTAGTTGGAGAGATCATTTAATACTGTGGTGGTCGTGCTCGATCAAGGTTGGTAGATGTAGACGCATAAAGCATAAGAAATAGCTCTGCGAGAGCATGCAATACAAGGCATAACAATAACTAGGACTAAGAATGGGACAGAAAATGAAACATGTAATCTGAGGGCTGAAATTAAGAACGGCATAAAGGTGACCTTTTATTGTTTGAAATATGACAAATGATGTAAACAGTAGGTTCTGATTAAGCTGTCACACTAATGAACAATCACAATCATGTGTCAGTAGTTACACATGGACTCACACTCATTAACTCCCCTCACATAATCATCCTGATAATACCTTAAAGGCATTTAAAGTCATCATGATAGTTCTAGCATGACTTCTTTACTAAGTTATGTAGCCCCTGTTAAGCTGGATAAGCAAGAAGTGCACACTGTAAAAAATGTCGTCGAAATAAAGAAGGATTCCTCATCCCAAAGTTGCCAGAGATCCATCGTTATTTTCACAGAGATGTTGTTAGAGATTCCTTGTACCACCACACTGCCATCTGGGGATTCCTGTAAAAACTACACTGGCCCCCTGTTATCTAATCATGGTGGTTTACTGTTTAGTTTTATGATGATCCCTCATAGATTCAAAAGTTAGTTTTACCATGTAGATAAGCAAGTAGTGCAGTGAAATCAGCTTATACCAATGTAGCATGTAGACTCATGAAGGATTTGTCACTAAAACAACCACTTTTCACTATGACTAAATATGATTCAGAGTTATTCAGTCTGTTGTTGTTGGGCAGTCTAAGATATGGCCTACTAGCAATGCCAGCCTTGTGCATGTAAAGAATGTGGTGTTACACAATGACGTGTCCAAGGGACATATCCCCAATATCAATTAGTGTCATAGTGTTATTAGTGTCATAATCAAAAACAATCTATATGTATAATGTTGTTGGCTCACCCATCATGATTACCATAATCAGCACTGTACTACCTAGGCATGATTATGGAGATGACCTAATAATGACACAGTGATGTCATGATACTGACGAGCATCATCAACCAGTAATGAGTTAAATGTGAAGGAAGGCTTTGGTAGAAACCAGCAGGGTCATTGAATGATGCTAAGTGTAGTCAATAGTTGTATATCAAATAAGTATTATTCACTACAACGTGTAGGAATAATTGTTCCTCATGTTTGACTAATCTGAAGTAAATTGTTGATTCATAAACTCTAGCTTATAACTGAAGTGGGAAGGACCATGAAAAACAGTGGGAGCAAGTCAACCCTAGCATTCTATGTTGTATCTCATAAGAAACCACCAGCCCTAGTCAAAGGACTAAGGTATATATGAACATAATATCCCTACATTGTTTCATGGGGCACTAGAGCTATGTCAACTCTCGCAAATCTTTTTTTCCCCTTTAGGGTCACTAATGGGTTAATGCATCATGCCCATTGGTTGTCATGATACATGAATGAAGTCCTGACGAGTAACTTGCCAGGACAGCATTCATGCAGCATGCTGACCCTATAGTATCCACACTGTAATGGGGGGTCAGCATCTGCAAGTCAATAGTTGTATATCAAATCAAATCAGTATTGTTTAGTTCAAGGTGTAGGAATAATTATTCCTCATGTTTGACTTATCTGAAGTCAATTGTTGATTCATAAACTCTAGCTTATTACTGAAGTGGGAAGTACCATGAATTACAGTGGGAGCATGTCAACCCTAGCATTCTATGTTGTATCTCATTAGAAACCACCAGCACTAGTCAAAGGACTAAGGCATAGCCACATTCTGGTTACAACAATAAAGAGAAAAAGGCCTTTGAGATGTTCTTCACAGTCATCCATTCTCAATTAAGTCAAGTTGTCCTTGGAAGATTTGTTAATACTGATATCTAGATTTCTTCCAATAAGTAAGACCTTGAACACTTTTCATGAAGAAAATTAAAAAAAAAAAAAAAGCCAAATGCAGTGATCCATCATTCAACATCAGTGACAGCTGGGTGCGGGCCTACACATAATCTAATTTAAAAAAAAACAAACATGAGGGAAACTACACATGTTCAGCCAAGTATATTTTCTTGAGGATATGTGGTATAATCTCACTCTTGGGGATGACAAAACTTTATTTATTTGTTTCTTTTATAAAGTGGTTCATTTATTCACAGTTACAGATTACATATGAAAAACCATGTTGAATTAAATGGGGCTTTCCAGTAATCTCACCACTCTCCTCATTGCCACCCAGCAAATTGTCATTATCTGTTGCCATGTTTGGTTATCAATGGTGACTCCTTTTTGAGTGATAACTCACTGCGTCATCTTTCGCCACAGTGTGTCAGTCTCAGATGGCATGGCGATTTATCACAACAGTCGCCAACATGATCTCATTCACTATGTGAGTATGTGCCACCCCTTGTCATCCCTTAGAAAGTATGGTGACTTATCACCACCATCGCCAACATGGATCTGACTCACTGCGTGAGTATGTGCCACTGCCTTTCAACTCTCACTCAGAATGGCAGCTTATCACCACCATCGCCAACATGGATCTCACTCACTCCGTCAATATGTGCCACTTTCTGTCAACTCTCACTCAGAATGACGACTTTTCACCTGCATTGCCACATGGCTCTCACTCACTGCATATGTTTGTGTCACTCCTAGTTTCTCTCAAAATGGCGGCTTATCACCACCATCGCTGACATGGATGTCACTCGCTGTGTGAGTGTGTGCCACTGGCATCAACTCTCACACAATATGGCGACTTATCACCACCATTGCCAACATTGGTCTCACTCAATGTGTGAATTTGTGTCACTCCAAGTCAATGCTCTCTGAGGATAGCATCATCTGTCACCATTGCCAAAGTTGTTGAGACAGCACCACTGTTCAACATGTAGCCTATCTAGGAAGTGTGGGCATGAAGTATAAGTTCCATATGTATCAAATGTGCTTTGTTTCACACTGATTTCCATGTAATACTTCAAAATTGAATCAAAAAAGATTATAAAGAGACAATATCAATTGAATTTAGATAGAGGCATCTCTAAAATGAAAGCAACTATCCATAAACACGTTTTCTCTGGTTACAGGAAAAATACATAGGGAAATATCTACATGAACACCTTGTCAGTGGTTAGAGGGAAGATACATATGGCAATACCTTCTCTGACAAAACATACTTCGATCTGGCAGATGTGAGGCTGCATGATTACCAATGTCGATGATCATGAGCTTTTCATCTTACAAGGTGAGTGATCACCAGCATTGCCATCACTGGTAAGTCTGAGTGATCACCACTCTCGCCATCTATGGTGATCCTGCGCTATGATGTGGTGTGCATTTTATCTACCAAGGTGTGTGATCAACTTGCCATCCCTGGTGAGTGTGTCATCACGATTCTCGCCAAACATGGTGAATGTGCGCTATGGCATGGTGTGCGTTTCATCTAGTGAGGTGAGTGATCACTTGTGTCGCCATCCCTGCTGAGTGTGGGTGATCAAGATTCTCACCATCTGTGGTGAACCTGTGCTATCAAAAGGTATGCGTTTTATCTAGCGACATGAGTGATCACCCAAGTGACCATCCCCCATGAGTGTGAGTGATCACGATCCTTGCCATGACGTGGTGTGCGTCTCATCTAGCAAAGTGAGTGATCACTCATGTCGCCATCCCTGGTGAGGATGAGTGATCACTCATGTTGCCATCCCTGGTGAGGATGAGTGATCTCCATCCTCGCCATCTCAGGTGAGGCCATATGATCACAACCATTGCTATTCCTGGTGATCTTGTGCTATAGCGATGTCGTGTTCCATCTAGTGACATGTGTGAGCCACTTCACACAGGTAGACGAGGAGTCACAACAATTTGCTGGGCATGTTTTGGGCAATCAAAATAACAATGACTGTTAGTGTCACAAATGATGCACAAATGGAATGTGCAAGCATCACAATTCATATTCTGAGAAAACTTAAAGCAAATCCTTTTATCCACGTCCGTCTTATGCCAACCAGTTAAATTATTTAGGTCTGTAGATAAGTTTCGGAACGAGAGCTATGATAATTAGAATTAAATCTTGGCTGTCCTCAACAAAATCCCTGTTTGTTCCCATTCAATGCCTCTAAGGCATACAATGATTCTTTTAACAGAAAATACCTATTTTTCTGAATTTTAAAACAAAAGTCAATAATCAATGACTTGAGAATAATGCATTGATGGATTGGTGACCCTTAAATAGTTAGAATGCTCACTTTCACAACATGTCACTAAAGAATTCTCTTTTTCTCCACCTCAATTCTGCACTTGAACAGATTCCTTGGCATTACGATTGATACTAACTGTATCCCTGATTCAGAGTCTATCTGTTATGCTGATCAATATTTTTTTTTTATCCAAATCTCTAACTGGGAATTCATGAACCCATTCTCTTTGTAGAAGCTGTAAAGTGTCTCATGATGTGTGTTTATGACTGCCTGAGGCATTTTCATGGGTCTTTTCCAGTTCACGATGAAAGCCAGTTAGACTAAATACTCACCAACGATTATCAATGATTCAAGGGATGAGACTTCACAGCATTGATCAGCTTTTAATTATGAAGGATGGTGGGCAAATGGCCTTAAAACCAAATTCAAGTCATTTGCATGGCTATCAAAAGCAAGCTGATGTTATCAATTCTGGGAATGCAGAGAATATCGGAATTGCTTTAGATGATAAATGTGCCATGTTTTAAAACGGTTCCTAAAGGTTTGTGTCAGTCAATCTAAAAAGTCTCTCCACACATATGAACAAATCCCTACATTCTATCATGGGTACCTGTATTCATATGCACTACAGCTATGTCAACTCTCGCGAATATTTATTCCCCTTAGGGCCACTAATGGCTTAATGCAGCATGCCCATTGGTTGTCATGATACATGAATGAAGTCCTGGAGAGTAACTTGCCAGGACAGTATTCATGCAGCATGTGGACCCTATTGACACTGCAATAGGGGGTCAGCATCAGCACTCCATTGGTTCCTTGTTACAGAATATGGGAATGACTTAATTGGATGGAGTCTGATCTTTGTGGGAGGTAATGAGACAGTACCTACAGTTTCCCATTATGATCTGTTTGGTATTTGAAGCCATAACGTATCTTATGCTGTTTTAAAATTGACAGTGATGATATATTCTGTCAGTGTCAAACTACTCATGTCTCCCTTTATTGAGCTGCAATTAGAGACCATTAGTTGTAATAAATATAACAAACTAACATCTTTAAATCTATTTATAATACTCAAACTCTGCTTATGCATGCTACCAGACCCTTTTGTCATCCCATACTCAATCATATCCAATAGCTTTAAGTAATTATTTGTAATAATGGGTATGTTGGAATTGAGGAGTGCAGTAGATTTAGATATTCTGCTACAAATACATACGCTTCAGATGAGAAACACATACTAAATAACATTTAGGTCTAATGATCATTCAGTTGATCACGAGTAATCAAATGACCTTATCATGAATGTTTTAATATCGGTTCAGACAAATTTAAGTGACAGATGTTTGGCGTGTTATTGAAGTTGCAGTAGTAAGGTATTGTCATTTATATTCTAAATTGATGTTTAAAGATTGTTTAATTTATCTCATGTACATTACTTCTGCGAAGGAAAGGCAACATCAGAATTGGAATAACGTGCCTTCTGTGAAATGAAAGTGATATAGAATTTATTTTTTTCATAAAAACATGATTACCTTATATTCAACCAAATTTCAGCTTCTTAAAAAAAAGAAAAACGCAATTGTTATATATGAAAATCTTTTATCTTTATATACATGATAACTCTATACATATTTCTATCACATTTTATATCATAGTACTACGTGTACACTGTACACACACCCCCCATAGTTCCACATATCAATCATAGGGGTCGCCCTCGTCGCTACCTTACCCACCAGCTGCATCCTACCTGTGTGCTCAGACCAGCATAGGCCACCTTCACATACACTAGTAACAATTAAGACTCTGTACAATATGCTGGAATAAATACAACTGCATTATCAACTTACTCACAGTCTTGCCTTTAAGTCTTATTATTAGCACATCATGATATGACACAATGCGGCTGTTACAATTCTATGAGGCCTTTTCGTTTCTGCATCTAAAGCATATGACATACCATAGTGACATGATTACATACTGGGTCTTTTAGGGAGCCGTGGTCTAACAGGGTAAATTGGTGTGAAGATTTAATTATACAAAAGATTTTTTTCCCTTGAATAAGCAACTGTCTGAAATAAAAGATACATTCCCATCTCAATCAACCAGAAATCAAGTTATGAAATCAACTCGAGCAGCCCTTAATTACCCATTTCCATATTAATCGACCCTTAGTTGTAGGAAAACTATATTTTAAGAAATCCAAACAAAATATTCAACTGAGGTCTTGGGTCATCTCTCTTGGTAGACCTACGCATGCATGTATTGTTTTGATTGGTTCATAAGGCACCCCTCACTAGTTTTGATAATTGTGAGGCACCAAAAATAAATTTTCCCATGCTGTTACGATGTATTTATAACTTAAAAAAAGAGATTGCATCCGGTGGATTCCAGCTACATACTTAGAGATATATTCTATAGAAATGTGATGAAATTAAAAGAATCACCTATGCTGAGGTGGGAATGTATCTTTACGGCTCATCTGGTAACAAGCAATAGGCTTTGTTTTGTACTTATGTCATTGTTTTCTGTACTCCTCTATTCACCTGTTGCTGCTAGTCTAGCACCAGGCTTAAGGGGATACGTTCATGTCACTCCTCTATCTGCCTGTTGCTGCTAGTCTAGCACCAGGGTTAAGGGGACACGTTCATGTCACTCCTCTATTCACCTGTTGATGCTAGTCTAGCACCAGGGTTAAGGGGATACGTTCATGTCACTCCTCTATTCACCTGTTGATGCTAGTCTAGCACCAGGGTTAAGGGGACATGTTCATGTCACTCCTCTATCTGCCTGTTGATGCTAGTCTAGCACCAGGGTTAAGGGGACACGTTCATGTCACTCCTCTATTCACCTGTTGCTGCTAGTCTAGCACCAGTGTTAAGGGGATACGTTCATGTCACTCCTCTATCTGCCTGTTGCTGCTAGTGTAGCACCAGGGTTAAGGGGACACGTTCATGTCACTCCTCTATCTGCCTGTTGATGCTAGTCTAGCACCAGGGTTAAGGGGACATGTTCATGTCACTCCTCTATTTACCTGTTGATGCTAGTCTAGCACCAGGGTTAAGGGGACACGTTCATGTCACTCCTCTATTTACCTGTTGATGCTAGTCTAGCACCAGGGTTAAGGGGACACGTTCATGTCACTCCTCTATCTGCCTGTTGATGCTAATCTAGCACCAGGGTTAAGGGGACACGTTCATGTCACTCCTCTATCTGCCTGTTGATGCTAGTCTAGCACCAGGGTTAAGGGGACATGTTCATGTCACTCCTCTATTTACCTGTTGATGCTAGTCTAGCACCAGGGTTAAGGGGACACGTTCATGTCACTCCTCTATTTACCTGTTGATGCTAGTCTAGCACCAGGGTTAAGGGGATACGTTCATGTCACTCCTCTATCTGCCTGTTGATGCTAGTCTAGCACCAGGGTTAAGGGGACACGTTCATGTCACTCCTCTATTCACCTGTTGCTGCTAGTCTAGCACCAGGGTTAAGGGGATACGTTCATGTCACTCCTCTGTTCACCTGTTGATGCTAGTGTAGCACCAGGGTTAAGGGGACATGTTCATGTCACTCCTCTATCTGCCTGTTGATGCTAGTCTAGCACCAGGGTTAAGGGGATACGTTCATGTCTAGGTGAAACCACCACTTTTTCTTATCAACGTATCTATCATGCCACCCCGGGCGGCAGTTTAAGTAAACGATGCTCAATGATTAACATGTCTGTGAGGCCAGACATGTACACCACTGGTCCTGCCTTAAGGAGGCAGGAGAGGCAATGACTCGTTGCCCTTTAAAATGTGTCAATAGAAGATCTGTTGTGCTGAAGAATCAGTTAAAAACTGAAAATGAAACTAATTACAAAATTTAAGTAAAAATAGAGGAAGGAATTCTTACAATATCTTGATACCTGACCATTCTTCAGCAAAATTTCATTGGCTGAATAGAAAATAATGCCTAAGATTAATATGCAACATATCTAGTAAGAAAAAGACAAAATTACAACAATTATCCAAGCATCAATGTAGGGAGTATATGGCTCTGTCTCACCAGTTTGATGCAACTTCGTTTGGGGAGGTTTCTGACCGTTTCTAACCGAGGTTTCTGACCGAGGTTTCTGACCGAGATTTCTGACCGAGATTTCTGACCGAGATTTCTGACCGAGATTTCTGACTGAGGTTTCTGACCGGCAGTTACAGAGTTAATTTAGCCTCCAGTTTGAAAGTGGTCACAGAAAGGTACTATTTTTTCACTTCCCCCATGTTCCTTATGGTCCAGGGCACCCTTCCTTGTGCTTTTTGTTCCTTTCCAGACTCAGGACAAACCAAGAAGGAATATTTTCTTGACTTCCTCCTCTGCCAAAGAGGTTTCTGACCAGGGAGGTTCCTGACCGGCAGTTATAAAAACATCTATTGACCTGTAGTTTGAATTCCATCTGAGAAAGGCATAGTTTTTTTTTTCAGTCAATATAGGATTGATCCTATCCTGGCTCTATTTTAGACTGACAAATTTTTTGCCACCCCTTATATTTATGGCACAATTGGCCATCTCTTCTCTGGTCAGAAAGCTTCACATAATGAAGGTTTCTGACCGGGGAGGTTTCTGACCGGGGAGGTTTCTGACCGATGTCTTGATGAAGAATACAGTGCTAGTATGCAACTTATATTGATCTTCAGCCTTCCCTCCCTTTTCCTTAGATGGACATCTTTCTATCCCTACTGTTTTTCCTTACTTATTTGCCCTCTCTTCTTTGTTTTAAGGGGAAGCCACTTCTTCTAGAAGTTCTCTGACCTGAAGGAGGTTTTTTGACCGGGGAGGTTTCTGACGGCAGTTATAAAAACATGAATTAACCGGTAGTTTGAATTCCATCACAGAAAGGTATAGTTTTTTCAGTCAATATAGGATTGATCCTATCCTGACTTTATTTTAGATTGATAAATTTCTTGCCACCCCATATATTTGTGGCACAATTGGCCATATTTTTTTCCCGGTCAGAAACCTCCCTGGTCAGAAATCTCCCCGAACGTAGTTGCATCAAACTGGTGAGACAGAGCCATATTCAAATAATATCGATGAAGGGATAAAAGTAATGGGCAATAAGACACTACATCAATGTCATAGTGGCAATCAGTTATTTTTTGTTTCCTTTTCTGCTTTGTATTTTCTAAATAGATTTTCATGTCATACTCTATTGCTATTGGCTCCTTTAAAGGTAGTTCATATCATGAACTTTAAAATAGCTAACAGGTGCAGAGCTTTCCAAGTAAGGGTGTCATCGTAGTCACCCTTCTATAATATACAGTACCACCTTAAACACGGAAGTGTAAAGTTAGAAAGCACCTGTTGCTACCCTATAATGGTGTTCTCTCCTGTAGGTTAAGAAGCAGATCCAGTGTCATGCACCTTAATCCAATACACACAGGACGGAGGTAATAGATGAAGTAATCTAGCAGTGGTAGGAAGATGCACTTGTAATAAGGAAATCACATTAATCAGAGTCAGAGATATTTCAAAGTGGAGCTAACTGACACTAAAGGACTATAACTCCAATAAAGATGATAAAAACAGTGCATATCCAGCACAGATAAGACCATAGTAGGAGATCACCCTGGGTATAACAATTTCAGCATGATAGATTGGATGTAGATGATTGACTTGGTAAAGATTGCAGTGTCCTCCAGTGAAATAAAAAGCACATTCTCTGTGGGGACTTGCACCCTGTAATCGTCCACAGCTGGTGAGAGTGACAGATTCAATTGTACTTCTTATTCTGTTATTATTTCTGAAGATTTCGGCTTGAGACAGCTTGATTGTTCTGCCTGTATTATTTTCCCATTTGTCTCTCCCTTTGATGAGTTTCACACTTTAGATATAATTCCAGCATGGTCTCCAATTCCCCTTTGTTGGTGGTATTGAACTTAGATTAAATGCCTTTTTTATATATTCACTTTCACCACAGTTGGCACCACTGTGGTGCAATTCTGAGTATGAAAGTTTCTGACCAGGAGGTCTCTGAGGTTTATGGTATCGAACAGCGGTCATACCCTGTTCAGGGTATTGGTACCTAGGGGGCCTCCCACCTGTGTGACCCAGTGCCCTATCTGTCACTCTCCTCTCACCTGCACTCCACTCACCTGCACAGTTCAGTCCAGTCACTCCACTCACCTGCATAGGCAGGCCCAGACATTCCAGTTCAGTTCAGCTCTGTTTTGTTTGTTTTTTGGAATCATGGTGGTATGTGACTGTTGTCAACGTGAATACCATGGCAATAAGAAAGCATGTCCGGAGTGCACATGCCCCATCCCATGCTGGAAGGCAGGGGACCAGATGGTTGGACACAGAACAACCGGGATTACAGATGGGGCCACCAGGTCTACAGACCGGACAGCCGGGACTACAGACCGGACAGCCGCGAGCGACCGGACAGCCGGGGAGAGGGACCGGGCAGCCGGGGAGAGGGACCGGACAGCCGGGGAGAGCGACCGGGAGGAAGGCCCCCTCACAGAGGAGGCAGACAGTGACTTATTGCAGCAAATCGAGCTAGAGAGGGCTAGGAAGACAAGCCTTGAAAAACTTTCAAAAGGTAAGGAGTTAGAACTAGAATTGGCCAGCTTGCGGGCTGATAATAACCGTTCTGTTTGTCAATTAAAAGATGGAATACAAGCATGGCAAGGAGCTATGGGTGCATTCGATCCCCAAGTTTCATCTCTTACCGTGGGTTCTACAGGCTTGGATCTTCAAGAGTGCAATACAGTGTGCTACGAAGGTAGGAACTCGAACGCACCTGACAACAAAGATGGCCGTGCTGGACTTCCTGTCCAAGCTGCTACATCAGATTACCAGAGTTTTCTACCAAAATATGATGAACTTAACCCATCCGGGGACAAATCTGTCCTGGATTCAGTTAGATATGGGTCTGTCAGAGTTAATCCTGCTGTAACTGAAACTTCTGGTAAGGTGTGTGATAACATATACAAGTCGCTCTCCCATGCGGACAAGCCAGGTACCCGGTACAATCAACCACAGCCCCAGGAGAATGAACCAGTCCCATCACAGCACTTGGGGGAGGTGGCAGGGCCTACTAACCTATCTAATAGTGTCAGTGCACCTCTAGGTTCTGTGCAGCAAGCCCCTTTGGACATCTCTTACTCTGCTTACTTGAAGTGGGTTCAACAACAACAACAATCATATAGGACCCAGGGGGGACTGTTACCTGACCTGCCTCCTGTAGCAACCCATTTACCCTCCCAGCAACAACAGCCAGTTCACCCTCCGGCAGGGGGGGCCACATCCCTTACATCATGTCATCACAGCTCAGCAGCAGCAACTTCAGGCTATGCAGCATCAGCTGCAACAATTACAGCTTCAGTATCAGACCCATCCCGCAGGCAATATCGGTGCTACCAATCAGCATCACCGGGGCAATCCGGCCCCCTGTTTTTTGTGGATGTGAAATCCCCATACCTACAAACCCTTCAATCAGGCTTGACATCAGCAGGCCTGACAGCATCATCACTAGGTCTTATCAACGGAAACCTGAACAGTTTATTCTCAAATCAGGGGGCTGTTTCAGGTATTGATGACCCATTTCTCAAAAATATGAATTTGTTTTCGGAGGCTAGTAAACATAAACGCTCTACAAACTGGCTGCGTCCAGATTTTCATTTTGAATCAGATAAAAAGTACGAAGAGGTGTCTGTTATGGGATTATTGTACGGCATGCAGGGGGTCTACAAGGTCCATATCCAAAAGAATTTGCCTGAACTTCCAGCATCAGCTTATCTCGAACACATGAGATTTGTGAAACTGAAGGCACAGGGTGGCTCTTTCTCAGCCAAACAGTTGGCCAAATATGATTACAAGGTAGTTACCAGGGTCCTCGAACAAAAAATCCCATTCTTCCTCGCCGGGGACCAAATATTCATCCAAGCCTGTCTCAGTGCAGAACATAGGTCCTGTGTTTATGACCCGAAACCAATTCCTACAGCAAATCAGAGTAACCATAGACGCAACCACGGTAGGGGGGCCCGGTATGAAGATAAGAAATGGGAATATACGGATGTATGTATTAATTGGAATTTCACTGCCTATTCTAATGACGAATGCCCCCGCAAACACATTTGCAAACACTGCAGGGGTTCCCACAAGGGATAAAAATTGTAGTCTAGACCGCAACTACCAGTCAGCCAATCAGAAAGGAATGATGTATTGTTAAGTTGAAGCCCTAGGTTTTAAAGAAGGGCTGGGCTAGTTTGTCACAATGATATTGTGTCTTTAGAACCTATTGTACTTAGCATGTAGAGCGATATATGTGGATCAACAGGGTAAAAGGTATGCCGGCTAGGGGGTGCACGGGTGTACCTTCTTCCACGTTGATCCACATATACACAATCAGATTGCAGTTATCCTAATATAACATATACCGAGACCCATTCATACGCAATGCCTGCGTATGAAGTGCTGAATACTCTGCCAACCTGGACTTCATTATTTCATCATGACACACCTTTAGTTGCTTATCAACATTGTATGTTTTGTAATGCCTAGCGGATTTGTATAGGCAATTTAATTTCCATATTCAATGGCACGGCCATTTTATTGGCCATTATACTGCATGGTATATATTGACCAGCTGTATGCTCCCCATTAACTCTATTTGACTCTAAACTTTGCTTTCTCATATTTCAGCTAGATCACTACTTTAAAAGTGGTGTTCATTTTTCAAATTTCCTCTTATAAATGTGTTACGTTCAAACATAATTTAATCTGGAACATTGCAAATGAAGCTTGCAATAACTTCATTATGAAATTCTATGAGATGGTTAACAATTTAAGATGAATGGTACTTTGTCATAGACATCAATTCCATGTTGAATGCTTGGCTATGTAAAATATGTCTCACAATTTCAATTGATATTCTAACCACAGCTCCAGCCTAATGACCTCATTTATAAACTAAAAAGGTTTTGTGCAGACCGACTTCTTATGCAGCATGCAGATACTGGAGTAGTAGTATATACCATTTCAACAGCTAGGGTGATATTCATGGTGACAACTACATTAGAAAACTACACAGAGGAATGTGTCAGTCCCATGCATATGTACACACACATCTGAAGGGATAGGAAAGAGGAAATATCTACCCTTTTAAGTGGGCTGGGGAAGCCCAGATACTGGATAATAATACAAGGTGCATCACTACATGACTAGCAGTAGCCAAGATGTAATATGGATAATACATTGTAAGTGAAGTTCTGGTGAGCACACCCACAGTGCCCAGCAGGCAGATGGACTCATGTACTAACCCTTTCAGGACTGCTGATACAGGAATGCATTGTGTCCATTTATCAGCATAATGTATACGTTCCTGCATCAGGCATAATCAGACATTCTAGTGTTAAAGCTGAAATGTTGGTCTGCCATTCTCTCTGATGTTGGCACCTTAAGAACATCTGCCTCTTCCTCATAACCACAAAGGGGTTCCCATAGGCGTTAGACTTCTCTCTAGTGGTTAAGAGGTCCTATAAGACACCATAGTGATTGGAGGGTCGCATGTAGAGGTCCGTTAGGCTATGCCTCAGATCTCCTCAATACATCTTAAGATTTTCAGTCCCAGTAGAAGTGTGACTGACCATGGTGACAGTGCTCAGTTTGAGCTATTGTGACAAGCTGGCTGCCGTTTTGAGAGCTTACATTACTACTGTTGGAGGCATTTTATCTTTCAGTTTGGGGTGTGCTGTTATCTGTTCTCAATATACTCTGTCTCACTAAGATATGTTCTTTAGCTCTATAACATAAAGGCATAAAAGGGACTATCAAAAGAGGTGCCACTGCCACTCATCCTCCCTCCGAGTCACTGTGCCATAAAATGTTGGGTTACCGATGTGCTCTAAGGCAGGGTCTTTATATTTATCACATATACTGATATGGGCTATGAATACAGGCTCTGCTTTTACTCGTCTGCCCTCCAAGCCCCTCACTGACACATGAGTGCCTTCCTGAGGGACTTTAACCTTGACTTCAGGCTTCTCAATGAAAGTAGAATAAAGGTATTTAATGAGGACATGGTCATGTATGAAGTACCTCACATACTGGCACAGGAAGCACTCACTGGTAGTGTTGAGGCCAATTTGCTCCACAAATTACTTCCAGCCATAATGGCACAAGCCACATTTAGTGTGTGTCAGAAGGCCATGTTATCGGAGGCAATTATAAAAGGTTGCAGGGAGACCCTGAAATGACCCACCTTGCAGCAATGTTCACTGATGCAGTTAAAGAACTGAATCAGAAAAATCCCATTTAACTTGTATGCAATGGCAACAAAAAGAGTATTATCAAACAAAGGGGTCTCAAAATGGCATTCATCTATTAGTGACATTATATTTTAAAACTGTTCTCAGGAAGCTATATTAGAATGTGGTATAAACGGTTAATGTTCAGCTTACAGATGGTCATGGGGCACAAATTCAGCTCAAAGCCTGTCTATTACATCAATCAAGGCTAAACTAGGTGCAGATCTTACCATTATTGCCATTGCCCCTTCCTTTTTTCGTCTTCTTTTTAACTGTCCTAGCAAGATATTAATCTGCCATGTAAAATTCTACTCACTATTTAATTGAAGATATGACAGAATCAGACACTGCTTTATGTAAAGTGTATGTAATAATTGAAGCATCTTGGCCCTGAAATTATGTCAGTATTTATTCCACTGCTCAGGAGAAAATCAACTTTGCATCCAACAATTGGTGGCTGAACTATTTTAACAATGTCAGTAGTCACTAAGTCTCCTACCAGTGTCAGTAGTCATTAAGTGTCCTACCAGTGCCATAAGTCACTAAGTCTTCTACCAGTGTCAGTAGTCATTAAGTCTCCTACCAGTGTCAGTAGTCACTAAGTCTTCTACCAGTGTCAGTAGTCACTAAGTCTCCTACCAGTGTCAGTAGACATTAAGTCTCCTACCAGTGTCAGTAGTCACTAAGTCTCCTACCAGTGTCAGTAGTCATTAAGTCTCCTACCAGTGGCAGTAGTCATTAAGTCTCCTACCAGTGGCAGTAGTCACTAAGTCTTCTACCAGTGTCAGTAGTCACTAAGTCTTCTACCAGTGTCAGTAGTCATTAAGTCTCCTACCAGTGTCAGTAGTCACTAAGTCTTCTACCAGTGTCAGTAGTCACTAAGTCTCCTACCAGTGTCAGTAGACATTAAGTCTCCTACCAGTGTCAGTAGTCACTAAGTCTCCTACCAGTGTCAGTAGTCATTAAGTCTCCTACCAGTGGCAGTAGTCATTAAGTCTCCTACCAGTGGCAGTAGTCACTAAGTCTTCTACCAGTGTCAGTAGTCACTAAGTCTTCTACCAGTGTCAGTAGTCACTAAGTCTTCTACCAGTGTCAGTAGTCATTAAGTCTCCTACCAGTGTCAGTAGTCACTAAGTCTCCTACCAGTGGCAGTAGTCATTAAGTCTCCTACCAGTGTCAGTAGTCACTAAGTCTTCTACCAGTGTCAGTAGTCACTAAGTCTTCTACCAGTGTCAGTAGTCACTAAGTCTCCTACCAGTGTCAGTAGTCATTAAGTCTCCTACCAGTGGCAGTAGTCATTAAGTCTTCTACCAGTGTCAGTAGTCACTAAGTCTTCTACCAGTGTCAGTAGTCACTAAGGCTCCTGCCAGTGTCAGTAGTCATGAAGTCTCCTACCAGTGTCAGTAGTTACTAAGTCTCCTACCAGTGTCAGTAGTCACTAAGTCTTCGACCTATGTCAGTAGTCACTAAGTCTCCTGCCAGTGTCAGTAGTCACTAAGTCTTCTACCAGTGCCATAAGTCACTAAGTCTCCTGCCAGTGTCAGTAGTCACTAAGTCTTCTACCTATGTCAGTAGTCACTAAATATTCTGCCAGTGTCAGTAGTCACTAAGTCTTCTACCAGTGTCAGTAGTCACTCAGTCTTCTACCAGTGTCAGTAGTCACTAAGTCTCCTACCTATGTAAGTAGTCACTAAGTCTTCTACCAGTGTCAGTAGTCACTAAGTCTCCTACCAGTGTCAGTAGTCACTAAGTCTTCTACCAGTGTCAGTAGTCACTAAGTCTTCTACCTATGTAAGTAGTTACTAAGTCTTCTACCAGTGTCAGTAGTCACTAAGTCTCCTACCAGTGTCAGTAGTCACTAAGTCTTCTACCAGTGTCAGTAGTCACTAAGTCTTCTACCTATGTAAGTAGTTGCTAAGTCTTCTACCAGTGTCAGTAGTCACTAAGTCTCCTACCAGTGTCAGTAGTCACTAAGTCTTCTACCTATGTCAGTAGTCATTAAGTCTCCTACCGGTGTCAGTAGTCACTAAGTCTCCTGCCAGTGTCAGTAGTCACTAAGTCTTCTACCTATGTAAGTAGTCATTAAGTCTCCTACCAGTGTCAGTAGTCACTAAGTCTCCTGCCAGTGTCAGTAGTCACTAAGTCTTCTACCTATGTCAGTAGTCACTAAATATTCTGCCAGTGTCAGTAGTCACTAAGTATTCTACCAGTGTCAGTAGTCACTAAGTCTCCTACCTATGTAAGTAGTTACTAAGTCTTCTACCAGTGTCAGTAGTCATCAAGTCTCCTACCAGTGTCAGAAGTCACTAAGTCTTCTACCAGTGTCAGTAGTCACTAAGTCTCCTACCAGTGTCAGTAGTCACTAAGTCTTCTACCAGTGTCAGTAGTCACTAAGTCTCCTACCAGTGTCAGTAGACATTAAGTCTCCTACCAGTGTCAGTAGTCACTAAGTCTTCTACCAGTGTCAGTAGTCATTATGTCTCCTAAAAGTGTCAGTAGTCACTAAGTCTCCTACCAGTGTCAGTAGTCATTAAGTCTCCTACCAGTGTCAGTAGTTACTAAGTCTTCTACCAGTGTCAGTAGTCATTAAGTCTTCTACCAGTGTAAGTAGTCACTAAGTCTCCTACCTATGTAAGTAGTCAATAAGTCTTCTACCAGTGTCAGTAGTTACTAAGTCTTCTACCAGTGTCAGTAGTCACTAAGTCTTCTACCTATGTCAGTAGTCATTAAGTCTCCTACCGGTGTCAGTAGTCACTAAGTCTCCTGCCAGTGTCAGTAGTCACTAAGTCTTCTACCTATGTAAGTTGTCATTAAGTCTCCTACCAGTGTCAGTAGTCACTAAGTCTCCTACCAGTGTCAGTAGTCACTAAGTATTCTACCTATGTCAGTAGACACTAAATATTCTGCCAGTGTCAGTAGTCACTAAGTATTCTACCAGTGTCAGTAGTCACTAAGTCTCCTACCTATGTAAGTAGTTACTAAGTCTTCTACCAGTGTCAGTAGTCATTAAGTCTCCTACCAGTGTCAGAAGTCACTAAGTCTTCTACCAGTGTCAGTAGTCACTAAGTCTCCTACCAGTGTCAGAAGACAGTAAGTCTCCTACCAGTGTCAGTAGTCACTAAGTCTTCTACCAGTGTCAGTAGTCATTATGTCTCCTACCAGTGTCAGTAGTCACTAAGTCTCCTACCAGTGTCAGTAGTCATTAAGTCTCCTACCAGTGTCAGTAGTTACTAAGTCTTCTACCAGTGTCAGTAGTCATTAAGTCTTCTACCAGTGTCATTAGTCACTAAGTCTCCTACCAGTGTCAGTAGTTACTAAGTCTTCTACCAGTGTCAGTAGTCACTAAGTCTCCTACCTATGTAAGTAGTCACTAAGTCTTCTACCAGTGTCAGTAGTCATTAAGTCTTCTACCAGTGTCATTAGTCACTAAGTCTCCTACCAGTGTCAGTAGTTACTAAGTCTTCTACCAGTGTCAGTAGTCACTAAGTCTCCTACCTATGTAAGTAGTCACTAAGTCTCCTACCAGTGTCAGTAGTCACTAAGTCTTCTACCAGTGTCAGTAGTCACTAAGTCTCCTACCTATGTAAGTAGTCACTAAGTCTTCTACCAGTGTCAGTAGTCACTAAGTCTCCTACCTATGTAAGTAGTCACTAAGTCTTCTACCAGTGTCAGTAGTTACTAAGTCTTCTACCAGTGTCAGTAGTCACTAAGTCTCCTACCAGTGTCAGTAGTCATTAAGTCTCCTACCAGTGTCAGTAGTCATTAAGTCTCCTACCAGTGTCAGTAGTCATTAAGTCTTCGACCTATGTCAGTAGTCACTAAATATTCTGCCAGTGTCAGTAGTCACTAAGTATTCTGCCAGTGTCAGTAGTCACTAAGTCTTCTACCTATGTCAGTAGTCACTATGTCTCCTACCAGTGTCAGTAGTCACTAAGTCTCCTACCTATGTCAGTAGTCACTAAGTCTCCTACCAGTGTCAGTAGTCACTAAGTCTTCTACCTATGTCAGTAGTCACTAAGTCTTCTACCAGTGTCAGTAGTCACTCAGTCTTCTACCAGTGTCAGTAGTCACTAAGTCTTCTACCAGTGTCAGTAGTCACTAAGTCTCCTACCAGTGTCAGTAGTCACTAGGTCTCCTAGCAGTGTCAGTAGTCACTCAGTCTTCTACCAGTGTCAGTAGTCACTAAGTCTTCTACCAATGTCAGTAGTCACTAAGTCTTCTACCAGTGTCAGTAGTCACTAGGTCTCCTAGCAGTGTCAGTAGTCACTCAGTCTTCTACCAGTGTCAGTAGTCACTAAGTCTTCTACCAGTGTCAGTAGTCACTAAGTCTTCTACCAGTGTCAGTAGTCACTAAGTCTCCTACCGGTGTCAGTAGTCACTAAGTCTTCTACCTATGTAAGTAGTCACAAAGTCTTCTACCAGTGTCAGAAGTCACTAAGTCTTCTACCAGTGTCAGTAGTCACTAAGTCTTCTACCAGTGTCAGTAGTCACTAAGTCTTCTACCAGTGTCAGTAGTCACTAAGTCTTCTACCAGTGTCAGAAGTCACTAAGTCTTCTACCAGTGTCAGTAGTCACTAAGTCTCCTACCAGTGTCAGTAGTCACTCAGTCTTCTACCAGTGTCAGTAGTCACTAAGTCTTCTACCAGTGTCAGTAGTCACTAAGTCTCCTACCGGTGTCAGTAGTCACTAAGTCTTCTACCTATGTAAGTAGTCACTAAGTCTTCTACCAGTGTCAGAAGTCACTAAGTCTTCTACCAGTGTCAGTAGTCACTCAGTCTTCTACCAGTGTCAGTAGTCACTAAGTCTTCTACCAGTGTCAGTAGTCACTAAGTCTCCTACCAGTGTCAGTAGTCACTAAGTCTTCTACCAGTGTCAGTAGTCACTAAGTCTCCTACCAGTGTCAGTAGTCACTAAGTCTTCTACCTATGTCAGTAGTCACTAAGTCTTCTACCTATGTAAGTAGTCACTAAGTCTCCTACCAGTGTCAGTAGTCACTAGGTCTCCTAGCAGTGTCAGTCTGCACTATGTCTTCTACCAGTGTCAGTAGTCACTAAGTATTCTACCTATGTCAGTAGACACTAAATATTCTGCCAGTGTCAGTAGTCACTAAGTATTCTACCAGTGTCAGTAGTCACTAAGTCTACTACCTATGTAAGTAGTTACTAAGTCTTCTACCAGTGTCAGTAGTCATTAAGTCTCCTACCAGTGTCAGAAGTCACTAAGTCTTCTACCAGTGTCAGTAGTCACTAAGTCTCCTACCAGTGTCAGAAGACAGTAAGTCTCCTACCAGTGTCAGTAGTCACTAAGTCTTCTACCAGTGTCAGTAGTCATTATGTCTCCTACCAGTGTCAGTAGTCACTAAGTCTCCTACCAGTGTCAGTAGTCATTAAGTCTCCTACCAGTGTCAGTAGTTACTAAGTCTTCTACCAGTGTCAGTAGTCATTAAGTCTTCTACCAGTGTCATTAGTCACTAAGTCTCCTACCAGTGTCAGTAGTTACTAAGTCTTCTACCAGTGTCAGTAGTCACTAAGTCTCCTACCTATGTAAGTAGTCACTAAGTCTTCTACCAGTGTCAGTAGTCATTAAGTCTTCTACCAGTGTCATTAGTCACTAAGTCTCCTACCAGTGTCAGTAGTTACTAAGTCTTCTACCAGTGTCAGTAGTCACTAAGTCTCCTACCTATGTAAGTAGTCACTAAGTCTCCTACCAGTGTCAGTAGTCACTAAGTCTTCTACCAGTGTCAGTAGTCGCTAAGTCTCCTACCTATGTAAGTAGTCACTAAGTCTTCTACCAGTGTCAGTAGTCATTAAGTCTTCTACCAGTGTCATTAGTCACTAAGTCTTCTACCAGTGGCAGTAGTCACTAAGTCTCCTACCTATGTAAGTAGTCACTAAGTCTTCTACCAGTGTCAGTAGTCACTAAGTCTCCTACCTATGTAAGTAGTCACTAAGTCTTCTACCAGTGTCAGTAGTTACTAAGTCTTCTACCAGTGTCAGTAGTCACTAAGTCTCCTACCAGTGTCAGTAGTCATTAAGTCTCCTACCAGTGTCAGTAGTCATTAAGTCTCCTACCAGTGTCAGTAGTCATTAAGTCTTCGACCTATGTCAGTAGTCACTAAATATTCTGCCAGTGTCAGTAGTCACTAAGTATTCTGCCAGTGTCAGTAGTCACTAAGTCTTCTACCTATGTCAGTAGTCACTATGTCTCCTACCAGTGTCAGTAGTCACTAAGTCTCCTACCTATGTCAGTAGTCACTAAGTCTCCTACCAGTGTCAGTAGTCACTAAGTCTTCTACCTATGTCAGTAGTCACTAAGTCTTCTACCAGTGTCAGTAGTCACTCAGTCTTCTACCAGTGTCAGTAGTCACTAAGTCTTCTACCAGTGTCAGTAGTCACTAAGTCTCCTACCAGTGTCAGTAGTCACTAGGTCTCCTAGCAGTGTCAGTAGTCACTCAGTCTTCTACCAGTGTCAGTAGTCACTAAGTCTTCTACCAATGTCAGTAGTCACTAAGTCTTCTACCAGTGTCAGTAGTCACTAGGTCTCCTAGCAGTGTCAGTAGTCACTCAGTCTTCTACCAGTGTCAGTAGTCACTAAGTCTTCTACCAGTGTCAGTAGTCACTAAGTCTTCTACCAGTGTCAGTAGTCACTAAGTCTCCTACCGGTGTCAGTAGTCACTAAGTCTTCTACCTATGTAAGTAGTCACAAAGTCTTCTACCAGTGTCAGAAGTCACTAAGTCTTCTACCAGTGTCAGTAGTCACTAAGTCTTCTACCAGTGTCAGTAGTCACTAAGTCTCCTACCAGTGTCAGTAGTCACTAAGTCTTCTACCAGTGTCAGAAGTCACTAAGTCTTCTACCAGTGTCAGTAGTCACTAAGTCTCCTACCAGTGTCAGTAGTCACTCAGTCTTCTACCAGTGTCAGTAGTCACTAAGTCTTTTACCAGTGTCAGTAGTCACTAAGTCTCCTACCGGTGTCAGTAGTCACTAAGTCTTCTACCTATGTAAGTAGTCACTAAGTCTTCTACCAGTGTCAGAAGTCACTAAGTCTTCTACCAGTGTCAGTAGTCACTCAGTCTTCTACCAGTGTCAGTAGTCACTAAGTCTCCTACCAGTGTCAGTAGTCACTAAGTCTTCTACCAGTGTCAGTAGTCACTAAGTCTCCTACCAGTGTCAGTAGTCACTAAGTCTTCTACCTATGTCAGTAGTCACTAAGTCTTCTACCTATGTAAGTAGTCACTAAGTCTCCTACCAGTGTCAGTAGTCACTAGGTCTCCTAGCAGTGTCAGTCTGCACTATGTCTTCTACCAGTGTCAGTAGTCACTAAGTCTCCTACCAGTGTCAGTAGTCACTCAGTATTCTACCAGTGTCAGTAGTCACTAAGTCTTCTACCAGTGTCAGTAGTCACTAAGTCTTCTACCAGTGTCAGTAGTCACTAAGTCTTCTACCAGTGTCAGAAGTCACTAAGTCTTCTACCAGTGTCAGTAGTCACTAAGTCTCCTACCAGTGTCAGTAGTCACTAAGTCTTCTACCAGTGTCAGTAGTCACTAAGTCTCCTACCAGTGTCAGTAGTTACTAAGTCTTCTACCAGTGTCAGTAGTCACTAAGTCTTCTACCAGTGTCAGTAGTCACTAAGTCTTCTACCAGTGTCAGTAGTCACTAAGTCTTCTACCAGTGTCAGAAGTCACTAAGTCTTCTACCAGTGTCAGTAGTCACTAAGTCTCCTACCAGTGTCAGTAGTCACTAAGTCTTCTACCAGTGTCAGTAGTCACTAAGTCTTCTACCAGTGTCAGTAGTCACTAAGTCTTCTACCAGTGTCAGTAGTCACTAAGTCTTCTACCTATGTAAGTAGTCATTAAGTCTTCTACCAGTGCCATAAGTCACTAAGTCTCCTACCAGTGTCAGTAGTCATTAAGTCTTCTACCTATGTCAGTAGTCACTAAGTCTCCTACCAGTGTCAGTAGTCACTAAGTATTCTACCAGTGTCAGTAGTCACTAAGTCTTCTACCAGTGTCAGAAGTCACTAAGTCTTCGACCTATGTCAGTAGTCACTAAGTCTCCTACAAATGTCAGTATTTACTACATCTTCTACCAAACTGAAAACCTAGAAGTTCTGAAACTAGTCAGTGGTGACCACTTTAAGTCCTCTAGTTGATGATACCTAAAACTACAACTTTAGGTAGTCAAAATGACGACTTGAAGTCGTCATCCTTATGACCTGAGTCGTCAATATGACGACTCTGTACTGTCAGTATTGTCATCCTGATGACTCAGGTCATCAGTATGATGACCTAAAGTCGTCATGTTGACTACCTAAAGCTGTAGTTTTAGGTATCGTCAACTTGAGGACCTAAAGTGGTCACCGCTGACTAGTTACGGATCTTCCATGTTTTCAGTGCAGGGTCTGTAGTCTGTAGTTTCAAATAAGCAGCAGGTCTTGACCAGCTTATCAGTAAACTTAGAGGTACAGTATAGACAGCTGTGTGATTCCTTAAGTGAAGGTTTCTCACAGTGGGATACTAATGGAACTCTCAGGTCCGGATTCTGGTACTGACACTTGGACTGCTTTCCACCTTCCAACTGGATTTACCCATTTTTTCAATCAGTCAATCTGTAGTTGTGTTGAACTCTCATTCTCACCATCATTTTGTTGTAATTCAGAAACAAATAAGAATGATGAGACGGATGTCGGGTTGTTATTGGTAAATTCTAAAAAAGGGATAAGGGGTCAAAGTATTCCATCTAGGGGAACTAATGCTACAGCCCTCCTCTCTTTTGTCATGTGCAGATTGGAAAAGACAAGTGAGCACTTTTTGTCTTTTTTTTATTGTTTAGTGAAGTCAGAAGCATAGAATTGACTTAGTTCAACATACCAGATACGCCAAGGCAGCATAATGCCCATGGATTAACAGCAGGCTTGCAGCAGAAGCCTTTAGCTGCAGCCATATACAGAGGTACAGAAAGCCACATGAATGACATGAATACATAACAATTGCTATTCATATCCTATCAAGGATGATAAATCCCTTTTCTATCTAAATTCCTAGATATAAGCCAGTCAGTGACACATTGTATGAATATTCAGGATGCTATCATTAGGTCTCTATCCTCATAGGGACAGGTGTGGCTTTGTCTCACCAGTTTGATGCAATTATGTTCTGGGAGGTTTCTGACCAAGGTTTCTGACCGGGGAGCTTTCTGACTGGGAAAATTTCTGACCGGGTAGGTTTCTGACTGGGGAGGTTTCTGACCAGGAAAAAAATAAGGCCAATTTTGCCACAAATATATGGGGTGGCAAGAAATTTATCAATCTAAAATAAAGTCAGGATAGGTTCAATCCTATATTGACTGAAAAAACTATACCTTCTGTGATGGAATTCAGACTACAGGTCAATTCATGTTTTTATAACTGCCGGTCAGAAACCTCCCCGGTCAGAAACCTTCATCAGGTCAGAGAACTTCTAGTAGAAGTGGCTTCCCCTTAAAACAAAGAAGACAGGGCAAATAAGTAAGGAAAAAATGTAGGGATAGAAAGATGTCCATCTAAGGAAGGGGAGGGAAGGCTGAAGATCAAGATAAGTTGCATACTAGCACTGTATTCTTCATCAAGACATCAATCAGAAACCTCCCCGGTCAGAAACCTCCTCATCAGAGAAAGATGAGCAAAGTCCTTAGGTAGATCTGTGGTATCACACAGGGAAATTATGTTAGAAGTTGGTTGAGAAAGCATCATATGGTATCTGGATTTTCAACGTTTTTGGAGGAATACAAAGAGGATTGAGATCATATATCAATTCATGTAAAATTGTCTTCATTGGTATCTGAATAATATAGAGATACTGATTGCACTGATTATTGTCTCTGGCTTGTTTTTAGTCTGCTTCAGATATTTGTATATATATATATATATATATATATATATATATATATATATATATATATATATATATATATATATATATACTCTAGAGTTCAATTATAGCGATTTTAAGCTGTATTTTACTTATCATAATGAATGAACTGAGTAAGTGAAGATTGATAAGTTTCTCCCAAGAGCATCTGAATTTGATCAGGGGCACACATTCAACATGCAAATGGTTATAATTTGCATATAAAGCTGAATATGGTTTGCAAGAAAAGTGGTAGAAGGCAATACTTCTAAAGTGGTTGGTTTAAATTGCCAACATACAGTATATCAAGAACGAAGCGAGAAAAATAACAAAATAATATATACAAAACAGAATAAGAGAATAATCAGGTGTTAAGGGTGAGTTTCAGAAAAAGTCTACATTTTTGGTGCAAACAATACAGAAAGACAAAATCAAAATAACATTACAAATATTAATCATAATGATAATGCAACATCTTGGCCTTATGAAAACCCCTGGTGGACTGGCTTCCTCCAAAAACTGCAGTTTTTATTCTTGGTCAACCGAATCTCAGCAATTTCTGTGAGGCGTCTGCGAGGAAAACTGCAGGAGTGCTATAAAACACATTAGGATGATCACAGCAACTCAACATTTGGTATGCAAGTACCTATGAGCAAGTTGATTAGGCATGTAAGATTTCAAAAAGGTATCTCATAAATTATCATACCATATATCAATGTTTTTAAGTGCTCCCTGTTGTGTTAACAGTAAGCAACCTTTAAACAAAATATGTCAAAACTTAATACCTTAAGTGGATAACCATTGATCAGGTTTTAAGGTGGAAGATAATGATCCTATGCTCGTGATGGCTGATTTCACATTATTTGTATTGGATGCTAAAAGCAGCCATGGAAACCTTTCAAAGTGCTGTTATCAATCGCTTTGTAAAGCTGTCCCTGAGCCGTTTGGATTAAAATTGGACGCTAAAATTAGCCAGGATAACAATCCATTTTTGTGGCCTTGGTTCCCTACATTACAGGATAGGAGAAGAGCAGAACAAAGGGAGACCTTTGTGAATATTTTGCTAGAGGTGCGGTTTACTGTAAAACTCCTGCCAGTTGCCTCATTAGCTAACAGTTAGACTCCATCAGTTGAAATCAGTCATGACGAACCTCCTTCACTTCAACATTGATTTCCCTGGTTTTCATGGTTTCAACATGATTGGTTATGCTCTTTTTATATATGACTTATTAATAATTCCAGTTCACTTATTTTACTATATGCAATTAATGTAAAGGATGCCGTATTATTTTTCTGAAATGCAGTTCTTAACAGAAAAACACGGCCTTTTTTTGGCCTCTATCAATAAGAAAATGCAGTCTGCCATTGACCAGTGACTTCAAATAGATGGTAGATCTAAAATCGTATGCATAACGATCATAGTCTTTGTGTTTCATGTCAAACTGGTCCACCTGAGAAGTAGTGTTTATCCTGTACAAGCCACATGCCCTGGAAGGCATTTCTCTGTATGACTAGACCCCCTTCAAGTCGTAGTGAGATCGCTCAGTAACAAGTCATTACAGTCCGGCATCTAGTGGTCACTACTGATTGCACCAGTACAAATGCCCTGCCAAACTCTATATAAGTGCTGATCTTACAGAGTAGTCGTAGTGTGTTACCTACAGTCACCCACTCTGATATTGAGTCGTACTGGTTGTGTCTAATTGTACCATCTTTAGAAATGCCCTCCTGCACATTCAGGTCTTCAATTAGTAATAGATTTTACCCATACTTAAATTAATGCATGTTCAGGTCTATATTAAGCAATTGATGTTCTGATTAAAACTCTCATCAATTATCATTAACACCATCAAGTAAAAAGACATGGGCATTCAGTGATTTAAGGAAGATTTAGGTCATTTGCCATTTCCTACAGAAGGCAGCTATGGGAATTTTCTCACATATTCTTTAAGAGTGTGGGGAAGTTTTCGGTCAGCATCTGTCGCCTTGTAATAAATAGGGTATGGTAAAATTGGTAGGAGGAGAGTTCATTACTCTTTAAGATGTCATCTAAAACCTGCTTGTTAATAAGCAGATTTTTTTCAGAGTGTGAATCTTTGAAACATGTATGAAATGTTCATGAATGTGTCCCTGGAATGTGTATGTAAACCAGGACTGCCAACAGTGTCAATAAAGACCACTGACACGGGAGCTTTATTAAACATTTTATAGATGATGTATCGGATTACGATGAACAGTTTAATATACTCATCAATCATTATCAGTACGACCAAGGGACAAGACTGGAACAGCTGCTGATCTGGTTTTGAGGAGAGAGAACAGATGGAGATTCATCCATATTTAAAAATGATTTAATCCATGCAGAGTTTCCTACTGGAGGCAACCGTGGTGAATTCCTCATATTGTGTTTAAAAGTGGGGGAATCTTTTTTTTTCAAAACCTAATTTGCCTTGAGGGATGAGATGTCTCATACTTAATAGTTTTAATGAAATTCCAGTCATTATTGCATACTGCTTCCTTGTAAAAAGGTATGGGAACATTGCATCATCCAATACTATTTAGGGACTTGAAATTATGAGGCTTAGTAGCAATTATCAGATCTGCTCATATTCTATATTTCGGGGGAACCCCAAAGTTGAAGTTTGTACTGTTTTGGTGTGTCCTAATGGGTAAACACATGAGTGCACCTTGCATCTGTGGCCCTCAAAGGGTTTAAACAGGCCCAACTAGCCTCTTATATTGAGCCCTTTTATATGAGTGCCTTCCCAAGGGGCATGGACCATGCAATGAATATCATCAATAGATGTAGAGTAGTCATATTTAATGAGGACAGGGTCAGGTATGAAGCTCCTGAAGAGGAAGAACTCGTAGTCTGCAGCCAACCTCCCTGCAGTAATAAATTCCTGCTGTGATTGGAAGAAGTGAATACAGAGGGTGCTACTAAAACATGGTGTCAGACACGGTGAGGAAACACTGAAAGGATTCACAATGTTTATGGATGGATCTACAGTGAGCTGAATAATTAGAGAAATGGTCCTCATACAGTTACCATAATGATCAGAATAATGTATCTTTTACCACAGGCAGGCAGTGTTTATGCTGTGTTAAAAGGAAGTGGACAATTAAAGAATTAGTGATTGGGGTCTCAGAATGAAAATGATATATTGCTTTTTTGTTTGACTTCATCGGAGTAGATATTTGCTGTTCAACTTACTGATGGATCTTTCCATGATGCACAAACCATTTCAGTGCATTGATCCTAGTGAAGGAGACCACAGGGACAAGATAGCCACTTGGGCCTGCTCGAATACGCCGGCCATTTTATTAAACCATGGAACCTCTGGGGAATATATAATCTTTAATATTATTCAAGCTGCAATCATTATATTATAATGAAAATGAAGGATTTATGTACATATTTACCTTCATGGCACTACAATGGCCTGATGAAGCCTGTAAAGGCTGAAACTCACAGAACTACAGACCCATACATGGCACAGGATTACACTGACCTAGATTGGGAATACTTTAGCAGTCACTGTAGTCTAGTTTCTTTAATATAAGAAATACTGAACTTCCTTTGGGATTTTCAATTTGGGATTTATCTTAGATAAATCCCTATAGACAATTCATTTTGTTAGACTGCAATCTCACATATTGTTATTTCATGGTAACTATGGGGAGGACCAATCAAGATACAGAAAACTATGTCAAGGGGTCAGGTGACCAGGTGAGAGCGGCAATATGCAAGAATTTGACTTAGCTGTTTCAGTTCTGTTGAGTAGTCGGTAGTGTAACATCCTCATCCACCCCACTGTAAGTCGCACAAACCATTTCAGTGGATTGATCCTAGTGAAGGAGACCACAGGGACAAGATAGCCACTTGGGCCTGCTCGAACATGCCGGCCAATTTATTAAACCAACTTAAAAAACAAAAAGAAAGTAAAAAAGGGAGAAAAACACTGAACTGAACTGTCTCTGCACTGGTGGGATGACTGAATGACTGATGTGGGCCTGTCTGTGCAGGTGAGTGGAGAGTGAGGTGACAGGTAGAACTGGGTCACCCTTGTTGGACGCAGGTGGGTGGCCTTACAGGACCAACACCCCCGAACAGTGAGTATGACTACTGTTCGATACCAAAACCAGTCTATTTCATGCACTAATGAAGTAATGGTTTTATAATTGGAGCCTTTACATGCCAATACAGATTGTGCCAGGTGATAGCAAAACATCATTGTAACAGATACATAAAAAAATATTGCTGTACATGCAAGTATTTATCAATTATGATAAAATATGTCCATAACTGTCATCCATTAGCCTATAATTGAAGGAGTGACATTGATGATATATTAATTACATAGATTATTGAGGCTGATGTAATGTAGAACCGAATGGCATGTCCTACCAAGGTCTACAAGCTTTATGTGCATATCCCTCTTTCACCCAAGCATTTATTTACCTACAGATCTTAACAAAGCACGCCATGTGAACAAAAACTAAATGTTGTTTCAACGTCACTACAGAAGGATTATGATGGCACGTATTGGTTTCATAGCAAAAAATGGTTAATAACTTATAAATAAGGTGATGATTTGGTGTTTATTGATTGTAAGTCCATGTGTACTTACAGACACACGGCTATTATGGTTCATTAGTGATCCATGAGGGACTACATGCTTCTATGTCACTATGTGATCAGCAGAAACATAGTACTTCATTGCTCTCCTACTTTTAAGACTTACAGTGGATTTTTCCCTTTTACATTTTGCCTTGGTATCCAGTCGTACATAATAGATAATCCATGCCCTATGTGCAAGGTAGAGTTGTGTACATCAATGTCCTTTTACAATTTTGGGTGGAGAGCTGGAATCTCTGTACTGTTGTTATGAGACATATTTGTAACTTATATGTAATCATAGTGAGAAGGAGGACATTCCTATAGCCTCCATGTATCTATAACTGTTTAAAGGAGATATGAAACTTTGAAGATATCCACTCCTTCGGTGACAGCCCAGTCAATAAATGGTTGTGTGGGAGCTTTTAAGTTTAATTTAATTAACATTTTTACTAACACAGGAAGTGTATTGGGTTTTATATGTTAATGATCACAGAAGGGTGATATATCAAGGCAGCTGTTGTTATTGAATGGCTGAAAACATCATACGTTGTTTTTTTCTCACTAGGGAAAGTGGTTGCCATAGCAACACCATTTTGAAAATCAACCTATTCTTTTGAACTTTACATGCTTATTTTGATAAAGGGTCCCCTAAATTTAGGAATAAAATGGCCCTGGACCAAGGATATTCCTGATTTTTATGATAACATGACATAAAAGATGAACATTTGTTTACCGAGTATGATGTATTACAGAGTATAGTAATTCATGGATTTTTCACAGTCGCAGTAAATGACCATAAAATGCTGTAGGCACCACCAAAATACATTTCTGATTTTCGTGTTAAATTTCCTAAAGTATATTTGAAGCTTTTTCCACAAGAAAATATCAAAATATTTAAGATATGTACCCTCCTTTTCAAGAAATTCTGACCCCAATCATGGGGAATCTCTGCAGTGAACCGGGGTGGAATAGACCTTATTGTGTGTATAAATACTGCATCTCCCACCCACCCATCCCTAGTTAAATCTCACATATGATATTGTTTACTTGCACTCACTATAGTGATGACATGGTCATGATCCAGTGATCATGGGGGTGGGGCAGGGTCAGAAATGGCCCTGGGTATACTTCCAATGCTGTCTACCGATTAATCTCTTGAGTACAGCGTATATTCCAAGTCTGGGTCTTATTCCCAGCCCCGTCGCAGACCTGATCACAGCATGAAGAGGTCATCCAAAGATGCAGACTGGTCAGGTTTTGAGGGTTAGGAATTAAGTCCAATCAATGACACTTACATGACACATGAGATACAGACTGGTCAGGTTTTGAGTGGGGCGAAAGATTAAGACTCATATGTTTTCAAAAGTGGTTAAAAGGATTTGCAGCGTCCTACTGAAGGCAACTGTGGGAATTTTCCCATATGCTTTCTTAAAAGTGTGGGAATGTTTTCAAATCCAAATTATCCTTGACAAATGAGTTGTCTTGTACTGATGCATCTCATGAGTGTGCCTGTCGTTATTGGGTACCTGATCCTTTCTTGCTCAGCAGTATCCATTTTAAGAATAAGAATGTACAAAATGCATATAATACCAATTATTGACTACTGTGATATTCTATACAATGGAGTTAATGCTGAGTTGCTACAAGTACTGCAGAGATTGCAAAATAAGTGTTTAAAAACCTGTTTAGATGTACATGTATTGACTCCAACAGATCTAGTACATAGAGATACAAGGAGCCCGAAACTTGAGGCTAGAAGACTACATCATATAAAAATGCTGGCTTATAAGAGATCCACAATGGAAGAATATATTAAACCTACTGTTAGAATGACAAGATTCTCTAGTGCTCCTGTATTAAAATATATGAAAATTAATTGTACAGCTTACACAAAATCTCCTGAATGTCTATGTGCCCAAACGTGGAATAATCTGGAGACTGATACTAGAAATATTAGGGACAAAGTTAAATTTAAAGCGCTATCAAAAAAATGTATGATAGAATCTATTGAAGCATAAAATACTTTGTAAATAATTATACATACGGTAAATAATTATACATACGGTATCAAGGAAAGACAGTGTTAAACCTATCGTATCTATATAGAGTAATGATAAAGGTCTAATTAGAGACTACTTGAGATTATATACGTCGACCTTGTCAGAGCTAGCATAACGTTATTTATTATTGGATTATATATCTGTGCATGTGGTAAAATATCACTTATATGATTAGGGGGGAAATTATTACTATCCTGCACTTAAAGTAGACTAAAAGTGCCCCAAATTGTTCAAAATAATTGTTATTATATCTTACAATTTTATGAATACCGGTAATGATTTAAATGGTCAGATCATAACAACATTTTTATAAATGACGATCTGGTCATTAACTGTTTGGTCGTGTTATTGTAATAACAAATTACCTTATATAAAGGGTAATCGTCCAATATACCAACGTATGTACCTAGGCTAAATTATATAGACGTTACAACTTATTTATATAATGACAATACACAGCATGCCTAGGTTTACATGATGTATGTACTACTAGACCAAATAAAGTTTAAATCTGTTAAAAAAAACAAAACAATAAAAACAATAAAAAATGAAGGACCAGGAGGAGAAAGGATCGTCCACCAGCCGTTAGACGTATGACGTCATGGACATATATGCATTGCTGCTTCATTAACCACCAAGTACAGTTCTTCATCATCAATTACAATTAGGGACTCCATCTTGTGCTAAAGGCAGTGTATAAAATTATTCATGACAAAAAAACTCTTCTATTAAGGAACATAACCATATACATTTTTCATGTTTGAAATGATGTTTATTGCTTTGTGATGCCATTTTTACGCTGCTGGCTAGGAGCAGCAGATGAACTTACTGCTCATTACCAATGAACAAATCTAGCAGCCTAGACACATTCAACAAGTATTGCAGTTTGGGAGGAAACCATGTGTTAGCCAGGTTTGGTGACATTTCCGTCTTTTTTTCTACTCCCTATGTCAGCACTGGCTCAGCCATTAATAATATGAAGGCAATAGAGTAGAGCAAATTTGATCAGCTAATAAACAAACTTATTATGGGTCCTAGTTATCAAAATATCATACCCACCTTTTACAGCAGAGCCAACAACCAAAAGGTTGTTGTCAGAAGGTACACACTATCAATCTAAAAGTATTGAAAATGAGGTTATTTTTGTAGGTCAGTGTTGACACCTCAGAGTGTTTTTTCCATGTTCCTGGAAGTCTTGCACGTTCATCATTCTTAGAAATTGTGATGAAGATGAACAGCAGTTTAACTGAACGCTCATCAATAGTTAATACCTGAAGGTGCCAGACATGCAAGCAGAGCTCTGACCAGGTTTTTACATGAAAAAGCAAGGATCCAATCATCTTGAAGACGCAATTCAAATTATTTTCTTGTGCCATTGAAAATAATCTCAGAAACTTTCCAAACTGATATCATCAATTATTGTTGCACTGCTTTTAAAAAGAAATAAGAGAGTTGTGCAAAAACTGATATATTGCTCCGCTAGGAATGCAATTGTTGTTTTTTTCACACCTTTTTTATCTTGAAATTTACCCCATGTCTTAAACAAATGTCTGGGAATAATTCTAACAATCAGATTTACCTTCAAGAATGTGTTTTAGGCTCACCACCTCATATGGGTATAGTCTTATGGGGTGATAATCGCATGATGTGTAAATGTATCAGCAATGTTTAACCATACACTGGCCTCTTTGGCAACTATGAAAAGCATACATTGTTACGACAGTTACAGCCAAATAAAATATTTCAACAACAACAACAACATACCACAGTTAGACATGGGCATTATTTTTCTTTTTATTGTTATTACATAAATACCCTACACTGACGGGAAAAAAGAGCATCGGCCTGAGTTTCACCTAGTCTCTGGCGCTGCCTGAGTATCATGAGAGCCCTGACATGCCATACTCTTGCCGAGCCTGCTTTAATGCCACACATTGGGAAAAAGGATCAACATGAGTATGGCACAAGGCTCAGGCATGGTCTGATACTCAGTCTGAATCTAACTGAATACTCCAGCAAAGCAGGGATCTAGCCCCTACACTGATGTCTGAGATTATATCATATCCTGCCACCAACCACACCATGTGCCTCATTAGCTCAGTTGATATGGCACTGAACTCTGCATCTGAAAGTGGTAAGTTCAAGCCCCTTTGAGAATTTTTGTAATGTCAATCTCAGTAAGTCAATCTTATTGCTACAATGTGAGCATGAATATGCATTTCATAATGGGTGAGAAAATTGTTCCCTACAAAGCCCCCCCCCTCACCCATTCTTGAACATACTCAATATCCTTTCATAATCCTCTAGTCCTTGTAACCATGATATCTAAGAATATTATTTATATAAGAATATAATAGGAATTACTCACTAAAACATTTAGAGTATGATCATATCTTTGCAGTAAATGTAAAAGTGACATATTGTCCCAGGCATATTTTTAATGTTTTGGGGCTTGGAAAAAAGTAGAATACCAGCTTTCAACACACAGAGGGAGCAGATCATATATGAGAGTTCAAGTGGAGATCTTTCAGCACAGTCAAGATTGTGTAGGGGTAACATCCCATGTAGCAAGCCCGCTCGGGGCCAAATTGGTTTTACCCGGGATAAGGTGGTTCAAAGCGGGCAGTATTCAGTACATGGGTTTTAGGTTCGGCAGATGCTGGGTTTCCAGTCAGGGCCACACAGGGCAGCCCAAAACGGGCAAACCCACTCGAGCCCGTTGGGCTCCCAACGTGTTTTGTCCTCAGCATACGGTCTGGGCCACATTGGGCCGCCCGATTTGGGCACTGGTCAGCTTTTAAATGGGCAACCACATTGGGCCCAGGATGGTTTCAAAATGGGCATCCCAAGATGGGTACTTAGCTGCATAAAGTCTTCCCAGTCTGGGGTGAGAGTGGGTTTGGACAGGGCAGCCTCATCTTCTGAACTGTTCTAAACTCTGTGATGAGTGTTCCCCCTCCCTCTCTCTTTTTTGTTTGTCCCTCCCTACCCCTTCCATCTCCTCCTCATTCCACTCAACCTGCCCTGCCCTTTCCCCCTCTCACCCCGCTCTGCCCTGCCCTTCTGTCACCCTGCCCTCACTGGGCCTCCCTAGCCCACTTAAAAGGGTCTATTTCTCCTCTTTCCTATCCCCTCAGGATGTGTGTGGTGCACATATGTGCAGGCACTGACACATTCCTCTGTGAATTTGTGTAATGAGGATCTTGCCATGAGTATGACCTTAGCTGTCGAAATGGCGTTAAACATCTATTACTCACTCACTCTCACTCCCAGCCCTCACCCTGCCTTGCCCTGCCCTGCTCTCACCCTGCCCTGCTCTCACCCTGCCCTGCTCTTGCCCTGCCCTGCCCTACTCTCATCCTGCCCTGCCCTCCTCTCACCCTGCTCTGCCCTGCTCTCACCCTTGCCCTGCCCTGCTCTCACCCTGCCCTGACCTGCTCTCGCCCTGCCATGCCCAGCTCTCACCCTGCCATGCCCTACTCTCATCCTGCACTGCCCTGGCATCTCCTTCGCTCACATGCCCTGCCCTGCCCTGCTCTCACCCTGCCCTGCCCTGCTCTTACCCTGCCCTGCTCTCACCCTGCCCTGCCCTCTCACCCTGCCCTGTCCTACTCTCACCCTGCACTGCCCTGGCATCTCCTTTGCTCACATGCCCTGCCCTGCTCTCACCCTGCCCTGCCCTGCCCTCATCTCACCCTGCCTTGCCCTCTTCTCACCCTGCCCTGCCCTCCTCTCACCCTGCCCTGCCCTCCCCCCTCCCTTCCCTCCACCACTGCTGTAGGACACTTTCCCTATACCATTAATACACAGGTAGGTTCATAGTAGGGATCCAGATATTTAATGTAAAAGGCAACACTGACTAGTCCTAGAAAGAACAGCTTCATGTCTTTCTTTGTACTAGTAGGCTTGCAAGGTGTATTTGTGGTGTGGGGGCAAACAGGTCCCACACTTGGCCAGGTATAAGAGGACTATATATAGAGGCAATTGAGAAACCAAAAATATCCCCTGCCTCTGTAGGCCAGTCCATGGCAGACTCACTACAAAGTGGTTTCACAGCACTCCAGGCAGAATTCTACTACCCATACCAAACTTATTTCTTTTAGACATAGGACATCTGGAATAGACTACTAAATCAGATATGAAGTAATAATGTGCAGACTTTCTCATAGTCTGGAAATACTTAGATGTTTCTAGTCAAAAGTGCAAATCAAGGTAATCTAAGTAGTAGTGGAATGGCAACACCATTTCTATTGCACTGAACTTGGAACAAGAGCAGATATGCAGAGGTACAGTCATTATGAACTTGAAGGCTCTCTTCTCTACTCCTACATAGGGAATTAGTGGGGGAAGATTGAGGCCAGAATGTCACTTTAATGAATCAAAGTGCCTTGTGTTGGCTGAATGAGTTTGATTCAAATGAATGGTACTGCTCTGCCTTTCCACTTGGGTAGATATTGCATTTACTGCTTTGGTGATATGGGGGGGGGGGTAGATTAGCTCAAGGATTTGTTGCTTATTGACTTTTAAAAAAAAGAAAAGATTTTGGATAAATTTCTCAAAAAGAATTTTTAACATGTCACCACTAATTTTTCATCAAATCGGGCAGCCCACTTTAGGCCACACCAAAAACCCATGTTAAATTCACTTTGAGCCCAAATCGGTGAGCCCAATTTCAAACAGATCTGTGCCCGAATCGGTTAGCCCAGTGTGGCCCAGACCCTTTGCTGAGGACAAAACCCATCGGGCGCCCACTGTGTTAACCCAGTGTGGCCCACATCAGGAGCCCGCTCTGGCCCAGACTCGGGCCACACCATTTTTGCTACCTGGGATGTTCAAAATTTCATAATTCTAGGGCCGACAATAATGATTCTTGGTCTCTTATGTCATGTTTCTAGTGAAACATATTGCTTCTGATATGTAGAAAATAATTAAGTCTCCTGCTTTTTATTAAGCATTTGTATTTATGGGGGATTAATCACCTCCAACCTTTGCAATGATAATCATTCGTCGATTGTACATAATGTAACCTGTTACTTTTGTAAATACACTCCAATTTAGTTATTAAGCTTTATATACATATTGTATGCCTCATCTTCACCTATATACATCTTATCATTATATTCATTAGAATGTGCTGAAAAAACGAAACTGTTGTATGACTAAAAGGAATCACCATATTGTCAGATTTCATCACTCATTTTAATAAGGGACTTGACAATAAAAACCTTCAACCTTTAAAAAAAAACCTTCATATGAGAATGTCCTGAGTTTGCTTCCAACCAGGATGCTCTTCAAGAGCTGCAAGTTTTCAACCCAATTTTTTTTGTTATGCAAACAATTTATTTTCTTGCTATTTTCTGACTTAGAAACATACACTGCAATAGATTAGATGTTTTCTATTAAACTGAAAAAATGAAAAATGTTTCTCAGCACCACCAAGACTTGAACCTGAGACCCCTCACATGCAAAGTGAGAATCCTACCGCTGTGCCATCTATACAACTGGTGAGCAAGGTTGCAATAGGCATAGAAGTAGGACTGTGCCATATTTCTGAGGATATTGTGGACATTAATTTTGTCCTTACTATGGGCATTTTTTTCTTACTATGGTCACTCCAGTCTGTGTTTCTAATTAGTCTACTGGCCCTCATATGACTAATGACATCTCACTGTAGTAGGTCTATGGTTGAAATATCATATTGATAGTGCCACTTTCAACACCTGCCCTGCTAGCACAGATAGGAGCACAAAGGAGTCATAATAAGGAGGTACCCAGTTCAAATCCCACCAAGGAGCAAGAAGGACACTGAAACCAGGAATGCACAAACTATTCATCGATTAATTAGACTGCCTTAAGAAGTTGAATGTTAGACCATCTGAAATCATTGTGTGTATGAAATAATGAGCTTTTGTCATACGGTGACCTTAAGTTCTATATTTCTTTATAGTGTTTGAACAAACCACTTATGTGTTGGCCTTAATACACCCTACAGCTGAGTAGTTCAATAAGGGCTACAAATGCAGGGCTACATAACCATTACAATTTAGACTGTCTGTAAGCCCTACAATGCAGTGCTGATTAGTAACTCATTAAGTGGGGTTGTGCCCACTGGGTGGTGTTGCTGGACTCACTCTAAAAGTAGAATCCAGCAAAGTGTGATCCTATGTATTGGGATACTCTGGCAGTGTATTACACCATTGGTAAGAAAGACTGCTGCAATGGTGGAGCCTGTTCAGGTAGGATCCAGCAATGCCTGACCCTCTACGTAGAGATACTCAGGCAATATCCTATTCTCTTCTATTATGTTACTTCAGTTTAAAGAGACTCCTGCACTGTGAGAGTAGGGCAGTAGAGAGGGTACAGCTAGGCCATAAACAATCTAGAGTAGAGTGTCAGGTATTGCTGGAGTATGCCTACACCCTAGGCTCACCCTGAGTATCAAAATACACTCATTTTGGCGACATTTGCCTAAGGCTAACATCAGGCTCATGGTGAGTATGAATGTTCTCTCTGTGTAGGCCTGCTCTGTATGATGTTATTAAATGCAGTCATACCTGAGTTGAATTTACAGGGCTCAGAAAACTAGAAACATGTAAGATGATACAATAACAATCATTGTTGTAATACTGTAAAGTGACTGCCATAAAACCTTTGGCTACTACATATGCTTTTGACAAAGTAAAGGGCACCTAGTGCACTGCACGCGACAAAAGCAAGTATAATACACTGACTATTATACTTGTCTTTTTTACCCAATAAACAACATCAAATAGATAAGCCTGTCTTGCTCTCAACCCTAAAAAGGAAGCCTGTTTAGAGCTAAGAGCTCTTAAAAGGGAACAACAGTCTCAGCCAGCACAGGCCTTATCCCAAAAATTAGTGTTAAAGCACAAAATCCTTTATCCCTCAAATTCCTTTATCCTTCAAAATGCTTTCAGAAACCTGGTCAGAAACTTTCACACATTGACTTCCATCACAGTGGTGAGACATAGCCAAATATGGCACTTTCCTCCAATACACACAGGTGGGGGGGCAGATGAAGTAACTTAACGGTGCTGGGAAGGTTTCAGCAAGAGACTCATATAAGTGATATCAGTGATATTAGTGATATTTTAATTTAGATTATGGAGTCGACTGACACTAAAATACTATATTTCCAAGATACATTTCATATCAGGCATAGAGAATACCCCAGTTGGAGACCATTATGTGTATAACAATATCAGAGTGATAGATTTATGTATCTTGGTGATTGAAAAAAACTTTACTTGGTGAATGATACAGAAGCCAATCAAAAAAGCTCTCCGATATTCTGAGAGCTAGTTTCAAACAGAATTTGGTCAAAGCTGGGGAGAGTGACAGATCCAATAATATTTCTTTTTCTGTTATTGTTTTTAAAGGTTTCAGCTTCAGACAGCTTTATTGTCCTCTCTGTGTTTTTATCTTTAGCAAACTACCCTTTGCCCTTTGCTGATGGTTGTTCGAATCCTATTGAACTTGGATAATTGCCTTTTTCTTGTCATACATATATTTTTGCCAAAGTGGTCAGAGAGAATAAAGGTCTTCACACCATTTATGACCACTGTGGTGCAATTCTGAGTGTAAAGGTTTCTGACTGTTAGCTTTCTGCTTAGTTTCTGATTTCCATAAAAAAAACTAACAGAATGATTATCTTGCACATGTATTACTGGAGTCATTATGTGAAATGGTTTGGCACATTTGGCAGAAGGCATGACATTTGGGTTACATGGATTTGTTGGTATGCTGAATCCAAATCTAAGTGGATGCATCAATTTTTATGAAGTTTTCTACTTGTAATGTAGTATCAAAAATATGAAGTATAAAAACATTGTTTAATCCTTTGTCAATGGACCATTACAAGTGGTGAAGTGAATATACACGGAATCCACAGAAGTTCATTTGATCCTTTTATTGCATAGCTGACATGAGTGTTTCATAAAGATGGTAACAATGGTAACACTCGCCAATATCCAAGCTCTGCCTCTGATCCTATAGCTCAACCTGTCGTAGGTTCTAGGTATAGGTGTAAGGTGTAAGTTGGGAGAGATAAGCTTAGAATAGATAGATTGGGAGCTGCTCAAGCTGTCTTTTATGTTAAGAGCCTGAGCAGCTCACAGTATTGTGAAATGTTCTGTACACGTGGTTCAATAGAATAGTGACATGTGTCATAAAGAGAGAGTGCCACCTGTGGGTAGATTATGTTAATGAGAATTGAGAGGAGATTGTGAAATATCCTCTCATTCCAAATATGGCACCACAGGTGGGTCACACTTCCTCCAGTGGGACTGTGTGGATGTAGATAAGGTTGGAATGTTATTACATCCGTGTACCTTATGTCACAGAGTCCCATGGGAGGGAGTAGGGTTGGTAATAGCTTATGGATCCTGGTTCCTGTTGGGGACACAGGAGATTATTGAGTGTAGATCGTGGGCAGAGCTTAGGCTTTATATGGCGAAGAAATTAGTAAATATGAAAAATAATAATAATACCCAGAATGGTCAATTGACAAGTCCCCACATTCCTACTCGTCTCTGCATGAGTGTAAAGGGAGAAAAATAAGTAGAAAAAAAGGCTTTGCCAAGTCCATTGACAATTATTGGTATTATAATACAAATACAGGGTTTTTGTGAAAACCTGATGAGTTTGACATCATATGCGGTATAAAAATATAGTTCCTTTATGGAATTACAAAAATAAAGTTTGTGTGGATCAAGTGACTTAATCTATATACACAGGTTATAAATGCAGGGATATGTACAATGCTTAAAATATATATGTACTGGTTTGTTATTGTGGGAAAATGAAGATTTTCCTGGTTTGATAACATGTTTGGTTTAATATATTAATATGCAATGAGATATATCCAGATGAAAATTAACCAAGTTTGGTGATTCTTGGTACCGTGGGGTCAATAGCCAACACAAGGATGATAAGTTTTTGGCTCCACACTACCAAGGCTTACAACTGAAGTTGTGTAGGGTTGGCTACACAATCGGGTATAAGGTATAAGTCAAGGTGGTGTTCAGTGTTACTATTGACTAGAACATGGTAATTTTCACGAAAATATACAAAAATGGGATATATACAACTTATTGCTATAAATAACTAATTTGACTAAAACTCATAAATACATGTCATAGTTGAGTTTGAAAAAACAGTGGTGAAGGTGATGAATTTTATAGCACCTAGAGAGGCAAGCCAGAAGGCTATTTGTTCAGTCTCTCATAAAATTCATCAAAAATCTTAAATAATGTCACAATTGTGTCTCAGCGATTTGGATTTAAAACATGGTTATACAACAATTGGTTTTAAAAAGTCTCTATTTGTGTCTCCTGAAGTGTCAATTTGGGTGTATGCTGCTGGGAGGTAGGTTCTGATGTTCCTTATGGTGAAATTGTCATTTGTCGCCTGAAATGTTCTGTGGCAAGGAAGCTATTGGGTTATAAGTTGCCATGTTGTTTCAGTGTTGGTTGTTTCTGGACTTGATGGTACTGGTCCTTTCTCCTTGGGTTTGGCCTCTGGTACTGAAGGAACCGATGCTGTGTTGGTGGTAGGCCCGTTGAGGAAATGACAGGAGCAGGAGACAATTCATTGACCTATAGTTTCCCTGTTATGGGTTGCAGACAGGCCACGGTCAATACAGAAAAGGGACGTGAGGTCAATATCATTTTGTCAACGTATAAAACCTAAGTACAGAGCTCGATTGATTCATTTGGCTTAGCACGGGTCCTCTATCCTCTATGAAAGGAATTATGTTGGAGTTGATTGAAGGAAAATTTGTCTTTGGGCCGAAATGGGGGCGGAAGGAGAAAAAATAAAATTCTTTCCCGTGTCGCCATAATTTTTGATCAGGGGCGCTATGAAAGGCACTCGTCCATTTGTGATGTCATAATGTTACATAATCGCCGCCATGGAGGTGTATGAGGTGGACCTCATAATGCCCAATGGGACTACACTCCACCTCACAATCACCATGTCGGGCGGATTGTAAGTACATTCTGAGTTTCAACGGTGATTCTTGAGTTTTTGTCAATTTTGCGGGTCAAAACGTTGGGCACTTGGTTTAATCTGACTTTTAATTTATATTTCAGCATAACGCAGATCCAGTGGATCATCATCCCGCCCGGCGGGATGGTAAATGGTTTCTAAGGTAGGTCTGATCTGAGCAAGTCAAAGTGTGAACATGTGCTAATGTTGTTGTTGTGGTAGAGAAGGCACGTGCGGGTGTCACATGACCGATGGTAGTCATGGTGACGGCCGTGACGTCTGTCAATTTCTGTAATTGATGCGAAACCCAGATGGCGCCGGGCTGCCACGTGTGGCGCAAAAGTTGTCGGACCAGACGCTGCAGCCGGTGCCAATACTGATGAACATCAGTGTAGACCGATCTACTGTATTAGTTAGGCTTAGCTGTGGCTATGATTTTATCTAGCCTAGTGGGTTTAGTGATAGTTATGTATGGGTGTGTTTTGGCGATGTCTTGAGGAGGGGGGGGGCTCGCTGTGGGGCGGGGGCTCTGATGGGTGAGCTGGATGGGGGGGTGATCCCCACATAAGCGTCTTTATGGTTGAACGCCATGTTACCCGGCGTGTGTGTAAGGGGTACCTGCCATCCCCACATAAGTGTGATGGTATCTTCCAAACGTTAGTGACATTTGGGTATAACCTCGGGACGGTCCTAAGTTATATCATGGTGGGGGTGGCCGGTATTTGATGAGGTGGGACGGTGGTTTCCATCATGAACCGAAGCCGGCCATGTTGGATTGGTAAGTCGAAATTTTACCTACCATTGACTATGTATGGGGCCCTCTCAGCCAGGTTGAGTTTAAACATATATAGATAGTTGGGGTGCTGGGCTTCTTAGGGTTTAGCAGAGCCAACTTAGTGGGCTCAATTTGCTTTGCCGCCGTTTGGGCCCGAGCCTTTCTATCTGGTATGCCCTCCTGGATTGAGGGACGATGCCGGGGCCAGACTCGCCGAGCATTCACTATCACAGCGTGGGGACGCCTGTTCTATAAATAGAGTAGGTGACTCCCCCGTTGTTATGGTTACGGGTATACTGACAAAATGGGTTTGTTTTGATTTTGCCTGCACACATGAACTCTCCTGCAATAGTGATCCATACGAATTTTGATTTTGGGGCTTGGTTAGTTGAGTAAAGGGGGGGGCTTGGTTTTGTGTGAGAGAAAAAGGTGGGGTGTGGGGCGCAGTGTGTTTCGGGAATTTTGGGTTGGAAAAAGATATATATACAAATTTTGGGGGGTTTGCTTGTCTTGGGGTGGTGTGTTTTTCTATAGGACACTTGTAGGCATAATTCTTAAGCAGACTAGTTTGTTAGGCTAATCCAAGACTAGTAATTGACGTATTTTACCTTGACTTTGTGTTAGGAACAGTGACTAATAAACTAGGATGGCTCAATACAGTGGAGGGGGCATTTGGCCTGATAAAAATAAGCAAATTCAAACTTTTTAGATTGACAGCTTTGACCAAACAGATCCATGGCCTTGCTCCTAATACCATGTGGGCCTAGAAGGCTATGGATGGTCCACCCTGGGTTGAGTCCATATGACTTTGGTGCCTCAAGGCTAATAGACAATTTTAAATTGATGGGTAGTCTAAGGTAGGATAGGTTGTGTGTGGGGTGGGTGGGGTGTTGCCAAAAGGTTGATAAGTAAGATCTAAAGTGGTCAGGTCGTTGTAGAAAGGCATGAAGTGGACTGCGAATTCAAATATCACATTTTACAAAGCACTCTGTAATGGCTGTGACGCTGAAATTAGTCAGCTTACCAGGGGTGCACTTGCTCCTGTTTTGTTAACACAGCAGGGAACCGTACTGAATTATTAGATTAAGTGTCTCACCAAACATTCCAGTACCAATGGCAAACAGAGGTATAAACACGGATCAGGATGTAAGAGAGCTGCTCTCCTACAGTAGGCCATCGTTTGGTAATACCTTAGGGTATAGAGGAGCCCTGAGCTTGTAACAAACCGGCGCATGCATGTCCCAATTTAATGGGACACAAACCGAGCGTACGCTGTGACCGTGGGTAATTTATGTGGCGTCCCAACCAGATCATCCAGTTCACGGCTGCCTGAGCCTTTAGGAAATTAAATAAAATTTTTGGCAATGTCACCCACTTAGTTTTGGTAGTAAGGTTTGTGTTGTGTTGGAGGGAATAATTGGAATTTGTGGAAAAATAAAACATAGAAAAAAGGTGAATTTGGTGGTTCTAATGAATACTCTCCATTAAAATAATATATTGGAGATGGAGAGGAAACATCTATTACACGAAGAAAATATGCCTATAGTGTCTGGGTGCTGTTATGTATGTGGTAAGAAGGTTATTATGGGTGAGTTTGTTAGGAAAATAATAGAGTGGGGTGTAGGGCGGGGGTGGGGGTTGGGGGGGGGGTCTATACTCTGAATATAGACATTGTAGGATGCTTTCGGAGGGAAAGGGGTCCTTATTTTCTTTTTAGTGTTGGATGGTATGGGTATATTTTTCACAGCTCTGATGTGGTTGGGTGTTTTACCATATAGTGACACCCTGATAGTAGAGTGTCTAACATATTTTTAAAATATGTGCTTGCTATTCTATCAGCCATTTTTAGCTAATAAAAGACAGGGAGGCGCCAGAATCAACGAGAGCTCTATACAAGTGGTTGTCCATGTTAACAGATACTGCACTCTTAGTCAAATCTGTATCAACTAAAATGGCCTTACCTTGCTGTCCATATTGACCAGACTTGCTTTTAGGCTTCAGAGTCGAGGTTTTCTGGCTGTAGTCCTCATATTCGTGCTTTTCATCATCAGTGCAAGAGTCCTGGAGGTGTGAGAGTCAATTGAGTTAATTTCTGCTTCAGTAGTAGTAACAGGAGTAGTGGTGGGCACACGTATGGTCAGGTCCTTCAGGGTGGGGACGGGGACTATAGGTGCCATAGTTCCGTTCCCTGAATCCTAATCATTGCGACTGCTCCTGGGGCTGTCGCTGTCAGCGTCAGATTGTGGCGCTGTATAGCTTCTACCAGGGGTGGTGTCCCTTGATGTGGCAGGTGGGTGTAAATGGATCATTTTGAAGGCGTCAGGTGATGAAGTTTCTCTCTGGAAATGGTGTGCTGCAGCTGCAGGTGGGTTGGGCGCGTCTAGCCCAGGTGATGCAAAGGTACGTTTTAACTCTTCTCTTCTGAAAAGGAACCAAGTGAGATGCATTATTGACCAATCAAATAATTCCCTCCATTGACTGCAGAATCTTTTGGCTACATTATGTAGCAACTGGTAGCCATCATGCTGGTTGATATCAGTCCTTATTCTACCCATAAGAGCAAAGCATATGAAACTCCTATATCTAAAGCATTGAAGCTTGTATGTCCAAAGCCTTGATTGGCACTCAATCAGATGCAAGTTAACAATTCTGACAATCAACAGTTTTCGGTGCATAGGGCTTTGAGAATAAAACAACAACACAACTTGTGGCTGTGGGCACACTGGGCAGTAGGGGCAACCCACTTATGGGCATAAAGCCTCTGTATGTCCCACTCGTGTCTTTGTTTACCCTTCCCTGTATCTCATGGCCAGTAAGAGCCCCCCAAATGAGAGTAACATGCATAAAAATGATCTTTTTATGACATTTTAAAATAGTTTTGAACATTTCTGACCAAATTGACATGAAATAAATGCAAAGGTTCACAAGGATTGGATCTGACTGAGGATAATCTGATGAGGCAAAGCCTATTTATCTCACCAGATGCCAGCTGAAGCAATGCTCGACCCACTGGGTGTTCCTAAAAGCTATAGACCTGTGTACTACCCTCATATATGGTTATAGACTCATGCTAGCCACTCGTCAGATGCATCAGATAAGCATGCTGTTTCCCTCTATGGTGATGTTTATTTCACCAACTATGCCAGAATAATTTTTTTTTTTATATAAAGGCTATCAAAATATAATATGACAAATTTTGGGTACTGTTCCCCTTTAAAAGAAGAAGAAAAACATACCTGCTGTCAATAATTATATCCATCTGATGGACCTATGCATGGTGATGCATGGAAGTATTTTTAATGTAAAAAATGATATTAAGAGCTAAACATTGCTACATGATGACATCATTTAGCAAAAGCATGGCCAAAGTACACATTTCCAACGCATTGAAACATACTGATTATGTCTTTCTTATGAAAAACAAATCTAGCGATAAACGTTTGCACAGTAGTGGGACTTATTCATGGTGACATTTTCTTACTGGTCATTATATATACATATACTGATTGAATTCTCATTGCTGCAAATATTACCAAATATTGAACCATAGTAAATTGGAGACCTCCCAGAATGATTGTGATATCACTGATTATCACTGTGTATTTATGACACATCCTTCAATCATGGACCTATACACAGTAATCTACCTGTGCTATTTGACCTACTGGTGAGTGCATAGGATGAAAGAGGTATGCTGATCCTGCGCTCCATTTTCATGAGAATTGGCCTTGAGAGGGGACTTCCGCAATATTTTCTCTCTGGCCCCCCTCATTTCCTATGCCAGTTAAAAATGGTTATTGTTTGTCAGGTTAGTTTCACAGCTGACCTATGAGATCTCAGAGGACATCCGTTTTGTGGGGAGGGGCGGTCAGGACTCCAAATGCCACCGTGGATCCCCCTGGATACAATCATGTGTCAATGGCTTATTCTATGTATTATAATTATGAACGACATACTCAAACCAAACTGGCTTAGCTACCCCCTAGTTCAAACCAAGGTCAACCTATTTTTAGCTTGGCAGGGTGAAGAGTTCACACCTTCCCTCCTCCAGTGGGAAATCCCCAGGCTCCCTCCTGCGGGTCCCCCACTGGAGGACTCAACTATATTTAGATTCACCTAGCCAATAGGAGCAGCTCACCCCTCCTACCACAGATTGGGACTGAGCAGAACCACCGACTTAGCATATTTGAGTCGCTCCCTATACTAAAAATAGAAAGTACAGAAATAGACACAACGTCATCTGGGCTTGCTCCTGACTATATAACCTAGCCAGGATCAAGCCTCAGCATCTTATTCTTCTCCAACCTAGACCCTACGACACTCAGGTGCCTTGGCTTAGGATATAGCTTGGTCAGACTGGCGAGTACTATATTGTACACTGTATCAGTTACTCATCATGCCAATCTTACAATATAGCTGGATCATCAACTGAATTGTCTGGACTCCTGTTACCTCACTTCATGACATGTAACGAGACATTGACAATGGTAGAGAACCCTATTTGTAACGTCCCATTGTTTTCACCTCTCATGAGCCATGAATCAAAGTGAGACAACAACCAAAGAGCCATTTACAGAAGATGCCATTACATCCCCAGGGCTAGACGCACCCCCACCAGCAGCAGCAGCAACACCAGCAGCAGCCCCAGACCAGCAGCAGACTGTTCTGTCATCTGACTCGTCACCTGACGCCTTTCTGTTGGATCCAATCCTACCACCATCATTTCTAACACCCAAGCCGACACCTGTGAGTAGAAACAAAACTTTTTCATCAACAATTGATGACAATAATACCGGTACACAGACGAGCACCCCACTCACATCACATGCACCAGGACTTAATCTGACTTTACCTGGCTTTTCAAGTGCTGACTCCCCAGCCCTAAGACTTGCTGGTCTACCAGGTGAACCATCATCTACACCTGTAACTTCACCAAGTCACTTAGACCTAGACTCACACCTAGAGCCCAGGTGACAACGATTACAGGCCGCCTTAGAAAGCATACCTACATCACCTCGGCAGCCTGCTACCGGTACAGACACCACCTCACCCCCAGCTGGTTTTACGCACCCCAGCCCTTCTGAACTCACCTGGGACAGTTATATTCCCCCTGACCCTACATTACCACCTGAAACTGATCTCTGGAGACAAAGGATAAGATCAGCTATCAATAGGTGGAGATCAGTAAAGACAAATAGAGCTCAGGAGGCACCAGCCCCCAACACTCACAGTACACAGTGTGGTGAAAGTCCCTCAGCATTTTTAGGTCGCATTAATAGAATACTAGAGGAGCAGTGGCCTGACGCCACCACCTCTAGTGACCCCTTCAGGTCATATCTAAATACTTCGACCCCTGAGGCTACCCCAACACCACCCAACACTCTTAATACCCCAAGCCTGGATACAGAAGCCACCTCTTCAGGCTACACACCCCTATTTAGCCCCAGGAGGAGGAGGGCACAGTCTACCTCACCTCTTAGAAGGCAGACACCCCCCTACTATAGGGTATTGAGAAGCATAGACTCAGCAGTAGCAGGTGCTATAGGAGCCACCTCCCAGATCTTCAGGAGAAGAGCCACCCCATACTGCACTTCAGAAGACAGCCTAACCTCTGAGGACGATCCTGAAATCACCTTCCCTCACCTACGCAGAGGCAGGATGGACAGCAGAACACCCACTACACATCCTCCCAGGTATGATCAGGACGACCTGGCCAGGAATCTGGTAAGGGAATGTACACAGGCAGTCAGTGATTCTCTAAGCAATTTACTGACTGGCCAGATTAATCTCCTATCAGCTGAAATCCAAAGGGTAGGCCAGGAGCACACCAGCCATCTAAACAGAGTCAACGACAGGTTAGCAACGAGAGCTGCTGAAGATAATGCAGATGTCCTGAGAAGGTCCGAAATGATGGCAGCAGATATCTCTGAGCGCATCAACAGAAACATGGATGATGTTAGAAGAGAGATTTGCTCAGTTTATGGCCACAGGCCCCCACTCCAGCCCCCTTCTGCCCACTCCTCACCGGCAAACGTGGGCATACCTCACGCCTCACAGACCCCCAGTGCACCCACCATGCCAGGCTACCAGCATGCTGGCAATGACATAAGGTTAAGGTCATCCAGCGCCTTCCAGAACAGCAACCCAGCTGGCTTATTGGGTGCCACGCCCACCTCACACAGATCAACCCGAGACAAAATTCCTAGTGTCTCTGCCACTCACCAGATGGCAGCTCCAGCCACCACTCCAGTGCAGGCCAATGCCAACACATTAGGTACAGTGGCAGGTAATATCTACATCCCTGCTCATGCTCGTACACCCAGCAACATGCCTATACCCATGCAAACCCTGTATTCTCAAAGCACAGGTGCACATCCAACAAGGCACCGCCAGGCATACGACCACTCCACCCCTATGATACCAATGATAGGCCAATCTCACATCACCAGTGGTTTGGGTCAAATGACTTTGAGTGATGATAAACTCTCCTCAGCCCAACTCAACTCTTTTAATAAACCTGAGACATTTGACAAACCAACTGAGTACAGGTCTGCAGCCAAATTTATCACAGAATTTAAGTTCTGGATCAGGAATGTATACCCCCGCCACCAACACCTACATGCCTCCTGCCTATACACTTTCCTAAAGGGCAGGGCAGCTCAATGGTTCTTCGCCAATATTTTTGAGAAGCCCATCATGTATGATAATGAGGCAGTATATGCAGCCTTCCTGAAGCGTTTTGGCACCCCTGACCCCGCAACCATCAGCAAAGGTTATAGAAACAGAACACAACAGCCAGATGAGACAGTGGAGCAGTACTTAGAAGACATGACCCTGCTCTTGGCGAACAACAACCTGGAGGAGTCAGTTCAAGTGGATTACCTGATTAATGGACTTAAGCCTCAAATTAAATCAGTGATCCTCCCTGACATGCCCAAAACCATAGCTGATGCAGAAAAAATGGCCCTTACACAGGAATTGCGCATAGAAGCACATAAGATGGCCATGGCTGGGACCCAACAAGCCGACCTCTGTGCCATGAACAGTAACAAAATTAATAGTGGCACACCCAGAAAGGAAAACCAATACTCCAACAATAAAAAGTATGACAGGTACCCCAGTGGCAACTACAACAAGCAGTATGAGACCAGGACCCAAAGCGGCTCCAACAACCAATCTGACCCCAATTACAGAAGGCTCAGAAGGTCAAGGTCTCAGGATGCTTCTGGAGGAAGAAATAAACCACCTCAGCAAAGAGCAAGGTCACAGAGCGCCCCCAGGAATCCCACCTCCAGAGATGACAACAAAATAGTCATCACAGTGGCCACAGCCCCAGCAAACAATAAACAGGTTTCTTTTAAAAAGGTCACACATGAGGCTGATATAATAAACAGCAATAGTCCCCCTTACCAGATTAGGAGGACCAGAGACCCCACAACCAGCAGATTCCCCAGGAATAACAATGAAAATGATCCGACGGAACCTGAGGGCAGTGCTGACCTACATAACATTGATGAAGACAATCATGATCAAAACGATGGTGATGAAGACTTCATTGATGAAGACACAGACTATGATGATGAAGAATAGGTTTCAGGGGAAGGATGCAAAGCACCAAACCACCCCGCCCCCTACATAACATTGATGAAGACAATCATGATCAAAACGATGGTGATGAAGACTTCATTGATGAAGACACAGACTATGATGACGAAGAATAGGTTTCAGGGGAAGGATGCAAAGCACCAAACCACCCCGCCCCCACCACAGTGGATATGAAATCTAGAACGCCCCCCGCCAGCCACCACCCAACTGATATTCAAAGTGATGCAGAAATCAACTCCCTACAGCAGCCAAAAATGGATTTATCCAAGGACAACAACCTGGATTTTGGTGACAGCTCCTCTTCAGACAGCGAAGACTGTTACAAGGACAGCAGTAGCAGAGTGGCACGGCTTCAACTGAGAATCAAGTCAGATAAGTATGGGCAGCAAGGTAAGGTCTCTCGCATTAATACCGAGTTAACTAGAGGTGCAGTCTTTGTCGACATAAATTACCACCCGTATAGAGCTTTGGTAGACTCTGGAGCATCCTTATCTTTTATCAGTCAAAAAATGGCAGACAAAGTAATACACACCCCAAACTTTAAACATGGAAGACGCTCACGCATGAACGTCCTCCTAGCAGACAGATCCACAGTACAGGTAAACCATGCCATTACACTCAGCTTCCTAATTGAAGGCAAAGAATTTGTTACAAGATTACATGTTGTACCAAAATTAAATCATCCCATCATTCTTGGAGTAAACTTCATGACCAAGTACAAAGCTAAGCTTAGTTTTGGGCCCAAGCTTCCCTCCATAAACACAATCAGGCCTGCTGAAAACATCACAATACCACCAAACTCTGAAACCACTCTCAATGCTATTGTCAACGGTTCAGAAAATTTAAATAAATTGACAGGCATCACTGAAAATATCAAACCAGCCCTACCTTTCTTGATTAAGCACGCCTTGGTTAAACCCAAGACAAGTGCAAAATTAATACTGGTAACCGTGGCAAATCCAAATGATTTTCCTTTGCATTTAAAGAAGAAACACACACCTCTAGGTATTTTCAAACCTTTCAACATGAAAAAGGCTATACCAATAGGCCCCCTGGACACTCATCATTCACTGAACCATGTCTCACCTGCCAGCGAGCTCTTTCCAATTAATTGTGGTGAAGACCCCCTGGAACAATTTCCTAAGGGTAATGAACCCCTACAATACAAAATATGTGAGCAGCTGATACTCAAAAAATGCAGGTACGTAAAATTGTTGAACAAAATAGGCAAGCTTTTTAGATTGATGACAGCGCCATTGGCTCCAACACTGAGAATGAGGTCAAGCTGGAAATAATTCCAGATTACAAGCCCTGCAACAGGCCCTCATACAGAATGTCCCCACATAAAGAAATTTTCCAAAGAGAGCTCCTAAATAAACATTTAAGACAGGGAATCACTGAGGAATGTACCAAGCCCTGTGAATGGAATTCACTAGCTTTCTTAGTACCCAAACCTCAGGGAGACAGATCTGTAGCCTCAGGCTGGAGAGTGGTAGTGGATTACAGATGGGTTAATCAAAACCTCAAATCTTTTTCCTACCAATTCCCCAGAGCAGACGACCTCATGCAACAAGTTGGCAGAACAGGTGCAAAATATTTCTCAAAATTAGATGTGTATAGTGCCTACCATCAAATTCCCCTGGCGGAAGAATCTAGGCCTATTACCACCTTTTCAGCCAATGGAACCAGATACATGGCCAAAGTTCTCCCAATGGGACTCAAAACCTCAAATTTGTCTTTCATGAATGTCATGGAGCAATTGCTCATGAAATGCAAATACAGAAATGCAGTGGCATATGTTGACGATGTGGCTATTTATAGCCCCACCTGGGAAAGACACCTGCAGGACCTAGATGAGGTACTCAAACTTTTCATCAAAGGAAATATCAAACTGAAATCAGAAAAATGTGAATTTGGCACAACCAAGATGGATTTCTTGGGATTTTCTCTAGATCAACACGGTGTGTCACCTTCCCCAGACAAAATCTGGCCAGTCAAAACCTTCCCTCCACCTAAAAACATCCACGACCTTAGATGTTTCAATGGCATGGCACAATTCTACAAAAGGTTTATCAAAGGTTTTGCCCACATAATGGCACCTCTATATGAAGCCACCAAAGGGACCTTTAAATGGACCACTAGTTGCCAGCGCGCCTTTGAAAAAATCAAAGCTTCAATTTGCACTGAAGCTGTCCTCAAATTCCCTGACTACAGCAAGCCATTTGTCATGTTTACAGACTCAAGCAACTACAGCTTGGGAGCTGTGATCACACAGGTAGATGAAAACGGTTTCTATAGACCAATTGAATTTGCAGGTAGAGGTTTGACACCACAAGAGACCAGATATGGAATAACAGACAAAGAACTTCTAGGCATCGTCTTTGCAGTTAAAAAGTTCCACCATTATGTGGATGGAACCCACTTCAAAGTGTACTCAGACCACACTGCCCTGGTCTCCCTTTTTAATAAAAAAGAGAACATTACTAATGGGAGGCTGGCCAGGTGGGTAGACACAGTCATGTCTTATGACTTTGAGGTGAAATATCTGCAAGGCAGAGCAAATTTTGTGGCAGATTTCCTATCCAGGAGATCCTACCCACCCAGCTCTGATGACCCAGTACCAATTAGATCCCAGGGAAAAATCATTCTTCCCCCCAAGAAATTAACCTTCTCTGATATCTCCATGACCAAAGTCTTTAGGTCCAACGAGCCAGTACCCAAGAACCCAATCCAGATGGGACCCCCTAGGTCAATTCTAAAAGGAGGTAAAATCTGGGGAAGCACAGGTAAACCACCCAAGGGTGTAGTTGCAAAGAAAAATAGCTCTGAAAGAAATCTCTTAGCTTCAATAGCAGCACCAACAGAGCTGTGCGTCTTGACCAGGGCACAGTCACAGAACTCCCAGGAAGACACACCCCAAGCCCCCAGCCAATCACGGTCCAGAACCGCTGTAAACAAACAAGGCCAACCCACAAAGGTCAAGCCAGCTGGTTCAAGGCCAAGAGGTCGACCTCCCAAGTCTAGGTCACCCAGGGTATCAGTCAAGGAAGCCAATGCCAGACACGCCAAGCTGTCACATAAAGTGTTACCTTTGGCTGAGAGGGCTATCACCAAAATTTGCAAGCACCCCTCACTCACACCCTCTAGAGAAGTATTGATAAAAGCACAAAAGGAAGATCTTTTTGCTTCATCAATGCTAAATTACATTCAGGATGGGAAATTGCCACCAGATCAAGGCTTGACAAATCAGATTTTAGCCAATCATGATCAGTTCATCATACTAGATGAGGTACTTTTCAGAATCACTGACACAGTCATGGGTGATTCCCTAGACCCCTCCCTTCAAATTGTGATTCCAGAAAAGTGGGCAGAATCATTAATTGAATCCACACACTGCTCCCCATTAGGAGGACACTTGGGTTCAATGAAAACATATGCAGCTACCAGGTCACGGTACTATTGGCGCTCAATGTTTAAACAGGTGTTTGACTACTGTGGCACATGTCACACATGCCTTACCACCAAAAAGAGGCCGAAAAACCTAAAATCACCAATGACACTCCGTGAACCTGTACTCACAGCCTACTCTCACGTCACCATGGACACAATAGGACCATTTAACAAGGCTGTTAATGGATCCCACCACATACATGTGGTCACAGATCATGCCACTAGACATGTAACAGCATGGTGCACAGAAGACAACACAAGCGCTGAGGTAGCCCTTGGTTTCTTTCAGAGAGTGATCTGCATTCATGGCACTCCCTCAGTTTTAAACACCGACAATGCTAAACAATACACCTCAATATTCTTTGCCCTCTTCTGCAATAAATTTGGTATTAAGCATGTCACAGGGAGCGCACACTGGTCCAGATCTCAAGGTCTATGTGAACGCCAACACCAGACAATAGAATCATCCCTCAGAGCCTTTGTGTCTAAATCACAAAAACATTGGTCAACCTTCCTCCAAGCTGTGATTTTTAGCATGAACAACGCCTTGGGTTACTCACCCAATCTCTTGGTATTTGGAAAACAAATCCACCTACCCACAGAGGCTGCATTAGCACTGATCACAGCAACAGAAGATGTTGACCCTGCACAAAAAGAAAATGTAGCCGCTCATTTATTAAATCTCAGGGATGAAATTCAAATGAAGGCAGCAGAAAACATGATAAAGGCCCACAAAAAGATGAAGGCCAAGCACGACGCCTCTGCAGAGGTAGCCACCTTCAAAACTGGTCAGTTGGTGTACATATACCCAACCTCCTGGTGAAACACACCACCAAAAAGCTGCAACCCACATACTCTGGCCCTTACATCATAGTTATGATGACCTCATCAGTGACTGCAATTTTAAAAAGGTTGCAGGATGGACACTTCTTTAAAAAGGCAGTACATGTATCCAGGCTGAGAAGACCAATTACTAGGGCCAGCGCCAAAGCCATCATAAAAAGGCTCCAGACTGGTCCTGTACAAACTCTCTTCGACCCTGATTCAAGCATAATTGCTGATACCAATACACCAGCCCCTCCCCTCAAGAAAAAGAGAGGAAGGCCGGCAAAGAAAGGTATCATCATCTTTGCCCCATCACCCAAGAAAAGGGCAAAGAGAAGGAAGCAATGAAATTTCGTTGAAATCGCATATAGAGAAAGCACAAATACCCCCCCCCCCACACACATAAACACCTCTCAACCCCGACCCCCCCCACACACACACACACACCAACACTCACCACGGCTGTTGGCCCACACTCAGGCCGCGTGCCACACCCCTGCTATCTACAGGGCAACCCGCACTCAAACACACCTAGGCCCAATTACCCGTCCCACACATGTGACAACCGACCTCAAAGCCCCGACCTGATGATAACGAATTCCCTCAGGGCACCCCATATCATCAGGCACCCCTTTTCTCTTCTTTGAAGATTACTAACACTCACCTCTTAACTTATCACCTTGCACGCCACATGTTATGACCCTGGTCATCAAATCCAAAACCCAGCCAGATTTCCAGCTGACCCCAGGATATGAGACGATCGAAGACACCAACATCCCAGAGATCCCCAGGATCCAGGCCCCCAGCAGCCCCAGCCCCAGGCCCAGGGGCACCCAAAAACCCAGCGGCCCGGTGGAGCTAACTAAATTCACACCAAAGGATAACCAACCCCCTAGGGACATGTACGTGTTCGACCCCACCCTGGAGGATATATGTGGGCAGATGAGGGGAAAGGGCCCTACCTGCGGGATTTTAAGTACTGGATTTGGCCACTAGGGGAGCTAGAAAAGTAAAAATTGTGAAAAATAGACCAAAAATAGCTTTTATGTACTTTTTTACACAGAAAAAGGTGGTTTTCTCAAAAACGTTCTATTTCCTGGCACTTCCTGTATATTTGGAATGTAAATGGAATGTTTTGAATATAAAACAAGGCCTAAATAAGGGTTTTCAGAGAAATGTGTTGCCATGCCAACCAAAATTATATTCGAAATAGAGAAAAAACAATATCAACTAGTAGAATGATTTATGGAGATTCATACATTGAAAAAAGCATAAAGATACAATTTCTAGTTCCAAAGTTATGGCAAAATTTATGGAAAGGGATGGTTATTTGTCAATTGATTATTTAAATCATTATGCTAATTAGATGCCTGATTTAATTAAAACAATGAATGATAAAGCTTATTGGCTGTTTTGATACAGTCATGTCATTCCATTTTCGTGAAGCAATATCTCCACGACTAGACGGGCTATCTGCAAGTGTTGTATCTCATTTTAAAGCTGATAACATCAATTTTATATTTCATATTTCACCTCGGAGGACCCTTTCCCCTCACCTGTTCACACTACCAAATTCCCACCAGAAATTGGTATGTTTATTTTTCCTTTCAAAATCCTTAAGGCCCGTGTCTTGATTTATGTGGGGATACCCACATGTCTTCGTAGCCAAATTGTTCTACAGCCACCGGCCACCCCTATTCTCTCATATAATGGAACCGACCAACCATACCACAGCAACTCTATTAACACTGTTACTTGTCAACTTGATAGAAACGACTTTATGTGTGTGGTAGATTTGAAATCTGCCTATAGAAGTATTAATGTTTATGGTCCACATGTGGGCTATCAAGGTTTCAGGTGGAATTTTGGTAATGGAGATGAATTTTTTGAAAGTAACCGTTTGACATTTGGTCTAAAGTGTGCTCCATATATATTTAGTAGAATATCTGATTTTTTTACTGAAATAGCTTAATTTTATGGTGTAGATAGGATAGTAAATTACCTAGACGATTTTATTATCATAGCTCAGACTGAAGAGGAATGTTTACGTAAAAGGAACATCCTCATTGAGTGTATGGAATATTTCGGGTTTGTGGTGTCGAAGGAGAAGGTGACTGAACCTAGTCAGGTGTGTATTTTTCTAGGTATAACCATTGACTCCACGTGTATGGAGCTGTCGCTACCACAAAAGAAGTTAGATAAAATGAGCCTAGCAATAGACGAGTGTTTGGGTAAAAAATTTGTATCTAAAAAGAAGTTACAGAAAATTGGTGGTTTGATGTCTTTCTGTTCCCAGGTAATACGTGGTGGTAGAACGTTTAGTAGAAGATTGTTTGATCTTTGTGCAAAGGCCAGGAATAAGGGTGTTATTAAACTTAATGAGGTGGATCATTTTACTCTTGCCCCACAATTGGACAATCTGAAGATCCACCACAGGAATATCAATGTATACGAGCTTTACCCTGTTATGGTGGGTTTGAAGCGATGGTTAAAGGAATTTAGTAACACTAGAGTTCATTGTATTACGGACAACATGCAGGTCTTGGCTATGTTAAATACCGGTAGATCCAAGAATAAGTTGTGCATGGCTTGGTTAAGAGAGATTTTTTGGCTATGTTTTATCCATAATATTGAAATATATTCCACATATATTAGGTCTGAGGAAAATATTTTAGCTGACCATTTGTCTAGGTTAAACTACAGTGGTGTTCCAGGGAAATGTAAAAATGTTTTGACTGAATATAACATGTGCTGTTATGATTGCAGACCTCAGGGAGCTGGAGAGGAGAAGGAAAAGATTCTTATATAAGGGTGTAGCTGAATCTACTCGTAAAACTCGTAGGCAGCAACTTAGTAGGTACAAAAAATTTTGTAAAAAATTTAAATTTACCCTTTTTCCCTGTTCTCCTTCTCAAGCCTCTTTGTATTGTGTGTATCTGTCAGATTTTATGAAACCTATTTCAGTCAGAAATTATTTATCTGCTGTGTGGTATTTTCAGAAATTAAAAGGTTATTTGGATCATAGTAGTAACTTTGTGGTTAAAAAGACTTTGGATGGAATAGAGAGAATGTGTAAGGGGTCTGTCAGTACAACTTACCCCCTGGGTCCTAAGGATATGGTTCGAATTAAAGCAAAATTAGACCTTAATGTTATGGAGGACGTGATATTTTGGGCTGCTATATTGCTATGTTACAGGGGTGTTTTTAGAATCGGACATGTAGTCCAGTCTCCTCATAACTTCTTAAAGAGGAATGTTAAAGTTTCATCTGACTGTATTGAGATCAGAGTTATTTCGTCTAAAACGGACCAGTGTGGAAAGTCTCCATATATTGTGTATCTAAAAAGAGATGATAGTTCTGATTTGTGCCCGGCCAGATATATTCACATGTGTGTCAAATCCTGTAGGCATAGCAAGTTTCTATTTTCTTTTCAGTCTAGATCAGTGCAGTATAACTATGTGAATATGAGATTAAAATCTATTGCTTTTCAATGTGGTTTGTCTGAAAAAGTTTCAAGTCATTCACTTAGGCATGGTGGTGCGACTCTGTTAAAAAATGCGGGCTTGAGTGTTCAGGATATTATGAGGCGAGCAAACTGGAAATCTAATGCTATTTTCAAATATCTACATGAATCAAAGGATAACTTGCTGGCTTTGGATGTAATGTTTTAATGTTTTACTATGGAATGTTCTACATTGTGTTTGGCATGTATAGGATTGGTATTGACAAAATCAATTCTCACCAAACCCAATGTCTCCTTTATTATTCCATATTATTATTATTATATTTGTCTATTAATATAACGATGTAGTTATTATTGTTACCGGTACTTCGGATCGACACATTAACTTATGGAACTATATACTACCAGGTATATATATATATATAATGAGTGATATGTTGGTACTACTTGTCTGTGTGCTTGTATTTTCTATGACGTCACACATAACATTTTCCTCCAGTATATAAGCTCCAGCGGTTGAACTAACCGTCAATTGGCTTCTTGTACGCGGACAGCTGGGTGGTGCTGGAATTTTAAACTTTACTGTGATATTGTATTTCTGTAATTACTATTATATTGTATTATATTGTTATTCTATATATTGCTATTTATTGTTCATATTGTAAATTATTGTCTTATTTAATAAAGGCATGTATAGGATTGGTATTGACAAAATCAATTCTCACCAAACCCAATGTCTCCTTTATTATTCCATATTATTATTATATTTCTCTATTAATATAACGATGTAGTTATTATTGTTACCGGTACTTCGGATCGACACATTAACTTATATATATATATATATGCTTCCTCTTGTCTGCCCTCAGAGCCCCTCACTGACACATGAGGGCATTCCATAACCTTCATTTCAGACTTCTCCACGAATGTGCCTCTGTCTCACCAGTTTCATGCAACTCCATTCGGGGAGGTTTCTGACTGAGGTTTCTGACCAAGGTTTCTGACCCAGGTTTCTGACCGGCAGTTACAGATAGTTAATTTAGCCTCCAGTTTGAAATTGGTCACAGAAAGGTACTGGTTTTTTTTTTATTTCCCCCATTTTCCTTATGGTCCAGGGGAACTTATCCTGTATCCATTTAGGGAGGTTGCTGACTAAGGTTTCCTACCAAGGTTTCTGACTGAGGTTTCTGACCGGCAGTTACAAATAGTTAATTTAGCCTCCAGTTTGAAATTGGTCACAGAAAGGTACTGCTTTTTTCACTCCCCCACTTTCCTTATGGTCCAGGGGACCCTTCCTTGTGCTTTTTGTTCCTTTCCAGACTAACCAAGAAGGAATATTTTCTTGACTTCCTCCTCTGCCAAAGAGGTTTCTGACCAGGGAGGTTTCTGACCGGCAGTTATAAAAACATCTATTGACCTGTAGTTTGAATTCCATCACAGAAAGGCATCTTGTATCTTGTAAGGGGGGTCAGTGTATAAGTTTTTTTTCACACTTTCATCCGAAACAGGTCTCTCCTCTCCTAACCCTCCTTGGAGAAGACCCTTGCATTTTTTTTTGGAGTTTTTTCCCCCTCCTTTCTCTCTTCCCCCCCTCTTTTTTTCTCCTTCATTTCAGTTTTAAGGTTTCTGACTGGTCATCTCCTTCATGCTTTTATTGGCCTCTCCTGTTCCCCCATTCACTGGTTTGCACTCAGATGATGTGGGCCAGCCTTTTTTCTACCCTTCCCTGTGCTTTTCATTCCTTTTGAGACTCAGAAAGAAAAATAAGTAGGAACATTTTCTTGACTTCCTTCTTTTTTCTGACTGAGGAGGTTTCTGACCGGCAGTTATAGAAACATCTATTGACCTGTAGTTTGAATTCCATCACAGAAAGGCATAGGGTTTCAGTCAACATAGGATTGATCCTATCCTGGTTCTATTTTAGATTGACAAATTTCTCCCCTTTTCCTTACACGGACATCTTTCTATCCCTACTGTTTTACATACTTATTTGCCTTCTTTTCTTTGTTTTAAATGGGAAGCCACTTGTTCTAGAAGTTCTCTGACCTGATGTAGGTTTCTGACCGGAAAGGTTTCTGACCAGCAGTTACAAAAACATTTATTGACCTGTAGTTTGAATTCCATCACAGAAAGGTGTAGTTTTTTCAGTCAACATAGGATTGATCCTATTCTGACTTTATTTTAGATTGACAAATTTCATGCCACCTCTTATATTTGTGGCACAATTGGCCATATCTTTTTCCCGTTCAGAAACCTCGGTCAGAAACCTCCCTAAAGGTAATCGAATCACATTAGTGAGAACAAGCTATGTAGAGTAGTAATATCTGACTGGGCCAGGTATGAAGCTCATCAAGTATAAGCACAGGTAGCACTGGTAGTGTCGAGACCAATTCACTCAACAAATAACTCTTATAACTTACATCTATAATGGCACAAGCCACATCAGATAAATCCCATTTCATTTTTGGGCTATGGCAATCAGAAGTGTATAATCGAACAAAGGGGTATAAAAATGGCATTCACCTGTTAGCAACATTATATTTTAAAACCATTCTCAGGAGGCTACATTAGAATGTGGTATAAATAGTTAATATTCAACTTACAGATTGTCATGAGGTGCAATTTCAGCTAAACGCTATTACGTCGAGCTTAGGTGCAGATCAAACCATTGTTTCCATAACCCCTTCCTTATGTAGTGTTTAATTGTTCTAGCAAGATGTTAATCTACCCGTTAAAAGTCTACTCACTATTTAATTGAAGATATGATAGAATCAGACAGTGTTTTATGTACAGTGTATGTAATAATTGTAGCCTTATCTTACATGGTCCCAAAATCATGTCAACAGGAATCAGTATTTATTCCACTTCTCAGAAGACAAATCAACTTTGCATCGATAACTGATGGCTGAAGTTGATGACTTCAATTCTAGAATAGGGACCTGACACATTTCAAAATGTATACCTCTACAGAGTTTCAACAAATACATTTAAAAACAAACTTAAGAAATTAACTTCAGAATGTCAGGTTGTTACCATCCTATTTTTGTTTCTTGGATTCTTCAACTGAAGAACAAATGATGTTTTGCTATTGATATTGTATCGAGCCAGATAAATCCCTTTTCTATCTAAATTCATGCATGCTCCGAAAGATTGTATGAATATTCAGGAGGTTATTGTTTAATCTCTGCCACCATAAGGACAGGTGAATGAAGCCTGCAGGTGCAAAACGATGATTGAGTATACCAGGCTCTCATGATGTTATTATAATTATAGCACACACTGGTCACATCAGCATTCTATTGATAAATTATTCTGACCCTAATGAATCAGTTCTATATTGTTAGCAAACATCATCACGAATGGAAGTTCAATGAGTAGCTGGGACGATTCCAAATTATATTCATTGAATTGTACAAAGAGGTTTGAGATATTATGACTGCATCTAAAATTGTTGTCTGTAGCATCGGTAAAGAATAGATTGCCTTTGATTATAGAGTCTGACTTGTCTTAAGTCAGCTTTTAAAGATAGTTGCATATATGCTCTCAGTTTCTTATACCGATTTCAAGCTGTATTTTACTTACCATGATGAATGTAGTATATTAAATGAGGGAAGGTTAATCAGTTATTTTTTTGAATTGTTTATTTATCCTGACATTTATAAGGCTAATAGCCCGGGTGTTTAAACACCAGCCTTGTGCATTCATCAGTTTATAGTTGAAATAATAGCAATCATGTTGGAGTTAATACAACAGAATTAACTATGGACTCATAAGAGCCATCTCTAGGGAAGACTTAAGATTAATGCAGAAAGATGCATGTTTTCCAATAAATGACAATAGTTTAATATGGTGAATTTAGAAAGAGGAGAAGGAGGAGAAAGCAAAGACTGGAGTTTTGCATGAGGGAGACAATTAATTTAGTGATAGTAGGTTGCTCAGGCTTTCTTGCAAATTGACCTTAAGACCTTGCGAAAGACTTTAAGGAGGTGTCCAAGTTCGACCAATGAGACAAACATCTATACTGAACAGATTTTAAGTATCTTGAGTATCTATTTTCCACCTTCAAACAAGGATAGTCATATGATAGGATAGTCATATGATTGTGTATTAAAATGCCTTTTATCCAAATATTTATCTGTATGGGCTCGATTATATGCAAATCAGGTGAGGGAATAATTTCTTAAACGTTCAAGCTTGTTCACTTTGGCTCTAACATGGATTTCATCTGCATTTGTCATGAAGTCAGCCCTTGAGCAGACTCTAATACCCCTATACTGCAAGGTCTGTAGTGCCAAGAGGTTTGTCCCTGAGGTAGCTGAATATATGACATCTCCCTAGGTAAAATGTGGGAGAATCATAGATTTATAGACCTGCAGACTGGCATCCTCAGTGATGTATTACCTTATTTTATTCAACAGATATGTTTTATAAATAATGGATTGTTTATGGTTTCAAAGTGCTTATTATAATTCAAACAGTTGTCTATTATAATGCCTAGGTATTTGAACTCTATAGCTTTCTTGATAACATCATTACCAATAATTAAATCAATGTTGCGAAGTTTTTATAACTTTTTTAGAAGAGGATGCTACAGTCATATCATTGTTTTTTTAGGGTTAATGGTCAGCTTATTTATTCTGCACCATATATGGAGTGAGTTAATATCATTATTTAGAATGATGTCTGGGGTAAGCTCAACCGGGGTGGATGTGTAGATAACATTATCATCAGCATTTATGTAGTTTATATCTACAATAATATAAGGAAGTATGTAGGTCATTTCTATATAATAAAAATCAGAGAGGTTCTAAGATTGAACCTTTGGGAACTCAACAAGATATATTCTTTAAGGCAGAGAAGGTGTTATTAGCTATTGTTTTTTGTTTCCTATTGGTGAGGTAATTTTGAAACCAATGTTTACTATTTTCTGTAAAACGAAGGAAGTCAAGTTTTTTTCAAGACAATCTGGTAATTTATAAATATTGTCAAACGCTTTAGAAAAGTCTATGAATATAGTGTGAGTAATATTATAAATATTTATGGCTTTATAGATATAATCAGTAAAATCTGAGATGGCTTGAATAGTGGAATGCCCGAGCGGACACCAGATTGATGTTCACTTATTAAGGCATGATTTTTTTCAAAAAGGTGGAGGTTTGTATATAGACCATTCTTTCCAACATTTTGCCAGGGAGCAGGAGTGTAGAGATTATTCTAAGATGGTTTACATCTTAGGGATTTCCTGTCTTTTGAAGGGGAACTACTGTGACTATTTTCCATTTGTCAGGTACTCTTTTAGAAGAGAGAGACTGATTTATAATACAAAGTAGATGGTAAGGGAAATTTTGAAATGTTATTTTTTGAACCTTAGTGGATATATTCATTAAAGTAGATGATTGATTTACATTGATTTCATTTATAGCCCTTTTTTAAGTGTCAATATCTGTTTCAGTAATTTCAAATATTTTAGGTTAAACTCTAGGGGGTTCTACCCAAGGGTCATTATAATCCTCTGATAATTTAGGCCCAATATTGATAGAATAGTCATTTATAAAACCAGCTTACTTCTCTGATGGTACAAGTTCCTGGGTGTTTTGATCCACCAGAATAGTGGGAGCTCCCAGGTTTTTAGGCTTAAAAAGTGCATTAACTGTTTGCGAATATTTTTTTGGTTTCCCTTAATAAGTTAAGACAGAATTCTCTGCGTTAAACTCTTCAGTAGTGCTTAGTACGGTTCCGATAGTAGGATGCAATGTATTAGGTATCAGGATTCTTAGTTTTAATGGCTTTTGCTAGTAATCTATTTTATTTTTTTATTTTTAAGAAGTCCAAAAGCTGATCTGACATCCATATCTTTTTAGCTCTACCAAGCATAAACGATTTCTATATCTATCCAAAAATTCTAAAAAGATTTTTTGTCCCATGAGTCATTAGGATCGTTGGTGTCCCAAAAGCCATCCCAGTTTACATTTTGTAAGTATGTATTAAATACATCTTTATCAAAATTACTTAGGATCTTCGAACAAATGAGAAAGGTTGTGATGGCTGCTGCAATTTCAAGTAAATAGCATAAACCAACCTGCGATCACTAATATTAATAGTTCTCACACCAGAATCTATAATATGGTCAGAATTGTTTATAACTAAATCAAGCAAAGTGGATGAGTTTCCAACTACCCTAGTTGGTTCTGTGATCTTCTGGAGGCAACCAATAGTTTTTTGCAAATTCAATAAGGTCTTTGGCTGGGTTTTCTTTCTTTATCATATCTAGATTTAAATCATCTAAAAATTACAATTCTTTGTTTCTATATTCACTAAGTAAATTAAATTGATTCATAAAGGATTCAACAAATTTAACATCTGCGGCATTTGGGGGTCATTTACATTTGCAATAACCAATTGTTTCATACTAGTTCTGTGATCAAAACCCATTTCATTTCAATGTCTGGCATGCCAGAAATACCCCTAAAATCAAAATTATCTATCTAATTTCTCCTGAGAGATTATGTATTTAATCAGGGGCAGACCTTCAGCATGCAAATGATTTTGATTTGCATATATTGCTGAATATGGTTTTGGAAGAAGGGTGGTAGAAGGAAACAAGATGACTTCTACAGTTGTCAATTAAAGAGGCTAGCATACTTATATTGAGAAACATTAATATACAAAGTGAGTAGAAATACAAACAAAAAATACATACAAAACATTAGAGAAAATTCAACTTTTAAGATAACTTTGATTGACAACAAAAGCTGAAAAGCTGATTTCCTGCAGGCTATCCACACTGAAAGTCATTGGTGCTTCTCATTTTGTTAACAGTGAGCAGGCTCTTGAATTGAACTCTTTCAATACCTAACACCTTAAGTTGATAACCATTCACCAGGTCTTAAGGTGAGAAGATAAAGATCCAATGCTCTTGAAGGCTGAATTCACATTATTTGTATAGGCTGCTCACAGCAGCCTTGGAGACTTTACAAACCGCTGTCATCAATTGCTTTGTAAAGCTGTCCATGAGACGTTTTGGATTGAAATTGGATGCTTAAATTAGCAAGAATTATGATCCATTTATGTTTGCCTTTGCTTCCTACAGGAAAAGGATAGGGTAGGATAGGAGAAGAGCAGAATAGAGAGAGCCCTGTGTGAATATTAAGTTAGAGGTGTGGTCTTCTGTAAAACTGCCTCCAGTTTCCTCATTAACTAACAGTTAGGTTACATCAGCTGAAACCAGTATATAGATAGAACTAAACGACCGTGGTGTACGAGGTGGCCGATCCACCATGAGGGGGAGACTCCCCCTGAGGGGTGGATCGGCCACCGAGGACACCAGAGGAGTTTAGTTCTATATTTATTTTATGATTTTAGAGTATTTAATCAACTGAAAATTAGCAAAATCCGTTACCATATTGCCCCGTACAAGCGGCGGTCCACCATTTTGAATGTTTACACGCACCCAGAATGAGGCTACGGTACCGGATCGGCCGCTGTGGTGGATGGACACACGTTACGCCACTGGGGGTGTGGCGATCGGCCGCGCAATGCTATCTCTACGGGAAGAAGTTATTCACATAAAATAATAAGAACCTTCTTCACTTAAACATGGATTTTCCTGATGGTTACAACATGAATGGTTATGCTCTTTTAAGAGACAACTTACTACTAATTCCAGTTCACATATAGTCCACGAACCATTACATGTCACGAGGTGAGAGTTAACAGAGATCCAGTTTCATTACAAGATTGGCAGAGTAATCATACATACTATCAGTGATGTACTCCCCAGTCTGACCAAGCTATGTCCTCGGTTCTGGTATGGCATCAACTCAACCTTACTGGTTTGAGCTGGTGCTGCTAAAAATAGTGGCTGAACCCTGCTGGTTCGAGCTGGTGTTGCTAAGAATAGACAGGGGGACTTGAACCTTGGGTGAGTCACTCTGAGCAGGTAAGGCTGAAAATAGTTGGTGAGGTCATACCCAGGCTCACCGCTTGGATCCCTGCTGGAGGTGGCAGGGTCAGTGAGTGCACTGATCCCTGCCAGGTCTAAAGGTAGGGGTGAGTTGTTATTGTAGGGAGAGCTGGTCAGCTTGGTGAAAAGATATGTTGTTGAATATTATAACACCTAGAATAGTTCATTGACAATATTTTACTACAGGGAATTAATGTGAAAGATGCTCTATTATATTTCTAAAATTCAGTTCTTAACTAAAAACACACAGCCTGTGTTTGGCCTCTATTAATTAGAAAATACAGTCTCAAATTGACAAGTGAGTGCTAATGAAAAAAACCCACAAAACGTTTGTGTTTATGTCATATTCTCAAACACCCAAGTTCCCTACACACTTTCATTCATACAGATGTTATTAAGCTAATAGATCATGGATGTTGGAGCCCTAGGGGAGTCTATGCTGGATATACCCGAGCCGCGGAGCGGCGAGGGTATATCCAGCATAGACTTATTAAAGTCATAAGTGATCATACCTTGGTGCTCCTCTTTTTGAGCAGGTAAGGCTGAAAATAGTTGGTGAGGTCATACCCAGGCTCACCCCTTGGATCCCTGCTGGAGGTGGCAGGGTCAAGGAGTGCACTGATCCCTGCCAGGTCTAAAGGTAGGGGTGAGTTGTTATTGTAGGGAGAGCTGGTCAGCTTGGTGAAAAAAATATGTTGTTGAATATTATAACACCTAGAATAGTTCATTGACAATATTTTACTACAGGGAATTAATGTAAAAGATGCTCTATTATAATTCTAAAATTCAGTTCTTAACTAAAAACACACAGCCTGTGTTTGGCCTCTATTAATTAGAAAATACAGTCTCAAATTGACAGGTTAGTGCTAATGAAAAAAAAAAATTAAAAAATTAAAAACGTTTGTGTTTAAGTCATATTCTCAAACACCCAAGTTCCCTACACACTTTCATTCATACAGATGTCATGTAGTGTATATAGACCCAGTCAGTATTTCCTCCTCAATGATCTCTCACACTTCTGTCCTAACATGATAGTATGTGTGTAAAATACCAAACCATTCTACCATTGAGGTGTAGTTTTTATCCTTTGGTTGTTGTAATCTGTCCACACGACATGCTAAATGCATGTTCAGGTCTAGATTGAGGAATAGATGTTACACTTATTCTGTGTCCGCTGTTTTGGTGTGTTGTAATGGGTAAACACATGAGTGCATCTTTCATTTGTGGCCCTCAAAGGGTTTAAACAGGCCCAACTGCCTCTACATTTTATATCTGGCCTCGTAAATTGAGCCCCTTTACATGAGTGCCTTCCCAAGGGACATGGATCATGCAATGAATATCACCAATAAATGTAGAATCCTCATATTTATTGAGGACAGGGTCAGGTATGAAGCTGCTCAAGTATTAGCACAGGAAGTACTTGTAGTCTGCAGCCAACCTCCCTGCAGTAATAAATTCCTGCTGTGATTGGAAGAACTGAATATAAAGGGTGCTACTAAGACATGGTGTCAGACACGGTGAGGAAACACTGAAAGGATTCACAATGTTTATGGATGGATCTACAGTGAGCTGAATACTTAGAGAAATGGTCCTCATACAGTTACCAATTAATTAATGAATAGAGTCTCAGAATGAAAATGATATATCTGCAGTTCAACTTACTGATGGATATTTCCATGAGGCTCAAACCATTTCAGTGCAAAACCTTTCTATTACATCCACTAGTTCTCATCAAGTAATGGTTTTACAATTGGAGCCTCTCGGGCACCACATTTTCATAGCATATTTAATATGCCAATACAGATTGTGCCAGGTGATGACAAAAAAACTAATGTAACAGATACATAAAAAATATTGCTGTACATGCAAGTATTTATCAATTATGATTGATTGGGCGAACCAATAAAATATGTCCCTAAAAGCCATCCATTAGCCTGTAATGGAAGGAGGGACATTGATTATATATTAATTACTTAGATTACTGAGAATGTTGTAACGTAGAATGACATGTCCTACCAAGGTCTACAAGCTTTATGTGCATATCCCTTTTTCACCCCAGCATTTATTTACCTCAGCTTTACAAATACAGATCTTAACGAAGCACGCCATGTGCAAGGTGGATTTGTATACATCAATGTCCTTTTAACATTGTGGGTGGAGAGCTGCAAACTCTGTATTGTTGTTATGAGCCCTTTGTCATATATGTAACTTAACTCCTACTGATAAGGAGGACATTCCTATAGCCTCCATGTATCTACAATTGTTTGAGAGAGATATCAAATTTGAAGATATCTACTCTTTCGGTGAGAACTCATTCAATAAATGGCTGTGTGGGAGCTTTTAAATATTATACAATTAACATTTTTACCTACACTCGCAGTGTGTGGATAATAACACTGCACTTTTTATCAGGTTTTTAGGTTTACGATCACAGATGGGATATATATCAAGCCAGCTGTTGTTATTAAGCAGGAGACACGCTCATATATGATGTTTTCTTCTCAAGAGAAAAAGATATTGATTTAATCCTCATTAGATAGAACGACAGAACTTCATAGTTCGCTGGCAATTATCCCTTTAATTAGCCAATTCCCCAGGGACATTTTTTCCCCTCATGAATCATAATCTATGTGTGTGCACTAAGGGCCTAAGCATTGGTTCCACAGGCGTATAATTGGTAGGAATAATACAAATTCAAATATAATTTTCTTTGCTTAAAACACAAAATTGATATTAAAGAAACAGTTACAAAGTCTCAGACTTTTTTTCAAAGTCCCCATAGAGGAAATAATAAGTGTTCTGGTCTGCAAAGAACTTTTTTGTGTTTAGGTGGAGGATCAGTTAAAATGAAATTCCATCAATAGCTAACATCTCTAACTTATACCTGTTATTTAGCACTCAAGGTGTACAGATGAGGATCCGATGGTCTTTGAGACTAGATTTGGTTTATTTGGTGTCATTATTGGCCTAGAGATATTGAGTTATGTTATCTTACATGAGCTCCTGGGTTAGACGTATATGGCATTCTCATTACACTCTTCACAACATGGAATGGTCACACAAAGAGGTAAATACTCTACAATCAATGGCACTAACACGTCACCTGAGAGAGGGGGGAAGAAAGAATATGACTCATTTGTTTTAAAAAAGGGTCAATCCATTATAAATAGACACATTTTCAGAGCTTTCCATGAATGACCCTCTCAGAAGTGAATGATTTTTCTTTAGCATACAGGTTTATGTACTAGATGAACACATGTGAAATTATAGCATCCAGCTCCCATTAGTTCCTGAGATTTGCAGCCCTATACTCCAGAGGGGTTGACCATTATTTTGACAAATCTCAATTTAGGGTCAAGTTTCAAATCCAATATTGTTATCACTCACATTCATCCACTATCAGGAAATGCCAAAATAGTGAAGTTGTCATGAACGCCTATTATTCTTACATAAGGTAGTCAGTTTTTTTGCTGATCTTGGAGCAATTTCTGAAAAGCAGGATGTCTTGTACTGATAACTCTCATTTAAATTAATGTCCCTATCATTATTGCAATCCAGATCCTTTCTTCCTCAGATGCATCTGCCCATATTAGGAATTAGAACAAAAAAAATAAGGACCAGGAGAAGAAATGATACTCCACCAACAGTTAGATAAATAATGTCATAGAATCATGATCTGCCCTTACTGTCTCATTAACAACCCATTACAGTCCTTCATCATGATCTGCCCTTACTGTCTCATTAACCACCCATTACAGTCCTTCATCATGATCTGCCATTACTGTCTCATTAACCACCCATTACAGTCCTTCATCATGATCTGCCCTTACTGTCTCATTAACCACCCATTACAGTCCTTCATCATGATCTGTCATTACTGTCTCATTAACCACCCATTACAGTCCTTCATCATGTTCTGCCATTACTGTCTCATTAACCACCCATTACAGTCCTTCATCATGATCTGCCATTACTGTCCCATTAACCACATATTACAGTCCCTCATCATGATTTGCCATTACTGTCTCATTAACCACCCATTACAGTCCTTCATCATGATCTGCCATTACTGTCTCATTAACCACCCATTACAGTCCTTCATCATGATCTGCCATTACTGTCTCATTAACCACCCATTACAGTCCTTCATCATGATCTGCCATTACTGTCTCATTAACCACCCATTATAGTCCTTCATCATGATCTTGTCATACTAGTAATTGTGCATGATCAAGTTGTCATATGAGAAATATCATATGACTAGTGGTGTATGGAGTAAATACATCAAGCTCCCATAAATAGTGTTATTTCCAGTTATCACTGGTTTATTCAGCTTTAGGCAACATGTAAGAAATATCAATCACACAGTTGTTAATATGCAGGTAATTTCCATATACAGTAAATATACAATAGTTTATAAAGTATAATGTTCTGTTCCACTCCACCTGTGAGGTAATAATAATACAATGTCCAGCATAGTTCTAGGTGGGTTCCCACACCTAGCTCCTGACCTGCTGCTTAGAGGAATAATGTAATAATGAATAACTTTACCCTCTGGTGGATGTCTTGAGGAAGATAGCCTCTGGCCACTAATGATGGAAACCAATGCCTGTCTAGCATAGTTTCACCATAGTGCAGTGGTATAGCAGGTAGCAGGAGATGACTGGAGATGTTCTCTCTGGAGCGGTTCTGGATGTTCTGCCTTCTAGGGGGTGCAGGCAGGCTATTTGAACCAAATCTTGGCATTGCACCTCAGACTGACTGGGGCCAGTGGCATCTGCCTAACTCTGCAATTGTTTGAGGGGAGTCTTTCATGTGTCACTGGGTGCACAAAGGACCCCCATGGACGCCGCTGTGTCCCCCATTGTCTTGGTCGGTTCTGTAACTTCAAACCCCCATATCTCGGAAGTTAACGCCGTTACAACTGCCATTTTGGGCATGCGCAGAGTTGAATATGCCAAGTAATTAATGCTCGCTTGCCAGGCACGTAACTTGCGCTGGTTTGTCTGTAGTGCATTCGGAGGTTGAATCCGTCTCCATGGCGTAACTTCCTTAATAATAAGAGTTCCGCCTTGATCTTAGGCTCATTTTGACCGTCTTATTATGGGCTTTCCATAAATGCTTTGATATTTGACCTAGGTTGCTCAGGAGCGACGCTAGAGCGACCAGACGGTTATGGCATCGTGCTTATGTAACCTATTGTTCAGTTGTTAGGGTGCTCAGACACTCAAGACTGCGTCTGCGGTGCCCAGGCACCCGTGACGGCCTGTTGCATTCACTTACAACTTATTAGTTTGTGCACTGAACCATGAGGTCCCTGATTTAGACCCTCAGATTTATTATATTGTGCAGTGGACCATGAGGTCGGACCCTTTGATGTTGTAAACCTATGTATAACTTACCTGGCTGGTGTGCAGTGGGGCATGAACGCTCTTATACAAAGTTTGAGCGCTCTTATAGCTCTTAGAACCAACCTATGTATTAATTTCTTATATATTCTTTGATTAATACAATAATATGTTAGAATTTATGGAATAATAAAATGGTATATGATAGAATACTCCGTCTCCCCCGAGAAAATGCGAAACTCCGTCATTTCGCCGAGGGAATGTACAATATATATATTTTTACCTTATTTGGAGTTATATACTGTTTGTAAGAGGATTTGAAGTGATGGGGAGTGCTTCAAATGCAATTTTTGTGGTAGAGCTTTGTCAGTATATATAAACAATTTTCTCCAAGGTATAAGTACATTTCCGTAATTCTATATCTTACCATACATGGGTGTATTTGCTTATGTATCTTCAATTTTGGGTACAATTTTCCACTTTTATGTACAACATACAATTTGGCAAATAGCGTGCAATTTTGGCATTCAATGTTCAATTTAGCGTGCAAATTGAACATAAATGACAATTTTAGTGTGCAAATTTACAATTTCGCGTGTAATTGCGTTCGATTGACAATTTTAGTATGCAAATATATAGTTTTCGCGTTCATTTGGCAATTTTAGTATGCAAATATACAATTTTGCATTCAATTGATAATTCTTAGCATGTAAATATACAATTTTGCGTTCAATTGATAATTTTTGTATGCAAATATACAATTTTGCGTTCAATTGATAATTTTTTGTATGCAAATATACAATTTTGCGTTCAATTGATCATTTTTGTATGCACATATATAATTTTGCGTACAGTTTGGTTACACATGAAAATATTGATTTTGTAAAAATCCCATTTAGTGTATGAATTGGGTACAAACGTACAGTATAATGTGCAACATACATTTTAGTGTGCAAATTGTGTACAAGCGTACGATCTAGTGTGCAAATAGCAATTTTAGTTTGCAAATTGGGTACAAACGTACAATCTAGTGTGCAAACATACAATTTTAGTGTGCAAATTGGGTACAAACGTACAATCTGGTGTGCAAACATACAATTTTTAGTGTGCAAATTGGGTACAAACGTACCATCTGGTGTGCAAACATACAATTTTTAGTGTGCAAATTGGGTACAAACGTACAATCTAGTGTGCAAAATAATAATTTAGTTTGCAAGTTGCGTACAAACGTACAATCTAGTTTACACTATACAATTTTTGGGATTTGAGACAAATTTTTCCGAGGACCAGAAAAACAAAGTACTTCATGTACAATAGGCTCGTTTGTCTCTGAGTTACTCTGTGATTTTGCTATTTTGGTGTATTAATTGGCAATTTCGGCAGTGGGCCGCTGCTTTTAATTGACTTTTCCCTAGCCTTTTTGAGTATGTGTCCCTGAAAGAGATTATTTGGTGAGTATCTTAAGTAAACATTTTTCATGTCAACAATTTTTCTCAACATTTTTTTTTTTTTCATTCATTTTTCCAACAATTTTCTTGGATACCTAAAGTGTGTTACCTTAAGTAAAGCTTGGTATAGTATACAAGTGCTAGTGGGTACAAGAACTGTCTTAGTTATCTACCTGCATTCATGTATATTAATGTTAGATTTGTACAATTTACAATTTGCCACTACTGTCTCATTTACCACCCATTACAGTCCTTCATCATGATCTGCCATTACTGTCTCATTAACCACCCATTACAGTCCTTCATCATGATCTGCCATTACTGTTTCATTAACCACCCATTACTGTACTTCATAATGATCTGTCATTACTGTCTCAATAACCACCCATTACAGTCCTTCATATGATCTGCCCTTACTGTCTCATTAACCACCCATTACAGTCCTTCATAATGATCTGCCATTCCTGTCTCATTAACCACCAATTACAGTCCTTCATCATGATCTGCCATTACTGTCTCATTAACCAGCTATTACAGTCCTTCATCATGATCTGCCATTACTGTCTCAATAACCACCCATTACAGTCCTTCATATGATCTGCCCTTACTGTCTCATTAACCACCCATTACAGTCCTTCATATGATCTGCCCTTACTGTCTCATTAACCACCCATTACAGTCCTTCATCTGCAATCATTATCAGTAACTCCTTCTTGTGCTAAAAGCAGTTTAAAAGAAAGTAAAGAAAAAAACAATCTTCTATTGAGGATTAGACCCCTATTGTTTGTCGACATTCTGGTATTTTTCTAATCTCTATGTCAGCACTGCCTCAGTCATAATATTATTGTCAGTAGAGTAGAGCAAATTTGATCAGCAAATAATGTAGAACAAACGTAATTCGCCCTTTAAGAGTCATTGGTAGAACTGATTTATGAATGCAGCCCTGTGGAGTACCTCACCAGGACTGCACTAATGACATCCTGGAGGGGCAGCATGATGTATTGCCGGTTTATGTATTGATGTAGTACGGATTTATGTTATATTGATGTAGTGCGGTTTTGTGTGTTGATATAGTGCGCGATTACATATTGATGTAGTACGGTTTACGTATTGAAGTAGTGTGGGTTTATGTATTGATGTAGTGTGGGTTTAAGTTGTATTGATGTAGTGCAGTTTAAGTATTTATGTAGTACAGGTTTACGTATTGATGTAGGACAGGTTTACGTTGTATTGATGTAGTGCGGGTTTATGTATTGATTTAGTACAAGTTTATGTACTGATGTAGTGTGGGGTTACATATTGATGTATTGCAGTTTTAAGTATTGATGTAGTACGGGTTTATGTATAGATGTAGTGTGGGTTTACGTATTGATGTAGTGTGGGTTTAAGTATTGATGTACTACAGGTTTATATATTGATGTAGTGTGGGTTTATGTATTGATGAAGTACAGGTTTATGTATTGATGTAGTACAAATTTATGTACTGATGTAGTACAGGTTTATGTATTGATGTAGTACAGGTTTATGTTGCATTGATGTAGTACAGGTTTACGTATTGATGTAGTGTGGGTTTATGTATTGATGTAGTGTGGGTTTATGTATTGATGTAGCGTGGGTTTATGTATTGATGTAGTGTGGGTTTATGTATTGAGGTAGTGTGGGTTTATGTATTGAGGTAGTGTGGGTTTACGTATTGATTTAGTGTGGGTTTATGTATTGATGTAGTACAGGTTTATGTATTGATGTAGTGTGGGTTTATGTATTGATGTAGTGTGGGTTTATGTATTGATGTAGTACAGGTTTATGTATTGATGTAGTGTGGGTTTATATATTGATGTAGTACAGGTTTATGTATTCATGTAGTACAGGTTTACGTATTGATGTAGTGTGGGTTTATATATTGATGTAGTGTGGGTTTATGTATTCATGTAGTACAGGTTTATGTATTGATGTAGTGTGGGTTTATATATTGATGTAGTGTGGGTTTATGTATTCATGTAGTACAGGTTTATGTATTGATGTAGCGTGGGTTTATGTATTGATGTAGTGAGGGTTTATGTATTGATGTAGTGTGGGTTTATGTATTGATGTAGTGCGGGTTTATGTATTGATGTAGTGTGGGTTTACGTATTGATGAAGTGTGGGTTTATGTATTGATGTAGTGTGGGTTTATGTATTGATGTAGCGTGGGTTTATGTATTGATGTAGTGTGGGTTTATGTATTGATGTAGTGTGGGTTTATGTATTGATGTAGTGCGGGTTTATTTATTGATGTAGTGTGGGTTTATGTATTGATGTAGTACAGGTTTATGTATTGATGTAGCGTGGGTTTATGTATTGATGTAGTGTGGGTTTATGTATTGATGTAGTACAGGTTTACATATTGATGTAGTGTAGGTTTATGTATTGATGTAGTACAGGTTTATGTATTGATGTAGTGTGGGTTTATCTATTGACGTAGTGTGGGTTTATGTATTGATCTAGTGTGGGTTTATGTATTGATGCAGTGTGGGTTTACGTATTGATGTAGTATGGGTTTATGTATTGATGTAGTACAGGTTTATGTATTGATGTAGTGTAGGTTTATGTATTGATGTAGTACAGGTTTATGTATTGATGTAGTGTGGGTTTATCTATTGACGTAGTGTGGGTTTATGTATTGATCTAGTGTGAGTTTATGTATTGATGCAGTGTGGGTTTACGTATTGATGTAGTATGGGTTTATGTATTGATGTAGTACAGGTTTACGTATTGATGTAGTGTGGGTTTACGTATTGATGTAGTACAGGTTTACATATTGATGTAGTGTGGGTTTATGTATTGATGTAATACAGGTTTATGTATTGATGTAGTGTGTGTTTATGTATTGATGTAGGACAGGTTTATATTTTGATGTAGTACAGGTTTATGTACTGATGTAGTACAAGTTTATGTTTTGATGTAGTGTGGGTTTATGTATTGATGTAGTGTGGGTTTACATATTGATGTAGTGTGTATTTATGTATTGATGTAGTGTGGGTTTATGTATTGATGTAGAACAGGTTTAAGTATTGATGTAGTACAGGTTTATGTATTGATATAGTGTGGGTTTATGTATTGATGTAGTGTGGGTTTACGTATTGATGTAGTGTGGGTTTATGTATTGATGTAGTGTGGTTTTATGTATTGATGTAATACAGGTTTATGTATTGATGTAATATAGGTTTATGTATTGATGTAGTGTGGGTTTATGTATTGATGTAGTACAGGTTTATGTATTGATGTAGCGTGGGTTTATGTATTGATGTAGTACAGGTTTATGTATTGATGTAGTACAGGTTTATGTATTGATGTAGTGTGGGTTTATGTATTGATGTAGTGTGGGTTTACGTATTGATGTAGTGTGGGTTTATGTATTGATGTTTTGTTGGTTTATGTATTGATGTAGTGTGGGTTTATGTATTGATGTTTTGTTGGTTTATGTACTGATGTTTTGTGGATTTACTTATTGATGTATGGCGGGTTTATGTATTATTGTAGTACAGGTTTATGTATTTATGTATTGTGGGTTTATGTATTGATGAAGTGTGGGTTTATGTATAGATGTAGTGCTGTTTTACGTATTGATGTAATATGGGTTTATGTATTTATGTAGAACGGGTTTTTGTATTAATGTAGTGTGGGTTTATGTATTGATGTACCGTTGGTTTATGTGTTGATGTAGAACGGATTTATGTTGTATTCATGTAGTATGGATTTATGTATTCATGTACTCCAGGTTTATGTATTGATGTAGTACAGGTTTTTGTGTTGATGTAGTACAGTTTTACATATTGAGGTAGTGCGGGTTTATGTTTTGATGTAGTGTAGGTTTATGTATTGATGTAGTGTGGGTTTACGTATTGATGTAGTGTGGCTTTTTGTTTTGATGTAGTACAGGTTTACATATTTATGTAGTGTGGGTTCATATATTGATGTAGTGTGGGTTTACGTATCGATGAAGTACGGGTTTATGTATTGATGTAGTATGGGTTTATGTATTGATGTAGTGTGGGTTTATGTATTGATGTAGTGTGGGTTTATGTATTGATGTATTGCGGGTTTATGTATTGATGTAGTACAGGTTTATGTTGTATTGATGTAGTGCGGGTTTAGGTATTGATGTAGTGTGGGTTTATGTATAGATGTAGTGCTGTTTTACGTATTGATGTAATATGGGTTTATGTATTTATGTAGTACAGGTTTTTGTATTAATGTAGTGTGGGTTTATGTATTGATGTAGCGTGGGTTTATGTATTGATGTAGTACAGGTTTATGTATTAATGTAGTGTGGGTTTATGTATTTATGTAGTGTGGGTTTATGTATTGATGTAGCGTGGGTTTATGTATTGATGTAGTACAGGTTTATGTATTAATGTAGTGTGGGTTTATGTATTTATGTAGTGTGGGTTTATGTATTGATGTAGCGTGGGTTTATGTATTGATGTAGTACAGGTTTATGTATTAATGTAGTGTGGGTTTATGTATTGATGTAGTACAGGTTTATGTATTGATGTATTGCAGGTTTATGTATTTATGTAGCGTGGGTTTATGTATTGATGTAGTGTGGGTTTATGTATTGATGTAGTACAGGTTTATGTATTAATGTAGTGTGAGTTTATGTATTGATGTAGTACAGGTTTATGTATTGATGTAGTACAGGTTTATGTATTGATGTAGTACAGGTTTATGTATTGATGTAGTACAGGTTTATGTATTAATGTAGTGTGAGTTTATGTATTGATGTATTGCGGGTTTATGTATTGATGTAGTACTGGTTTATGTTGTATTGATGTAGTGTGGGTTTAGGTATTGATGTAGTGTGAGTTTATGTATTGATGTATTGCGGGTTTATGTATTGATGTAGTACAGGTTTATGTATTGATCTAGTGTGGGTTTAGGTATTGATGTAGTGTGGGTTTATGTATAGATGTAGCGTGGGTTTATGTATTGATGTAGCATGGGTTTATGTATTGATGTACTCCAGGTTTTTGTATTTATGTAGTACAGGTTTTTGTATTGATGTAGTACAGGTTTACATATTGATGTAGTGCGGGTTTATATATTGATGTAGTGTGGGTTTATGTATTGATGTAGTGTGGGTTTACGTATCGATGAAGTACGCGTTTATGTATTGATGGAGTACGGGTTAGTCTGCCAGCACTCTATTGGTGCACTTCTTCATTAACCATTCTTAAAGGGTTAAAAACCACAACACCCTTGTAAGGATTGGATGTACGTGATATACTGATTGAAAGAAATACTTTCCACATTTTCAAAGTAATTTGTCGTTACTTTTCTTCTACCTGGATTCTAGATTGTAATTAACGTATGGGGTACTTCATTATCTGTGGCATATCATGTACATAGCATGTCATGTAAGTTCAAAATAGCTGCCACATAGCCCATCTTGATTTTCGGAAAGGTTTTCCATGTAGGATAAACTTAGTATTGGTCCTAGTTTTAAAGAAATCACAACATAACAATGGGATATCAGTTTTTTTTTCTGCTTAAGTAATAAACCTTTTTTTTTCCTTTGTGTATCCTTTCCTATGAAAATTACATTATTTTTTATAGATTAGTGTTGACTCTTCAGAGTGCTTTTCCCATGTCCCTCTCATTTGAAGTGTTGCACGGTCATGTCTGGGCAGAATCATTCTTAGAAATTGTTATTATGATGAAGATGAACAGCAGTTTAACTAAACACTCATCAATGGTTGGTACCTGAGGGTGTCAGACACGCACACCACTGATCAGATTTTATGAAGAATGTCAAATGATGAGGATCTGATGGTCTTTAAGACAAAATTAAAGTCATCTGCGTGTGTCATTAAAAGCAATCTCAGAAACTTGCTGAAGTGCTATCGTTGATTGCTGTACTGTTTTTCAAAAGCTGTGTTCCCTTAAGTAATAACAGTATTATGCGAAACACTTATGATGCTGAAAAGCTCTGACCATCTACAAATTCTGAGCAGAGACCAAGCACCATACCCTCAGCGCCAGGGTGGGTAGCAGCAATGAGGGTCAACACCTGACAGGGAGCACACCTGTACTAGGGAGTGGCTCCACCCAAGTACTAATACCGCTAACCAAAAAAAAACCTTTTTTTAGTTACATTGCTTTCTATAGAACATTAAAAAAAGTTTTTTTGAGCATATATTTCAATGTCTTTTTTTTTTACCAAATAGAAACGTTTTGATGTCGTTAAAAAAACGTTTTTATGCCATTTGAGGCGATTTGACTTAAAAAATCTGATTCACCTCAAGAAATGTGTTTAAGACTTCCATAAGATATAACATAGGTATAGACTCCTGCTAGGATACATCATGCCCATAAGCACCTCAAGAGGAATTCACTGATAGATGAATAGATGATGTGTGATGTATGAATGAATCAGCCACCTAAAGAAAACACAGTGGTACATTGTCAGAAGGATAACTATGTGTAGTGCTATATAGTGGCAGCTTTATATCATTCGGAGCAATTCGCTTTTCTCTATTGCCATGTAAAATAAACAGCCTAGACCTGCTCTATATGACAACAGTGACTGCAGTCATACCTTAGTTAAATTCACCGCACTCTGAAAACTAACAATGTCTTATATTAGAACCCCGTGCTGCTCTCAGATCTAATGATTTAAGGGGTATCTGTCTCACATAGCCTCCTAAACAATATATATATATATATATATATATATATATATATATATATATATATATATATATATATACACATACATACATACATACATACATACATATATATATATATATATATATATATATATATATATATATATATATATATATATATATATATACCAATTGCTGCAGCTGCCTAGCTGCACACGTAAACATTTTGGTGTTACACAATGAAGTGTCTCCGGGACAGGCCCCAGCACATCACCAATACTACCATAGCTAATAAAACAGCTCCTAATTGTATTATTGCATCATTGCTTAAATAACCATCTCTAAGTCAATGACACATCATTAGTTCTACAAAATGATGCAATATGGTAACATCCGTATTGTATTGTGTATAGAGAAGGTTGCAGTTAGGTTATCCTTTATAGCCAAACATTAAGATGTTTGCAGAAGAAGAATGGACTCATGTGCCTTCCTCGATCAGAATGTAGCAAGATTTCTTCCAGTTGATTCAAAACATATATTCTGCATAACAATTGACATTCAATCCAAATAAATGTGTGTCATTTTGGGACCACTTTTATCATACTCTGAGTATCTGAACCCTGATTAATTTTTTTTAGATTTCACATTCCACACAGACTCATGTTTGGGTGTAACCATTGATTGTTGCGGGTAACAGCTTTACTAGACTGTCTGCATAGGATAGAGTAAAGACTAATCAATAGTTTACACCCCTCTTGGCTGGACTCACATACTACAAATTTGTATTATGGGTGGGAAATAAATCATCTCCATCACAATTTAAGATGTGACCTAAGCTATTTCACATTGCTAAAGGGTGCAACTATAGGAATAGGTCCATGTGAAAGTTTCCAACTATGGGAATGTCTTGGAAAACTGATTGCTATGACAAGTATCAAGACTGTCATCAAAATATTTGTTTCAGCCATGTATCTCACTGTGTATGCCATGTCTTACTACTTTGCTGTCTTAGTTCATTTTGTGTTTATATGTATATCAACACAAAACAATTACCAGGAGTTTCTGTTGAAGGGCCAGGATTTCAGGAAAGTATCTGGTTTAAATAAATGCCAAATATCCAACGCATTTTCCTCTCAGTATAATACCTCTGTTTTGGATTTTCTTGAATTAAAAATTGTCAGATATGAGAGGTCCTTTTAAGCCTCTTTCAATACATGTTATTCATTTCTGCTTCAACTGCACGACAGAGAAGAAGTGTATATTACATTTGAAAAAAGCGTTGATAGGCAAAAGAGAGGTTTGTACATGCACATCTTTCATGACAAAGTTATTGATCTTGAAGGGAAATATTGTTACTGTCTTTAAAACAGACAGAGCATTTAAATTGGCATCAACAACTGATAACCTGAAAATGCCAAACATGCACACCAGTGATGGTGTGCATGAGAAGCAATTCTGGGATCACCCAGTACGCCATCATTAATTGTGGTAATGTTTTGAAAAAAATGAATGTCGTAAACAATGTAATATATGAAAGTTGCAATTGAAAGGCATGTTTTAATCAAACTTACAAAACTTATAATTCCTTGAATCAGGCTCGGCAAACTACCTTGAGAAGGTGTGAGTGGGGGGTGCAAAGGTGTGAGTGGGGGGTGCAAAGGTGTGATTGGGGGATGGCCAAGGTGGGAGTGGGGGGTGGCCAAAGTGTGAGTGGGATGTGCAAAGTGTGAGGGAGGGTGGCCAAGATATGAGTGGGGGGTGGCCAAGGTGTGAGTGGGGGGTGGCCAAGGTGTGAGTGGGGGGTGGCCATGGTGTGAGGGGGGTGGCCATGGTGTGAGTGGGGGGATGGCCAAGGTGTGAGTGGTAGGTGACCAAGGTGTGAGTGGTGGGTGGCCAAGGTGTGAGTGGTAGGTGACCAAAGTGTGAGTGGTGGGTGGCCAAGGTGTGAGTGGGGGGTGGTCAAGGTGTGAGTGGGGGGTGGCCAAGGTGTGAGTGGTGGGTGGCCAAGGTGTGAATTGGGGGAGGTTGTCAAGGTGTGAGTGGGGGGTGGCCAAGGTGTGAGTGGGGGAGGTTGTCAAGGTGTGAGTGAGGGTGGCCAAGGTGTGAGTGGGGGGTGGTCAAGGTGTGAGTGGTTGTGTCCAAGGTGTGAATGGGGGGTGTACAAGGTGTGAGTGGGGGTGTCCAAGGTGTGAGTGGGGGGTGGCCAAGGTGTGAGGGGGGTTGCCAAGGTGTGAGTGGGGGGTGGCCAAGATGTGAGTGTGGGGTGGCCAAGGTGTGAGTGGGGGGTTGCCAAGGTGTGAGTGGTGGGTGGCCAAGGTGTGAGTGGGGGGTGTACAAGGTGTGAGTGGGGGGTGTACAAGGTGTGAGTGGGGGGTGTACAAGGTGTGAGTTGGGGGCGGCCAAGGTGTGAGTGGTGGTTACAAGGTGTGAGTGGTGGGTGGCCAAGGTGTGAGTGGTGGGTGGCCAAGGTGTGAGTGTGGGGGGTGCCCAAGGTGTGAGTGGGGGGTGGCCAAGGTGTGAGTGGGGGGTGTACAAGGTGTGAGTTGGGGGCGGCCAAGGTGTGAGTGGTGGTTACAAGGTGTGAGTGGTGGGTGGCCAAGGTGTGAGTGGGGGATGGCCAAGGTGTGAGTGGGGGGTGTACAAGGTGTGAGTGGGGGGTGGCCAAGGTGTGAGTGGGGGTGTACAAGGTGTGAGTGGGGGGTGGCCAAGGTGTGAGTGGGGGGTGTACAAGGTGTGAGTTGGGGGCGGCCAAGGTGTGAGTGGTGGTTACAAGGTGTGAGTGGTGGGTGGCCAAGGTGTGAGTGGTGGTTACAAGGTGTGAGTGGGGGGTGTACAAGGTGTGAGTGGGGGGTGTCCAAGGTGTGAGTGGGGGGTGTACAAGGTGTGAGTGGGGGGTGTACAAGGTGTGAGTGGGGGCTGTACAAGGTGTGAGTGGGGGAGGTGGCCAAGGTGTGAGTGGGGGGTGTACAAGGTGTGAGTGGGGGGTGTACAAGGTGTGAGTGGGGGCTGTCTAAGGTGTGAGTGGGGGATGGCTAAGGTGTTAATTGGGGGTGGCCAAGGTGTGAGTGGTTGGTGGCCAAGGTGTGAGTAGGGGGTGGCCAAGATGTGAGTGGGGGGTGGCCAAGGTGTGAGTGGGGGGTGGCCAAGGTGTGAGTTGTGGGTGGCCAAGGTGTGAGTGGGGGGTGGCCAAGGTGTGAGGGGGTGGCCAAGGTGTGAGTGCGGGGGTTGTGTCCAAGGTGTGAATTGGGGGTAGCCAAGGTGTGAGTGGGAGGGATGTCCAAGGTGTGAGTGGGGGGTGGTGAAGGTGTGAGTGGGGAGTGTACAAGGTGTGAGTGGGGGGGAGGGGTGGCCAAGGTGTGAGTGGGGAGTGTACAAGGTCAAGGTGTGAGTGGGGGGTGGCCAAGGTGTGAGTGGGGGGTGTACAAGGTGTGAGTGGGGGGTGGCCAAGGTGTGAGTGGGGGGTGGCCAAGGTGTGAGTGAGGGGTGTACAAGGTGTGAGTGGGGGGTGTACAAGGTGTGAGTGGGGGGTGTACAAGGTGTGAGTTGGGGGTGTACAAGGTGTGAGTGGGGGGTGGCCAAGGTGTGAGTGGGGGGTGATTAGGTGTGAGTGGGGGTGTCCAAGGTGTGAGTGGGGGGTGTACAAGGTGTGAGTGGGGGGGTTACAAGGTGTGAGTGGGGGGTGGCCAAGGTGTGAGTGGGGGGTGTACAAGGTTTGAGTGGGGGGTGGCCAAGGTGTGAGTGGGGGAGGTGGCCAAGGTGTGAGTGGTGGGTGGCCAAGGTGTGAGTGGGGAGTGGCCAAGGTGTGAGTGGGGGGTGACCAAGGTGTGACTGGGGGGTGGCCAAGGTGTGAGTGGGGGGTGGCCAAGGTGTGAGTGGGGGGTGTCCAAGGTGTGAGTCGGGGGTGGCCATGGTGTGAGTGGGGGGTGGCCAAGGTGTGAGTGGGGGGTGTACAAGGTGTGAGTGGGGGCTGTCTAAGGTGTGAGTGGGGGATGGCCAAGGTGTGAGTGTGGGGGGTGTCCAAGGTGTGAGTGGGGGGTGGCCAAGGTGTGAGTGGGGGGTGTACAAGGTGTGAGTGGGGGGTGGCCAAGGTGTGAGTGGGGGTGGCCAAGGTGTGAGTGGGGGATGGCCAAGGTGAGAGTGGGGGGATGGCCAAGGTGTGAGTGGGGGGTGGCCAAGGTGTGAGTGGGGGGTGGCCAAGGTGTGAGGGGGGTGGCCAAGGTGTGAGTGGGGGGGTGTCCAAGGTGTGAATTGGGGGTAGCCAAGGTGTGAGTGGGAGGGGTGTCCAAGGTGTGAGTGGGGGGTGGTGAAGGTGTGAGTGGGGGGTGGCCAAGGTGTGAGTGGGGGGAGGGGTGGCCAAGATGTGAGTGGGGAGTGGCCAAGGTGTGAGTGGGGAGTGGCCAAGGTGTGAGTGGGGGGTGTCCAAGGTGTGAGTGGGGAGTGGCCAAGGTGTGAGTGGGGAGTGGCCAAGGTGTGAGTTGAGGGGTTACAAGGTGTGAGTGGGGGGTGTACAAGGTGTGAGTGGGGGGTGTCCAAGGTGTGAGGGGGGTGGCCAAGGTGTGAGTGGGGGGTGTACAAGGTGTGAGTGGGGGGTGACCAAGGTGTGAGTGGGGGATGGCCAAGGTGTGAGTGGGGGGTGGCCAAGGTGTGAGTGGGGGGTGGCCAAGGTGTGAGTGGGGGGTTACAAGGTGTGAGTGGGGTTGTACAAGGTGTGAGTGGGGGGATGGCCAAGGTGTGAGTGGGGGGTGGCCAAGGTGTGAGTGGGGGGTTGGTTACAAGGTGTGAGTGGGGGATGGCCAAGGTGTGAGTTGGGGGTGGCCAAGGTGTGAGTGGAGGGGTGGTTACAAGGTGTGAGTGGGGGATGGCCAAGGTGTGAGTGGGGGGTGTACAAGGTGTGAGTGGGGGGATGGCCAAGGTGTGAGTGGGGGGTGGCCAAGGTGTGAGTGGGGGGGTGGTTACAAGGTGTGAGTGGGGGATGGCCAAGGTGTGAGTTGGGGGTGGCCAAGGTGTGAGTGGGGGGTGGCCAAGGTGTGAGTGGGGGGGTGGTTACAAGGTGTGAGTGGGGGATGGCCAAGGTGTGAGTGGGGGGTGGCCAAGGTGTGAGTTGGGGGTGGCCAAGGTGTGAGTGGGGTGTGGCCAAGGTGTGAGTGGGGGATGGCCAAAGTGTGAGTGGGGGGTGGCCAAGGTGTGGGTGGGGGGTGTACAAGGTGTGAGTGGGGGGTGGCCAAGGTGTGAGTGGAGGGGTGGTTACAAGGTGTGAGTGGGGGATGGCCAAGGTGTGAGTGGGGGGTGGCCAAGGTGTGAGTGGGGGGTGAATAAGGTGTGAGTGGGGGTGTCCAAGGTGTGAGTTGGGGGTGGCCAAGGTGTGGGTGGGGGGTGTACAAGGTGTGAGTGGGGGGTGGCCAAGGTGTGAGTGGAGGGGTGGTTACAAGGTGTGAGTGGGGGATGGCCAAGGTGTGAGTGGGGGATGGCCAAGGTGTCAGTGGGGGGTGGCCAAGGTGTCAGTGGGGGGGGGTTACAATGTGTGAGTGGGGGGTGGCCAAGGTCTGAGTGGGGGGTGGTTTCAAGGTGTGAGTAGGGGGTGGCCAAGGTGTGAGTGGGGGGTGGCCAAGGTGTGAGTGGAGGGGTTACAAGGTGTGAGTGGGGGTGTCCAAGGTGTGAGTGGGGGGTGTCCAAGGTGTGAGTGGGGGATGGCCAAGGTGTGAGTGGGGGGTGGCCAAGGTGTCAGTGGGGGGGGTTACAATGTGTGAGTGGGGGTTGTCCAAGGTGTGAGTTGGGGGGTTACAAGGTGTGAGTGGGGGGTGTCCAAGGTGTGAGTGGGGGGTGTCCAAGGTGTGAGTGGGGGGTGTCCAAGTGGGGGATACCTATTGTCTCATTGTTATGATAGTGACAGGAGGCTGCAGTCAGCTCACACAATGTCGCCTTACACCAGCCCCTGCTGGACTGCTGGATGTGGTGACGCTGTCCCGTCCCCCACACCCAGTCTGTCATCTTTTCCAAGTATTTTACCGAGCCGGTGAAATCCTCTCTCATTTTCTCATGCTTGTATAGACATAAATACAGCAGGCTACTTAAATGCATGTCTCATCTGTTACAGAAGTTAACGTTTCTACAGAAACTTCTGTTTGAACATGAAATTACACGCATAACTTTTAGTTGCAAAGAGTCTATGATGAATACAGTGATTAAAAAACCAAGTGCTCAGGTCCAGCATATAGAGCACCTTGATGGATTTCCCAAAACTGAGAGCCATTGCTCATTTTTTGACCCCACTGCTTTTGTGGAAGTCCTGAAAGGGAAGAGAGATATTCGCACACACCATGGATATTCATTTCTTCAGAGGTGGAATCATGGATATTGATGAACAATGTCTTTACTTTGCTTAAAATGAGCTGCAGAAGATTTGAATATGCATTTTTTCAGTCAGATTGCCAACACTCTTCTTTGAACTATGACTGCATTTTCTATGAACCCTGCATTGTTTTGTTTTTTTATTTTCTATGGAAACAAAACAACCAGTCGATTCAAATCAAGTCTGGGAAATTTCCCAGAAGTCTCAAGAGAATAAAAAGTCTCAAGGAACTTTGTGTTTGAATAAGAAATGAAATTCAACACACATTTTGAATCCTACAGAAGAGCTTACCATACATAATTAAATAGAACACAGATTAACAATTACCTTGGTATACAATTGTTATGGTTCAGTCTATACCAGGGCTTTGAGTTATATTACCTCTAGTCGCACCTTGTAGAAGCTGCAGAAGTTAGACGTGCGCCTTATATGTGAGGTTCTACACAATATAGACAACGGTTCACGAGGATTGGGTCTGGCTGAGTTGGCAAGTGAGATATCCCTCAGTCAGAACCAATCCGAGTGAACCTTTGTATTTGTTTCATGTTATCTAAATCAAAATGTTAGAAAATCTTTTAAAATGGCATAAAAAGATGTATATATGTTTGTTTTATAACCATTTAGCATGATGTTCCTGACCCTACCCTATGGAGCATGGTTGATTAAGGGGAATGTTAGATACAGGGTTTAAGCTAATAGATGATGGATATCGATATATACAGCATGTACAGCCCGTGGGCCCCGATATTCATCACCTAATAGGTTTATACCACCATTTCCTCCATTTTGTATTAATTTCTTACCTGATATCCACAGAATATAGCCAGGAGAAGATATTCTGTAAGTGCAAGCAATACAGCCCGGGTCTGCTCTGCGCGAAGCCATTGTTTTTGTTCCTTGCCAGGAGAGGTACTGCCGTGTTTACACTCACTTTTCGTATGGAATCCAACCATGAAAAATTGGGAAATTAACAGGTTCATATCCTTAGATAGTCTAGATGATCCCTCCATACGTATTATGTCCAATATATTCAAAATAAATAAGAATCCATTGATTTTCCAAAACGGTCCGAAATTTTCGGCGTATTCTTCGTAAGACGTGAACTTGACCTATATCCACATCTGGGCCACTGACACACTTTCGCCAAGCAAGGAGGCGGGTGGGAATGGCCGGAACACGACTCGCGTACGTTGGGAAAGTCAATGGATTTATATCGAAGAAAATTGAGAAAATTAGCACGCATTCCTCGTCTATGGATCGAATACTTCTTGGGACTTTGATATTATAACCTCAGGTTAGAACTTATTTATTTTCGCATTGGGATTTCATCACCGTTCAGTGTGGCACTATGGCTAACGTCTTCGCCAACCAGCACTGCAGCTGCATTCTCCTACGAGTTGGGGCGATTTTTCACAATGGAAAATGGCTAGACTGACTTTGTATGTCCGCCAAACATTTCCCAAAATATTCTAAGTCCAACTTGACCCCGAAAAAGTATACACCAAAAATTTCAAAAATGCACATGTGTGGTATGTGCAGAATAATGCATGGCTAAACTGCATAGAAACCCACCGGAAGTCCCGAAATCGTGGTTTAACCTAGGATAACTCAATTAGTTATCCATATTCCACAACATGAAACAAAGAGCAGAAGTTAACTGCCCTCCATCTGGCTCGATATTGTTCCTGAACTCATGGTGTATCTTGTAGGCTACAACTTATAACCTAGAAGTCTTGGTAGCTAGGACTATTGCAGTCTTGATTTTTATTAATTGTTTATTTCTGTGCATGCGATCCATACATGTCTGACAGCTCATACTTTATAATTTATTGATTAGCAGTTGCTGGAAGGCAAATGATTTTTGTTATGACAAATCATTGTTTGGGACAGAAAGCTTTCCTTATCAATAGTTTTTTGTTCTGTGACGTGTACAGTGCATTGCAGTCTGTAAAGCTTGTCGAAGGTCAGGTCTAGTCTTTAAGCACAGTCACAAATGGATGAATTAACCAGACTAAAGTTTTCTCTTTTCAGTGATATAATTCCCACCCCATAATCTACGATATACAGTATCACTAGAATATTCTTGCCTTCCCAGGTCTAACTAATCATGGTAAACCAAATCCCAGAACACTTATTGTGTCAGTGAAATTAATGTGAATCTAAGTGTCATTTGATCTTTGCACTATTTTTATGTCCTGTAATTCAATCTATGGTTTGGTAGCATTATGTGTTTGATGATTCAATATAATGTTTACATAAACTGTCTAACTTAGTGAAGAATGTCATAATTAATCCCCTAGTTAAAGCAATCTATATGTAATGAGAGGGACTGAGGTGACATCCTTGAGTTGTTGACTGATTACCTTATCACGTAAAAGCTGTAGGCCAGAATGAAGCCACATTATTAATTAGTAAACACAGCCAGTATTTACACAAGGACATCCACCAGCTAATCCACTCAATGGGAAAAAAAACGTGTTGTTATCAGGGCATGCCACACTGTTATAGTAAACCTATTATGATATGTTAACATTATTTGGTACTTGCCAACACAATCCTATTGTTGAAATATCTACTTTTAACCCTGTTATCCAGGAGGTTAATTCAAAATGGCCTACCTCGGGTCAGATTGTCAGTCAGATGAATATTGACTGTAATAATGAATTGAGGTTATACAAAAGTTGGTTGTTGACTGAGTTGGGGGTTTGTTATTGACATAGCCAAGGGCAGCCTTCTCAATGATCAATTAGCACCATATATGTCACACATTCACTTAACGGCAAATTGATGCATCCCACGCACTGTATCGTAATCTGTCTCTTATCATAACTATGCCTTAGTGAAACCATATAACTATATTTGTCACACAACAATACGCACGATTCCTCTTTCCTTGAGGCTAGTCATTATCATTTAGGTAATAAATGAGGTGTTCAAAATAGACTTTCTCTACCCAATGAATGATGATTTTACAATGATTATATATTCAATATTGACACCATTAGCTATCTAAATGCCGAGCAATTTTCCCAAACTGATGTACAATTTCTGTTATTGCAAGGTTCATTATGACAATAGATCATTTATGTTAGAGCTATCTATGACGCTTAATGATTGGTGTGTTATTGTAAAGAATAGCATCCAAATACACAGATGTATGTCACATGACCCACCACACCAGTCTTAATATATGCTGATGGTAAAATATCCTCATTTATCTTGTTACACACACAGGCTTCATTAATCTTGTTACACACACAGGCTTCATTTATCTTGTTACACCGACAGGCTTCATTTATCTTGTTACACCCACAGGCTTCATTTATCTTGTTACACCGACAGGCTTCATTTATCTTGTTACACCGACAGGCTTCATTTATCTTGTTACACACACAGGCTTCATTTATCTTGTTACACACACAGGCTTCATTTATCTTGTTACACACACATGCTTCATTTATCTTGTTACACACACAGGCTTCATTAATCTTGTTACACACACAGGCTTCATTTATCTTGTTACACCGACAGGCTTCATTTATCTTGTTACACACACAGGCTTCATTTATCTTGTTACACGCACAGGCTTCTGTAGGGGTATGGTATTTTACACTTTAACGTTCATGCACCCGTGAGACTCAGACCTAGGTCCTTCGGGTGTGGTGGGGGAATCCGGATGGCAGGTGGCAGCACCTGCCTCTGGGTTCGTATCCACTACACCAGGGGGCCTACCACTCGTCCGCCACACGTCACGTGGCCGGTCTGAGTTTCGCGGGCTTTTCCCCTATATAAGGCTGGTCCTAGCCCTAGGTTCCTCAGTAGTGGTTTACCCACTGCTCAACCAGGTTGTTACCCGAAAGGGTAACCGAATGCACTAGCAGCATGTAGTCCTCTGAGGCTGTGATCGTATGTAACGCAAGCTCTGAAATAAAAGCTCGGTTGCCTACCCGGAAACTTTTCTCTCTCTTCGTTATGATTTAATCTAACTTAACGAGACGAACCACTACACTGGTGCCGTGACCAGTTGGTCTTCGGGTAAGCGCAGTCAGAAATGACTGAGCTGAGCCCAGTTAGGGGAAATGGCTCAAATCGTGAGCTAGACTCCCCGATGGAGGATGGTGAAATCAAGTCACCACCCCAAGGTACGGAGTGGAGGGATCCACTAGAACACTACCCTGATGGGTTAGAAGATGTAAGAAGAAACTTACATCATGAACTGGATGAATTTGGAGACTCCTTATTCATGCCAGGAGGTACTTCGAAACCTGCACCAATGCATAAAAGTACTGCTCAATTTGGTAAATTACCATTTGAGGTACCAAAGCCTAGTGCAGGTATGTTTGAAACTCCATACAGTTCTCGAATTAAACACCAAAAATGTGGATTCGAAAAGAACAAAATGGACGAGCTTGAAGACATGAGAGCTGAATACGAGAAGATCCAGAAGGATCTTATTACACTGACCGGAACCCGAGACAAGATTCTGACTGAAAACAAACAGTTGATATCGGAACGTCTCGATTACGATCAGAGTTGTAGACGCCAACAACAATTGTTGTTGGATCAGATGGAGAAAGAAAAGCAAGATTTTCAACTCCAGCACGAACAGTATCGTGATGCACTATATACGGCGGATCTGGAATACAGAGCCTCGTGTGATGAGTTGAATAGAACTAAACAAGAGTTAAATTCAACTCAATCGGCCTACGGCAAGTATCAAGAAGAGCTGAAGAAAATAGAATCAGCCTTCAAAGATGCTCGGGAAACGTACCAAAAACAGACCGATGAGCATGAAAAACTCAAAGATCAATTGATACGCGAATCCACAGATTTGGCTGTTAAACAGACTAAAATGATGGATGATTATTCCGAACTGGAGGCTAAAGCTATCCAGATGTCAAAGTATCTAGAAGATACTGGTCGTGCAGTAGGCACTCTTGAATCAGACTTCACTGTTTCAGGAATTGCCCTAAACACGACAAGTAACCAGATGTTCTCTTTGAGGGGCAATGACGGGGTAACAGAGACAACTGTACCTCGTTATGAAGGAGTAAAGAGTCATCAGGTTAGATTTACAGATAATACCTCTATACCTCTTGGTCTAGGTACGGGAAATAAAGGGGATAATTCTGCGAGTGGAGCTAAACAAAGCCGCTCGGCAGGAAGCTCCACCTTTGACGGCGGATGGCCACAACAGTCACCTTTAGGGGGACCAAATGGCCCGTATGCCCAGTATGGATGGAATCAGTCCCAAACAGGAACGAATCCGTCCAATGGTAACACCCGGAACACGTCCGGAGGAACAACCGGACGAGCACCCGGAGGTTCCAGTACAGCTGGGGGGCAATCCGGATGTGATCAAGGATCCGGACCCTCAAGCGATCGTTCCAGGAGCAGACCCTCTGCCAGTGGGACTGGTTTCAATAATGGAAATCAGTCGTATGGAACAGGAGGAAACACTAATCCCAATAGTGGTTTCTTTAGCTTTGGTGGAAATACACAACCCACCAATGGTCCAGGGCCGGCTCCCCAAACCAGTGGATACACCTTTTCACAGGTGCCTCCATACGGAGCAGGGGGATCAGGAGGTGGAGGAGGACCACCATCCGGAGGCTTTGGAAGTACTTATGGTACGAATCCTCCAAGGAAAAAGAGACTCAGTCGCCGAGTATCTCTTTCTCCAGGGTTACAAGCGCTGCATGATTCTAATGCAGCGATTGCTAACTTAGGTGTTGATTGTTACAATCAAGGTCTGGACGATACGGAGATCATGGAATGGAGTAAGGGTTTAACCCTTACTGGATCCACGAATCCGGCTCGTAGAGTAGCTAAGATACCTACCCCCTTTAATGCCAAGAACCCTTGGAAGGAGGAGTATCAAGGCTGCGCGGATGTCTTTAACTGCAATGGATGGGGTAAAGCGGAAGCTCTGCCTTATTTAGTATGCTGGTTAAAGGAAGGCGACGGAAAAGGAGCCGTGGAACAATGGAGAGATTCTCAAATAACAGGACTCTCAGCCCATATGAAGTATGATGAACTCATAGAGATTGCTTCATATTTATATGGGAATATAGTTGGAGAAGACCCTTGGCTGACGTTCACTAAAAGAACACAGAAGCCCAAGGAGTCTGCCAAAGTGTTCGGCTTAGAATGTCAACGACTGTTGCATAAAGCCAGACCTCAATGGAGACTAGATGATGAATGCTTCCTAGATGAGATGTTTAAACAATTCATTGAAGGATTGCGGAATCAAGAACACAGGACAGTAGCCTGTGAAGCTTGGAAGAATGATGCCTCTTTGACAGATTTGTTCCAGTCCCTAGATCATTATGATCGAAAGGCCCGTATCTTTGCCGGGAAGGTACCCCAACGGATGTCAGCAGTGATAATCCCGGAGGGAATACCCGAAACCGATTCATCCGAATCAGGGGAACCTGACGAAGATGAAAACGTTGGGGCCATTGGCCAAGGGAACCCCCGGTACAACCGGAACTGGGGAAAGAAACCGGGTTACGTCAAGGAGAAAGTGATCACTTCTAAACCTCCTGTGACTCAACCCGATACCAAACCCACGACGGGTCCTTCTTTATCAGAGGACCTGGTTAACAATTTGGTAAAGAAGATTACTGAAAATCTTAGGAGGCCTAAGCCTGATAGGACTGTTGTGACATGCTTCCGATGTCAGGAAACTGGGCATTATGCTGCCGAGTGTGAGGCAGATAAGCCAGTTTATAGAAACACTCGTTACCGGAGCAATCCGGGTAAGGAGGACTCAGTGAAGAAGGAAAACTGAGAGGGGGTGTCCACAATGGCAACCGGATTACCCCCAGAGTGAGTGATTGCCATGACTGCCAGCCTATCGCAGCTTGCGGTACTGGCAAGAATCCTCTAGCGATTTCGCCCAGCAGTGAAGCTAAGGAGCCTGATCAGTTCCTTACTCATGAGGCTGGGGAGACTGATAGTACACCAGGTGTCAAGAACCGGCAGAAGAACACAGAGGGGAAACCCGATATCAGTCCAGAGGGAGCGGCCAATGAGTTGGCCAGGGTGGGGTGTGCCCAGTTCCCCCCGGGTCATCCTTGTCTCGAATTCTTAAAGGGATGTGGATTTGACCTCGGCGCTAAGACGGAACTTGCTAAGTATGCAAGTAGTCCTACCTACTTGAAAGGTAGGAGGTGGTACGCAGTTGTATCTGTGAGTGGTAGATCCGCTGAGTTTCTTGTCGATACGGGTGCTAGCCACTCCTGTATTGCTAAGAGATTCTACGATCTTTTGCCTACGAATCATGAAACTTTCACAACGGAAGGAAATGCTCGTACGGCCGACGGTAGCATGATACAAACGTTCGGTAGAACATGTATGAGGTTCAGTCTACAGGAAGATAAGGACTTCATCCTTACCCCTACTGTGGCGAACATCGCGGATGATGGTATACTCGGTCTGGATTTTGCTGCATTATATGGAGCAAGGTTAGATTCCCAGAGGGGAATATTGGAAGTGAGAGACCCGTACCATCTCGAAGTACAATGTGTACTTAGGCAAGTAAGCAGTGTAGCCAGTGTAGCCCAGACTGTTAAGATACCACCAGGCACAGCCTGTGATGTCTTATGTCGAGCGGACAGACAGTTTTCAGGAAAAACTGGAGTTGTAGAGCCAGACATGGCCATGTTGTCAAGTATCGGATTGGAATCCGCTGATGTTCTAGTAGCTAACGCTGCTTGGACGGTGGTTCCTATATCCAATACCGGTAACAAGACTGTCTATGTACAGAAGGATACGATCCTTGGATCGGTTGTCTTATCCGAATTGATAGAAGACTGTAAACATGTTTCGGCACCCGGAGCCCCTTCCTCACCCGAAAGGAGCCCGGAACTAGACACTCTAGTAGCCGAAAGCCATGTAGAAAGTGATGAACAACGTGAAGCTCTAACTGACTTGTTGTACAAGTACCGTAAAGCTTTTGCAGCACCGAGTGAACAATTGGGGCGTACCGATAAAGTACTGCATACGATTGACACTGGTGAGAATGAACCTTTTAAGATTCCTTATAGAAGACTCCCACTAGCCAAAAAAAAGGTAGCTGAGGAGGAGATAGCTAAAATGCTTGAACAGGATGTAATAATTCCATCAACCAGTCCTTGGTCTAGCCCTGTGTGCATGGTGACCAAGAAAGATGGTAGCATCCGTTTCTGCATAGATTACCGGAAATTGAATGGTATGACCAAGAAGAATTCATATCCCTTACCACGGATCGATGAGACTATAGACTCCCTTGGAGGTAAGCAATGGTATTGCTCTCTAGACTTACAATCCGGGTACTGGCAAGTGGGTATGCATCCGAAAGATATGGAGAAGACGGCCTTTTCCAGTCATATTGGATTATTCCAGTATAATGTGATGCCGTTTGGATTGTGCAATGCACCGGCGACATTTGAAGCCATGATGGAAACTTTATTAAGTGACCTTTTATGGAAGAAATGTCTCGTCTATCTAGACGATGTGATTGTCTTTGGAAAGACATACGAAGAATGCTTGGAAAATTTAGGTATGGTCCTGGAAAGGATCATAACTAATGGTTTGAAGCTGAAACCCAAGAAGTGCGATCTTTTCAAAAGATCTATTAATTACTTGGGGCGAATAATCTCGAATGAAGGGATTAAAGCCGATCCGGAGAAACTGGATGCCGTGTCAAATTGGCAAGCACCCACGAATGCGAAAGAAGTTAGGTCCTTCCTCGGATTCTGTTCCTACTACCGGGACTTTATCCCAGGATATTCAAGGGTTGCCTTTCCTATCCAGAGTTTGTCCCACTGGACACCCGGGATCAGAAAGGAACGATTCCCTTGGGGACCCGAGCAAGACGAGGCCTTTATGAAAATAAAGGATTTGTTTGCTATCACACCTGTGTTGAGATACCCCACGGAGAATGATCATTTCATTCTAGATACTGATGCTAGTAATGAAAGCATAGGAGCCGCCCTTTCTCAGGTCCAGGATGGGGTCGAAGTTCCTATAGCCTTCGCTAGTAACACGTTGAGTAAATCTCAAAGAAACTATTGTACCACTAAACGTGAGTTGTTGGCTGTGGTGGTCTATACGAAGAAGTTCAAGCACTTTTTGTGGGGGAGTGATTTCACTCTACGGACTGATCACTCTTCCCTCAGATGGTTATTGAACTTCAAAGATGCAGAGGGGATGATAGGTCGCTGGTTAGCGCACCTATCCGAATTCGGTCTAAATCACAGCCAGATTGAACGCCGAGCCGGGGCAAAGCATTTGAATGCAGATGCTTTGTCTAGAATCCCAGTGAGGAAATGTGCAAATGCTGAGTGCACTGATTGTGGAGCACACAATGCTGTGTTGGCAGGGGTTCGAGTTCCATTCGAAACCCATCCGGAACATGTCTTGAATTGGTCCTTGGAGACCATCAGGCAGTTCCAGAAGTCTGATGCAGTCACATCACGTTTGATTAAATTCCTTAATCAGGGTATCTGTCCCCCAAGACCCGTAGTGTCATTGGAGAACAGAGAGATGAGACGATTCTTAGCTCAATGGGCCGAGCTAAAAGTCCGGGATGGTATTCTGTTTCGATGGAAGAACCATTCTAATAGGAACAAAACCTTGCAAGTTGTCATACCTAGTGCTATGCGACGAGATATTATGTATTTCTGTCATGGACATAGAACTAGTGGGCACTTTGGAAAGAAAAGGTCTCTAGAACGTCTGACCAGACGATACTATTGGCCCGGCATGAGTACAGATCTCACCCGATGGGTGGAGACCTGTCCCGAGTGCTGTAAGAACAAACCAGGACCCGGGTTAGGCAAGCTGCCATTATCCCAGGAACTGTTTGGTGTAAGGTTTGCTAGAATAGCTGTTGACATTATTAGTGGGATTCCCCCCACTCCTAGTGGCAACACGTGTATGATGGTCGTGTCTGATTATTATACCAAGTACACCCGAGTGTTCCCTTTACCGGATCATAAGGCTGTTACTTGTGCTATGGCCTTTGTAAAAGGGTGGGTGCTGCACCTAGGTGTCCCACTCATGTTACATAGTGACCAAGGCAGAGAATTTGAGTCTAGTCTGTGGCAGGAGATGTGTAATTGTCTGGCGATCTGCAAGACAAGAACTAATCCCTATAGACCACAGAGCGATGGACAAGTAGAGAGATTCAATAGGACTTTGATCCAAGTATTGAAGTCTCTGGTAAATGAGCAGATGGATGATTGGGATGAACAATGTGAATTCGTGGTACATGCCTATAATGGCACTGTGCATTCGAGCACAAACTGTTCTCCTAATCTCCTCGTTTTTGGAGAGGATTTGATTATGCCAGCCGATTTGGTGTTCGGCGTAATAAGAATGAATCCGGAAGCCCCTTGCCAGGTGATGTTTGTAGAATCCCTACGGGATAATTTCAAACAAGCCTATGAGAGGGTTAGAGACGAGTTGCAGAAAACTGCGCGTTGGCAGAAAGTTGGCTATGACACAGGTCTAAAAGCTAGATTTTTTAATCTAGGGGATAGAGTACTGCGTCTACACCAACCTCTAGCTAACCTGAAATTAGCCAGTAATTGGGATGGACCTTTCACTATAACTCAGGTTATTAGTGATTGCACAGTGATTATTAAATCACAGCTTGGTAAATATTACAAGTCAAATGTAGCGAGACTACGCCCATGGAGGGGGAGGGATACCTCCACCGAAATGTACGGCGATGGTCTATTGGAAGTAATGGAACAGAGTCGTGTTAAGCAACTCGAAGTGGTACCGACCCGAAAGCGAGGACCCGGGCGGCCACGGAAGGTTGCAGACCCGAAGAGGGTGGTGCCCCCTGTCGTAACATCCGGAAAGCAGGGGAAGATACAAAAAGTCTCGGCAGGCGCAGGTAAAAATAAGAGGAAAGGTCCCTCTAAGGCTAAGAAGACCTTGGAAAAGGCTCTTATGGATACCAGGTCAATAAAAGAGGCCTCAAAACCTCTTAGACGCAGTCCAAGGTTGCTACAGACTGCCGTAACCTAGCCTGTTAACACAACGAGTGTGTTGTCCTGTACTGTGTACTGTTATATGTTGTAACCTAGTTCAATGTATATTTGAGCCGGTCAAGAGTCTCTGGAAAAGGTCCTATGACAATGAACCCATGGTTTTGGACGGATAATCCGGTGGATATGCTTATGCTATCCATAAACTCCAGAATACCTAGCGAATTGTCATAGTCGAACCCTGAGTACGGACGGACGACCGATCGGGTATTGTATTGTTTTTATGTAAGGGCGCGTGACCTAATTAAGGGCACGCGGGAAAGTTGTTGACCCATTTTCGAATGGTCACGTGAGGCGCCGGTTTGATCATGCGCAGCGATTCAAGTTCGAGTATCCCGCCATATTGTCTTATTCCTGCGAAGGAAGAAGACGTGGCCGAGGGTGGTCTTGCTCTTGTTGGAGTCTGATAGCCCGTGACAGCCATATTCCGAGGTGTGCCCTCGTTAAAAGGCACCCGCCTTTCACTGGGTAAGCAGTACTCACTGCTTATCCGGTGGATTGGGATATTTTATCCCCGAACAGCCACTTCTGTCGATGGCAGAAGAGGCCGTCCGTCTTGGCGGCGGTGCCGGTGCCAGCACCCCGCCAGAGTATGGAAGTGGTTCTCCCAAGAGTCCCACTTATACATACGACGATCAGCAATACGATGCTGATTGTGATCAAATGGATCAACAAATGAATGTTGATCAGTACTTCTCTGGAGTAGACGATAGCGACGTAGAATCGTTCTACGACGCATCCGACAACTCCAGACAAGTTAGTCCTGAACGCCGAGGCGTTCAACAACAAATTGATGTAGGTGAGCCTTATGTAGCCCCTCCATCCGAAGGTTTGAGTGGAGAACCGGCAGGAGCCCAGTCTCTTGACAGGGCTCTGATGCCACCTCCCCCTCAACTGCCGCCCCGTCTTGGTGGGAGTACCTCATTCGGTGCTTTGGGACCTGCTTCTCCGGTTGACAGGCCAATGCACCTAGAGCTGCCCTTCCCAGACAGTCCCGAATGGCATGATGTAGCCGGTCCATATGACGGACGGATGTTAGCAATTTCCGAGGAAATGCTGATACCCACCTGTTATGGGACGCCCAGAGAGGTTGACGAGCGTGTTGTCAACGCAATCTGGGAATGTGCTCATCCGCAGTGGGCTAATACCTTTCCGGAGTCCTGGTTGATGGATTACCATCAGATGGCCAAAGGATTGGTAGTCCACTTATGGTTTCGTAAAGCCGTCTGGGACGCAGAAATGGCTTTCCGAAGGAATACCTCTTATAGGCCTTCCTATGTGTCTGACAAAACGGGTTACACCGGTGTCAAGGCAGATGAGGTCTCTAGATACATAGACAGAGACCAGATCCTACTGTTAAGCACAGCGGATGAGTATGAAGCAGCAGGTAACGCTGTTGTGGATTACTGTCCAGGGGTCCCTATTACGTCTCAAACCATTGAGGCAGAAGAGGCCCGTATTGGTGTGTCTCCACTAGACAGACTCGGGGTAATACAAGACCTCGTAGTACGTCTATTGGAGAGACAGTATGCACTGGCGCATCCGGAGTTAGTACCCGGACCCGCACCCGTGCAAGTAACAGCCAAGATGGCCGATCGGATGGACCGTCTCATGTCTCCTGCTGAAGCTCCCACCTTGGGAGGCGCAGCAGTAGTACCTGAGAAGGCCCTACCTGATGCAGATGTTTCCCTTAAAACTGCTCAGTCTACCCCTACGAAGACTGAGCAAGTAAAGGAGAAAGCAGCTGGTGGAAAGGGTAAAACAACCCCCACCAAAGGTAAGGGTAAAGGGAAGCGGTCAGGAACCGAACCCTCTACCAGCACGAGTGTGGACGACAGTACCCGAACCCGTCGGGTGTCTCCACGCTCGGCCAATAAGAAGGGCGCTAAGGCTTCGGATGTCTCCGGCAATGAGACGGACGCATCCGAGCCTGGCACTTCTACTAACGGCAGATCCCGCAGGAGGAATAAGAAGAAGGTTGACCAACGCAAACCTGAACCTATCGAGGTAGACGTTCAAGCTGATAATACAGAAGCTGAACCGGCTGTCCCAACCGTAAAAGTTGAGCTCGGTGTGCCAATCGTCAAGCTACACGACGTAATGGCCGATTTGAGTGGAGACGCTCAAGATGCTGCAGCCCAGGTCCTCGCGGGTCAACAACCCGTTGTGCAACCTGTGGATGTACCATCCGACCCGGAGGGAGAGGAGCCGGTTGACCCAGTTGTGGATGTCACTCCGACTGACGAGCAAGAGGCTGCTATCTGGGCTAACGCCAATAGCAACTTTGCCGACTTCATTCCTCTACACAGGGGACACCTGAAGGGGAGTAAATCCGTATGGAGACTGCCCCCTCGGATCACCTGTGAGAGGCAGGAAGATATGGAGGAGTGGCTTCGCAAGAAGCTCTCTGATAGAAAGCCGGCCAATATGTACTGGATCTATTGGGAATTCGTTAAGAATTCGCCCAATGGTCTGTACAATTATGACCAGAAGGGCAAGCTCAAGTTTGCTCTAGATGAGTACTACGGGGAGGATCGTAAGGATTGTCCCTTCCAACGTTGTACTCAAAGTGAGGGTGAGGTTGAATTCTTCATCGAGAAAGACGCGTTCCTTCGTCATCTCGTGGAGGTTCATATGCACCAGAGGCCGGAATATGTCTGCGACCGAGAGGTTGGCAAGAAATGTGCTAAATGCACAGGATGTGTCACCCCCCGACGCGGAGACATGGTCCGGCACTATGTGACTTCGCATGGAGAGGGCCTGGAGGCAGCCATAGATCGGGTGATGAAAATTCACTCCGAACTCTATGGCAACCTTAGGGGCCTCAATGCAGAGAAGTTGGCTTCCCTCACACCGAGTACGAAGCAGTTTGCGCCTACGGTTCCTGGTACTAACCAGAAACTAAAGGCTCGGTTTGCCCAGACTCCCGGGTCCGGCAAACTAGAGTACGCTCAGGAGGAGTACGATCTGTTAAACGAATGGAGAAGCAACAAGGCCCGCCGTCGTGGTGGGGCTTATGTAACTCCATCCGGAGAACAGGTCCGAAGCCGCAGGGATTACCGCCAGGGACCCTCTGTAGCAGATAGGAAGAGACAGGCGTCTGAATCTCCAAGCCGAGCCAGGTCACCACTGGAGGCGCTGGAGAGACAGACAAATGGGGGAAGGAAGAAGCCACATCTTCCATCTCCTACTGGAACTCCTTCCCATTATGGGCGAGCACCAACTCCACGAGGTGCACAGAACCCGACATTCTTTGGTGTCAGTGGACCGAGTGGCCAGTCCGCCCGGAAACACGCGCCTTTGAATGTCAAAGACCCGAAGCAGTACCCTGCTATGGGCCCACCCGGACCGGAGATGCAAATCTTTGATCAGTACGGGAGGGTCAAGCAGGAACTGCCGACAGTAGGAGGTCAAGCTCCCCGACCTACAATGAGTGCTGTGGTGAGACAACGTCCACCCGCACCATTGTTGACGGCCAAAGACCTTAGAAGGGAATTGTCACGGTTGCCCCTGGTTCAGGGATTACCAACTCAAGGCCCTTCTTCGACCACTGCTAGTGCGGTTACTACTGCGGTTGCTTCTTCGCACACGCAGGTAGCTGTCACTGCGAGTGAGTCTGGAGCACAGCCGAAGCCTCAGGGTCAGGTACCCCCACCTGGTGCTGTGGTTCATCGGCCTAAGCTGATCCAGACAGTGGAGACCTTCTTCAAGAAGGAGGACAAATTGTCTTGCAATATCCAGAGCAAACAATTTGAGACGCTACAGCACCATCTGGAAAACCTCCACCTGGACATGTATCGTCGGACCGTGTCGAGCACTCTCCAGTGTATTGACGCGATCCAGAAGTCAGAGATCAACCGAATCTCGACTCAGATCAAAGCGGATGTTGCCAAAGATAAGCAGGAAGCTGCTAATCTGCGGCAGGAGGCCCTATCCGAGAAGGAAACAGCTTCTCAGATGCTCGACCTAGAACGAGCAACGAACATGAAGAACCAGCAAAAGTTCTTCAAGGTCTTCGGAGTTATCATGGATAACTGGGACGGTACACCTGAGCATGCTTTGAAGCTGTTCGAAGCACGCCAAAAGGTGAAACTTACACCTGCTGTCCCCGCATTGGCACCTACGGATGGAACTGGTATGAACCCCCCTGTTCAGCCACTGGCTCAACAACCGGGTCCAAACCAGCCACCCGAGGAGAACATGGAACAGTAAAAAACTGTTGCATGAAGATCGGACATAATTGTGTGTCCCGGGGTTCTATTACCCATGCATTGTTGGATAAGAAACCATTTTTTTATCCAACCCGTATTGATTCGGGTACCAAACTGTACCCTAATCCGGAAACTGAAAACAGAAGGAGAAAACAAACAAGTCACTCTGGAGGAGGAGTACGAATGCTGTAAACACCATAATTGTACTGTGCCACAATGTAATGACTGTGCCTATTATAAAATCATGGACAATTTACACTAATATGGACTTTTGAACTACAAACCGGATTTACTACTACACCACTACTATTTGTGAGCTAGCACTACAGGCATCAGGGTTTAGCTACGCCCATAGAGTCCATCAACAGTCTACAACTGGATCCACTATAACCTCCAGTTAGCTAGCACTACAGGCATCAGGGTTTAGCTACACCCATAGAGTCCATCAACAGTCTACAACTGGATCTACTATAACCTCCAGTTAGCTAGCACTACAGGCATCAGGGTTTAGCTACACCCACCAACAAGTTTTACTATAGCACTTCAGGCATCAGGGTTCAGCTCGCCCATACCAAGCCATCAGCAGCATCCGACTCCTGTTACATCCTCCAATCATGAAAACAAGTAACTTTGTTGATATTATTATATTGTATGTAAAATTGTATTTATAACTATATAATATCTTTTATAAAGATATATTATTATATAAGGGTACCTATAAATATACTGGATCTGCGAATCCTAAAAGTTATTTAAGGTAATCCTAGACCTATAACTGTCTATATAGGTCATTCCTGGTCTCAATATATTAAGAGACTATAATTCTTCTGTAACTTGTAAATATAAAACACTAAGGTATAAACTGAGCTGCGTCTCAAAAGTATAAATATTTTTCTATAAAATAAGAGAAGGTCCAACGGATTTCTCTAAACTTAGTATTGTATTACTCAGGTTAATACCTAATTGTGTTCATATAGTATCAGATTAATTGTCCATATCTGATCATTAATATTTAATTCACTCTGTAAAGTAGACAGAGCTGTTAATTTAAAAAGTCGAAAATTTTTTTTCCGGGTTCAATAACCATAATACGATCATTGTTAACAACCACCGGTCCTTTTCAGGACCCTACTGTTGTCAAAACGTTACTATAAATCTGTGATAATTGTATATTTATCATTTATGGTTGTTATAAGCTAGTGATGGAAATAACATGAACGACACTCGATGCTATTATTGTATAATTTTTCAGAAATAGGATAGTCTTATACTATAGCCTATTTCACATCGAGCAAGTGTAATTAATACCCCTTTTTAGTATTGTAAACAATCACTTACTAGGTTATTAATACACTGCGGTTTAATTACCCCCAAGTTATTGTCTAAGGGGGGCAGTGTAGGGGTATGGTATTTTACACTTTAACGTTCATGCACCCGTGAGACTCAGACCTAGGTCCTTCGGGTGTGGTGGGGGAATCCGGATGGCAGGTGGCAGCACCTGCCTCTGGGTTCGTATCCACTACACCAGGGGGCCTACCACTCGTCCGCCACACGTCACGTGGCCGGTCTGAGTTTCGCGGGCTTTTCCCCTATATAAGGCTGGTCCTAGCCCTAGGTTCCTCAGTAGTGGTTTACCCACTGCTCAACCAGGTTGTTACCCGAAAGGGTAACCGAATGCACTAGCAGCATGTAGTCCTCTGAGGCTGTGATCGTATGTAACGCAAGCTCTGAAATAAAAGCTCGGTTGCCTACCCGGAAACTTTTCTCTCTCTTCGTTATGATTTAATCTAACTTAACGAGACGAACCACTACACTTCATTTATCTTGTTACACGCACAGGCTTCATTTATCTTGTTACACACAGGCTTCATTTATCTTGTTACACCGACAGGCTTCATTTATCTTGTTACACACACAGGCTTCATTTATCTTGTTACACACAGGCTTCATTTATCTTGTTACACACACAGGCTTCATTAATCTTGTTACACACACAGACTTCATTTATCTTGTTACACACACAGGCTTCATTAATCTTGTTACACACACAGACTTCATTTATCTTGTTACACCCACAGGCTTCATGTATCTTGTTACACCGACAGGCTTCATTTATCTTGTTACACACACAGGCTTCATTTATCTTGTTACACACACAGGCTTCATTTATCTTGTTACACACAGGCTTCATTTATCTTGTTACACCGACACGCTTCATTTATCTTGTTACACACACAGGCTTCATTAATCTTGTTACACCCATAGGCTTCATTTATCTTGTTACACCCACAGGCTTCATTTATCTTGTTACACCCACAGGCTTCATTAATCTTGTTACACCGACAGGCTTCATTTATCTTGTTACACCGACAGGCTTCATTTATCTTGTTACACACACAGGCTTCATTTATCTTGTTACACACACAGGCTTCATTTATCTTGTTACACCCAGAGGCTTCATTTATCTTGTTACACACACAGGCCTCATTTATCTTGTTACACCGACAGGCTTCATTTATCTTGTAACACACACAGGCTTCATTTATCTTGTAACACCCACAGGCTTCATGTATCTTGTTACACACACAGGCTTCATTTATCTTGTTACACACACAGGCTTCATTTATCTTGTTACACACACAGGCTTCATTAATCTTGTTACACACACAGGCTTCATGTATCTTGTTACACACAGGCTTCATTGATCTTGTTACACACACAGGCTTCATTTATCTTGTTACACACACAGGCTTCAATCATCTTGTTACACACACAGGCTTCATTAATCTTGTTACATACACAGGCTTCATTAATCTTGTTACACTGACAGGCTCCAATTATCCTGTGACACCCACAGGCTTCATTTATCTTGTTACACACACAGGCTTCATGTATCTTGTTACACACACAGGCTTCATTAATCTTGTTACACACACAGGCTTCATTAATCTTGTTACACACACAGGCTTCATTTATCTTGTTACACACACAGGCTTCATGTATCTTGTTACACACACAGGCTTCAATCATCTTGTTACACACACAGGCTTCATTTATCTTGTTACACACACAGGCTTCATTTATCTTGTTACACACACAGGCTTCATTTATCTTGTTACACCGACAGGCTTCATTTATCTTGTTACACACACAGGCTTCATTTATCTTGTTACACACACAGGCTTCATTTATCTTGTTACACCGACAGGCTTCATTTATCTTGTTACACACACAGGCTTCATGTATCTTGTTACACACACAGGCTTCAATCATCTTGTTACACACACAGGCTTCATTTATCTTGTTACACACACAGGCTTCATTTATCTTGTTACACACACAGGCTTCATTTATCTTGTTACACCGACAGGCTTCATTTATCTTGTTACACACACAGGCTTCATTTATCTTGTTACACACACAGGCTTCATTTATCTTGTTACACCGACAGGCTTCATTTATCTTGTTACACACACAGGCTTCATTAATCTTGTTACACACACAGGCTTCATGTATCTTGTTACACACACAGGCTTCATTTATCTTGTTACACACACAGGCTTCAATCATCTTGTTACACACACAGGCTTCATTAATCTTGTTACATACACAGGCTTCATTAATCTTGTTACACTGACAGGCTCCAATTATCCTGTGACACCCACAGGCTTCATTTATCTTGTTACACACACAGGCTTCATTTATCTTGTTACAGACACAGGCTTCATTTATCTTGTTACACTGACAGGCTTCATTTATCTTGTTACACACACAGGCTTCATTAATCTTGTTACACCGACAGGCTTCATTTATCTTGTTACACACACAGGCTTCATTTATCTTGTTACAAACAGAGGCTTCATGTATCTTGTTACACACACAGGCTTCATTTATCTTGTTACACACACAGGCTTCATTTATCTTGTTACAGACACAGGCTTCATTTATCTTGTAACACCCACAGGCTTCATTTATCTTGTTACACACACAGGCTTCATTTATCTTGTTACAGACACAGGCTTCATTTATCTTGTAACACCCACAGGCTTCATTTATCTTGTTACACACACAGGCTTCAATCATCTTGTTACACACACAGGCTTCATTTATCTTGTTACAGACACAGGCTTCATTTATCTTGTAACACCCACAGGCTTCATTTATCTTGTTACACACACAGGCTTCAATAATCTTGTTACAGACACAGGCTTCATTAATCTTGTTACAAACAGAGGCTTCATTTATCTTGTTACACACACAGGCTTCATTAATCTTGTAACACACACATGCTTCATTTATCTTGTTACACACACAGGCTTCATGTGTCTTGTTACACACACAGGCTTCATTTATCTTGTGACACACAGAGGCTTCATTTATCTTGTTACACCCACAAGCTTCATTTATTTTGTTACACCGACATGGCTTCATTTATCTTGTTACACTGACAGGCTTCATTTATCTTGTTACACACAGAGGCTTCATGTATCTTGTTACACCCACAGGCTTCATTTATCTTGTTACACCCACAGGCTTCATTTATCTTGTTACACCCACAGGCTTCATTAATCTTGTTACACCGACAGGCTTCATTTATCTTGTTACACCGACAGGCTTCATTTATCTTGTTACACACACAGGCTTCATTTATCTTGTTACACACACAGGCTTCATTTATCTTGTTACACCCAGAGGCTTCATTTATCTTGTTACACACACAGGCCTCATTTATCTTGTTACACCGACAGGCTTCATTTATCTTGTTACACACACAGGCTTCATTAATCTTGTTACACCCACAGGCTTCATGTATCTTGTTACACACACAGGCTTCATTTATCTTGTTACACACACAGGCTTCATTTATCTTGTAACACCCACAGGCTTCATTAATCTTGTTACACACACAGGCTTCATTTATCTTGTTACACCCAGAGGCTTCATTTATCTTGTTACACACACAGGCCTCATTTATCTTGTTACACCGACAGGCTTCATTTATCTTGTAACACCCACAGGCTTCATTTATCTTGTTACACACACAGGCTTCAATCATCTTGTTACACACACAGGCCTCATTTATCTTGTTACACACACAGGCTTCATTTATCTTGTTACACACACAGGCTTCATTTATCTTGTTACACACACAGGCTTCATTTATCTTGTTACACACACAGGCTTCATTAATCTTGTTACACACACAGGCTTCATGTATCTTGTTACACACACAGGCTTCAATCATCTTGTTACACACACAGGCTTCATTTATCTTGTTACACACACAGGCTTCATTTATCTTGTTACACCCACAGGCTTCATTTATCTTGTTACACCCACAGGCTTCATTAATCTTGTTACACCGACAGGCTTCATTTATCTTGTTACACCGACAGGCTTCATTTATCTTGTTACACACACAGGCTTCATTTATCTCGTTACACACACAGGCTTCATTTATCTTGTTACACCCAGAGGCTTCATTTATCTTGTTACACACACAGGCCTCATTTATCTTGTTACACCGACAGGCTTCATTTATCTTGTTACACACACAGGCTTCATTAATCTTGTTACACCCACAGGCTTCATGTATCTTGTTACACACACAGGCTTCATTTATCTTGTTACACACACAGGCTTCATTTATCTTGTAACACCCACAGGCTTCATTAATCTTGTTACACACACAGGCTTCATTTATCTTGTTACACCCAGAGGCTTCATTTATCTTGTTACACACACAGGCCTCATTTATCTTGTTACACCGACAGGCTTCATTTATCTTGTAACACCCACAGGCTTCATTTATCTTGTTACACACACAGGCTTCAATCATCTTGTTACACACACAGGCCTCATTTATCTTGTTACACACACAGGCTTCATTTATCTTGTTACACACACAGGCTTCATTTATCTTGTTACACACACAGGCTTCATGTATCTTGTTACACACACAGGCTTCAATCATCTTGTTACACACACAGGCTTCATTTATCTTGTTACACACACAGGCTTCATTTATCTTGTTACACCCAGAGGCTTCATTTATCTTGTTACACACACAGGCCTCATTTATCTTGTTACACCGACAGGCTTCATTTATCTTGTTACACACACAGGCTTCATTAATCTTGTTACACCCACAGGCTTCATGTATCTTGTTACACACAGAGGCTTCATTTATCTTGTTACACCCACAGGCTTCATTTATCTTGTTACACACACAGGCTTCATTAATCTTGTTACACCCACGGGCTTCATTTATCTTGTTACACACACAGGCTTCATGTATCTTGTTACACCGACAGGCTTCATTTATCTTGTTACACACACAGGCTTCATTTATCTTGTTACAAACAGAGGCTTCATGTATCTTGTTACACACAGAGGCTTCAATCATCTTGTTACACACACAGGCTTCATTTATCTTGTTACACACAGAGGCTTCATGTATCTTGTTACACACACAGGCCTCATTTATCTTGTTACACACACAGGCTTCATTTATCTTGTTACAGACACAGGCTTCATTTATCTTGTAACACCCACAGGCTTCATTTATCTTGTTACACACACAGGCTTCAATCATCTTGTTACACACACAGGCTTCATTTATCTTGTTACAGACACAGGCTTCATTTATCTTGTAACACCCACAGGCTTCATTTATCTTGTTACACACACAGGCTTCAATAATCTTGTTACAGACACAGGCTTCATTAATCTTGTTACAAACAGAGGCTTCATTTATCTTGTTACACACACAGGCTTCATTAATCTTGTAACACACACATGCTTCATTTATCTTGTTACACACACAGGCTTCATGTATCTTGTTACACACACAGGCTTCATTTATCTTGTGACACACAGAGGCTTCATTTATCTTGTTACACCCACAAGCTTCATTTATTTTGTTACACCGACATGGCTTCATTTATCTTGTTACACTGACAGGCTTCATTTATCTTGTTACACACAGAGGCTTCATGTATCTTGTTACACCCACAGGCTTCATTTATCTTGTTACACCCACAGGCTTCATTTATCTTGTTACACCCACAGGCTTCATTAATCTTGTTACACCGACAGGCTTCATTTATCTTGTTACACCGACAGGCTTCATTTATCTTGTTACACACACAGGCTTCATTTATCTTGTTACACACACAGGCTTCATTTATCTTGTTACACCCAGAGGCTTCATTTATCTTGTTACACACACAGGCCTCATTTATCTTGTTACACCGACAGGCTTCATTTATCTTGTTACACACACAGGCTTCATTAATCTTGTTACACCCACAGGCTTCATTAATCTTGTTACACCCACAGGCTTCATTAATCTTGTTACACCCACAGGCTTCATTTATCTTGTTACACACACAGGCTTCATGTATCTTGTTACACACACAGGCTTCATTTATCTTGTTACACACACAGGCTTCATTTATCTTGTAACACCCACAGGCTTCATTAATCTTGTTACACACACAGGCTTCATTTATCTTGTTACACCCAGAGGCTTCATTTATCTTGTTACACACACAGGCCTCATTTATCTTGTTACACCGACAGGCTTCATTTATCTTGTAACACCCACAGGCTTCATTTATCTTGTTACACACACAGGCTTCAATCATCTTGTTACACACACAGGCCTCATTTATCTTGTTACACACACAGGCTTCATTTATCTTGTTACACACACAGGCTTCATTTATCTTGTTACACACACAGGCTTCATTTATCTTGTTACACACACAGGCTTCATTAATCTTGTTACACACACAGGCTTCATGTATCTTGTTACACACACAGGCTTCAATCATCTTGTTACACACACAGGCTTCATTTATCTTGTTACACACACAGGCTTCATTTATCTTGTTACACCCACAGGCTTCATTTATCTTGTTACACCCACAGGCTTCATTAATCTTGTTACACCGACAGGCTTCATTTATCTTGTTACACCGACAGGCTTCATTTATCTTGTTACACACACAGGCTTCATTTATCTCGTTACACACACAGGCTTCATTTATCTTGTTACACCCAGAGGCTTCATTTATCTTGTTACACACACAGGCCTCATTTATCTTGTTACACCGACAGGCTTCATTTATCTTGTTACACACACAGGCTTCATTAATCTTGTTACACCCACAGGCTTCATGTATCTTGTTACACACACAGGCTTCATTTATCTTGTTACACACACAGGCTTCATTTATCTTGTAACACCCACAGGCTTCATTAATCTTGTTACACACACAGGCTTCATTTATCTTGTTACACCCAGAGGCTTCATTTATCTTGTTACACACACAGGCCTCATTTATCTTGTTACACCGACAGGCTTCATTTATCTTGTAACACCCACAGGCTTCATTTATCTTGTTACACACACAGGCTTCAATCATCTTGTTACACACACAGGCCTCATTTATCTTGTTACACACACAGGCTTCATTTATCTTGTTACACACACAGGCTTCATTTATCTTGTTACACACACAGGCTTCATTTATCTTGTTACACACACAGGCTTCATTAATCTTGTTACACACACAGGCTTCATGTATCTTGTTACACACACAGGCTTCAATCATCTTGTTACACACACAGGCTTCATTTATCTTGTTACACACACAGGCTTCATTTATCTTGTTACACCCAGAGGCTTCATTTATCTTGTTACACACACAGGCCTCATTTATCTTGTTACACCGACAGGCTTCATTTATCTTGTTACACACACAGGCTTCATTAATCTTGTTACACCCACAGGCTTCATGTATCTTGTTACACACAGAGGCTTCATTTATCTTGTTACACCCACAGGCTTCATTTATCTTGTTACACACACAGGCTTCATTAATCTTGTTACACCCACGGGCTTTGGTTATCCTGTTACACACAGAGGCTTCATTTATCTTGTTACACCAACAGGCTTCAGAGCCCTGTCCTAGTCTCAGCAATAGTTGTACTGTCCTGCATATTCATACAATGTGTCACCACCTGAATGATACCTATGAATTTAGAGCGAATAGGGATTTCTCGCTTTGATAGCATATAAATAGTCAAGTATCAGTTGTACAGAAGTAGGGACTAAGAGAAGAAATAAATGGTTGGGATAAAATGCTGACATCTGTTTTATGTTATAATTCCTATTTTGAGACGAGTCAGGTCCTATCCCTTCTGTCCCGTCCAAGCTGTAATTACAAGACATGTAATTCACTTAACCCTTTAAATAACCCAGATTTCACCTTGTATTACTCTTATAGTTCAAGACTTAGCGATATAAGCAGGAACAATGTCATTGTGGAATATAATTGTAAATATAGTATTTCTGTTTTGATGTATTCTGTAGTCGTATCCAGACAAGGGTGATCTGTCTGGCAGTAATCTGGACATTCTGTAACCATCGGGCCGCACATTGGTTAGGTCTGTCAGGTTTGGTGATTGGTATGATATAGATACTATAGAGGACAACACACACAAGTAATTAGAGTTTCCTAGAAAGCTTTATTACAGTTTCAACAACAATATAAGTGAGACTGTCAGTATAGCTTATGACATGATCTATGATACCATCTACAACTAGATGAGCCTTCTCATAGTATAAAACAGATCACACACATGAGTCGTCTTATGGTCTAAGACGTACTGGTGTGTTGTACAGAAGTGAACCCTTATATATGGTGGTAACTAACACCATATGATTCATTATCATAGAAATGAACATGGGAAGCCTGCATGTGGCAAGGATACACTAAGCAGCGAATAGGTTATATTAGAGAATTGCAGACAATGTAGTGTGAAAAGCAATAGAACTAGTTGAGTTCATACAAGTACCCAATCGGTACATAGTACATACCAGTAGGTAACTATAGATGTTATTATCTATGAATAAAAATTAGCGGAGGTGCTTAACGCCCAAACCACTACACATTCTGCTGCTGGGATGTATGTCAGTGACCTGCCACATCTATCATACTGAGTCAGTATGTCACATTTGAATGGCTGCTGTATTTAACGACCGTTGAATTGGCCGTGCTTCATTCTCGCAGAGACTTTTATCCTCAAGACAGAATTAAGTATATGCAGACATACAGAAATGTAAAATACTAGTGGCAGGTTCCATACTTTGCCAAAATGAGTTTCTCACTGTCAGTCCAGACACATCCCTCTCGTTTAAAGTGTTGGTATGACCCCAGTATTGTTTTGAGCTATGAAATGACACGTATACAAATAAGTTTAATGTGTCGCTGCAACCAAGTCCTTCTTATAGCGTTGTGATTTGTATGCTCTCTTGTTACTATGTGGTATTCAGGCTAGTCCACAAATAAAATAATGTCTCATAAAAAATTATGTTTATTCAATTTTGTCCTTGCAGTCAGTTTCATGGCCCGACCTTTTCCTTGCTACCCACTGGAATGGCGCACAATTATGCAACAGTCGCCTCAGCACCTAAAATGTGCAACAAACGAAAGGAAAAAATAATAGAATTTGAAAGAAAGGCTGATGTATCTTTAGAAGACCTCAAAAATTAATTATGTTAAAAGGTCATCGTTTTTAAAACATGCATTGCAAATACCAAAAAAGGCAAGCTGGCACTTCTAAGTATTGACCTTTAGCAACTATCATCATCAGCAAAGGAAACTCAAAGAGAACCGTCTAAGCATCTGCTGTTTATGCAGATTTTTTATTGTGCATCAGAAAAGTAATTGTGTGTATTGTGTAAGGCAAGGACCACAGATAGGAGTCACCTCTCTTATCCGTGTCCTAAGCCACATTTTTCTTGAGCTCTTGGGGCGGGGATAGTTACACGTTTTATTTTATGTGAATAACTTCTTCCCATAGAGATAGCATTGCAGGGCCGATCCACACACCCCCAGTGGCGTAATGTGTGCCGATCCACCACAGCGGCCAATGCGGTACCGTAGCCTCATTCTGGCTACGTGTAAACATTCAAAATGGCGGACCGGCGCTCGTGTGGTGAATTACGGTAACTGATTTTGCTAATTTTCAGTTAATTAAACACTCTAAAAACATAGAATAAATATAGAACTAACCTCCCCTGGTGTCCTCGGTGGCCGATCCACCCCTCGGGGGGGGGGTACGCCTTCGGGGGAGACCCCCCTCGTGGTGGATCGGCCACCTCGTACACCACGGTCGTTTAGTTCTATCTATGTACCCTTCAGAGCCCCCCTTACCTGGAGCGTGTTGCTCCTACGGTAAACAGAGCTGTCAGTAGGTAACCTCTTTTCAAAAGAAGTCACCCTCTGCTTCACTATTCAACTTGCACTCACCACATTAGTCTGAAAAGTCACCTGCCTTGTTTAAAACAGAGAGAGCTGCATTACCAGGTAACTACTCATGTCATACGCTCTATAGTATATTATACTGACTGACTTCTCCCAACTAGGTACCTACTCAAATCCCCCTTTTTTAGCACCGTACTTGAATGACTACTTGTGAGCAACAAAATGGACAAGTTATAGCTACATGAAAAGAAAGGACTGGAAACGAGGGCATTTTTAGCCAGCTCTTCCTTTTACTATAGGAGCAACACCCTCCTGGCTGGGTAGAGTGTTCTTCCCCCCTGCACTACACTATTTTTCTCTGTTGATCTGTGTGTGGGAAACCCAGCGCTAGGCATGCCATGCAGGCCTAGGCATGTGGGGTACTTGGTGACACGTTTCTTAGTTACCAAGGACTAAAGAATTCCGACATCGACGCAGCCCGATTCTACCTACCTGCATAAGAAGTTGAGCTCAGTGAGTGTGCAAACAGGTGCTCTGTGCTTCATAATTTGTAACATAGTGAAGCCCCTACACTGACGCCCTGCATATCTGTTTGTATGTCGTATTATGGCCATAAGACAGAGCAGAACACTCTACATTGTTATATTCTACTCTGAACCGACGCCCTGAGTGCTCACATGAAGCTGTGGCAAGTCCTAGCCATTGCATGACGTTTAATTAAGTTTGTATTATGAATAAACTGCAAATCTATCAAGTAACATGTTAAATGTGAAGGTTGCCTATCACATGAACTGAAACTGGGAAGGTCAGGGGGCGTTACACAAACAGCAATTTTGACATAAAAATGTTCATAAAGATAAAAGTACATTACACATATAAAATCTTGTTATAAATTATTGTCCAAAAATGATCTTTATAACACAACAACCATATACCCAATACACAAATGATTTGCCATAGTTGTTCTCCCAATATTAAAACTTAGGTGCTGCATCATCACAATGATCCTTTCTTTAGTATTGGATAAGAGGGGGGGAGTCATTTTAGACCAGGGGCTGGGGTCTGGGTACTGGCAATGTTCATGGTAAGAAGCACACCTTGACATCCACAATGCTGAGAACTGTACAGGACAGCTGGGGTCTGGGTACTGGGAATGTTCATGGTAAGAAGCACACCTTGACATCCACAACATTGAGAACTGTACGGGACAGCTGGGGTCTGGGTACTGGGAATGTTCAGGGTAAGAAGCACACCTTGACATCCACAATGCTGAGAACTGTACGGGACAGCTGGGGTCTGGGTACTGGGAATGTTCAGGGTAAGAAGCACACCTTGACATCCATAATGCTGAGAACTGTACAGGACAGCTGGGGTCTGGGTACTGGGAATGTTCATGGTAAGAAGCACACCTTGACATCCACAATGCTGAGAACTGTACAGGACAGCTGGGGTCTGGGTACTGGTAATGTTCATGGTAAGAAGCACAACTTGACATCCACAACATTGAGAACTGTACAGGACAGCTGGGGTCTGGGTACTGGGAATGTTCACGGTAAGAAGCACACATTGACATCCACAACATTGAGAACTGTACGGGACAGCTGGGGCTTGGGTACTGGCAATGTTCATGGTAAGAAGCACACCTTGACATCCACAATGCTGAGAACTGTACGGGACAGCTGGGGCTTGGGTACTGGTAATGTTCATGGTAAGAAGCACACATTGACATCCACAACATTGAGAACTGTACGGGACAGCTTGGGTCTGGGTACTGGCAATGTTCATGGTGAGAAGCACACATTGACATCCACAATGCTGAGAACTGTACGGGACAGCTGGGGTCTGGGAACTGGGAAGTCATTACTCTTGTACAGAGGTAAAATATGAGACGGGCATGAGGATATAATTCTACTGCTTCCAGAATAATATTCTTCCAACAAAAGATCTTCCTTTTTAAGACCCCAGTAGTGCACCAAAGAGGGCATTTGACAAGTATCAAGTACAGCTGCTGAAATAGTCTCAATTTTGTGGGCCAGCATCAATGTGTAGTTCTTCTCTATTTTAGGCAAATTACAAAAAGCTTAGTACAAAGCTAGTAACTTCACTTACAGTTTTTATACTGTATTGGGTAAACAATATATGGATCAAGGAAATCAGCTGCTGTGAAATAAGGTAGATTGAAGAGGAGATCAGACTTTAGGTGTAATCGTGCCTCCCTTGAACCTTCTTTCCCCACGTCTCAGCTCATAACCCATTTGTCCCAATCACGCTGGTTAGAAGGTCAACAAGAATATGTGAATCAAGTCTTTACTTCCTGTGGCAGCTGCAGGGCCAGGATAATTCACACATTGGGAACTTGCTGTATTCAAAGGTATTCAGTCCTAAATATATTACATATTTTTGAAACACGAAATGCAGCCAAGCAGTGAAAAAAAAAACATGTTGGGAGTTGTTGAAAGTGGATTATAAAATGGCTGGCAGTGCACTGCTGTACGATAGAAGTGACCTTGAATGCATTATAGGAATACAGTGCACGGCTGAGCATGTCACCATAGCTGTAAACCAGTCAGGTACCCTTAATTCCTCTAGATATACATTGATTGGGTACTTGATTGATTGGAATGAAACGTAAAACATTTTATAAAGACAATAGAAAACTCCTTCTTCACATCTTGACTGCCTGTTGTCCTGTAATGCACTCAGATGCATTCATGCATTACAGGACAAAAGACAGTCTCGATGTGAAGAAGATGATTGTCTATTCTCTAAATAGAAAACGATCAACCAATGACAGCAGAAAGGCCCCCTGAAAACACCCAATTACCCAAATATAAAGTTTCATTTCCTGATAATCATTACTTCTTCTTAATGGTGACGTCAAAATGACTCTTAACGAAAGTCAGGCTAACAGGATTAACAACTACGAGAATCCAACCTGAACTTCGTTTACCACTAATAAAATCTCCATTACTACCCTAAATCCCTCCATATGAGGTACAGCTTAGAGGCCATTTCAGAACACCATGTGGCATATAGGTCGATCCTAAACTCAGGGTGTGGTTATATGAGGGACTTTACTTAAACCAACTATACTAAGGACAGGGCACAATTCTGGACCACTGGTGTGACTCAAAGCAGAGTCATAAACTCAGGGTGTGGCTTATACATACTAAGGATCGGGCACACTTTTGGACCCCTGGTGCAGCCTCACAACACATCCATAAACCCAGGGTTTGGCTTATACATACTAAGGATCGAGCACACTTTTGGACCCCTGGTGCAGCCTCACAACACATCCATAAACCCAGGGTGTGGCTTATAATACACGGGGGCAGCTTACACATAGGGTCTTACAGTAGGTTCCTGGTGCTTGTCAATATGTCACCTGATATGATACCCCCTTGACACTTTGCTCCTACTAGGAATGACATTATCAATTCCTAGAAATGTCTCAGTGCTGGTGAGCAATAAGCATACATTGACAATTACTGTCACTTATATATGCAAGCACTGCAATGAAAAAAAGGCTGCATATTGGTCTTCAATGGGAACCTGTCATATGAGTTTGCCCAGAAGAAGGGCTTCATTTTAATCAATCTAGATGTAGATGGTTTTTGGCAAAAACAGCTGTTTTGAACTGTCATATTTAAATCATAAACTGTTATCTTTATTTCCCTTTAACCATGCCCTCCCCATGTCTCAGCCCAGAACCTTTTTGTCCTCATTGTGCTGGCTAGAAACCTAACAGCAAGTTGTTAAGTATGTCCTTCCTTCCTGTAGTCAGTGTCACCCCTGAAAGTAGAGGGTGTTTGTGGAAGTTAATAATTTACATAATTATGTGTAGAAAATGCATGAGGCTATACAGTGATAACAAGTTCCATCTATCGCCTTGACCCATTTGTCTGTATTGTGGGAAGCCTTAATTTAGATGCAGTACAATAGTAATCAACACACTACTACTGCCCCACCAAACTGGTATGATTACATAAGTGATACATACAGAGCAGTCATATGGCATAACCTAAGATGACTGACACTGAGATTCGAAGTGGCTGTCTGCAGTTGGTGTACCTGAAAGACGGCCTCCTTTGCCTTCCTCCTGGTGTGTGCGACTGGCACACAATCCTCATATCTATCCTTTTAACTACCCGTTCCTAATAATTATATAGGCTGAACACAAATCTAAACATTCTATCTGCTCTCATATTACCCTGTCTGCACTACAGGACTGGGTGTTATAAAAACAATCAGTTCAACAACCATATGCAGATGTCTGGCTGTATTGCATGAGGCCATAGTTAGAACCTACCATGAAAAAATTAAGTAAAAGATCAACTTTTGCAATTTGTACCCATCTGTTACATTCAAGACATGAAAGGCACTAAATGAGCTGCACGAGACCTGCTCTCAACATGATGGATGTAAGTCAATTTATCACGTCCAAGGCTAGCAGTCCCCTATTCTGAATAATAGTAGTATATAGGGGTAAACTCAGCGCATAGCTACAGCTACTGAAATCTGTTAAACCTACTTACGAACCAGAAATGACCTAGTTTTGAAACCGGACGTTTCCATATATGGGCATGTTTTGAGCTCTGATTGGCTGAGAGATAATTTTTGCAAATTTATGCAAAACATGACCTACCGTAAATTCTCATATATCAGCCGCGGATAATTTAAATCGTTTATAGGGTTAAGGTTTATAGGCTGGACCCAAAGTCAGGGTGCGGCTTATGTGAGGGTTTTTTACACCATAGAACAGTACTAAACCATCAATTTTCAAGCCTGTCTCATAGTCTCCTTTCAAACTCAGGGATGAAGCATATAAGAGAGAATTTACGTAGTTTTCTCTTTGCGCGAGTGCAGAGATGGATTGAATTCAAGATGGCAGACAGCAGACAATATTTGACATTAACCTTTGCACAAAGAGAGGTTAAATTCAAAATGGCGGATGTTAGAGAGTATTTGTAATTAACAACAGGGGGGTTGGGTAGGTAGGTAGGTGGGGTAAGGTAGGAGTAGGGTAGGGTAGGGTAGGTGGTGTGCGCATGTCATACACACGCTTGTGTGGCCCTCCCTCTAAAATACTTGAAGGGTGCCCCCCCACTCCATACCATACCCTATCCGCCCTACCCTACCACCTACCTACCTACCTACCTACTTACCCACCTGTTGTTAATAATGATGTTTTCTAACATTAGTTTGTCATTTTCCCTAGTTAGTGCCCCCCTTTTTGATTATGAGGTAAGCTGCTGCCACTGCTGCCGACGCGCACTGGACAATGAGTGAGTAAGCGGTCCGTGTGAGAGTGTACTTTTTAAACTTTAGTTAGGTCTTTTTCCCAGTATGTATTACCAACCACTTAAACTACCACCGAGTTGACACTGGTAGCATTGATGGTGCAAGGTTTACTTACTGCTTAGCTGATCATGACTCCTACTTCATTGTGGGCGGGACAAACCCTTTTTTGGTCTTCATGCGCGATGTGCTACATCAGCAGGCAGGAGTGTAGTTAAAACCTGCTTAGAATTTGGGTCTTGCTTTCTCAGTAAATCCATGAACTTTTTCTTAAGACCACCTTTTTACCAGTCAGTGAAATTGAAGCAGCTTACTCCATTGCATTGCTGATGAGGTAATCTCCTTAATGGTGCTGCTGTTGTCGTTGTCGATGCATAATGCACACTGAGTAAGTAAGTGGACCATGTGTGAGTATACCCCATGCACCCAGGTTTTATCCGTTTCCCTGTGCTCCACCCAAAGAGGTGAGGGGGTACAATTAGGATGTGTTACTTATTTAAACTCCATCAACAAGTTGAAGTCCCTTACTACCTGCTCCTTTTTTACACACCCTGCCCTATTTTCCATATCTACCTACTTTTAGCCTAGTTTTTTACCTTTAGATCTTAGTTAGGTTCTTTTCCAAGTATAATTTACCACACTTAATCTGACCACCTACTTGACTCTGTGAGCATTGATGGTGCAAGATTTACTTACTGCTTAACTCATCAAAATGTTCACATCCCCATTTAAAAAATCTAGTAGTTTACAACCACTCTGTTACACCACCACCATTTCAAGCTGTTCTCCAGGATCAAAAGACAAGTGATGGTTTCAACCTTACCTTTCGCCCCACTCATTATAACATTCTTCCACCACAACCCCCACAACATCATTGGACACAGGTCCTACATCACCCATTTTCCCTCCCTGCCCTTAACCAACCAAGCGACTGACTAGGCTTAAATGTGTTGACTTTCACTTACTCGTGATAACAATCTCTTTACCACACAGTAAAAATAAATAAACCTTTCCATTTTGCACATCATCATGTACAGATTAGCCGTTTACATGCTGTTTACATGTGACAAGGTGTTCTCAACCATCTGTGCTACAGCGAGAGCTGCTTACACTATTTAAATGTCAGTAGCTGATGGTTTGGTTACAGACCAAGGGTGGATGGAGACAAAAGGGAGTGTGCTTTAAGGTGACAGCTTAATGGAGGGAGACTCCCTAGGTATTATTTAGAGCTTATAAGGGGCTCACTGGTGCATAGCAATAGCGGAAGTGAACACCTGTGTGCATTGCATGCACCCTTCCTTATGTGGCTGCAAGTAATTGACACAGGAAGTGTCATAAGAGGTCATAAATTTGTCATGGCACATTTTATGAACCCGTGCAGGTCTCCACTTGAGCAGTGAAATGATGGATATTACAGGTATTTGGACTTTATTGTCATTACACCAACAAAGTAGCACTAATTATAGTACAGACAGTCTGGGTGATTGACCGAGACCATATTTAACCCAAAGGTTGCAGCGGTTTTTCTCACAGTGACTCACCACTCTACACACTGACCGTCCATCATTTACTGTATCTACTACCTCACGCTTAATCCATCCAGAATTTAATAAAGAAGGTTACAAGATACAGGCTTTGAGAATTTATCTACATCTACTCCACTGTACATTGGTCATTAATCCATCCAGGATTTTAATAAAGAAGGTTACAAGATACAGGCTTTGGGAATTCATCTACATCTACTCCACTCTACTACATTGGTCATTAATCCATCCAGGATTTTAATAAAGAAGGTTACAAGATACAGGCTTTGAGAATTTATCTACATCTACTCCACTCTACATTGGTCATTAATCCATCCAGGATTTTAATAAAGAAGGTTGCAAGATACAGGCTTTGGAAATTAATCTACATCTACTGCACTGTACACCCATTACACCTATAGCCTTCTACACTGCTTACACACATTAGGATAGGATTAATTTATAACCCTACTTCATCAGCTACACAACTAGGAACATGGAGTAAACACCCAAAGTGTGACACAAAAACTGATATATACACACCAAAATGTCACATATAGGACCCAACAATCAAGTGAAAATAGGGAAAAAGGACTTTTCTCTCAGCCAGATTGAAGCAAATGTTACTTCTATCACCATATCCACATCCTCTTCAAGACCTCCTAGATGAAGATGGTGAGGATGATGATGGTGATGAATTTTGGGGAGAAAAAGTTTCAAAGTTTTTACAACTATCGTCAATAAGGGGTCAGGCAAAATTTAACCCCAACCCTGGTTGGTTAAACACATACTACACTAACAATATTTACGCCCTTTTTTCTGGCTCTGTCTAACCCTTGGGTGAGAATAAACCACCACAGGGGGAACTAATTTACTGTTAACCATAATTCCCGTCAAGTCACGGATGCTTGTGTGTTTAAATCAATTTTATATGCATTTTGACCCAATGTCCACAGCGGGTCATCTATGAACATATCACCAGTAGAAAGAACTCTTATATACAGTGAAATTAGGTCAAACGGTTTCTAAAAAAACTCTCAACCACAAACTTAAGTTTACACATCATGTTAACATACCCCATCACTTTACCAGGAACACACCCAAAAGTTTTGTCAAAAGAGTAACACAATGTGACCTTTAATGCTACTAGTGTTCCAGAATTAACGTCAGTTGTTAAATTCCACCCCCTTTTTCTTGTCTCTTTTTTTCGTATTGTACATAGCAAAAATCTTGTGTGCAAAGGTGAAAGGTGTCAGAGGGGGTGCAGAGAAAGTATTACATTAAACATTTTCCATTACATTAATCAACACTGTGTGAAAGGATGTATCCATTCTAATTAATACGTTACTTGAGTATTCTAGTTCTGTGTAGTAAGACCCATGACCTACATTCATTGACCCTATACTGTTCCTAAGGATTGAGCAGTTAGGAGGGAGACCAGAGAAATGCCCTGCATTTGAATTTAATGTTTTCTGCTTTGCTAGAAAATCAAATGAAGGAGAACAAAAGTCCTGTAAAACATATCTCAGAGGCTGACCTCTCTCTGCTATTATTTTTATGTTGTTATTTTCTACTATGTTGTTCTGAAGTTATGGTGTCACAAGAGAATCAGTTGACCGGAACCTCATGAATACGGTTATCCTCCTCCTATTGTTTTGCATGAAATGTATTTTGCCTACAATCACTTTACAGTCTGGTTTAGGTTTATCGCTGGTAACAGAGCCAGAGGGACAGTATACAGATTGTCATGATGATGATGATGGATGTTGTGGAATATGTCAGGTTCAAGGCCACTGTACTGACTGATGGGACAGGGATGAGCCGAATTCAGCCACGTTGTTAAAAATTGAATCGAATAATTCAGGACGACAGATAATCCCCCACAGGCTCAGGCTGAAGTAGTAGATATCCTCCCGGGGTAATATGAGTGCTCCTCTGCAGATTAGAGAGTAACACTCAGGGTCCTCTTCTGTGAGCAGGCTTGGAAAACATTGGCAAGCCTCCTCCGTAGGAGCAGTGAAAAACATTGGCCCATCGTCCAACATTTTTGATTGAATATGCTATGCTGTAAGCTTAAGTGTTGAAAAGGCAATTTGTGCAAGGCAATAATGATTTGTGCAAAGAGGTTGACCTATATAAATTATAGTGGTAGACCTTGCTATTACCCAAGTATGTGTATGAACCCATTCGAAACAAACTTGTGTATGATGAGATATCCTGCATTTACTGTATCAAAATGATTTCAAATTATGCATTTTCTGTTTACTCCTTATATAAGTGCAGGAACAGACAAAATATTCCAACAGTGAATCACCACCTGCGAGTCATGTGACATAAAGCTAACTTGCAACAGAATTTGCATGTATCAAGATAATTTGAAATTTCTGACTACTCTTATATGTTGACATTGACATATATGATGATCCTCTCCTTAAAGTTGCATTACTGAAGAAAGCAGATGAACAGATATATACATCAGTGTAAATATGTAGATGTGTTTGGTGTAAAAGGTCTCACCAAACCAACACCCACTCCTGGTGTGCCTTATATGTGGGTCACCTTATAGATCAAGTATTATTAAACTAGAAGTTTGCCTTATATGTGGGTCACCTTATAGACCAAGTTAAACTAATGGTGTGTCTTACATGTGTGTCATCTTATAGACCAAGTATTATTAAACTAATGGTGTGTCTTACATGTGTGTCATCTTATAGACCAAGTATTATTAAACTAGAACTTTGCCTTATATGTGGGTCACCTTATAGATCAAGTTAAACTAATGGTGTGTCTTATTATGTGGGTCACCTTATAGAGCATGTATTATTAAATTAATGGTTTGTGTTATATGTGGGTCACCTTATAGTCCGAATAAAACTAATGGTTTGTCTAATATGTGGGTCACCTTATAGACCAAGGAAAATGATGAGGAGCTGGTGTCATCAGTCTGTGGTATATGATAGCATCATGATAGGCTGGTGTCATCAGTCTGTGGTGTAGGATAGCATCATGGCGGGCTGGTGTCATCAGACTGTGGTATAGAATAGCATCATGAGAGGCTGGTGTCATCAGTATGTGGTATATGATAGCATCATGATGGGCATGTGTCATCAGTCTGTGGTATAGGATAGCATCATGATGGGCTGATGTTATCAGTCTGTGGTATAGGATAACTTCATGACGGGTTGGTGTCATCAAGCTGCGGTATAGGATAGCTTCATGACGGGCTGGTGTCATCAAGCTGTGGTATAGGATAGCATCCTGACTGGCTGGTGTCATCAAGCTGTGTTATAAGATAGCATCATGACGGGCTGGTGTCATCAGTCTTTGGTGTAGGATAGCATCATGATGGGCTGGTGTCATCAGTCTGTGGTATAGGATAGCATCATGACAGGCTGGTGTCATCAGTCTCTGGTATAGGATAGCATCATGACGGGCTGGTGTCATCAGTCTGTGGTATAGGATAGCATCATGACGGGCTGGCATCATCAACCTGTGGTATAGGATTGCATCATGATGGGCTGGTGACATCAGTCTATGGTATGGGATAACATCATGATGGGCTGGTGTCATCAGTCTGTGGTATAGGATAGCTTCATGATGGGCTAATGTCATCAAGCTGTGGTATAGGACAGCTTCATGACGGGCTGGTGTCATCAGTCTGTGGTATAGGATAGCTTCATGACGGGCTAATGTCATCAAGCTGGGGTATAGGACAGCTTCATGACGGGCTGGTGTCATCAGTCTGTGGAATAGGATAGCTTCATGACGGGTTGGTGTCATCAAGCTGTGGTATAGGAAAGTATCATGATGGGCTGGTATCATCAGTCTGTGGTATAGGATAGCATCATGACGGGCTGGTGTCATCAGTCTGTGGTATAGGATAGCATCATGGCGGGCTGGTGTCATCAAGCTGTGATATAGGATAGCATCATGACGGGCTGGTGTCATCAGTCTATGGTATGGGATAACATCATGATGGGCTGGTGTCATCAGTCTATCTTATAGGATAGCATCATGACGGGCTGGTGTCATCAGTCTGTGTTATAGGATAGCATCATGACAGGCTGGTGTTATCAGTCTGTGGTATAGAAGAGCTTCATGACGGGTTGGTGTCATCAAGCTGTGGTATAGGATAGCATCATGACGGGCTGGTGTCATCAGTCTGTGGTATAGGATAGCATCATGACGGGGCGGCTTCATCAGTCTGGGTTGCAGAAGATCAATTGGCGGGAGGTGGCAGCAGGAGACACTCTGTAGCTCCGCACTGAAGGGTGTTGTACAATGATTATTGGTCTAAAATCTGACAGTGGGTAGGCAAACCAGGCATCAAATGAATCCTTAGGATGTATATTAATCGATTTGAGTGTTATTTAGGCTGATATTTGAGGCTAAGTTGAGGGGGTGCACTCTTTTCAATTACAGAGTTTATTGTAATCATTCACTGCAAAACCCCCAAATTTGGGTATGTCCGCCCTCTACGGCCGATAGCAGAAAAGTTAATTACATTGTACCACATCTCATGGCCCTAAATTAATGGGAAAAATGTGTGCCTACATGAAAATAAGAGTGGTTAAGCCCAGAAATTCGCACAAATATTTTATTTTCGCCCATTTGCTATATAAGCCAACAGTGAGAAAATAATTAGTGTCCTGCAGCCTCTGTGGTATAGGATAGCATCATGACGGGCTGGTCTCATCAGTCTGTGGTATAGGATAGCTTCATGACGGGCTGGTCTCATCAGTCTGTGGTATAGGATAGCATCATGACAGGCTGGTGTTATCAGTCTGTGGTATAGAATAGCATCATGACGGGCTGGTGTTATCAGTCTGTGGTATAGGATAGCATCATGATGGGGTGGTGTCATCAGTCTGTGGTATAGGATAGCATCACGACAGGCTGGTGTCATTAAGCTGTGGTATAAGATAGCATCATGATGGGCTGGTGTCATCAGTCTGTGGTGTAGGATAGCATCCTGACGGGTGTGTGTCATCAGTCTGTGGTATAGGATAGCTTTATGATGGGCTGGTGTCATCAGTCTGTGGTATAGGATAGCTTTATGATGGGCTGGTGTCATCAGTCTGTGGTATAGGTTAGAATCACGACAGGCTGGTGTCATCAAGCTGTGGTATAAGATAGTATCATGAAGGGCTGGTCTCATCAGTCTGTGGTATAGGATAGCATCATGACAGGCTGCTGTCATCAGTATGTGGTATAGGATAGCATCATGATAGGATGGTGTCATCAGTCTGTGGTATAGGATAGCATCATGACAGGCTGGTGTCATCAGTCTCTAGTATAGGATAGCATCATGACGGGCTGGTGTCATCAGTCTTTGGTATATAGTAGCATCATGACGGGCTGGTGTCATCTGTCTGTGGTATAGGATAGCATCATGACGGGCTGGTGTCATCAGTCTGTGTTATAGGACAGCATCATGACGGGCTGGTGTCATCAGTCTCTGGTATAGGATAGCATCATGACGGGCTGGTGTCATCAGTCTGTGGTACAGGATAGCATCATGACGTGCTGGCATCATCAACCTGTGGTATAGGATTGCATCATGATGGGCTGGTGACATCAGTCTATGGTATGGGATAACATCATGATGGGCTGGTGTCATCAGTCTGTGGTATAGGATAGCTTCATGATGGGCTAATGTCATCAAGCTGTGGTATAGGACAGCTTCATGACGGGTTGGTGTCATCAAGCTGTGGTATAGGAAAGTATCATGATGGGCTGGTATCATCAGTCTGTGGTATAGGATAGCATCATGACGGGCTGGTGTCATCAGTCTGTGGTATAGGATAGCATCATGGCGGGCTGGTGTCATCAAGCTGTGGTATAGGATAACATCATGATGGGCTGGTGTCATCAGTCTATGGTATGGGATAACATCATGATGGGCTGGTGTCATCAGTCTATGTTATAGGATAGCATCATGACGGGCTGGTGTCATCAGTCTGTGGTATAGGATAGCATCATGGTGGGCTGGTGTCATCAAGCTGTGGTATAGGATAGCATCATGACGGGCTGGTGTCATCAGTCTATGTTATAGGATAGCATCATGACGGGCTGGTGTCATCAGTCTGTGTTATAGGATAACGTCATGACGGGCTGGCTTCATCAGTCTGTGGTATAGGATAGCATCATGACAGGCTGGTCTCATTTGTCTGTGGTATAGGATAGCATCATGACTGGCTGGTGTCATCAGTCTGTGTTATAGGATAGCATCATGACAGGATGGTCTCATCAGTCTGTGGTATAGGATAGCATCATGACGGGGCGGCTTCATCAGTCTGGGTTGCAGAACACCAATTGGCGGGAGGTCGCAGCAGGAGACACTTTGTAGCTCCGCACTGAAGGGTGTTGTACAATGATTATTGGTCTAAAATCTGACAGTGGGTAGGCAAACCAGGCATCAAATGAATCCTTAGGATGTATATTAATCGATTTGAGTGTTATTTAGGCTGATATTTGAGGCTAAGTTGAGGGGGTGCACTCTTTTCATTTACAGAATTTATTGTAATCATTCACTGCAAAACCCCCAAATTTGGGTATGTCCGCACTCTACGGCCGATAGCAGCATAGTTAATTACATTGTACCACATCTAATGGCCCTAAATTAATGGGAAAAATGTGTGCCTACATGAAAATAACAGTGGCTAAGCCCAGAAATTCGCACAAATATTTTATTTTCGCCCATTTGCTATATAAGCCAACAGTGAGAAAATAATTAGTGTCCTGCAGCCTCTGTAGTATAGGATAGCATCATGACGGGCTGGTGTCATCAGTCTGTGGTATAGGATAGCATCATGACGGGCTGGTGTCATCAGTCTGTGGTATAGGATAGCATCATGACGGGCTGGCATCATCAACCTGTGGTATAGGATTGCATCATGATGGGCTGGTGACATCAGTCTATGGTATGGGATAACATCATGATGGGCTGGTGTCATCAGTCTGTGGTATAGGATAGCTTCATGACGGGCTAATGTCATCAAGCTGTGGTATAGGACAGCTTCATGATGGGCCGGTGTCATCAGTCTGTGGTATAGGATAGCTTCATGACGGGCTAATGTCATCAAGCTGTGGTATAGGACAGCTTCATGACGGGCTGGTGTCATCAGTCTGTGGTATAGGATAGCTTCATGATGGGTTGGTGTCATCAAGCTGTGGTATAGGAAAGTATCATGATGGGCTGGTATCATCAGTCTGTGGTATAGGATAGCATCATGACGGGCTGGTGTCATCAGTCTGTGGTATAGGATAGCATCATGGCGGGCTGGTGTCATCAAGCTGTGGTATAGGATAGCATCATGACGGGCTGGTGTCATCAGTCTATGGTATGGGATAACATCATGATGGGCTGGTGTCATCAGTCTATGTTATAGGATAGCATCATGACGGGCTGGTGTCATCAGTCTGTGGTATAGGATAGCATCATGACGGGGCGGCTTCATCAGTCTGGGTTGCAGAAGATCAATTGGCGGGAGGTGGCAGCAGGAGACACTCTGTAGCTCCGCACTGAAGGGTGTTGTACAATGATTATTGGTCTAAAATCTGACAGTGGGTAGGCAAACCAGGCATCAAATGAATCCTTAGGATGTATATTAATCGATTTGAGTGTTATTTAGGCTGATATTTGAGGCTAAGTTGAGGGGGTGCACTCTTTTCAATTACAGAATTTATTGTAATCATTCACTGCAAAACCCCTAAATTTGGGTATGTCCGCACTCTGCAGCCGATAGCAGAAAAGTTAATTACATTGTACCACATCTCATGGCCCTAAATTAATGGGAAAAATGTGTGCCTACATGAAAATAACAGTGGCTAAGCCCAGAAATTCGCACAAATATTTTATTTTCGCCCATTTGCTATATAAGCCAACAGTGAGAAAATAATTAGTGTCCTGCAGCCTCTGTGGTATAGGATAGCATCATGACGGGCTGGTCTCATCAGTCTGTGGTATAGGATAGCTTCATGACGGGCTGGTCTTATCAGTCTGTGGTATAGGATAGCATCATGACAGGCTGGTGTTATCAGTCTGTGGTATAGAATAGCTTCATGACGGGCTGGTGTCATCAAGCTGTGGTATAGAATAGCATCATGACGGGCTGGTGTCATCAGTCTGTGGTATAGGATAGCATCATGACGGGCTGGTGTCATCAGTCTGTGGTATAGGATAGCATCATGACAGGCTGGTGTCATCAGTCTGTGGTATAGGATAGCATCATGACGGGCTGGTGTAATCAGTCTGTGTTATAGGATAGCATCATGATGGGTTGGTGTCATCAGTCTGTGGTATAGGATAGCATCATGACAGGCTGGTGTCATTAAGCTGTGGTATAAGATAGCATCATGATGGGCTGGTGTCATCAGTCTGTGGTGTAGGATAGCATCCTGACGGGTGTGTGTCATCAGTCTGTGGTATAGGATAGCTTTATGATGGGCTGGTGTCATCAGTCTGTGGTATAGGATAGCTTTATGATGGGCTGGTGTCATCAGTCTGTGGTATAGGATAGAATCACGACAGGCTGGTGTCATCAAGCTGTGGTATAAGATAGTATCATGAAGGGCTGGTCTCATCAGTCTGTGGTATAGGATAGCATCATGACAGGCTGCTGTCATCAGTATGTGGTATAGGATAGCATCATGACAGGCTGGTGTCATCAGTCTGTGGTATAGGATAGCATCATGACAGGCTGGTGTCATCAGTCTTTGGTATAGGATAGCATCATGACGGCCTGGTGTCATTAGTCTGTGTTATAGGATAGCATCATGACGGCCTGGTGTCATCAGTCTTTGGTGTAGGATAGCATCATGATGGGCTGGTGTCACCAGTCTCTGGTATAGGATAGCATCATGACGGGCTGGTGTAATCAGTCTGTGGTATAGGATAGCTTCATGACGGGCTAATGTCATCAAGCTGTGGTATAAGACAGCTTCATGACGGGTTGGTGTCATCAAGCTGTGGTATAGGATAGCATCATGACAGGCTGGTGTCATCAGTCTGTGGTATAGGATAGCATCATGGCAGGCTGGTGTCATCAAGCTGTGGTATAGGATAGCATCATGACGGGCTGGTGTCATCAGTCTATGGTATGGGATAACATCATGATGGGCTGGTGTCATCAGTCTATGTTATAGGATAGCATCATGACGGGCTGGTGTCATCAGTCTGTGTTATAGGATAACGTCATGACGGGCTGGCTTCATCAGTCTGTGGTATAGGATAGCATCATGACAGGCTGGTCTCATCAGTCTGTGGTATAGGATAGCATCATGACTGGCTGGTGTCATCAGTCGGTGGTATAGGATAGCATCATGGCGGGCTGGTGTCATCAAGCTGTGGTATAGGATAGCATCATGACGGGGCGGCTTCATCAGTCTGGGTTGCAGAACACCAATTGGCGGGAGGTCGCAGCAGGAGACACTTTGTAGCTCCGCACTGAAGAGTGTTGTACAATGATTATTGGTCTAAAATCTGACAGTGGGTAGGCAAACCAGGCATCAAATGAATCCTTAGGATGTATATTAATCGATTTGAGTGTTATTTAGGCTGATATTTGAGGCTAAGTTGAGGGGGTGCACTCTTTTCAATTACAGAATTTATTGTAATCATTCACTGCAAAACCCCCAAATTTGGGTATGTCCGCACTCTACGGCCGATAGCAGAAAAGTTAATTACATTGTACCACATCTAATGGCCCTAAATTAATGGGAAAAATGTGTGCCTACATGAAAATAACAGTGGCTAAGCCCAGAAATTCGCACAAATATTTTATTTTCGCCCATTTGCTATATAAGCCAACAGTGAGAAAATAATTAGTGTCCTGCAGCCTCTGTGGTATAGGATAGCATCATGACGGGCTGGTCTCATCAGTCTGTGGTATAGGATAGCTTCATGACGGGCTGGTCTCATCAGTCTGTAGTATAGGATAGCATCATGACAGGCTGGTGTTATCAGTCTGTGGTATAGAATAGCTTCATGACGGGTTGGTGTCATCAAGCTGTGGTATAGGATAGCATCATGACGGGCTGGTGTCATCAGTCTGTGGTATAGGATAGCATCATGACGGGCTGGTGTCATCATTCTGTGGTATAGGATAGCATCATGACAGGCTGGTGTCATCAGTCTGTGGTATAGGATAGCATCATGACGGGCTGGTGTCATCAGTCTGTGGTATAGGATAGCATCATGATGGGGTGGTGTCATCAGTCTGTGGTATAGGATAGCATCATGACAGGCTGGTGTCATTAAGCTGTGGTATAAGATAGCATCATGACGGGCTGGTGTCATCAGTCTGTGGTATAGGATAGCATCATGACGGGCTGGTGACATCAGTCTGTGGTATAAGATAGCATCATAATGGGCTGGTGTCATCAGTCTGTGGTGTAGGATAGCATCCTGACGGGTGTGTGTCATCAGTCTGTGGTATAGGATAGCTTTATGATGGGCTGGTGTCATCAGTCTGTGGTATAGGATAGCTTTATGATGGGCTGGTGTCATCAGTCTGTGGTATAGGATAGAATCACGACAGGCTGGTGTCATCAAGCTGTGGTATAAGATAGTATCATGAAGGGCTGGTCTCATCAGTCTGTGGTATAGGATAGCATCATGACAGGCTGCTGTCATCAGTATGTGGTATAGGATAGCATCATGACAGGCTGCTGTCATCAGTCTGTGGTATAGGATAGCATCATGACAGGCTGGTGTCATCAGTCTCTAGTATATAGTAGCATCATGACGGGCTGGTGTCATCAGTCTTTGGTATATAGTAGCATCATGACGGGCTGGTGTCATCTGTCTGTGGTATAGGATAGCATCATGACGGGCTGGTGTCATCAGTGTGTGTTATAGGATAGCATCATGACGGGCTGGTGTCATCAGTCTGTGGTATAGGATAGCATCATGGTGGGCTGGTGTCATCAGTCTGTGGTATAGGATAGCATCATGACAGGATGGTGTCATCAGTCTTTGGTATAGGATAGCATCATGACGGGCTGGTGTCATCAGTCTGTGGTATAGGATAGCATCCTGGTGGGCTGGTGTCATCAGTCTATGGTATGGGATAACATCATGATGGGCTGGTGTCATCAGTCTGTGGCATAGGATAGCATCATGACGGGCTGGTGTCATCAGTCTGTGGTATAGGATAGCTTCATGACGGGCTGGTGTCATCAAGCTGTGGTATAGGATAGCATCATGACGGGTTGGTGTCATGAAGCTGTGGTATAGGATAGCATCATGACAGGATGGTCTCATCAGTCTTTGGTATAGGATAGCATCATGATGGGCTGATGTCATCAGTCTGTGGTATAGGATAGCTTCATGACGGGCTGGTATACTCATTTATTAGTCATACATCATCATACCTGTAGGTTTTATGCACCTTTTCCACAGGGTGTCAGATACATAATGATAGTATCTTGAATATTCATACAATGTTTATAGGCCTAGATGATATTGATGAACTTAGATTGTCATATAAATAGTATCATTTGTCCAAGATACAGGAATAGAAGTCCCAGTGGCTGCACTTTTAAAGTAGATTTGTTAATTCTTTATAATGATATAAATGTTGAATATGTCAAGTTCTGTTCATTCTCTTGTGATGTGACTACTTCCAACAATTAGCATATCCAAGTAGCATGAGAAGAAAATAATCATACCACTACAGAAAGAACATTGCAATTGAAGCAGTATAAAATGGGATGGTACATTTAGAGAATATGGTAAGTACTTCTCCACCATTGTATTATATGTGCTCTCTTAACCTATTGGCAAAGTATGAAGTAAATTGACAAAAGAAACCTGCCTCCAAGGGTAAAGAGGGTAATCTTGATATCCACTTGCTGAAACATATGACACTGCAGCACCCCATCAACCATACTAAATGAATACTTTAGGCTCATCTGGTAGCCAACAATAGGCATTGTTATGTATTCATGTTATGGCTTTCTGTACTCCTCCATATGGCTGTTGCTGAAAAGCTCCTGCTGCTAGCCCCATGTTAGTTCACATCATCCTGCCTTAGTTTACATATTAGAATAACGATGAACTTATCAATATCAATATCAATACATTGACCGATTTAAAACGGATTGTAAACAAGTTGGAAGGTGGAAAGCAATTGAAGTGTCAGTGCCACAATGTAAGCCCCTTGGAACCGACAGGTCCATTAGTACCCCACTGTCAGGACTATCTCTAGACAACCTGCAGCTCTCTATACTGTACTTCCCAGTGCACTGATAAGCTGGTCAGGACCTGCTGCTTTATTCCATACAAGACTGTGACTACTTGTACAGACATACAACATAAAGAGTGTAAGGTGAATGATTGTGTCATGCTCATTCATTAAGTTTAGTCCTAAATTGGTGGATGTAACATTGATTGTGCAATACTTCCCTGAATATCATCTTCCACAGCCAGCCTACCATATTGCTGTAGGGATTTTGATGATAGGTGAATAATGCTAAAACTGTAAGTAAGTTAGCCTTGCTGGATGTTTGTATGGCATTACAATCAATTAAATAGTTTGTATATGTATTAAGAACGTCACCCAGGGTTATACCATGTTGTACCTGCATCAACGAAGATTGCCATCCTGTAAACCATTGCAGTGTTTCCTTAGCACTCAAAACCTGCGAAATCTGAAACTAGTCAGTGTTGACGACTTCAGGTCATCAGGGAGACCATACCTAAAACAATTACCTTAGGTGGTCAAAATTGACAACCTAAGTCATCAGTATGACAATACTGACAATACGTCCTACTCACAAATTAGGTTGTCAAGTTGACGACCTGATCTCGTCATTTTGAACACCTAAGGTAGTTGTTTTAGATATTGTCAATTGGAGGACCTAAAGTCATCACCACTGAATTTCCAGGTTTTCAGTGCAGTGTTTGTCACCATGTCACTGTGGTGCCCCCTACATTCTCGTCATTAGGTAGGAAATAATTGGCAAAGCAATGTAGGTACCGCACCACTCAGACTTCCTGTGCTAATACATGAGGAGCTTAATACCTGACCGTGTCCTCATTAAATACTACTAGTCATTGGTGAGACTGTAACCAAGGTAGAGGTCCCCTACAATGCACTAATTTAAAGGCGAGCATCAAGGGGTCAGCCACAAGGTGGAGCCTGGTCACCTACAAGGCACTTAGGTAAAGGCGAGCATCAAGGGGTCAGCACAAGGTGGAGCCTGGTCCCCTACAAGGCACTTAGGTAAAGGCGAGCATCAAGGGGTCAGCACTAGGTGGAGCATGGTCCCCTACAAGGCACTTAGGTAAAGGCGAGCATCAAGGGGTCAGCACTAGGTGGAGCATGGTCCCCTACAAGGCATTTAGGTAAAGGTGAGCATCAAGGGGTCAGCACTAGGTGGAGCATGGTCCCCTACAAGGCATTTAGGTAAAGTTGAGCATCAAGGGGTCAGCACAAGGTGGAGCATGGTCTCCTACAAGGCATTTAGGTAAAGGCGAGCATCAAGCAGTCAGCCACGAGGTGGAGCATGGTCTCCTACAAGGCACTTAGGTAAAGGTGAGCATCAAGGGATCAGCACAAGGTGGAGCCTGGTCTCCCACAAGGCACTTATGTAAAGGCGAGCATCAAGGGGTCAGCACTAGGTGGAGCATGGTCCCCTACAAGGCATTTAGGTAAAGGCGAGCATCAAGGGGTCAGCACAAGGTGGAGCCTGGTCCCCTACAAGGCACCTATGTAAAGGCGAGCATCAAGGGGTCAGCACAAGGTGGAGCACGGTCCCCTACAAGGCACTTAGGTAAAGGTGAGCATCAAGGGGTCAGCACAAGGTGGAGCATGGTCCCCTACAAGGCACTTATGTAAAGGCGAGCATCAAGGGGTCAGCACAAGGTGGAGCCTGGTCTCCTACAAGGCACTTAGGTAAAGGCGAGCATCAAGGGGTCAGCACAAGGTGGAGCATGTAAAATATAAAATAGAGGAACAGTGAAATAAGTATACATCAAGAGGCTATTTTGCGATTCAGATACTTCCCAAGAAACTTCTAACATGTTTTGAAGAGAGTCTAAGACTTTTTTTGAAAAGTTCAATGTTGCTTTCAATGGCTAATTCAAATAAGTTGAGCCTTGCCTGATAGTCTCAGAATATTCACTAATAGATAGGAAACCAAAGCTCTTCGTACATAATAATATGAGGCTCTTCATTCTGGTATAGTGATATAGGCAACTAGCTGGAAGTAGTCTATAGTCCACTAAGGTGGCAGTCAGAATGACCAAGATGGCAGGTCTCTGCCTGCAGGTGGGGGAATGGCATTGTGTACACTGCTATGTAAACTTTATAGGTAGAGGTTCCTTTAAGAAATACAGTCAATCCAGTATAGGTGGACACAAGTACACGGCATAATGAAGGTTGAGGATTTAGCTATATCACATAACTCCCTCCTTTGGAAAGAATTATTGAAAATAATTAAAATAATGCGACAGAGTAATGCACTAAAGGCGCATTTACATAAGGATGCTATATAGCAAAAAAGGTACCACCTTTTGACAAATGCATATGCATTAAAATATAGTACTGCCTACAATATGTAAAATTTTAAGGATAAACAATGGGTAAGCTAGTCATTGAGAGAGAGTGTGGTTTCTTATTGACTGGAATATATTGCTGTTACTTAAATTTTGGGATGTAAGTCATCTACTAGGCAGGCGAACATTATGTTTCTACAAGTGATACATATATTCATTTAACTAAGTGTCCATCAAGATTATCCTAAGGGCTAACTAACATGAATATTACTAAGTACATATTAAAAGACAAGATAGTTATACAAGTTCATAACGTCAGAGTTAATTAAACAATGGAAATTACAAATGCTTAATCATTACAATAGAAATGGTTATACCATGATTTCTGGGTTACTCATTGCTTTTTGCTGGATATCCCCATGCACATACCTGTCGATATTGCACAGCATGAATGCGTGCAGTTATCCATGGATAACCCACATGCCTCTCATGTCCTTCCATGTCATATGTTACATGTTAAAACCCACAAAACTTTCAAGGCCAGGGCAGGGCTCGAACCTACAGTCTCACATCCCAAATCCAACTCCCTATGCACTGCGCCACAGGGACTGACGTGTGATGGTCTGGGTTTGCTTGGTAAGCTTGTAGAGGTAGGCGGAAAGAGTCCCGGTTCGGGCGTATATTGTCAGCATTCAAAGATAGCCAAGCCGAGACAGCCACTGAGGTGTGAGACGCCGTGGTCTAGTGGTTAGCGCATTGCGCTCAGCCATTGAAGGTAGGTGGGTCGTATCCCGGCCCGGACACATCTTTTTTTCGCCATGTGTGCTGTAGCTGTCTGCTGCCGGGCGACGAGGTGTAATATATACAAACATAACCGTGAGATGCATTCAAACAAAGCCAAGCCAAGACGGGTGCTGTCGCTGTCTGCTGCTGGGCGACGAGGTGTAGATCTATATAGTCTATCATGGTCCGGGCGCATCTTTTTTCGCCGTGTGCGCTGTAGCTGTCCGCTGCCGGGCGACGAGATATATGTAACGATCGTGTACAAACACTAGGCAACGAGGATGTGTAGGTACCTGTGTACACACACTATGGCTGGCTTCGAGTCCCAGGGAGGGGGAATAATTTTTATTTCAACTTGAATTTATTGGTATTCTATTGATTATTTATTGGTTTTGTGGTATAAAATAAGTAGTCAATGGATAATTCATGACTCGTGTGTGTTAGCAAAGGCTAATTATCCTTCACTAGCACACACTCGTCATGAATTATCCATTGATTACTTGTTCAATAATCATATGACCTTCACCTAATAAGTTTTTTCTTTGTTTTGTTTTTTTGTTGTTTTTCTTTTCCACATAATACCTTGATTACTGATGGTTACGTAAGTATTATTATACATGTAATACAATTGTAAAACACAGGATTATATTGAGACTTACAGACAAGACAAATCTTCCGGTTAGGGGGGGTAAAGGAATATCAATTATACTCTAAACAAAAAAAAATCATGAATCTAGGCAGTCTGTGAGTCTCCAGAGCAAAGACTTACAACAAATACAAATACAGAAATGAATATGAATATAGACTTGATGTCAATTGTTCCCGGTTTGAAAGTTTATGCACTGCTTTTGCAGTGAGTTGGAATTTGTAGTTTTGTCAATGGATGTAGGTCAATTGTAGCCTTTTATAGCTTTGTGTTGATAGATGTGTCCATTATCAGATGCCTCATCGTATTAATTACTAGTCCAGTTGATATTAAGTAGATTAAAGTCACTATAATGCCAATGTCATTTTGTTCCTGGCTCCTTGCCAGAAGGTACAGCAATAGTAGATGTATTGTTGTTGATGAGTGTTTCTTAGCAGCATCTACAGTACCTATAGCCCATGGAAGCAGATTGAACAACCAGGATCAATCACCGTTCATACAAATCCATGTATAATAGTTATTTCATTCTGTTGAGATGCTGGTTTACAATTGTTTATCTAAAATAATTCACACTGGAGCCAAGCCGTACCACACCAACAACTTAAGTATTCACTACGAAAAATTACCCTGAGCTCTGGGTATCCATGGCAAGGATGAAAAAAGTCAACAAAATGGCAATCGTTTTTAGTACCTTAAGGGCTGTATTTCACTAAATTATTCATAGTCAAGCTTGATAAAGACTCATTAAATGAGTTGAAACTTTGCTTATACTGATCATCTTCCGAACTCATCTATGTAACAGCGAAGCGTTTGAAGTTGTTAATAAAACTTGATAAACCGGATCCTCCTGTCTGGTTTTGTGTGAATACCACCTACTTAAATCTAAAATAATAATGAAGCTCTACTGAAAACCTTTTTTGAAAACCTTGATATTAGATATAAAAAGAATAATTCAAATAACATGTTTAAGTATATGATCTTTATGGTATTTATAATTATCTGATAATGGAATATGGTATTATCATGAACATGTAATTCTTGGTACATGTTGTCAGCTCCATGTACACGTTGTCAGCTCCATGTAAACGTTGTCAGCTCCATGTACACATTGTCAGCTCCATGTACACATTGTCAGCTCCATGTACATGTTGTCAGCTCCATGTACACATTGTCAGCTCAATGTACACATTGTCAGCTCCATGTACACATTGTCAGCTCCATGTACACATTGTCAGCTCCATGTACACATTGTCAGCTCCATGTACACATTGTCAGCTCAATGTACACATTGCCAGCTTCATGGACACATTGTCAGCTCTATGTACACATTGTCAGCTCCATCTACACACTGTCAGCTCCATGTACATGCTGTCAGCTCCATGGACACATTGTCAGCTCCATGTACATGTTGTCAGCTCCATGTACACATTGTCAGCTCCATGTACATGCTGTCAGCTCCATGTACACATTGTCAGCTCCATGAGAATGTTGTCAGCTCCATGTACACATTGTCAGCTCAATGTACACATTGTCAGCTCCATGGACACATTGTCAGCTCCATGTACACATTGTCAGCTCCATGTACACATTGTCAGCTCCATGTACATGCTGTCAGCTCCATGTACACATTTTCAGCTCCATGTGAATGTTGTCAGCTCCATGTACACATTGTCAGCTCAATGTACACATTGTCAGCTCCACGGACACATTGTCAGCTCCATGGACACATTGTCAGCTCCATGGACACGTTCTCAGCTCCATGTACACATTGTCAGCTCCATGTACACATTGTCAGCTCCATGGACACATTGTCAGCTCCATCTACACATTGTCAGCTCCATGGACACATTGTCAGCTCCATGGACACATTGTCAGCTCCATGGACACGTTGTCAGCTCCATCTACACATTGTCAGCTCCATGTACACATTGTCAGCTCCATGTACACATTGTCAGCTCCATGTACACGTTGTCAGCTCCATGTACACATTGTCAGCTCCATGTACACATTGTGAGCTCCATGTACACATTGTCAGCTCCATGGACACATTGTCAGCTCCATGGACACATTATCAGCTCCATGTACACGTTGTCAGCTCCATGTAAACGTTGTCAGCTCCATTTGCACATTATCAGCTCCATGGACACATTGTCAGCACCATGGACGCATTATCAGCTCCATGTACACATTGTCAGCTCCATGTACACATTGTCAGTTCCATGTGAATGTTGTCAGCTCCATGTACACATTGTCAGCTCAATCTACACATTGTCAGCTCCATGGACACATTGTCAGCTCCATCTACACATTGTCAGCTCCATGTACACATTGCCAGCTCCATGTACATGCTGTCAGCTCCATGTACACAGTGTCAGCTCCATGGACACATTGTCAGCTCCATGGACACATTGTCAGCTCCATGTGAATGTTGTCAGCTCCATGTACACATTGTCAGCTCCATGTACACATTGTCAGCTTCATGTACACATTGTCAGCTCCATGTACACATTGTCAGCTCCATGTACACGTTGTCAGCACAATGGACACATTGTCAGCTCCATGTACACATTGTCAGCTCCATGTACATGTTGTCAGCTCCATGTACACGTTGTCAGCTCCATGGACACATTGTCAGCTCTAAGTACACATTGTCAGCTCCATGTACACATTGTCAGCTCCATGGACACATTGTCAGCTCCATGGACACATTCTCAGCTCCATGTACATGTTGTCAGCTCCATGTACACGTTGTCAGCTCCATGGACACATTGTCAGCTCTATGTACACATTGTCAGCTCCATGTACACATTGTCAGCTCCATGGACACATTGTCAGCTCCATGTACACATTGTCAGCTCCATGTACACATTGTCAGCTCCATGTACACATTGTCAGCTCCATGTACACATTATCAGCTCCATGTACACATTGTCAGCTCCATGTACACGTTGTCAGCTCCATGGACACATTGTCAGCTCCATGTACACATTGTCAGCTCCATGTACCCGTTGTCAGCTCAATGGACACATTGTCAGCTCCATGTACACATTGTCAGCTTCATGTACACATTGTCAGCTCCATGTACACATTGTCAGCTCCAAGTACACATTGTCAGCTCCATGGACACATTGTCAGCTCCATGGACACATTGTCAGCTCCATGTACACATTGTCAGCTCCAAGTACACATTGTCAGCTCCATGGACACATTGTCAGCTCCATGGACACATTGTCAGCTCCATGTACACATTGTCAGCTCCATGGACACATTGTCAGCTCCAAGTACATGTTGTCAGCTCCATGGACACATTGTCAGCTCCATGGACACATTGTCAGCTCCATGTACATTTTGTCAGCTCAATGTACACATTGTCAGCTCCATGGACACATTGTCAGCTCAATGTACACATTGTCAGCTCCATGGACACATTGTCAGCTCCATCTACACATTGTCAGCTCAATTTACACATTGTCAGCTCCATGTACACATTGTCAGCTCAATTTACACATTGTCAGCTCCATGTACACATTTTCAGCTCCATGGCCACATTGTCAGCTCCATGGAGACATTGTCAGCTGAATTTACACATTGTCAGCTCAATTTACACATTGTCAGCTCCATGGACACATTGTCAGCTCAATTTACACATTGTCAGCTCCATGTACACATTGTCAGCTCAATGTACACATTGTCAGCTCCATGTACACATTGTCAGCTTCATGTACACATAATCAGCTCCATCTACACACTGTCAGCATCATGTACATGCTGTCAGCTCCATGTACACGTTGTCAGCTCCATGTACACATTGTCAGCTCCATGTACACATTGTCAGCTCCATGTACACATTGTCAGCTCCATGGACACACTGTCAGCTCCATGGACACATTATCAGCTCCATGTACATGCTGTCAGCTCCATGGACACATTGTCAGCTCCATGTACACATTGTCAGCTCCATGTACACATTGTCAGCTCCATGTAAACGTTGACAGCTCCATTTGCACATTATCAGCTCCATGTACACATTGTCAGCTCCATGTAAACGTTGTCAGCTCCATTTGCACATTATCAGCTCCATGTACACATTGTCAGCTCCATGGACACATTGTCAGCTCAATGTACATGTTGTCAGCTCTATGTACACATTGTCAGCTCCATGGACACATTGTCAGCTCCATGTACACATTGTCAGCTCCATGTACACATTATCAGCTCCATCTACACATTGTCACCTCCATGTACACATTGTCAGCTCCATGTACACATTATCAGCTCCATGTACACGTTGTCAGCTCCATTTACACATTGTCAGCTCCATGGACACGTTGTCAGCTCCATGGACATGCTGTCAGCTCCATGGACACATTGTCAGCTCCATGGACACATTGTCAGCTCCATGTACACATTGTCAGCTCCATGTACACATTGTCAGCTCCATGTACACGTTGTCAGCTCCATGTACACATTGTCAGCTCCATGGACACATTGTCAGCTCCATGTACATGTTGTCAGCTCTATGTACACATTGTCAGCTCCATTTGCACATTGTCAGCTCCATTTGCACATTGTCAGCTTCATGTACACATTGTCAGCTCCATGTACACATTGTCAGCTCCATGGACACATTGTCAGCTCCATGTACACGTTGTCAGCTCCATGTACACGTTGTCAGCTGAATTTACACATTGTCAGCTCCATGTACACATTGTCAGCTCCATGGACATTTTGTCAGCTTCATTTACATGCTGTCAGCTCCATGTACATATTGTCAGCTCCATGTACACATTGTCAGCTCCATGGACACATTGTCAGCTCCATCTACACATTGTCAGCTCCATTTGCACATTGTCAGCTTCATGTACACATTGTCAGCTCCATGTACACGTTGTCAGCTCCATGTACACATTGTCAGCTCCATGGACACATTGTCAGCTCCATCTACACATTGTCAGCTCCATCTACACATTGTCAGCTCCATGTACACATTGTCAGCTCCATGTACACATTGTCAGCTCCATGTACACATTGTCAGCTCCATGTACACATTGTCAGCTCCATGGTCACATTGTCAGCTCCATGTACAAATTGTCAGCTCCATCTACAAATTGTCAGCTCCATCTACACATTGTCAGGTCCATCTACACATTGTCAGCTCCATCTACACATTGTCAGCTCCATCTACACATTGTCAGCTTCATGTACACATTGTCAGCTCCATGTACACATTGTCAGCTCCATGTACACATTGTCAGCTCCATGTACATGTTGTCAGCTCCATGTACATGTTGTCAGCTCTATGTACACATTGTCAGCTCCATGGACACATTGTCAGCTCCATGGACACACTGTCAGCTCCATGTACACATTGTCAGCTCCATGTACACATTGTCAGCTCCATGGACACATTGTCAGCTCCATGGACACATTGTCAGCTCCATGGACACATTGTCAGCTCCATGTACATATTATCAGCTCCATGTACACGTTGTCAGCTGAATTTACACATTGTCAGCTCCATGTACACATTGTCAGCTCCATGTACACATTGTCAGCTCCATGTACACATTGTCAGCTCCATGGACATTTTGTCAACTCTACAGACATATTATCAGCTCCATGGACATCTTGTCAGGTGATCTATACATCGTCAGCTTCATGGACACATTGTCAGATCCATGAACACATCAGCTCCATGGACACATCAGCTCCATGGGCACATTATCAGCTTTATTTATGTCGGCAAGGAGATGTTTCATGTCTTGATTTTTTTAATCTGCAAGAAAAAAAATCTATATATTTAAGAGAATGTAACTGAATAAGTTTATACTGGGTTACACACAATGAGCTTTTATGCAAGTTGTCTTGCAAAAAAAAATTACATTCAATGTGAAAATATCAAAATTAGTGGTTAAAACTCAATAGATTTGGTTGAATTGATAAAAATTCATAGAACAATCGCCCCTGCCCTATAGACTAGGCCTATGGGTAGACCTGTTTCAACTTCAGTTGTTGTTTTTCACACCCACCAGATTGCTTAATTATTTTACAGGGACTTTCAATACTCAATACTCCTTGCAGTCACTAACATACTTATCTGACCTTGTTATAAAGTGATCTTTAGTTCCCCCAAGAATTGGCCAAGTTGGGGATGTGCCGTGTAGGTAGAGATGGAGTACAATAGATAAGTACTGGATTAGGTGCACCTCATAGAATGTTGGACAATTCAGGGGCCATTTTTATAATATGGGGCATACTGTATTCATTCTAATAAGCGCACCTCCTCTAATAACCCTCCTTTCCAGGTATTCTCTATTAAGGTTTTGAGCAGCCCACAATCAATTTTCCAGACAGGTGTGCTTATTAATAGGAATACGGTAGTGGTAATTTGAACTGTTTTAAAGAGTACTGTAGCCCCCCCCCCTGTCTAGAACAGCATTTAACATTTAAACATGCAATTAGCTTTTCGATTTTCACCTGTAATCAGATTAAAAGGGGGTCCCTGAAAAGAACAAAGCAAACCATATAGATTTATTTTATAGTCTAAGGGAGTGGTCATTATTTATCAACAAGGGGGTGGTGGGTTTGAGGGGGTGAAAATTTCAGACCCCTCTCGAGGGGGGGAACTAAAAAGATTTTAACCCCTCTTGAGGGGGGCTGTAAAAATTTACCCTCTATAGATCAAAGAGGGGCTTGAAAATTCTCTGGGCCTCCGGCGTGGGGTGCCTAAAGTTTTTTAACTGCCACCGAGGGGAGTCGGAAAAATGTTTTAGCGCGTTCACGTGGAAATCTAGCACCCCTTTGATAAATAAAGACCACTCATGAAGATATGTAAAGGTCGGCGGCACAGGCCGAAATTGCTGCCAGTTAATTACTTTGCACAAAGGTAAGTAAGTTCTGCCGATCTAGGTCTACTGGGTACTGTTTAATTTCTAGAATTTTCCCCAATATCCTTTTTTTTTTATCCAAAAAATAATAATTCCCGTTCTACACATAAGAAAGACTTGTCATCACTAGTAGTGTAGCCTCAATCAACTTAACTTTTATCAAGAAAGCTGCTTCTGTTGTCACCTTTGTAGCCGGTCTCCTGACGTCTTTACAGTAAAACGAGGGCCCATGTTCACGGCAAACTGGGGCCTTTTCTGGGGGGGGGGCAGTCCACCTTGTCAAACTTTAGTAGTGCCAGTAGCGATATCAGGAAGCCTATGGTGTCTTGGTAACTGGACTATGGTGTCTTGGTAACTGGACTATGGTGTCCTGGTAACTGGACTATGGTGTCTTGGTAACTGGACTATGGTGTCTTGGTAACTTGACTATGGTGTCTTGGTAACTGGACTATGGTGTCTTGGTAACTGGACTTTTTAGCTGGATGAATGTAGGAGTACACCTTTCGGAATGTAATTTCCAGGAGAGAAGGACAACATGACACAAGTTGTACACAGGAAAAATGCCAATTAGTTTAATCAATTCATTGCATATATTTACACCATGGGTGTGAGCCAACAGCTGGTATACATGCTTCCGGACATGTGACTATCATGTAATAAGGTGATGTAAACTCTCTATATTGATAAGATTATGTTATACAGATAGCACATAACATGCACCATATGGAAACCATCAATTAGGATTCAATAAACAACAAATTGACATAGTCCTATTATAATGGATATAGAGTTAGTGATTACACAGACAAGCATTTTACAAGGTCATAGAGAACAACATTACAGGCACACAATGGATTTTCCTACATATGATTCACTGAACATCCATGTTCTTTATGAAACACACTGTTATCAGATAACAAGTAAAGAGAACTACTTCTTCACCTTACACATGTTGGGCATACATGATTACAGGTTATACAACGGTGTAGGATCCATGTTCTCTGACACATGTAGATAGGAAGGGGATGTGTTTCATAAGCCAGTATGCATGTCATCTCTTGAATTCAGTTATTTGTACAAGTTTACACAAGTGTGTACATGTGACTTACACACTTACACACCTCCCTTTCTTATTTTTGTTTTCACCAGATCTCAACAAGATCAGGTGAAACACATGTCACATTCAGGGCAGGGATGTGTTTCCTTAGTAATTAGGATAATCACTAGGGTGATAAGTACACAATAACAAAAGAAGTTTGACAGAGAACTAACTCAAAGGGAATGTCAGGAGTAGGTTTTCCTCATTTTTTAAAAAGCAAGGCTATGGAGAGCAGCTCTAGTTGAGAGGGACTGCTCAGCTGCAGAGGGGATGGCATCATGCTCTTTGCTTCGCAAATTGTTTTGTTACCACCTGTCCTGAGGCAAGGGTTGGGGATGGGGTGGTTGGTGGACACAACAAGGGGGATTCAAGTCATGAAGTTCTATAGCTGTAACTGCAGGACGGTGGGTTGAATGTTTTGAGGATTTAAACCTGTTATACACTAGGTGAGGATTTAACATGGTGGGCATATCCAAATGGGATAGGGAGAGGGGGATTCATCTTTCATACTCCAATCATGTCAGGCTATTTCTCTAGGATGCTATAGACTTAATGGGTGATGGGTTAGGGGGGCTTGGATTATTGGGGGATTGGAGTGTGGAAATCAATAATGACAATCTCCTACTGTCAACCTATCAGTCTCTTACACTGTTACTTTGGGATCAATTATGGGGGGATTGAAGTGTGCAAATTAATAATGACAGTCTCCTACTGTCAACTTACACTGTTACTTTGGGATCAATTATGGGGGGATCGAAGTGTGCAAATTAATAATGACAGTCTCCTACTGTCAACCTACAATCTCTTACACTGTTACTTTGGGATCAGTTATAGGGGGATTGGAGTGTGCAAATCAATAATGACAGTCTTTTACTGTCAACCTATCAATCTCTTACACTGTTACTTTGGTTATAGGGGGATTGGAGTGTGCAAATCAATAATGACAGTCTTCTACTGTCAACCTATCAATCTCTTACACTGTTACTTTGGGCTATCAGTCTGCAACGCTGTCTCTCTAGGAGTGAAATAGGAAGAGAGAATAGTGTGCAACACTCAGTTTTACTTTTTCACTCTGGACTTTCATGGAAGGTGGGGAGGGGGGATGCACTGTCATACTCTACAACTGTCTTTCTAGGGTGGACATAGGGAGTGTAATTAGTGTTCAGTACTGTCAGCCATATTTAGTCACTCTTGACCTTTGACTGCGAGGATACACCAGCAACCATACTTGAAAAGACCAATGCTTAACTTCAAACAAAAGCAATACCCTTTCAATAATAGTCGTACAACAGATTAACAGTAGGGAATAATGAAGCCATCCTATGAATATAAGGAATATACATTTAAAGGCACACTTTCAAAACCATTTGAGAAGTACCCTCACAGAATTATTAGAATGGGATAGGCACATCCTTATCTATAAAGGCAGAATACAAGAAGAAGAAAAAATGTCCAAAGTAAAATGATATGTATCCAGTGAGAAGGGATATGCCATGCGCTGCATAACACACAGCTTCAATCAACAAAGTCTTGATAATCTCAAAGTAAAATTCGCAATCCTTGAGTCCTTATGCAGCAGAAAAGGAGGTGTCTGTCCAGTGGTGTGATGCATACAGCTTCATAAACCAAAGTCTTCACATCCATGCAAGATACTGTTCGTTATTATCAAATCCTTAAAACCTAATTGATAACTATACAGTTATTCCACAAAGGTAAACTGTACATAGACACACTGGCACTGTCCCTGTATAGATGCATCCTTGCTATATTCAGGTTGTAGGTGACCAGTTGGTCCTACCAACAGCTGTTCAGTTCTACATGGGTACTTGTGATAAGCATACTCAGTGGTCCTCAAAATGATAGGTAGAGGCAGGGCCAACCTTCTCCCTATCTGGCCAGCATGCAGGTTTATCCAAAGCCTGGCTCTTGAACACATAGATTCCCTTCTCAGGACACAGGCTCCTACACTACACAGCCAGGGTTAGGGGACATGTGAAGGAGAAGGGTAGGGAAACCAGATGGAGGAGGCAAGGGGAAGCAGCTACCTTCCAGGTCCATGGTTTTCAATGAAGGGCAGACTCATTTTCAACCTTTCTGCAGTCCTGTCTTTCATGTGTAGTTCTTTGTACTTGAAGCACCTCAGTACCTGGCATGCAGGCTTTGTCGTAGTTTGATTCAGTAGACATGTGAAAGAGGGACCAGGAAAACAGATGGAAGGGGACATTCTGATGGGGCCACTGGGAGGGGGGGGGGTTAGGGGATCTCACACCTTTTGTGTTCAGGGAGAGGGCCTAAGAGGGGATGGCGGGGGGGAGTCAACACAAATGTTTGATGGTGAGATTGGTAGAGGGCAATAGGAATCCTTGAGTATGAGGAGTGGGGGATGCAGAGTTAATTGGCTTTTTTGAGACTTCTACAAAATACCTGTACATAGTGCAGGAGTTGAGGGTACCTGTCCTAGGTAGTTCCATGCCACCTGATATTTCCTATCTCTGTTCTCCCCATACTTGTACAACATCAGTCACTGTCTCTCTCCCAAGAAAAAAAAGAGTCCTTTATGGTAGGCAGAAACAAGAGGTATGTATGTTTTCCTCCCTGTGTGTTGCTAAATGCCTACCCCACTCCTGGCACCAGTGTAATTTCCAGGAGAGAAGGACGACATGACACAAGTTGTACACAGGAAAAATGCCCATTAGTTTAATCAATTCATTGCATATATATACACCATGGGTGTGAGCCAACAGCTGGTATACATGCTTTCGGACATGTGACTATCATGTAATAAGGTGATGTAAACTCTCTATATTGATAATATTATGTTATACAGAAAGCACATAACATGCACCATATGGAAACCATCAATTAGGATTCAATAAACAACAAATTGACATAGTCCTATTATACAGCCCCAACCCCTGTATTCTACGGGAGAGGACTCATATGAAAAGCTTTCTGTTCTTAGGGCCAGGGTCGATGATAAGTCTGATCTCATCTGCACCATGCCTAGTTTTCTATGATCTACACCCGTATGAAAATTTTCATTGTATGCTACCCAAAGAAAATGTCATTTCTCCTCCATTCCCTTCTCTCCCCACTCTCCTCTCTTCCACTTTAGCTTTTCCCTCTCATTCACATGTTTCTAATTGCTCCCACTTACTGTTTTTTCTCCATCTTCTGCCTTATCTGTATAATCCCTCCCTTCTACCTCAAGTTTCTACCTGCCTTCCTGTTTTAAATATCATCAGCAAAATTTGGGGGTCCACTTTATAGGCAACGATATGTCATACAATAAAGAACCACTCAGTCAAGGACCTAACCTGACTTTTCCATGTATATGACTTCACTGATTGAGACCTCCTTTAAATGACAGTACGAAACTATGTGTTCACTATGTTTTCACATCTCCACCATTAAATAATTTTTAATTCATGTTATGATGAAAGTGGATACTTAGCATTCATTTCATGATAACATTTTCAGCGGGTCTTCACATTAAAAAATATTTTCTATGGTCATTCCCATATGAAAATCTTTCAAAGAGCCAAAAACCATTCATCAAGCTGGCTCATACGAAATATTTTCATCCAGATGACTCATACGAAAACATTTTCATCGACCCTTTCCATATGAAAAACTTTCATATACAACAATCAACATTTTCATCAAACTGTCTCATATGAAAAATATTTTCAACTGCTCTTCCGTATGAAAATGTTTCATACATCCAAAAACCTTTCATTGAGCGCTTTCGTATAAATATATTTTCAGTGATCTTTCCCATATGAAAAACAATCATAAACCTATCCACTTTTTCATTGGACTGTCTTGTATGAAAATATTTTCAGTGACCATTTCCATAAACTCTTATCCTTTTTTATTGATCTGTCTTATATGAAAATATTTTTATCGACCCTCATCCTATGAAAAACATCAGCCTTTTCATTAAGTTGTGTCATATGAAAATATTTTTAGGAACTCCGACCATATGCAGAACTTTGATCTACCTAGAGAATATTTCATTGTGCGATCTTGTATGAAAACATTTTCATTGACTTATTTTTGATGAGAATGTTTTCAAAGGGTCCCTGTCATGCCCCTCCACTCCAAAATGTTTTAACCAGTCATGCCATATGAAACTCTTATACACACTTTATGAATAAGCTTTTCAGTAGATGGCAGCACAGACCAGATATAACCAATTATTTTCAGTGGCCTGTCCCAGTGAAAATCTCTCTTTACACTTAGGAGTTTCTCAGTAGATGGCACTGTGAAAAGTCACTACATATCACTGATTTTCACCAGGAAACCTGGATGAAAACAATTTTCACCAGCCCTTCCCGGTGAAAATATCTAATCCATTCATGAATAAGCTTCTCAGTAGATGGCAGCACAGACCATATATAACCAATAATTTTAGTGGTCTGTCCCAGTGAAAATCTCTCTTTACACTCATGAGTTCCTCAGTAGATGGCACTGTGAGCTAAAGCAAATCATTTATTATCAAATTTTTTATTTCTTGTTTCATATTGGTGGCAGTTTCCTCTCCGTATGTTATACACAATATATGTATGCATCATATAACATGCGGCATTATAACCTCCCAGTAATAAAAAAAAAAGTTATATAATGTGAAAAAATGTTTTTTAACATTTTAAAACATGAAGCCATAATAAGGAGTCATAGGGAAAAGTTCTGAAAGTTTTTTTGTTATATAATGGGAAGCAAAGAAATCTGGAAATGATAGGGGGCAATATAATGGGGACATGTGGAAACTGAATCGGAAGGCAGGGGAATGAAGCCCCTTGTATTTAGAGTTATATATTGCAGCATTTATGTGGGATTTCTTGTTTCCATATGTTGAGCTGAAACAGGTAAATTTCTGCATGTATTCACATCTAGACCTCCATATGTTTTCTTTTAACTTATGAAAATGTGAGCTGAAACAGAAACAGGCATACAGACAGCCATATGTGGCATAATTATGTGGCACTATATCTCTGTGGTAAAACACCCACCAAAAAATGTATTGTGTCTTTGACAATAAAGATAAGAATAAAAATATATAAATCAAACTTGTTACAGAACATACAGCAATTTGCTATTGTGCAGACAGTACAATATGGTATATTACTGGGATATGGTTTTCACAGTTTGTATCTATCCCTTCCCCTCTTCCTAGATATCACTTATCATGCTGAGGGATAGCTCACTATACACAGCATATGGCGTTAGTTTGAGATGGTCGATCCTTCTTGCTGGACAAATAAACTATTCAGTTGATCAGTGTTGCTCACCTTATCTATCCTAACATTGACCCAAATACTGACCTTTCCCCTCACCCTAACCCTAGACTTGGGTTGAACTGGAGTTGAATTGGAGTTAGGTTTAGCTTTATTATTAGTGGAAGTTTTGGGCTCAGGTTATAGGATTTTAGGAGTTGTTATGAGGATGTGATAGTTTCGGTTGTAAAAATTAGTGTTAGACTTGGATTCAGGATATGGGTCAAGGTTAGGTCTAGGGTTGATTTTAGGCTAAGAGTTTCAATTCCCTGCACATCTAAAGCTAAAAAGTGTCTATCATTGTCTGTCTGCTAGCGCATTAGCCGACATGCCTACCAAAGGGTTTGGCATATTTGCGATGCTTGACTATAAACAGGGTTTGTAGAAGGGTCAGGATTATGATTAGGATGATGTGTGGTAGTAGGGTTATAATTGGGCTAAGGCTCAAATTTTAGATTAGGACTAAGATTAGGTTTAGGGTCAGGGTTAAGCATTACTGAATATCAGTCGCAATTGTAATTGTGGGAGTTAATTCAGGAAAAGCGCTTTTATATCTCTCTTTCTTGGTGGGTGCACTCACACTTTACTCCAGAAATCCCAATGCAGTGCTCAGTGGCCGTCGCAAGACAGTCACTCATAGATTCTAGTGTTACACATAGCATTAGTATAAAGATTAGGATTAGAGTTTAGGTTAATGTCAGGATCAGGGTCAGGGATTTAATGAGCATTACTCTAGAGGTACAGATAAGTTTGAAAATAGGGTAGGGGGTTAAACACCATGCTCTGAGGAGTAATCTGGACTGTTTTGGTGTGTGGTGCCATCTAGTGAGTAGCTGATGAATCAAGAATGGATAGCATATTTTCACCGGGAAAGGCTGGTGAAAATTGTTTTCATTGGGTCTACTCTGTGAAAAATCAGTGATCAATGCAGCTCAGAGAATTCTTTCGTATAATATTCTCCCTGCAGTGAAGAGAGAGAATAACTAGCCCAGTGAAGAAATTTTATTTGTTACAAATTCATGAGTTTGAGCTCAAGAAAGGTTTCTCATGTCTAAGCAGGAGAGAATACCTTCATACAGGAGAACTGGAGGCTGTTGCAAAAAGAATCGAATTGCAATCTCACTGCCGTAACTCACCTTCTAGTTCCTGGCTGTTCTGCTGATCAGAACCAGCTTCTCACCTTACACTCAGAATCAATCTTCTTAGTGTGAGTCATACTGGGAAGCATTCCCCAATTCAAGACCACTTCAGAACCACCTCTATAACCAATTTCCTTGCTGTATAACAGGGGAGAAGTCATTGCCTGATGGTAGTCAGTTCCCATTTGGGAATAGCACCTCCGATACAATGAATTTTATTTTCATAGTGTAGGGAAGATTTTCATGAATGGAACTCTATGAAAACATTTTCTTTGAAAGGACCTGTGAAAATATTTTCATATGAGACCACACGATGAAATATTCACTGGGTAGATTAAAGTTTTCATATGGGAGGAATCGCTGAAAATATTTTCATGGTGGAGAGAAGATTTTCATATGAGTAATCGCTGAAAATATTTTCATGAATGGAACTCTATGAAAATATTTTCATCGGAAGGGCCCATGAAATTATTTTCATACGAGACCACACAATGAAATATTCTCTGGGTAGATTTTCATACAGAAGGAGTCGCTGAAAATATTTTCATGGCGGAGGGTGGATTTTCAAATGAGCCCTAACTGACAATGTGTAAGTGTATGAAAACATAAAATATATTTGTACTGTATATATATATATACAGTACAGGAGTAGAGGGAAAAGCTAAGGAGGGAGGAGAAGGGGAAGAAAGGAGAGAGAAGGAGGGGAGAGAGGACTGCATGGCAAGGAGCAGAGGAGAAATGACATTTTCTTTGGGTAGCATACAATGAAAATTTTCGTACGAGTGTAGATCATAGAAAACTAGGCATGGTGCAGATGAGATCAGACTTATCATCGGCCCAGGCCCTAAGAACAGAAAGCTTTTCATATGAGTACTCTCCCGTAGAATACAGGTGACTGGGGTGCATTATAATGGATATAGAGTTAGTGATTACACAGACAAGCATTTTACAAGGTCATAGAGAACAACATTACAGGCACACAATGGATTTTCCTACATATGATTCACTGAACATCCATGTTCTTTATGAAACACACTGTTATCAGATAACAAGTAAAGAGAACTACTTCTTCACCTTACACATGTTGGGCATACATGATTACAGGTTATACAACGGTGTAGGATCCATGTTCTCTGACACATGTAGATAGGAAGGGGATGTGTTTCATAAGCCAGTATGCATGTCATCTCTTGAATTCAGTTATTTGTACAATTTTACACAAGTGTGTACATGTAACTTACACACTTAAAGGAATTCGTCAATCCTTTGACTATGGTCCTGACCCGGGACTACAGGCTGTGTTTGTGTCATGTTCTGTTGCCATTGGTACATTCCTTAGTTACATTGGTTTCTCTGGGACGTGACAACGTCACAGTCTCATATTTTATATTCCTGACGTCCACAGGCTTCAGCAGGGACACCAGGGGATCAAAACATAACTAGATCTAGGTTAAACCAAAACAAACTCACATCAAAATTGGGACAACAAACCCAGCAAATTGTCGTGATTCCTCGTCAACCTGTGTGAAGTGGCTCACACATGTCGCTAGATGGAACACGACGTCGCTATAGCACAAGATCACCAGAAATAGCAATGGTGGTGATCACATGGCCTCACCTCAGATGGCGAGGATGGTGATCACTCAGACTCACCAGGGATGGCGACGCAGGTGATCACTCACCTCGCTAGATGAAACACGCACCTCGTCATAGTGCATGTTCACCAGGGATGGCGACATGAGTGATCACTCATCCTCACCAGGGATGGCGACATGAGTGATCACTCATCCTCACCAGGGATGGCGACATGAGTGATCACTCACTTCGCTAGATGAGACGTACACTATGTCATAACGCACGTTCACCACAGATGGCAAGGATCGTGATCACTCACACTCACGGGGGATAGTCACTCAGGTGATCATTCATCTCGCTAGATGAAACGCACACCATGCCATAATGCACTTTCACCACGGTTGGCGAGGATCGTGATGACTCACACTCACCAGGGATGGCAAGGCGGTTGATCACTCACCTCGCTAGATGAAATGCGCACCACGTCATAGCGCAGGTTCACCATGGATGGCGAGAGTGGTGATCACTCAGACTCACCAGTGATGGCGATGCTGGTGATCACTCATCTTGTTAGATGAAAAGCTCATGATCATCAACATTGGTAATCATGCAGCCTCACATCTGCCAGATCAATGTATGTTTTGCCAGAGAAGGTATTGCCATATGTATCTTCCCTCTAACCACAGACAAGGTGTTCATGTAGATACTTCCTTATGTATTTTTCCTGTAACCAGAGAAAAGGTGTTTATGGATAGTTGCTTTTATTTTAGAGATACCTCTATCTAAATTTAATTCATATTTTCTCTATATAATCTTGTTTGATTCAACCCTGAAGTATTACATGGAAATCAGTGTGCAACAAAGCACATTTGATAAGTATGGGACTTATACTTCATGCCCACAATTCCTAGATAGGCTACATGTTGAACAGTGGTGCTGTCTCAACAACTTTGGCAATGGTGGTGATAAGTTGCCATTCTGAGTGAGAGTGAGTGACAGATGATGCAATCCCCAGAGAGCATTGACTTGGAGTGACACAAATTCAGGCATTGAGTGAGACAAAGGCTGGCAATGGTGGTGATAAGTTGCCATTCTGAGTGAGAGTGAGTGACAGATGATGCAATCCTTAGAGAGCATTGACATGGAGTGACACAAGTTCACGCATTGAGTGAGACCAATGTTGGCAATGGTAGTGATAAGTCGCCATTTTGTGTGAGAGTTAATGCCAGTGGCACAGGAATGCTACATAATCACACAGTGAGTCAGATCCATGTTGGCGATGCTTGTGATAAGCCGCCATTCTGAGTGAGAGTTGACAGGCAGTGGCACATATTGACGGAGTGGGTGAGATCCATGTTGGCGATGGTGGTGATAAGCTGCCATTCTGATTGAGAGCTGACCGGGAGTGGTACATAATCACACAGTGAGTCAGATCCATGTTGGCGATGCTTGTGATAAGCCGCCATTCTGAGTGAGAGTTGACAGGCAGTGACACATACTCACGCAGTGAGTTAGATCCATGTTGGCGATGGTGGTGATAAGTCACCATGCTTTGTAAGGGATGACAAGGGGTGGCACATACTCACGCAGTGAGCGAGATCATGTTGGTGACTGTTGTGATAAATTGCCATGCCCTGTGAGACTGACACACAGTGGCGAAAGATGACGCAGTGAGTTATCACTCAAAAAGGAGTCACCATTGATGACCAATCATGGCGACAGATAACGACAATTTGCTGGGAATTATTTTGAAACACGTTTAGTTCAATTACACTGTGAAACCCATTTGAATCAACGGCAAAAAAGTCATAGTGTTTGAAGAAAATTATACAAAAAATCATAACTTCAGAATTTTCAGCATTTTCTAGGGCTAAGAAAATTTCAAAATTAAAGTAAATTTTAGCCACAACTTGACGTAAGAAACTTTAGAATCAAATCCAAAATCCAGCAGTATCCTAGCGACAACAGGCACAGTCTAAAAGCAATGAACTGTACTCTGGTACACCTTTATAATGGTTTATTTCGTGCATACACATATATAATGCAGACAATATATTTTCCAGGACGTTAAAATGTATTTCATGGACAAACATTTATATCTAATCTTGCAATGAAATTTTGTATTGTGAGTCATCCCCCCTGTTGCGATATGCAATAATGCAATAATATTACCCACCCGCACCGGATATCCCTATGGGAATTACTGACATAAAGATTATAGCCAATATATGTATAGTTGTACCCATACTGAGTACCTTCACAATAGACAATGCATATACTATTAAGGCAGCATCTTGACAAATATTCATCTTTTAAATAATATTTTGTTATCAATGCCTTAAAGTCACCCACATTACCATTAGCCATCCATCTATACCTCTTCGGTACTATTAGACATTCTTTTGATACCCTGTGGTTTCCATCAGCATAACACATCTCACCTACCATAAGACAACCTCACATACTCCTGGCACTGTACGTCAAGACAACCTCACATACTCCTGATCCTGTAGGTCAAGACAACCTCACATACTCCTGATCCTGTAGGTCAAGACAACCTGACATACTCCTGGCACTGTAGGTCAAGACAACCTCATATACTCCAGGCACTGTAGGTCAAGACAACCTCACATACTCCTGGCACTGTAGGTCAAGACAACCTCATATACTGCTGGTCCTGAAGGTCAAGACAACCTCACATACTCCTGGTCCTGAAGGTCAAGACAACCTCACATACTCCTGGCACTGTAGGTCAAGGAAACCTCACATACTCCTGGTCCTGAAGGTCAAGACAACCTCACATACTCCTGGTCCTGTAGGTCAAGACAACCTCATATACTGCTGGTCCTGAAGGTCAAAACAACCTCGCATACTCCTGGCACTGTAGGTCAAGACAACCTCACATACTCCTGGTCCTGTCGGTCAAGACAACCTCACATACTCCTGGTTCTGAAGGTCAATCCAACCTTACATACTCCTGGTCCTGAAGGTCAAGACAACCTCACATACTCCTGGTCCTGAAGGTCAATCCAACCTCACATACTCCTGGTCCTGAAGGTCAAGACAACCTCACATACTCTTGGTCCTGAAGGTCAATCCAACCTCACATACTCCTGGTCCTGAAGGTCAAGACAACCTCACATACTCCTGGTCCTGAAGGTCAAGACAACCTCACATACTTCTGGTCCTGAAGGTCAAGACAACCTCATATACTCCTGGTCGTGAAGGTCAAGACAACCTCACATACTTCTGGTCCTGAAGGTCAAGACAACCTCACATACTCCTGGTCCTGAAGGTCAAGACAACCTCACATACTCCTTGTCCTGAAGGTCAGACAACCTCATATACTCCTGGTCCTGAAGGTCAAGACAACCTCACATACTCCTGGTTACCATTATACAGCCTTACAATTATCTTACATATGTGACCCGAGACCTGTTTCATAAGCATTCTTTATTTAAGATAAATCTTTTCACTCTGAGAGTGACCATTAAAGATCAGTCATTTAGGAATGACTACAAGTGTTTTAGAACAAGCTGTCACTCCTATTGGAACATAAGACTGGTCCTATAGAAACAGCTGTCAATTAGACATAGGAGCAGTAATCAAGATCAATTGTAAGGTCATTCACAGGTCAATTATCCAGCTAGTAAGATCAATCACCTAGTTGCAGAATATAGCTTTACTTCATTTTTCCATGCTAGAAAATGGTATTAAAAGGGGGAATTTCCATTTGATATATGCCTGACTTCATGCATCAGAAAATGTTGTGGGATTTCACTTGTTGATAGGATTTTTCACATTTATGTGTACCCTCAACCTTCCACATAAATCAGTTACATTATGTTGGTCATAAGTCACTCTTACATTGACCCTTTACTAGTACGTTTCACTCCCCATTTATTTTTGAAACACTTCCCCTAAGCCTAAGAACCGTAAGATCAATCTTAGGATAACCATAGGAGTGATCTTTCTCGTACACCAATCTTACTCGTACATGGTGGTTGTGAAACAGGTCTCAGAACTTAGAAAGCGGGCCTCAATCACCCTGAAATAATGTCCTATTCTGCAGACCATTATGTCTTAGTGCCAACCACACAGCTTTATATACTTTCCAGTCACTATCAGACATGCTTAGAATCCCCCAAAGTTACCATCTTGAATCACCATTTGATGGTCCTAAATGACCATCAGGCAGTCTAGGACACATTCTAGAATTGCCTAAGTTATATATATATATATATATATATATATATATATATATATACACACACACATATATATATATATATATATATATATATATATATATATATACCTGTCTCCTCTATTATCCAGCATGGCTGTGTGATAAAGAAACTCGGCACATCCATAGCATGCCCCATAATCAAGCTAATACCCATTAACTACACAAGACTGATTACTTCCCGGGGGAATGGAGGAGCTAACAACTAAGAACTGATGAGGCCTGTAACATTATTGCAATAGGTGTGACGAATGAGATCATGCTATTTTTGTTTATTTGGTTATCTATTGCCTTATGAACATAAACCAATTTACGTACAGCATATTCACACATACTTACTGAGCCTAGTGTAACAAAATAGTCCTACTTAGCTTATGATAAGCCCTATATATATATTTATATATATTTATATATATATATATATATATATATATATATACATATATATATATATTGATAAGTGAGACATCAGTAGGTAGAAATAAGGTCACTCAGTGGAACTTATTCATAAGGGTTGGGGATGGTTTTAATGAACACCTGGGGTTACTTATAATTCAAAGATATGTTCACATACGGGGGAAAAGGGGCTATGTTGAATAATTCTAGGGGATGTGATGCAGGACACGGAGAGAGGTGGAGGCACATGATACATAATATGTATCCAGGCACCCGCTAAGGCGCTAGAGGGGGAAAAAGGATGGTAAAAGCGACAAGGTGAACTTCAGGTGGCTCTCAAGCAGCCCGACGCCTGCACAGCCTAGATATCGGACCAGTTCTGTAAATGGTGGTCCATGATGGACCACATGGGCTTAATCTGGGTGCCCAACTTCCATTATTAATGGAGCTATGCTGTCCTGCATGTTTTAAGCTCCAGATGCACCACATATGCGTTAATTACAGCAGGATGCCCATCTAGCTGGCAGGTGATAGTGGACAACTTTCCCTCTGCACATGCGAAGTCCCTAAGCTCTAAGATTACCGGCGACTAAGATACCTGCGTCTGAAGATGCAATACCGAGCGGGACTATGGGGGCCCCACACTTATGATGGGGCGCCCCCAGGGACATGAAAGACTCAGCACTAATGGATAATAGCAGTGGCAGTTGCTTTTGGCTCCAGCTAGTCTAGAGGAAGGATGCTAGGGTTGGCTATTTAAGCTCAGCTCTACCTTCCACCCAGGCAGTATCCAGAGAACCACCTCAGTGACAACATGTCCAGTCCAGCTCTCCTAAAGCCTGCTATGCATCTGCCACAATAACACTCTGCTGGGTTAGACAGACATAGGACTACACCCCACTTGTGGCCAGAGGCTATCTTCTTCCATCTATCTACCAGAGAGTAAAGTTGCACATTTATATTATCCCTCTATCAGCAGGCCAGGAGCTAGGTTGTGGGAACCCAGCTAGAACCCTTGTTGGACAATGTATTATTATTATTATTATTATAATTATTATAATTATTATTATTATTATTATTATTATTATTATTATTATTATTATTATTATTATTATTATTATTATTATTATTATTATTATTATTATTATTATTATTATTATTATTATTATTATTATTATTATTATTATTATTATTATTATTATTATTATTATTATTATTATTATTATTATTATTATTATTATTATTATTATTATTATTATTATTATTATTATTATTATTATTATTATTATTATTATTATTATTATTATTATTATTATTATTATTATTATTATTATTATTATTATTATTATTATTATTATTATTATTATTATTATTATTATTATTATTATTATTATTATTATTATTATTATTATTATTATTATTATTATTATTATTATTATTATTATTAGTATTATTATTATTATTATTATTATTATTATTATTATTATTATTATTATTATTATTATTATTATTACACATAGGAGTGGAACACTTACTTATACTCATATTATATTTACTGTGTGAATTACCTGTGTATGGACATTTGTATTACTGATACATAAATACTGCCTAAACCTTGAACTACCAGTGATAACTGAAATACAAAGATAAGAGCTTGCTATTCTTAGTCCTTATAGCCACTAGTCATATGATATTTCTCATATGACAACTTGATCATACACATATTCCTAGTATGACACTGTGCTGATGGCTAAATTTGCTGCATAGAGATGATCGATGCTGTAATAAAAAAAAAGCACATAAGCCATAGGCAAACATCGGACATTAAATGGATATCTGTAACAAAGTACCATTCATATCAAATTGTCTGCCTTCATCAAGACATTTTAACAGGCTTGCTTGGCAATCTACCAAATCTTATTATGGTTTTAAAGCAGTGAAATAAAAGAAAAGAGGAAAGAAGTCTTAAGACCAGAAATCGGTTGGAAACGAGTGCTGGTACTTAAACCTGAGGAAGCAGCATTTAGAGCAAAGTGGAGTTAATGGGGAGAATGCAGCATCATAATATGCCAAAATTGATAAAATGCTAATTTGAATAAACAGAGCTAATCATTTTAGATCATCTAGCCCCATGGCTAGGTTTGATGATTGTGCCATTGAATATGGAAATTGTCTCTCAATGCATTAAGCATTAGGCTAACCATACACTAGCAGAGGTTTGCCATGATGCAACAATAAAGTGTGGGTGCACTTTGCAGAAAAGGGAGTCTTCTGTGTGTGTTATATTATGATAACTGCAATATGCGTGGTACGCACACGTTTTGTAGGCCGATATATAATTCATCAACCTAAATGCTAAGTACAACTGGTTCTAAAGCCACCACATCATAAGGCCCAAGTTGGCCACCATAATAAATAACATATTGTATGACAGCCCGTTGTACATATACTTGCCCACATTGACAATTGACGGGTTTATCTAAACTCAAGCCACTAGCTGTGCATATGCAATAAATAAAAGGTGTAATATCCTTTGTTCTCGGTGACCGCTGTCGTAAAGAAGGAATAAATAAAATATAAAAGGCCATTATAGTTTCTGAATACCATTGACAAAGCTGAAAGTGGAGATCATGCAAGAAAGTGTGAAATCCATCAAGTTATTCCTGAATATGGACAGAACAGCTGGCCATCTGAAGCTTAAACATTTAGAAACAATAACAGGATAAGAAGTGTAATTGAATCTGTCACTCTCACCAGCTTAGGAAAATTACTGTGTGCAAATATCTCCCAAAGTAGGAGAGACCGTTTAAATTCACTAGATGACATTGTGTTCTTCAATCACCTCATCTATTATACTGATACTGTTATACCGAAGAAAATCTCCTACGATTGTCTTGTTAAGCAAGGCAAAGTAACTTTTACTTGATGTATGTGAGGTATTATCTATCAGTGACAGTTAGCTTCAATCTCTGAATTGAAATAACAGTTACTTTGATTGATTTGAGTTATTTATGACAATAGCAATAGCAGTTTCTTGGCACCACTAAATTATCTCATCTACCCCCTCCCCCTGTGTTGATTTGAGGAAGGTTCCATATGCTGAATACGTTTCTGCTTCCTTCTTTATAACAGAGCATCATAAGGGCATCACAGGGAGCTGTCTAAATCTCTACTTCCACTTTTGAGGCCGAGTAGAACTGTATTGCAGCGGCGAACAAGTAGTGTCTTCACTGACACCCTTACGTGGAAACCTATCAGCTGTATCTGTTCACTATTCTATAGTTCCTTGTGTATATACACTACCTTACCTTTGATAGACAATATTGCTATATAAAGTGTAATATGAAGCTTTAATTCTAATGAAAACAGAGAGAGAAACAACGAATAACTGATTAACACTATAGCATTTATGTAGCTTGTTGCTCAATATTTGTGTATAAAATACTTCAATCTGAATTCGTTGAGAATATACATCATATAATGATGCTTAGATACTTGTCAGATTATGAAAACAACATTTTATTCTTTTTCGTTCTATGAGAAATTTCAGCTAAAATCGTGCTAGAGAATCTTCATGTAATAAGATACTCCAACCAATGTTCCTCTTTATTAACTTCAATTTTGTGATTAGTTTCATTTTTGTTAGCTGAGTCTTCTATAATTAGATTCCAAAGGACAGCGATTTATTGCCTTTCACTGGCTTTCCTGGCCCCTTGAAGCCTGACAGGTGGTGTGCATGTCTAGTCCATCAGACATTTTAATTAATGAGGAGTATTTAACTGAACCGCCGCCCAGGTTAGTATGGTAAACACATTACACAGGAAAACCAGTGGTTCAACCAAGACATGAACATGTGCCCTAGTAACAGATTTGACACCCATTTTTAAAAAAAACTGGCACTTGTAAATGCTACTGTGGTATGACTTAGAGACAGTTCCCACAGTGCATTGTTTCTTTTTTATTATGCCGCAATTGGAATGGATTTTATTATGAGTTTATGAAAACTCTAAAACTACCAGAGAAAGTGCTATGATACCTTTATTTGATGTAAGCAATGAAAATACCTGAGAGGATCAAGCAGCCTTCAAGAATCAATTACATATACATCTGCAGCTCCAAGGGCATTGAAGTATCCAAAAATCTGACAGTAAGATGTGAGAATATTGATATAAATTGTCTTGACAATAGTTGCAGATTATTTACACAGTTGTATTGAATTGTATTGTTTTGTACTGTACTAAATCGATCCTCTTCCTAAGGCTCATTAAGTCGAAATTTTACTATTAACGCTTTCATCTTGGCATCTCTGCTGGACTCCTGGGTTCTGATTGAAGTTGGGTATTGGTATAAATTGTCTTGACAATAGTTGCAGATTATTCACACAGTTGTATTGAATTGTATTGTTTTATACTGTTTAACTAACTGGCTTTCACTGTGAGCTCACTCATGAAAAGGCTTCAGGCAGACATAAACACATAAAATGAGGAACTCTAATTCTTTTAACTCCTGCAAAGGGAATGGTATCTTGATAAACAGGGAAAAATCTCTATTCTACTAACCATGATGGTTGTCTTATGTTCAATGAGTGGTTTCTACTCAGTTTTTTTCCAGAAAATCCGAATCTGCTTGGGGCCATTCTGGATTTTGCATATTAAGGTCCCTAATTTGCATATTTAATTAAATAGGCGAAATTACCTGATTAAGCCTCAGAATAATGCAACACATGCTGGAGAACATGGGTTGACACCTGTCCTTTTATCAGACCCTTCACTTGGCGTCTGACGGACAAGTAGGCTTCCTAGTGTAATGGATAAGAACCTAGAGGCAGGTGCTGCCACCTCTCATCTGGATTCCCCCACCACACCCAGAGACCTTGGTTCAAGCCCCTAGGGTGTATGAACAAGTGTAAAAAAGAATGAGTGTAATAATACAATGCCATACCCCTACAAGGGTAATCCACTTGCTGTGATATATGACAATGCTGCACTCCATCAATCATACTAAATTAGTACTAAAGGCTTGTCTGGTAGCCCACCATAGGTTATGCTATGTATTTATGTCATGGCCTTCTCTGTCCTCCTCAATATGGCTGCTACTAAAAAGCTGCTGCTGCTAGCCCACTGTTAGTTCACGAACATCAACACATATTAGAGTGAACAAAGTCTGCCCTGTACCTCTGCCATCACTATATAAAGTGGATGAAAAGGGATAGTGAAAAGTTTCTCATTGATTTTCTTTTTGTTTCAATCTACACATGAGAAATGAAGGGGAAAGGCTATAGCGGGTTAATTCACTTTGACCATTTTTTTCTGCAAGACTCCACAATGACAACCCAGCATCCACCTCAGCTTCCTTACTTCTTCCTTAGGGACAGCCAGATATATTCTGTGCTGTACTGTTGGGTCTCTATACTGTACCTCCAGGTACACTTATTTATAAGCTGGTCAGGACCTGCCGCTTTATTCCATATATGATATTCACTACTGGCCCTGATAAAGGACAGGGATTGAAGTGTCTCTAATTATGAGCGCAACATGAAGAGGTAAAGGTGAGTGCTTGTGTTTTGCTCATTTATCAGCCTCAGTCATAATTGGGTGGACACAACATTGATTTGTCTTCTAAGCAGTGCATTACTTGCCTGATTTTGGAGATCTGGTAGTAGATACATAGGCATTATTTAATCAAACATCCATCCCATCTTATGAAAAACATAAGACTGGTCCTATAGAAACAGCTGTCAATTATACATAGGAGCAGTAATCAAGATCAATTGTAAGGTCACTCACAGGTCAATTATCCAGTAAGTAAAATCAATCACCTAGGTGCAGAATATGGCTTTACTTCATTATTCCATGACAGAAAATGGTAATAAAAGGGGGAAGTTTCATTTGATATATACCTGACTTCATGCATCAGAAAATCCGGGATTTCACTTGTTGATTGGATTTTTCACATTTATGTGTACCCTCAACCTTCCACGTAAAATCAGCTACTTTATGTTGGTCATAAGTCACTCTTACATTGACTCTTTACTAGTACGTTTCACTCCCCATTTACTTTTGAAACACTTCCCCTAAGCATAAAAAGCCTAAGATTAATCTTAGGATGACCATAGGAGTGATCTTGCTCGTACACCAATCTTACTTGTACATGGTGGTTGTGTCACAGGTCTCAGAACTTGGAAAGCGGGCCTCAATCACCCTAAAATAAGGTCCTATTCTGCAGACCATTATGTCTTAGTGCCCACCACACAGCTTTATATACTTCCCAGTCACTATCAGACATGCTTAGAATCCCCAAAAGTTACCATCTTGAATCACCATTTGATGGCCCTAAATGACCATCAGGCAGTCTAGGACACATTCTAGAATCGCCTAAGTTCTATATATGTATATATATATATGGGATTATATACACCCGTGTATATATATATATAATTAATATGTACAGCGGTTGGTACAACTTTCTCCTCCAGGGCGCGCATTAATATGTATGACGTCATGGTAAACAATAGCGCCTATATAAGCTTCGGGATCCAAATTAACCGTCAGTTGGCGGATATCCTTCGAGCGGCACACACCACGCTGGGTGGTGCCGGAAATTTTAACTTTTAATCTTTATATTGTATATTGTATTATATATTGTTATATTGTATTACTGTATTATTATTGTTTGTATTAAATTATAGTCTTATTAATAAAGGCATGTATAGAATTGATATTGACTACGTCAGTTCTCACCAAACCCATTGTCTCCTTCCTTATTCCACTTGTGATATTATTATAATATTTATTATTATTATTATTATTATTATTATTATTATTATTATTATTATTATTATTATATCCCCAGAGCTAACATATTAACTTATATATATATATATATATATATATATATATATATATATATATATATATGTCTCCTCTATTATCCAGCATGGCTGTGTGATAAAGAAACTAGGCACATCAATAGCATGCCCCATAATCAAGCTAATACCCATTACCTACACATGACTGCTTACTTCCCGGGGGAATGGAGAAGCTAACAACTAAGAACTGATGAGGCCTCCACATGGTGTGGGGCATGTAACATTATTGCAATAGGTGTGAGGTTTTTTGGTAACACAATAATTTCTCCATTGCAGGAATGAGATCAGGCTATTTTTGTTTATTTGGTTATCTATTGCCTTATCAACATAAACCAATTTACGTACAGCATATTCACACATACTTACTGAGGGGTCCATATTCTTAGTCCTTATAGCCTCTAGTCATATGATATTTCTCATATGACAACTCTGCTGATGGCTCAATTTGCTGCATAGAGATGATCTATGCTGTAATAAAAAAAAGTACATAAGCCAGAGCCAAACATCCGACTTTAAATGGATATCTGTAACAAAGAACCATTCATATCAAATTGTCTGCCTTCATCAAGACATTATAAGAGGCTTGCTTGGCAATCTTATTATTGTTTTAAAGAAGTGAAATAAAAGAAAATAGGAAAGAAGTCTTGAAAACGAGAAATCGGTTGGAAACTAGTGCTGGTACTTGAACCTGTCTTTGTTAATTTGAATAAACAGAGCTAATCATTTTAGACCATCTAGCCCCATGGCTATGTTTATGGTTGTGCCATTGAATATGGACATTGAGTTGTCTCTCAATGCATTAAGCATTAGCTACACTAGCAGAGGTTTGCCATGATGCAATAATAAAATATGGGTGAGCAGGCCAGTTAGCACTTTGTAGGTGAGCTTTGCAGAAAAGGGAGTCTTCAGTGTGTTATATTAGGATAACTGCAATATGTGTGGTACGCGGTTCTCGCTGACCGCTGTCGTAAAGAAGGAATAAATAAAATGTAAAAGGCCATTATCTAGTTTTAATAGTTTCTGAATACCATCGACAAAGCCAAAAGTGGAGATTATGCAAGAAAGTGTGAAATCCATCAAACAGAAAGACAAAGTAATTCCATTGGAAAGGAATGTGGACAGAACAGCTGGCCATCTAAAGCTGAAACCTTTAGAAACAATAACAGGATAAGAAGTGTAATTGAATCTGTCACTCTTACCAGCTTAGCACAATTACTGTGTGCAAATATCTCCCAAAGTAGGAGAGACCGTTTAAATTTACTAGATGACATTGTGTTCTTCAATCACCTCATCTATTATACTGATACTGTTATACCGAAGAAAATCTCCTATGATTGTCTTGTATAAGCAAGGCAAAGTAATTTTTACTTGATGCATGTGAGGTATTATCTATCAGTGACAGTTAGCTTCAATCTCCGAATTGAAATAACAGTTACTTTGATTGATTTGAGTTATTTATGACAATAGCAATAGCACTTTCTTGGCACCACTAAATTATCTCATCTACCCCCTCCCCCTGTGTTGATTTGAGGAAGGTTCCATATGCTGAATCAGTTTCTGCTTCCTTCTGTATAACAGAGCATCATAAGGGCATCACAGGGAGCTGTCTAAACCTCTACTTCCACTTTTGAGGCCGAGTAGAACTGTATTGCAGCGGCGAACAAGTAGTGTCTTCACTGACACCCTTACGTGGAAACCTATCAGCTGTATCTGTTCACTATTCTATAGTTCCTTGTGTACATACACTATCTTACCTTTGATAGATAATATTGCTATATAAAGTGTAATATGAAGCTTTAATTCTAATGAATACAGAGAGAGAAACAACGAATAACTGATTACCACTATAGCATTTATGTAGCTTGTTGCTCAATATTTGTGTATAAAATACTTCAATCTGAATTCGTTGAGAATATACATCATATAATGATGCTTAGATAATTGTCAGATTATGAAAACAACATTTTATTCTTTTTCGTTCTATGAGAAATTTCAGCTAAAATCGTGCTAAAGAATCTTTATGTAATAAGACACTCCAACCAATGTTCCTCTTTATTAACTTCAATTTTGAGATTAGTTTCATTTTTGTTAGCTGAGTCTTCTATAATCAGATTCCAAAGGACAGCGATTCATTGCCTTTCGCTGCCTTTCCTGGCCCCTTGAAGCCTGACAGGTGGTGTGCATGTCTAGTCCTTCAGACATTTTAATTAATGAGGAGTATTTAACTAAACCGCCGCCCAGGTTAGTATGGTAAAGACATTGCATAGGAAAAACAGTGGTTCAACCTAGACATGAAAATGTGCCCTAGTAACAGATTTGACACCCACTTTTAAAAAAACTGGCACTTGTAAATGCTACTGTGGTATGACTTAGAGACAGTTCCCATAGTGCATTGTGTTTTTTTTTATTAAGCTGCAATTGGAGTGGAATTTATTATGAGTTCATGAAAACTCTAAAACTACCAGAGAGAGTGCTATGATACCTTTATTTGATGTAAGCAATGAAAATACCTGAGAGGATCAAGCAGCCTTCAAGAATCAATTACATATACATCTGCAGCTCCAAGGGCATTGAAGTATCAAGAAATCTGACAGTAAGATGTGAGGGTATTGATATAAATTGTCTTGACAATAGTTACAGATTATTTACACAGTTGTATTGAATTGTATTGTTTTGTACTGTACTGAATCAATCCTCTTCCTAAGGCTCATTAAGCCAAAATTTTACTATTAACGCTTTTATCTGAGGCAGAATATCTTGGCATCTCTGTTGGACTCCTGGGTTCTGATTGAAGTTGGGATGTAATAAGGGTCTATGCCAGTATGAGTACTGCAAATAGGATCTTTGAAATGGGTTCTTTATTGTAGTTACAACTAATGGCTTCTAATTGCTGCTTAATGAGGCAGCCGTGAGTAGTTTTACAGAAAATATCAGTGATGGGGTTTATTTGAAATCAAACTAATGTAGCTCATGGCTTCAAATGATTGATACCTACTGGTTCTTAACAGGAAAGTTTAGTAGGTTTGTACTGTTTTACACCATGCAAGAAGCCATTAAAGCAGGGACAAATAGATATATGTTGAGACATTTCTGAACAGTGACTGACACAAGAGTTGTGGTGTGGAAATATTGCACACTTTATCATCAAAATGTAATGAGATATTCAGTGTATTTCCATGATCGATAACATCAGCTTGCTTTTGAAAGCCCACGCAAATGATTGTAATTTGGTTTTAAAGACCATTTGCCGCTCATCCCTCCTCACTAAAACCTGATTGATGTTGTGCATGTTTGATCCCTTGAATCATTGATAATCATTGATGAGTATTTAACTAACTGGCTTTCACTGTGAGCTCACTCATGAAAAGGCTTCAGGCAGACATGAACACACAAAATGAGGAACTCTAATTCTTTGGAACTCCTGCAAAGGGAATGGTATCTTGATAAACAGGGAAAAATCTCTATTCTACTAACCATGATGGTTGTCTTATGTTCAATGAGTGGTTTCTACTCAGTTTTTTTTCCAGAAAATCCGAATCTGCTTGGGGCCATTCTGGATTTTGCATATTAAGGTCCCTAATTTGCATATTTAATTAAATAGGCGAAATTACCTGATAAAGCCTTAGAATAATGCAACACATGCTGGAGAACATGGGTTGACACCTGTCCTTTTATCAGACCCTTCATGTGACGTGTGACGGACAAGTAGGCTTCCTAGTGTAATGGATAAGAACCTAGAGGCAGGTGCTGCCACCTCTCATCTGGATTCCCCCACCACACCCAGAGACCTTGGTTCAAGCCCCAAGGGTGTATGAACGAGTGTAAAAAAGAATGAGTGTAATAATACAATGCCATACCCCTACAAGGGTAATCCACTTGCTGTGATATATGACAATGCTCCACTCCATCAATCATACTAAATTAGTACTAAAGGCGTGTCTGGTAGCCCACAATAGGTTATGTTATGTATTTATGTCATGGCCTTCTCTGTCCTCCTCAATATGGCTGCTACTAAAAAGCTGCTGCTGCTAGCCCACTGTTAGTTCACAAACATCAACACATATTAGAGTGAACAAAGTCTGCCCTGTACTTCTGCCATCGCTGTATAAAATGGATGAAAAGGGATAGTGAAAAGTTTCTCATTGATTTTTTTTTGTTTCAATCTACACATGAGAAATGAAGGGGAAAGGCTATAGCGGGTTAATTCACTTCCACAATGACAACCCAGCATCCACCTCAGCTTCCTTACTTCTTCCTTAGGGACAGCCAGATATATTCTGTGCTGTACTGTTGGCTCTCTATACTGTACCTCCAGGTACACTTATAAGCTGGTCAGGACCTGCCGCTTTATTCCATATATGATATTCACTACTGGCCCTGATAAAGGACAGGGATTGAAGTGTCTCTAATTATGAGCGCAACATGAAGAGGTAAAGGTGAGTGCTTGTGTTTTGCTCATTTATCAGCCTCAGTCATAATTGGGTGGACACAACATTGATTTGTCTTCTAAGCAGTGCATTACTTGCCTGATTTTGGAGATCTGGTAGTAGATGCATATGCATTATTTAATCAAACATCCATCCCATCTTATGAAAAACATAAGACTGGTCCTATAGAAACAGCTGTCAATTATACATAGGAGCAGTAATCAAGATCAATTGTAAGGTCACTCACAGGTCAATTATCCAGTAAGTAAAATCAATCACCTAGGTGCAGAATATGGCTTTACTTCATTATTCCATGACAGAAAATGGTAATAAAAGGGGGAATTTTCATTTGATATATACCTGACTTCATGCATCAGAAAATCCGGGATTTCACTTGTTGATTGGATTTTTCACATTTATGTGTACCCTCAACCTTCCACGTAAAATCAGCTACTTTATGTTGGTCATAAGTCACTCTTACATTGACTCTTTACTAGTACATTTCACTCCCCATTTACTTTTGAAACACTTCCCCTAAGCATAAAAAGCCTAAGATTAATCTTAGGATGACCATAGGAGTGATCTTGCTTGTACACCAATCTTACTTGTACATGGTGGTTGTGTCACAGGTCTCAGAACTTGGAAAGCGGGCCTCAATCACCCTGAAATAAGGTCCTATTCTGCAGACCATTATGTCTTAGTGCCCACCACACAGCTTTATATACTTCCCAGTCACTATCAGACATGCTTAGAATCCCCCAAAGTTACCATCTTGAATCACCATTTGATGGCCCTAAATGACCATCAGGCAGTCTAGGACACATTCTAGAATCGCCTAAGTTCTATATATGTATATATATATATATATATATATATATATATATACCTGTCTCCTCTATTATCCAGCATGGCTGTGTGATAAAGAAACTAGGCACATCAATAGCATGCCCCATAATCAAGCTAATACCCATTACCTACACATGACTGATTACTTCCCGGGGGAATGGAGAAGCTAACAACTAAGAACTGATGAGGCCTCCACATGGTGTGGGGCATGTAACATTATTGCAATAGGTGTGAGGGTTTTTGATAACACAATAATTTCTCCATTGCAGGAATGAGATCAGGCTATTTTTGTTTATTTGGTTATCTATTGCCTTATCAACATAAACCAATTTACGTACAGCATATTCACACATACTTACTGAGGGGTCCATATTCTTAGTCCTTATAGCCTCTAGTCATATGATATTTCTCATATGACAACTTGATCATACACATATTCCTAGTATTACACTCTGCTGATGGCTCAATTTGCTGCATAGAGATGATCTATGCTGTAATAAAAAAAAGTACATAAGCCAGAGCCAAACATCCGACATTAAATGGATATCTGTAACAAAGAACCATTCATATCAAATTGTCTGCCTTCATCAAGACATTATAAGAGACTTGCTTGGCAATCTATCAAATCTTATTATTGTTTTAAAGAAGTGAAATAAAGGAAAATAGGAAAGAAGTCTTGAAAACGAGAAATTGGTTGGAAACTAGTGCTGGTACTTAAACCTGAGGAAGCAGCATTTAGAGCAAAGTGGAGTTAATGGGGAGAATGCAGCATCATAATATGCCAAAATTGATAAAATGTTAATTTGAATAAACAGAGCTAATCATTTTAGACCATCTAGCCCCATGTCTACGTTTGATGATTGTGCCATTGAATATGGAAATTGAGTTGTCTCTCAATGCATTAAGCATTAGCTACACTAGCAGAGGTTTGCCATGATGCAATAATGAAGTGTGGGTGGGCAGGCCAGTCAGCACTTTGTAGGTGAGCTTTGCAGAAAAGGGAGTCTTCAGTGTGTGTTATATTATGAAACTGCAATATGCGTGGTACGCACACGTTTTGTAGGCCGATATATAATTCATCAACCTAAATGCTAAGTACAACCGGTTCTAAAGCCACCACATCATAAGACCCAAGTTGGCCACCATAATAAATAACATATTGTATGACAGCCCGTTGTACATATACTTGCCCACATTGGCAATTGACGGGTTTATCTAAACTCAAGCCACTAGCTGTGCATATGCAATAAATAAAAGGTGTAATATCCTTTGTTCTCGGTGACCGCTGTCGTAAAGAAGGAATAAATAAAATATAAAAGGTCATTATAGTTTCTGAATACCATTGACAAAGCTGAAAGTGGAGATCATGCAAGAAAGTGTGAAATCCATCAAACAGAAAGACAAAGTTATTCCTGAATATGGACAGAACAGCTGGCCATCTGAAGCTTAAACATTTAGAAACAATAACAGGATAAAAAGTGTAATTGATTCTGTCACTCTCACCAGCTTAGGAAAATTACTGTGTGCAAATATCTCCCAAAGTAGGAGAGACCTTTTAAATTCACTAGATGACATTGTGTTCTTCAATCACCTCATCTATTATACTGATACTGTTATACTGAAGAAAATCTCTTACGATTGTCTTGTATAAGCAAGGCAAAGTAACTTTTACTTGATGTATGTGAGGTATTATCTATTGATCAGTGACAGTTAGCTTCAATCTCCGAATTGAAATAACAGTTACTTTGATTGATTTGAGTTATTTATGACAATAGCAATAGCACTTTCTTGGCACCACTAAATTATCTCATCTACCCCCTCCCCCTGTGTTGATTTGAGGAAGGTTCCATATGCTGAATAAGTTTCTGCTTCCTTCTTTATAACAGAGCATCATAAGGGCATCACAGGGAGCTGTCTAAACCTCTACTTCCACTTTTCAGGCCGAGTAGAACTGTATTGCAGCGGTGAACAAGTAGTGTCTTCACTGACACCCTTACGTAGAAACCTATCGGCTGTATCTGTTCACTATTCTATAGTTCCTTGTGTATATACACTACCTTACCTTTGATAGACAATATTGCTATATAAAGTGTAATATGAAGCTTTAATTCTAATGAAAACAGAGAGAGAAACAACGAATAACTGATTACCACTATAGCATTTATGTAGCTTGTTGCTCAATATTTGTGTATAAAATACTTCAATCTGAATTCGTTGAGAATATACATCATATAATGATGCTTAGATACTTGTCAGATTATGAAAACAACATTTTATTCTTTTTCGTTCTATGAGAAATTTCAGCTAAAATCGTGCTAGAGAATCTTTATGTAATAAGATACTCCAACCAATGTTCCTGTTTATTAACTTCAATTTTGTGATCAGTTTCATTTTTGTTAGCTGAGTCTTCTATAATTAGATTCCAAAGGACAGCGATTTATTGCCTTTTGCTGGCTTTCCTGGCCCCTTGAAGCCTGACAGGTGGTGTGCATGTCTAGTTCATCAGACATTTTAATTAATGAGGAGTATTTAACTGAACCGCCACCCAGGTTAGTATGGTAAAGACATTACACAGGAAAACCAGTGGTTCAACCTAGACATGAACATGTGCCCTAGTAACAGATTTGACACCTACTTTTAAAAAAACTGGCACTTGTAAATGCTACTGTGGTATGACTTAGAGACAGTTCCCATAGTGCATTGTGTTTTTTTTTTTTTATTATGCTGCAATTGGAATGGAATTTATTATGAGTTTATGAAAACTCTAAAACTACCAGGGAAAGTGCTATGATACCTTTATTTGATGTAAACAATGAAAATACCTGAGAGGATCAAGCAGCCTTCAAGAATCAATTACATATACATCTGCAGCTCCAAGGGCATTGAAGTATCCAAAAATCTGACAGTAAGATGTGAGGGTATTGATATAAATTGTCTTGACAATAGTTACAGATTATTTACACAGTTGTATTGAATTGTATTGTTTTGTACTGTACTGAATCGATCCTCTTCCTAAGGCTCATTAAGCCAAAATTTTACTATTAACGCTTTTATCTGAGGCAGAATATCTTGGCATCTCTGTTGGACTCCTGGGTTCTGATTGAAGTTGGGATGTAATAAGGGTCTATGCCAGTATGAGTACTGCAAATAGGATCTTTGAAATGGGTTCTTTATTGTAGTTACAACTAATGGCTTCTAATTGCTGCTTAATGAGGCAGCCGTGAGTAGTTTTACAGAAAATATCAGTGATGGGGTTTATTTGAAATCAAACTAATGTAGCTCATGGCTTCAAATGATTGATACCTACTGGTTCTTAACAGGAAAGTTTAGTAGGTTCGTACTGTTGTACACCATGCAGGAAGCCATTAAAGCAGGGACAAATAGATATATGTTGAGACATTTCTGAACAGTGACTGACACAAGAGTTGTGGTGTGGAAATATTGCACACTTTATCATCAAAATGTAATGAGATATTCAGTGTATTTCCATGATCAATAACATCAGCTTGCTTTTGATAGCCCACGCAAATGATTTTGATTTGGTTTTAAAGACCATTTGCCGCTCATCACTCCTCACTAAAACCTGATTGATGTTGTGCATGTTTGATCCCTTGAATCATTGATAATCATTGATGAGTATTTAACTAACTGGCTTTCACTGTGAGCTCATGAAAAGGCTTCAGGCAGACATGAACACACAAAATGAGGAACTCTAATGCTTTGGAACTCCTGCAAAGGTAATGGTATCTTGATAAACAGGGAAAAATCTCTATTCTACTAACCATGATGGTTGTCTTATGTTCAATGAGTGGTTTCTACTCAGTCTTTTTCCAGAAAATCTGAATCTACTTGGGGCCATTCTGTCTGGATTTTGCATATTAAGGTCCCTAATTTGCATATTTAATTAAATAGGCGAAATTACCTGATTAAGCCTCAGAATAATGCAACACATGCTGGAGAACATGGGTTGACACCTGTCCTTTTATCAGACCCTTCACGTGACGTGTGACGGACAAGTAGGCTTCCTAGTGTAATGGATAAGAACCTAGAGGCAGGTACAATGCCATACCCCTACAAGGGTAATCCACTTGCTGTGATATATGACAATGCTCCACTCCATCAATCATACTAAATTAGTACTAAAGGCGTGTCTGGTAGCCCACAATAGGTTATGTTATGTATTTATGTCATGGCCTTCTCTGTCCTCCTCAATATGGCTGCTACTAAAAAGCTGCTGCTGCTAGCCCACTGTTAGTTCACAAACATCAACACATATTAGAGTGAACAAAGTCTGCCCTGTACTTCTGCCATCGCTGTATAAAATGGATGAAAAGGGATAGTGAAAAGTTTCTCATTGGTGTTTTTTTGTTTCAATCTACACATGAGAAATGAACGGGAAAGGCTATAGCGGATTAATTCACTTCGACCATTTTTTTCTGCAAGACTCCACAATGACAACCCAGCATCCACCTCAGCTTCCTTACTTCTTCCTTAGGGAGAGCCAGATATATTCTGTACTGTACTGTGGGCTCTCTATACTGTACCTCCAGGTACACTTATAAGCTGGTCAGGACCTGCTGCTTTATTCCATATATGATATTCACTTCTGGCCCTGATAAAGGACAGGGATTAAAGTGTCTCTAATTATAAGCACAACATGACGAGGTAAAGGTGAGTGCTTGTGTTTTGCTCATTTATCAGCCTCAGTCATAATCTGGTAGACACAACATTGATTTGTCTTCTAAGCAGTGCATAACTTGCCTGATTTAGGAGATCTGGTAGTAGATACATAGGCATTATTTAATCAAACATCCATCCCATCTTATGAAAAAGTGAGTAAACTTATTTTCAAAAAAAGCACCTTTTGACAGGAGGTTACCATCTTGCTTGGAAATGTAGATGCAAGGTGGTGATGCAAAGTCGAAAACTCCAATGGTACCTAAATTAGCTTGCTGGAATTAATGAATAGGCTTTGAGCTAAATGACTTTGTGCCACATGGCAATATACCTCTGTAAGTTGAACAGCAACTTTTTATACCACAGTCTAATAATTTAGAAACCAATACTTCTAATACCTCAAGGTATGTCCATTAAGACACCCTCTTATACTTCATGTTATACACTTACATTTCATATTTCACAATGATGAGGGATTTAAATCCTCCTGCAGAAGTATACATTATATACAGTATATGGCATGTCAAGAATATTTCGGCGCTGTTGCAGTGGTTCCTTATGGTGTCTGACACCATATCACTTCTACATTTACCTTGTTCCATGAGGAAGGAAGTAATCTACCAAGCAATTTAGGCCCCATAGCACTCAAACTGCTAGTTCTTGAGGAGCTTCATACCTGACCCTGTCCTCATTATATACTACTTAGCTACATTCCTTGGTGAGACTGTAGCCAAGGTTATGGTCCCTCAGGAAGGCAGTCCTGTAAAGGGCAGCATTCAGAGGTCAGTACAAGGTTGAGCAGCCGCTAGTGCTAATATATAATGGAGATATGCTGCAAATCAGTACATATCAGGAGGGTGTTTTGCCATTCAGATGTTGCCCAGCAAATTTCTCACAAGCCTCAAAGACAATGTAACACTTTCCTTGAACAGTTCAATGTTTCTTTTAACGACCAAAGCAAATAAGGCTGGGCTTAAGGATAATTGGATTCTTATCTTACCACATTTAAACTTAATCAGACCCTATTGAGGGCTCAACTAAGAATGGTTAATCATTTTGATTGTTAACCATGGACAATTCAATAATGATCTATGAAAACTTTAGGCTTACTTTTATTCAGCTAGCAACTTCAGTTTTCTTCTAACTTGAGAACCACGATGTAGGCAGTGATTACTCTATAATGTTATTATCTGGAAAAGGGGGAGCCAAGCAGTTATAGTAGTTTCAGTGGTAATATAGTCTATTGTGTAAGACTCTTTAATCTGGCTAATGAGGCAAAGTTTTGACTTAAACCTTATGTCTTCTTCAGGTATATATAAAAGGGGTCAAGTCCTTTGCTCTCTGCGCCTTAACATGAACATGTAACATGAAAAAGACAATCATCTAAGTTTATTAGTTTCTGTAATACCATAAACAGAGTGGAAAGTGTAGACCATGCTGGAAATACCTAAAGTGTGAAATCCATCAAAAGTAAAGACAAAGTACTTTGCCAAAGGTACAAATATAGACAGAGCAATAAAGCTGTCTGAGGCTAAAATCTTCAGAAATAAGAAAATAATAAGAAGTATGTCACTCTCGCCAGCTTTGGACAGGGACTGTGTGCAAATAGCTCCCAGAGTCAAAGCGAACTTTTTTAATTCACTAGATGACATTGTATTCTTTACCAAGTAATGATTACAAACTTTTAATCTATCATCTTGATATTGTTACCGAAACTGATTGACTTGTGTAAGCTGGTCATACCATGTTTGTCTAGCTATATTTGAGATATAGCCCATCAGTGTCAGTTGACTGAAATCCAATCCCAGTTATTCTGATTAAGAGAGCACTGTGCCAGCACCACTATTTCATTTTTTACGCCCAGCCCACCCACATGTATTGGTGTCACCTTTACTTGAAAACCTCTCAGCTTTAGCTGTGAGCTATTTCACTGTTCATTTTGGTGGAGCAAAGTGCTATTTAGTGTAACATGAAGCTTTATTTAAAAATGTAAAAGGGAACAAAACATCACTGATTGCCATCATAGTCATATAATTCGGATAGGTTATTGCATAATGCGTGTGTAAGACTTCCATCTCAACACTGATTTTCCACATCTTTCCATCTGTAATCATTGAAAATATACTCCTTACAATGATGCTTAGATTATTGTCAGATAATATATGAAACCAACATTTCTATGTTATTCTTGATACTATATTTCGCACAATTTTCTATAAGAATTTTAGCCACTAAAGAATCTTTAGTTAATAAGATTCTAGGCACTCTAAGCAATGTTCCTTTTCATTAACTTCAACTTTGTAATTAGTTTAATCTTCGTTAGCTGAGTCTTCTACACATCTTCTACAATCTCATTCCAAAGGGCAGCGAAGTAGTTACAGATAATTATCAGTTGTATTTTAATTAGTAACTGACTGAATCTGTCCTCTTCCTAAGGATGAATAGGTCTAAATTTTACTTTTAACATTTTCATCCTAGGAAGAATATGTTGGCATCTTTGCTGGACTCCTAAAGGTCAGCATGGTCAATACATTAAATGACTGCTTATTGGATATGATTAAAGGTGGGATGACATAAGGGTCTATTCCGAGTATGAGTACTACAAATAGATTCATTAATGTGGGTTCTTTATTGTTATTACGGTTGATGGTCTCTAATTGCTGCCTTGATGAGGCAGACGTGAGTAGCGTCAGAGATACCCTCTCAGATGAATTTCTTTCTCAAATCAACTAATGTAGATAGCTCACGGCTTCAAATCATTAAAACCGACTGGATCGTAATAGGAAAATGAATGTTAAAGGAACCATGAAAGTATGACATTTTGTCAACAGTGACTGCAACAAACATTGTCGTTTGGAAACATGGCTCACACAGAGAAAAGAAGACTGATCGCTTTGACACATACTGCACAGGTCACGATTGTCTCCCACATGACATGCGTGAAAGGCATGTTGAACGAGGTTGACACTCTCACATTTGGTTCGTCAACTCCACTTGACATGCATAATGAAGACAGTTGTCATGGTGACATATGGGCCATGTCCCAATGACATGTGCTCTCTGTGTCAAATCAAGTTGACATTGAGATACATGTCATTTTGACAGGAAGACTTTTTTCAGTGCACTTTGTCATCAAAGGGGTTCACCTCTGACAATGTTCATGGGTTTATGAGGTTTGCATAGGATTCTGAAAGTCCCAGTTTTGGGCTGTATATTCACTATATATGGGCAAACTTGAGGTTCCCCATTTTTTTGGGGGGGGGATTAAAATTTATTTTTGTGATTTCATTTTGTGGGGTCAAAATGCATAATATGAGACTGTCCCTGAAACTACATGACAAAAACAAAACGAGCGATAATACACCTGCCGCTATTCATTGCAGTACCCATTTGTAATTGAACAGCAAATATCTTTTTAATTCACAGCCTAAGGAAGCTAAATGAGTAAATGATAAATGACCAATGAGATATTCTCATAGTAAATCTGTTCAGCTGCATCCATAAAGAGAAATCCTATAAATCTGTTGCCTGTGGCTTTCTTTCTGTTGCCTCTGATACAATAGTGCTCACTTAATATACCTTGTGCCATTATGGCCGGAAGTAAACCTTGGAAGGTCTTGGCCTCGACACTACCAGTGCTTCCTGTGCAAGTACATGAGACACTTCATACCTGACCCTGTCCTCATTAAATATCACTACTCTACATTCATGGAGAAGACTGAAGTCAAGGTTAAGGTCTCTGAGGAAGGCACACATGTGACAGGGTGCAGCAGGGAGGATCTGAGGAAGGCACTCATGTGTTAGGGTGCAGCAGGGAGGATATGAGGAAGGCACTCATGTGTTAGGGTGCAGCAGGGAGGATCTGAGGAAGGCACTCATGTGTCAGGGTGCAGCAGGGAGGATCTGAGGAAGGCACTCATGTGTTAGGGTGCAGCAGGGAGGATATGAGGAAGGCACTCATGTGTTAGGGTGCAGCAGGGAGGATCTGAGGAAGGCACTCATGTGTTAGGGTGCAGCAGGGAGGATCTGAGGAAGGCACTCATGTGTTAGGGTGCAGCAGGGAGGATCTGAGGAAGGCACTCATGTGTTAGGGTGCAGCAGGGAGGATATGAGGAAGGCACTCATGTGTCAGGGTGCAGCAGGCAGGATCTGAGGAAGGCACTCATGTGTCAGGGTGCAGCAGGGAGGATCTGAGGAAGGCACACATACGTCAGGGTGCAGCAGGGAGGATCTGAGGAAGGCACTCATGTGTCAGGGTGCAGCAGGGAGGATATGAGGAAGGCACTCATGTGTCAGGGTGCAGCAGGGGGGGGTCTGAGGAAGGCACTCATGTGTCAGGGTGCAGCAGGGAGGATCTGAGGAAGGCACACATGTGTCAGGGTGCAGCAGGGAGGATCTGAGGAAGGCACACATGTGACAGGGTGCAGCAGGGAGGATCTGAGGAAGGCACACATGTGTCAGGGTGCAGCAGGGAGGATCTGAGGAAGGCACACATGTGACAGGGTGCAGCAGGGAGGATCTGAGGAAGGCACACATGTGACAGGGTGCAGCAGGGAGGATCTGAGGAAGGCACACATGTGTCAGGGTGCAGCAGGGAGGATCTGAGGAAGGCACACATGTGTCAGGATGCAGCAGGGGGGGGTCTGAGGAAGGCACACATGTGTCAGGGTGCAGCAGGGAGGATCTGAGGAAGGCACTCATGTGACAGGGTGCAGCAGGGAGGATGAGTGGTAGTAGGGCCTGTATTGATAGTCACATACATAGAGTTATACAACCTACCTCAGAGAGTATATTGATAATCAAAAACACAGCTTTCTCTCAACTGGCAAGAATTTATGACAGAAATCGAATACCTAATTTATTCATTGTCTCTCAGATAGCCCCCATTGTTTAAAAAAAGACCCCCTCGATCATCAAGTAGAGGAGAGATAGCAGTCTAAGATGTGAAGAACTTGGAGACTTTAGATATATTGATGAAATCTGAGGCACAGTTACATGAACAACTTACGTGGAAGCCTGATATCACCGTGGGGTAGTATGGCACCTCCCAACTACAAGAGAGGTCCATCTTACATCAATGACAGCCTGATATCACTGTGGGGTAGTATGGCGCCTCCCAACTACCAGAGAGGTCCATCTTACATCAATGACAGCCTGATATCACTGTGGGGTAGTATGGCACCTCCCAACTACCAGAGAGGTCCATCTTACATCAATGACAGCCTGATGTCACCGTGGTGTATTATGGCGCCTCCCAACTACCAGAGAGGTCCATCTTACATCAATAACAGCCTGATATCACCGTGGTGTATTATGGCGCCTCCCAACTACCAGAGAGGTCCATCTTACATCAATGACAGCCTGATATCACTGTGGTGTATTATGGCGCCTCCCAACTACCAGTGAGGTCCATCTTACATCAATGACAGCCTGATATCACTGTGAGGTAGTATGGCGCCTCCCAACTACCAGAGAGGTCAATCTTACATCAATGACAGCCTGATATCACTGTGGGGTAGTATGGCACCTCCCAACTACCAGAGAAGTCCGTCTTACATCAATGTCAGCCTGATATCACTGTGGGGTATTATGGCACCTCCCAACTACCAGAGAAGTCCGTCTTACATCAATGTCAGCCTGATATCCCTGTGGGGTAGTATGGCACCTCCCAACTACCAGAGAAGTCTGTCTTACATCAATGTCAGCCTGATATCACTGTGGTGTATTATGGCACCTCCCAACTACCAGAGAAGTCCGTCTTACATCAATGTCAGCCTGATATCACTGTGGTGTATTATGGCACCTCCTAACTACCAGAGAAGTCCATCTTACATCAATGACAGCCTGATATCACTGTGGGGTAGTATGGCACCTCCCAACTACCAGAGAAGTCCATCTTACATCAATGACAGCCTGATATCACCATGGTGTATTATGGCGCCTCCCAACTACCAGAGAGGTCCATCTTACATCAATGGAAGCCTGATATCACTGTGGTGTATTATGGCGCCTCCCAACTACCAGAGAAGTCCATCTTACATCAATGGAAGCCTGATATCACTGTTGGGTATTATGGCACCTCCCAACTACCAGAGAAGTCCATCTTACATCAATGGAAGCCTGATATCACTGTGGGGTATTATGGCGCCTCCCAACTACCAGAGAGGTCCATCTTACATCAATGGAAGCCTGATATCACTGTGGGGTATTATGGCGCCTCCCAACTACCAGAGAGGTCCATCTTACATCAATGTCAGCCTGATATCACTGTGGGGTAGTATGGCACCTCCCAACTACCAGAGAGGTCCATCTTACATCAATGGAAGCCTGATATCGCTGTGGGGTAGTATGGTGCCTCCCAACTACCAGAGAGGTCCATAATACATCAATGGAAGCCTGATATCACTGTGGGATAGTATGGCACCTCCCAACTACCAGAGAGGCCCATCTTACATCAATGACACCCTGATATCACTGTGGGGTGGTATGGCACCTCCCAACTACCAGAGAGGTCCATCTTACATCAATGTCAGCCTGATATCACCATGGTGTATTATGGCACCTCCCAACTACCAGAGAGGTCCATCTTACATCAATGTCAGCCTGATATCACCATGGTGTATTATGGCACCTCCCAACTACCAGAGAGGTCCATCTTACATCAATGTCAGCCTGATATCACCATGGTGTAGTATGGCACCTCCCAACTACCAGAGAGGTCCATCTTACATCAATGTCAGCCTGATATCACCATGGTGTATTATGGCACCTCCCAACTACCAGAGAGATCCATCTTACATCAATGACAGCCTGATATCACTGTGGGTAGTATGGCACCTCCCAACTACCAGAGAAGTCCATCTTACATCAATGTCAGCCTGATATCACTGTGGGGTTTTATGGCGCCTCCCAACTACCAGAGAAGTCCATCTTACATCAATGACAGCCTGATATCACCGTGGTGTATTATGGCGCCTCCCAACTACCAGAGAGGCCCATCTTACATCAATGACAGCCTGATATCACCGTGGTGTATTATGGCGCCTCCCAACTACCAGAGAGGCCCATCTTACATCAATGACACCCTGATATCACTGTGGGGTAGTATGGCGCCTCCCAACTACCAGAGTGGTCCATCTTACATCAATGACACCCTGATATCACTGTGGGGTAGTATGGCACCTCCCAACTACCAGAGTGGTCCATCTTACATCAATGACAGCCTGATATCACTGTGGGGTAGTATGGCACCTCCCAAGTACCAGAGTGGTCCATCTTACATCAATGGAAGCCTGATATCACTGTGGGGTAGTATGGCACCTCCCAACTACCAGAGAAGTCCGTCTTACATCAATGTCAGCCTGATATCACTGTGGGGTATTATGGCACCTCCCAACTACCAGAGAAGTCCGTCTTACATCAATGTCAGCCTGATATCACTGTGGGGTAGTATGGAACCTCCCAACTACCAGAGAAGTCCGTCTTACATCACTGTCAGCCTGATATCACTGTGGGGTAGTATGGTGCCTCCCAACTACCAGAGAGGCCCATCTTACATCAATGTCAGCCTGATATCACCATGGTGTATTATGGCACCTCCCAACTACCAGAGAAGTCCGTCTTACATCAATGTCAGCCTGATATCACTGTGGTGTATTATGGCGCCTCCCAACTACCAGAGAGGTCCATCTTACATCAATGTCAGCCTGATATCACCATGGTGTATTATGGCACCTCCCAACTACCAGAGAAGTCCGTCTTACATCAATGGAAGCCTGATATCACTGTGGGGTAGTATGGCACCTCCTAACTACCAGAGAAATCCATCTTACATCAATGACAGCCTGATATCACTGTGGGGTAGTATGGCACCTCCCAACTACCAGAGAAGTCCATCTTACATCAATGACAGCCTGATATCACCATGGTGTATTATGGCGCCTCTCAACTACTAGAGAAGTCCATCTTACATCAATGGAAGCCTTATATCACTGTGGGGTATTATGGCGCCTCCCAACTACCAGAGAAGTCCATCTTACATCAATGGAAGCCTGATATCACTGTTGGGTATTATGGCGCCTCCCAACTACCAGAGAAGTCCATCTTACATCAATGGAAGCCTGATATCACTGTGGGGTATTATGGCGCCTCCCAACTACCAGAGAGGTCCATCTTACATCAATGGAAGTCTGATATCACTGTGGGGTATTATGGCGCCTCCCAACTACCAGAGAGGTCCATCTTACATCAATGTCAGCCTGATATCACTGTGGGGTAGTATGGCACCTCCCAACTACCAGAGAGGTCCATCTTACATCAATGGAAGCCTGATATCGCTGTGGGGTAGTATGGTGCCTCCCAACTACCAGAGAGGTCCATCTTACATCAATGGAAGCCTGATATCACTGTGGGATAGTATGGCACCTCCCAACTACCAGAGAGGCCCATCTTACATCAATGACACCCTGATATCACTGTGGGGTAGTATGGCACCTCCCAACTACCAGAGAGGCCCATCTTACATCAATGACACCCTGATATCACTGTGGGGTAGTATGGCGCCTCCCAACTACCAGAGTGGTCCATCTTACATCAATGGAAGCCTGATATCACTGTGGGGTAGTATGGCACCTCCCAACTACCAGAGAGGTCCATCTTACATCAATGTCAGCCTGATATCACCATGGTGTATTATGGCGCCTCCCAACTACCAGAGAGGTCCATCTTACATCAATGTCAGCCTGATATCACCATGGTGTATTATGGCACCTCCCAACTACCAGAGAGGTCCATCTTACATCAATGACAGCCTGATATCACTGTGGGGTAGTATGGCACCTCCCAACTACCAGAGAGGTCCATCTTACATCAATGTCAGCCTGATATCACCATGGTGTATTATGGCACCTCCCAACTACCAGAGAGGTCCATCTTACATCAATGTCAGCCTGATATCACCATGGTATATTATGGCACCTCCCAACTACCAGAGAGGTCCATCTTACATCAATGTCAACCTGATATCACCATGGTGTATTATGGCACCTCCCAACTACCAGAGAGGTCCATCTTACATCAATGTCAGCCTGATATCACCATGGTGTATTATGGCATCTCCCAACTACCAGAGAGGTCCATCTTACATCAATGACAGCCTGATATCACTGTGGGTAGTATGGAACCTCCCAACTACCAGAGAAGTCCATCTTACATCAATGTCAGCCTGATATCACTGTGGGGTATTATGGCGCCTCCCAACTACCAGAGAAGTCCATCTTACATCAATGACAGCCTGATATCACCGTGGTGTATTATGGCGCCTCCCAACTACCAGAGAGGCCCATCTTACATCAATGACAGCCTGATATCACTGTGGGGTAGTATGGCACCTCCCAACTACCAGAGAAGTCCATCTTACATCAATGACAGCCTGATATCACTGTGGGGTAGTATGGCACCTCCCAACTACCAGAGAGATCCATCTTACATCAATGACAGCCTGATATCACTGTGGGTAGTATGGCACCTCCCAACTACCAGAGAGGTCCATCTTACATCAATGGAAGCATGATATCACTGTGGGATAGTATGGCACCTCCCAACTACCAGAGAAGTCCATCTTACATCAATGACACCCTGATATCACTGTGGGGTAGTATGGCGCCTCCCAACTACCAGAGAGGTCCATCTTACATCAATGGAAGCCTGATATCACTGTGGGGTAGTATGGCACCTCCCAACTACCAGAGAGGTCCATCTTACATCAATGACAGCCTGATATCACTGTGGGGTAGTATGGCACCTCCCAACTACCAGAGAGGTCTATCTTACATCAATGACAGCCTGATATCACTGTGGGGTAGTATGGTACCTCCCAACTACCAGAGAGGTCCATCTTACATCAATGGAAGCCTGATATCACTGTGGGGTAGTATGGCACCTCCCAACTACCAGAGAGGTCCATCTTACATCAATGACAGCCTGATATCACTGTGGGGTAGTATGGCACCTCCCAACTACCAGAGAGGTCCATCTTACATCAATGTCAGCCTGATATCACCGTGGTGTATTATGGCGCCTCCCAACTACCAGAGAAGTCCATCTTACATCAATGTCAGCCTGATATCACTGTGGTGTATTATGGCACCTCTCAACTACCAGAGATGTCTATCTTACATCAATGACAGCCTGATATCACCATGGTGTATTATGGCACCTCCCAACTACCAGAGAGGTCCATCTTACATCAATGTCAGCCTGATATCACCATGGTGTATTATGGCACCTCCCAACTACCAGAGAGGTCCATCTTACATCAATGTCAGCCTGATATCACCATGGTGTATTATGGCACCTCCCAACTACCAGAGAGGTCCATCTTACATCAATGTCAGCCTGATATCACCATGGTGTATTATGGCACCTCTCAACTACCAGAGAGGTCCATCTTACATCAATGTCAGCCTGATATCACCATGGTGTAGTATGGCACCTCCCAATTACCAGAGAGGTCCATCTTACATCAATGTCAGTCTGATATCACCATGGTGTATTATGGCACCTCCCAACTACCAGAGAGATCCATCTTACATCAATGACAGCCTGATATCACCATGGTGTATTATGGCACCTCCCAACTACCAGAGAAGTCCGTCTTACATCAATGTCAGCCTGATATCACTGTGGGTAGTATGGCACCTCCCAACTACGAGAGAAGTCCATCTTACATCAATGTCAGCCTGATATCACTGTGGGGTATTATGGCGCCTCCCAACTACCAGAGAAGTCCATCTTACATCAATGACAGCCTGATATCACCGTGGTGTATTATGGCGCCTCCCAACTACCAGAGAGGCCCATCTTACATCAATGACAGCCTGATATCACCGTGGTGTATTATGGCGCCTCCCAACTACCAGAGAGGCCCATCTTACATCAATGACAGCCTGATATCACTGTGGGGTAGTATGGCACCTCCCAACTACCAGAGAAGTCCATCTTACATCAATGACAGCCTGATATCACTGTGGGGTAGTATGGCACCTCCCAACTACCAGAGAAGTCCATCTTACATCAATGGAAGCTTTATATCACTGTGGGGTAGTATGGCACCTCCCAACTACAAGACAGGTCCATCTTACATCAATGACAGCCTGATATTACTGTGAGGTAGTATGGCACCTCCCAACTACCAGAGAGGTCCATCTTACATCAATGGAAGCCTGATATCACTGTGGGGTAGTATGGCGCCTCCCAACTACCAGAGATGTCTATCTTACATCAATGACAGCCTGATATCACTGTGGGGTATTATGGCACCTCCCAACTACCAGAGATGTCTATCTTACATCAATGACAGCCTGATATCACTGTGGGGTAGTATGTCACCTCCCAACTACCAGAGAAGTCCATCTTACATCAATGGAAGCCTGCTATCACTGTGGGGTATTATGGCACCTCCCAACTACCAGAGAGATCCATCTTACATCAATGGAAGCCTCTGTGTAGAGGTTGAGAGGAAAAGATGATGACATCCTTATTGTGTTATTTATCTAGATGGAAAAATAGAGGAACATTTATCCCTTAAAAGGCCTATGTTCATGGCAGCCTTCAGCGGTTCCTAAAGAGTTGTGCTTATGCATGAGTACTTCTTCTTTTTGGGCACTGTTGAAGTGCTCATTAGCAATATAATTAGTGGATTTTAGAGGGTGTAACAACTATAGGTCTTTGACAGACACCTTTCTTGCACCTAATTCAAGAGGTTGTGCTCTGTAGTACCATTACTTCATTATCTTACCCTAATGCTGTGTAAGAAGTCGGTATGTAGGAAGCCTGGGGTACAAAGTCGGTCTCTCGTCATGGGAAAGAATTGTAGCTGAAGATTTGGGCGACAGTTAAACTACTTCTGGGCTATTTGAAGGCAAACTAGAGCACTGAAGGCAGAAGACGTGAATGGGTCAGCAGCTGTTAATATGAGATCCTCATGCTTCTATTACATCCAGGAGGTCAAGCTGGCGGGTGTATAGCACAACTACCTACAACACTATTGAAGCATGACATTGGCAAATGGAGACATATTTCACATAGCACAACTACCTACAATACTATTGAAGCATGACATTGACATATGGAGACATATTTCACATAGCCAAGCATCCCACATACAATGGATGTCTGTAACAAAGTAGCATTCATCTCATGTCAGCCATTTTATCAAATCCCATCATAAAGTAATAACATGCTTGTCCCAAATTGATTCATGCCTTTAAACTAGTTGTATACAAAGAAAGTCTTGACAACTAGAAATTACTTCAGGACTAGTGATCTTAGAAAGCAGGGTTAAGAGTGACTGGGAGTTAATGGGGAGCACACAGCTTCATTATATGCAAAAATTGACAATTATGTAAATTAGCATAAACAGAACTAATGAATTAGGACCATCCAGCCTCATACCATGACACTGTTTGATGACTGTACCATTGAATATGGAAATTTAATTGCCTTTACAAATGCATTAGGCATTACAACAACATACAAGGTTGATGGTTTAATGCAAATATGAAGTGTTGGTGAGCAGGTTAGTCAGAAATGTATAGGCAAGCATTGCAGATCAATGTTATGTTATGATACCTACAATCTCTATAGTACACACTCATTGTGTTTATATAATTCATCAATCTAAATGCTAAGTCACACAGGTTCTGAAGAAGCCATATATCGTTATGAAAAACTAGTCCGAGCAGCCTCTTTTTAAAACCTGCCATTTTCATGCAACAATGTGTCATTTCTTTCTCTTCAGCAATGTTTTTCTTGACAATCATCTTCAGAGTCTAGATTCACCAAATAAGACAGAAACAATTGCAACATTCACAAAACAACAAACAATAATAGATGTCATATTGGTATCACTAGGTTTGTTTACCCTGTAAACTGATACTGAGAGCAAATTAGTATTTTGCTGCTGTAACATTGTGATATGGATCAAGTTATGAACACAGGGATTATGGACCAGGAGCAGGTAATATACATAGGGAAACGAAAGTTATCACAACACAGTTATGGCATGGGACACATTATATTAGGGTATATTAGGGAAGGCAGTTTGCATTCTTGATTTCTTGATTGATTAATAGATACATCAGGCGGGTGTTGCTCCTATAGTAAAAGGAAGAGCTTTCTAAAAATGCCCTTGTCTCCAGTCCTTTCTTTTCATGTAGCTATAACTTGTCCCTTTTGTTGCTCACAAGTGGACATTCAAGTATGGTGCTCAAAAAGGGGGATTTTTAGTAGGTACCTAGTTGGAAGAAGTCAGTCAGTATAATATACCATAGAGTGTGTGACATGAGTAGGTACCTGATAGTGCAGCTCTCTTTGTTTTAAACAAGGCAGGTGACCTTTCAGACTAATGTGGTGAGTGCAAGTTGAATGATGGAGCAGAGCCTGACTTCTTTTGAAAAGAGAATACCTACTGACAGCTTTTTATTACCATAGGAGCAACACGCTCCAGAGTATACAGGACAAAGCCTGATACATGTAGTCCATGAGCCAGGTACTGTAACCCTGCACCCTAAGAAGGATTTTCGGAGACCCTATTTTTTTGAAAGACACATCTGTGAAATAACGTATTTGGCAATTTGCAATTTGGTATATGGTGGGTGAGCCTGTGGAAGCCATTTTCCAAGATGGCTGCTCTAAAAAAGAGGGGTTTTTAAAGAACATGGACAATGTGCTCCAGAGAATGTCTATTTCAACTTATATGGTCATGTAGTACCTGAAATCGAAGGTCCTTGAGAGTTCTATCCATTGACTACCTGTACATGGTTATCATCGCAACATGGTTGCCATAGCAACCAGCCAAACTATTTTTCTATATGAGTCACTAAAAGGTTCTTATATAGAACACCTGTTTCCACTTAAGCAGGCATGTATTAGCCCATATTGTAGCCCAGTAAGGTGTAATGTGATGGAAAGGGTTCCACAGCTTCTTCTTAATCCATCTGACTTAACTGTGCACAATTTCCAAGATACATAGCTGTTGCCATGAAATACCAGCATGCCTATTAGGGTATAATGCATAAGGGGCATATACGGCACACTTCTGTTTGCCCTGTACAGTCCATCTAGTATCAAGTCATGCAAACTTAGTACTGTTCTAGGTTATAAATCATAAACACATGTTTACATAGGGCATATATCCTATATATATGAAGCCTACAAGGGTTCCATATTCACATGTAAGCCTCCGACAATAATATTAGGAGTAAGGCATTATGATGGTAGGTATACTGGACTAAAGGGTAAACCTAGTTACCTTTGAAAAGCCTCTATGTAGTATGATCTTTGACATTAATGAAATTCAACGATCTTTTTTGCTTAAATGTAGGACTCTACTGAGCTGTAGAAGGCAGCCTAAATGACGGTCTTAGCTCGTCACTGACGACCAAAAGTTGACAGCTATGACGACCCCAAGTTTAGGAATTGCCAACCTGACAACTGAAATCCGTCAGTATTGAAGAGTTTTGTAGCTTTTCAGTGTATTTTCACACTGGTATATTGGAGCACCCTTAACCCTGTGTGCTGCTTATGGTCCTTTTAATGTCAAATAGATGAAACCTATACCTGCACACCATTAAGCATTGTTAAAGCTTGCACAGGTGCACTTTGAGAAATGGGTTATTGTCATAGTCCCCTTTTTCAAGCTCAGTGGATCCCCCCGTTTAAGCATAATCTGTTCATTTGATCGTTGAATTTCAATAGTGTCAAAGATCATAGTTTGCATTAAAGCTTTTCCACGGGTAAGCAGAGTTTCCCATTATAATCAAAGGTTCAACGAAGCAGTTTGGAGATAAGCCAACAGATGAATCCGAGGATTCTGGCATTTGGTGATAATGTCTACATTTATAAGCGGGAGTCGATGGAGGTCAGTTACAACAAGTTGGGCTTATCTGTTCTGCTAACCATGTGTTTCTGGAGATTACAGTACTCCAAAAACAACTCAAGACTTAGATGGTGTGTCTTACACAGTTGGCTAGGCAATACACTTTCCCTTTACTTTACTTTTCCCGTCATTTCTTTTTCTTCCAAGATTAGTGTTGCAATATCATAGTGGTGAGGCTTACACATAGATTTGGAACCCATGTATATATATATATATATATATATATATATATATATATATATGGGTCAGATTTTTGATTTCTACCCACTTTAGGGCACAGAGTCCAAACACGTAAAATTTAATATCAATGAAATGCACTTTATTATATTGGAAGACCAACATCTTGGGCCCCCAAAAAACATGATTCCAAAGTTGTACTCCCAAAATGTCAGTTTTGGTAAGCCATCAATGAAAATCATCTCTTTTCGTGTAACGATGGTCACATTTATAATCTATGTCCATAGCAGACCAGCTGGAAATGCTCATATCACCCTTAAATTTGGTATGCTTATACTTACAATAGTTACCAATGTACATGCCAAAAAGAAATATCCTCTCTCAAAAACTTCTAAATCTATGGATGATCTCAAATTTTTGAAATTTTGAAAATTTGTTGATTTCATCCCAACCTTTGTGCACTTTTCTATAACAACACTAAAATACCTTCTATTCGCCTGAATATCACTCTGAATTATATTTAGGGTTTGTACTATGTAAATCAAGTGCAATTGTACACTTATTGTACAGTATATCTCCTCTGTTGCCCCCCTAACTTTACTCATTCATCACGTATAAATGTGACCATCGTTACACGATGTATATGACATAGTAATAGCATGGATATAACCATTTTCCCTTGTCATAAGACCTTTACACTCACAACATTTGTAGTAAACAGGTTGGGAAACTGATTTAACCAGATATTTACATACTTTGAACCCCGAAAGGTTGAGCACCATGCGTTGAAACGCGGAAATGCTGGATTTTTCACCACTTTTTGCAAGTTCGGACGGACATTGGACCAGGACAAAATATAATTACCACACTCTATATACCTCTATTCAATGCCCAAAGTAGTCTATGAACAGCATAAACATCAATAGATACCATGCGATCACTCTATTTTCCATCGTAGGCCTTCTACTAGACACTACCCAAAGTATACATTTCAGTGCATAAATGTGACCATCGTTACATAATGTATATGACATAGTAATAGCATGGATATAACCATTTTCCCTCGCCATAACACCTTTACACCCACCACATTTATAGAAAACAGGTTGGAAAACTGATTTAACCACATATTTACATAATTTGAACCCTGAAAGGTTGAGCACCATGCGTTGAAACGCGGAAATGCTAGTTTTTTTACCACTTTTTGCAAGTTCGGAAGGACGTTGGACCAGGACAAAATATAATTACCACACTCTATATACCTCTATTCAATGCCCAAAGTAGTCTATGAACAGCATAAACATCAACAGATACCATGCGATCACTCTATTTTCCATGGTAGGCCTTCTACTAGACACTACCCAAAGTATACCTTTCAGTGCATAAATGTGACCATCGTTACACGATGTATATGACATAGTAATAGCATGGATATAACCATTTTCCCTTGTCATAAGACCTTTACACTCACAACATTTGTAGTAAACAGGTTGGGAAACTGATTTAACCAGATATTTACATACTTTGAACCCCGAAAGGGTGAGCACCATGCGTTGAAACGCGGAAATGCTGGATTGTTCACCACTTTTTGCAAGTTCGGACGGACGTTGGACCAGGACAAAATATAATTACCACACTCTATATACCTCTATTCAATGCCCAAAGTAGTCTATGAACAGCATAAACATCAACAGATACCATGCGATCACTATATATTCCATGGTAGGCCTTCTACTAGACACTACCCAAAGTATACCTTTCAGTGCATAAATGTGACCATTGTTACACGATGTATATGACATAGTAATAGCATGGATATAACCATTTTCCCTTGTCATAAGACCTTTACACCCACCACATTTATAGTAAACAGGTTGGAAAACTGATTTAACCACATATTTACATAATTTGAACCCTGAAAGGTTGAGCACCATGCGTTGAAACGCGGAAATGCTAGTTTTTTTACCACTTTTTGCAAGTTCGGAAGGACGTTGGACCAGGACAAAATATAATTACCACACTCTATACACCTCTATTCAATGCCCAACGATGTCTAGCATGTAAATTAAATATAAAATATCCCTGACATACACATCAGAGTCTGTTATACTGTATCAACTATACATAAAATAAAAGTGACCATCGTTACCGTTAAAGCTATTTATATCTGTTGAAGGCCTCTTCTATGGCATCTAGGGTTTTTTGTGGTATCCGGACTGAGTTCTGCTTCCGCTTAGTTGTGCCCAATGCCTTGGGAGGGTTAATTTTACCCAGGATCTCCCAGTCCCGCATCCACAGCTCGTCCTTTATCCTCGGCCAAACAAATTCATTTGAGTCCTGTTTGCGGTTGAGAAAGCGCACCTCGTACTGCTTTTCCTCCCTTTGCAGCACCTGTCCCATGAACACTTCATTGTCGTACACACATGCCACATAAGATCCATTGGCATAGCGGGACAGCTTTCGGATCAAAGGCTGTGGGGGGTCAAGTGGTGCGACATTAGGACCTGGTACAGGGAGGTCGGCAGCCTGTGCAGCGCGCTCCGGTAGCTCCTCCTGCACTACACCAGGACTTACAGGTGCTTCATCCCGTGCAGCGCGCTCCGGTAGCTCCTCCTGCGCTACTACGGGGTTGTCGGCAGCAGTCGGCTCCGTTGGTTCGTCCCGTGCAGCGTGCTCCGTTTGCTCTGCCTGCGCTACAACGGGGGGATTCTGTGAGCGAGTTGCTCGTGCAGCGTCGGCAGCAGGCTTCTTCTTGGGGAACTTTAGCTCATGCACCTTCCAACCCGAACACCCACGCTGCGATTCACAGTCCTTCCAGCAACACTCCTTGAAGCAGGATGTTTCACGGACAGCCAAGGAACGCCCTTTCTGAACTGGAACTGCAGCGTGCACCCCCAGTGTACCGTACAAGCTATCATCAGCTTTCACTTGATTAACGGTCTTACGGGCAAGGGCGACGTCTTCCAGGGGAATGCACTCATAGTACACCTTGTTGGGCTGGTCCCTGTTGACAAGGTTGTTCGGGTTGTTCCCGATGCGAGCAAAGTCTGCTGCGTCCTTGATCTTGTATTGACGCTGCACAGCCCAGTCGGCGTTTCGCTTGGCAGCGGCACCAATTCCGTCACACGGACCCTTCCCGTGGCCACTCTCGAAGTATGTCCAGGTTGCCCTGTACTTCTTGAGCAGCTCCTCATGTCGACACAAGATCGAGAATATCGATATGTTTCGATATTGGGAGCTCGGAGAGTCCGAAACATAGTGCAGCATCCCAACCCTCCCAGGTAGGTTCCTCTCAATGAACCGAACTATGGCCTGAAGGAAGGCAAGGATGGCACCTGCATCGTGCTTTCTGTCATCCGTCACCAATGCCAGCGAGCGGTGCTTAGTTTCACCTGTGTCCTGCTCCCTGTAGTGGATCACCACTGGATGCAGTGTCACAGGCTCCTTAGCATAGTAAGTACTCTGCGGGCTCTCGGGGTAAGTGACCATCCAATTTTCGGCGAAATCCATTTGGATGGAACACTCTTCGAATGACATAGTCGCACGTAGCTCCCGCACTACTCGATGCTGCGTTCGGGCCCTCTCAGAATGATCGAGGATCGTCGAAAACTCCTCCACCATGTCCGCGATGAACTTTTTCTTTGTTTTGGTTTCGGGAACAAGGCGGAGTTTCTTCGTGAACTTCTTATCCTTTGGGGGCCCGATCGGAACATCGATTAGCTTCCACGTCTCGCATACAACATCTTCCTGTACAACCGTGGTGTTCAACTTCAGTTTGAACTCATCCGCGGTACTCGCACGTACGACGGTATCAGGCAGTTGTTTGATACCGACCGCACGGAGCCTCAGCGCAAAGTTTTGATGTTTTTGGCAAAGGCATTCCGAGGTGCTAGTGAACGATACAGGTACAATGTACCTGTTAGCACGACGCACACAATTGAAGAAGGCCAAAGAGCAGGTGTGCGTCGGGTTCATCTCATTGTACCGCTCACGAAGCACGTACAGGAACTCATTGAGGACGACGGTTTGGTGCTTCACTCCTTTTATTGTCCGGGTCTGTTTTTTGCCGGCAAGCTTTGTTGAGTTCTCAGGGTCGAGGAGGAACTCCAACACTCGCTGCCGACGTTCAGTATCATAGGCAGAGTTTTTGCGTGGATTGGGAGGTGGTGATGTTAGAGACTTGCGGGTGATAGCAAGGTCTTCTGCTAATTTAGATGCCAAGCGTTGCTGCTTGAGATCATCCACCTTACCCAGCTGTTTGAAGGCCTTAACCCGTGCACGGAGTGGAAGGCTTTTGAATCCCTCCGTCAACAGTTTGTAGGCCTTCACTGTTACTTCATCAGCTGGAAGTACTGCTGGTGGATGTTCAGGTGCACCCTCAGGCGCTTCAGGAGGTTCAGCAGGTTCGTCTGGCACTCCAACACTTAAGTCAGCTACCTGCTGTTTGAGGGTTGCTAACTTGGCGTTGAGTAACCGGTTCTTGTAACGCAGCCGGTTCTTCCTCGGGGTGTGTGGACCACCTTCGGGACTGTAAAGGAGAGGTTGATAGGGATTAGAACCAATGTAACATTTGTAGTAAAACTGCAAATTTGATTCACCAGAATGTAAATTTCAGAGTTAGATCAAATTCAAAAAGGAGAATTCAAGTAACCATAACCAGAAACTTTAAAGTAAACATTAAAGTAAGCACCTAGTAACTAAAGTAACCAGACAACCAAGGAAAGAAGCAATTAAGCAGCAACCCAACTAGGAACTATTTTACCACTACTATACAATTACATTTGTCACACTCATTTTTTGCTGAGCACATTGCGGGCGGAACGAAGAGCCACATCACTGTAAATCATCATTCAAAAGTAAGAATAATTAAACATCAATCAAACAAGTTTATATACAATGTATGTGTTTGTTATTTAACAAATGCTATGGGTCATTCAAATAATGTTAAAGGGGGGAATATGTTCTAAATACTCACCGAAGGTCCTTGGCCATCTGCGGGGTAATGGGATCATCGCCCTTGATGCGCGGCGACTGCCTGGTACTGGGTTTGGCCTTAGCAGCTGCTTCTCTGCGAGGACGCTTGGGGGCCCGCTCCTCCCCGCTGTCCGATGACAGCAGCATCGGGTCGGCGGCGCTTCTCCCGGACCCTTTACCTTCCTCCTTGTCATCGGCACTGTCGGAAGACAGAACCATCGGATCTTGTGGGCTTGTCCCCGACGATGTTGCGAGCTGCTTCCTGCGCTTTTTGGGTGGGTGTGTAGAGCCACTGTGACTGGAGGAAGATGAAGAACCTGCCCTCTTTTGTTTCTTGGGCTGCAAAAAGGAATGCACAATATAATTTCTATTCATCAGTTGAATACATTTATTGAGGAAAATTATGTCAGATTGTGCAATGTATAGTTCTAGGTTTCAAACATTTTGTAAGCACATTGTATAATTAACTGGAATGAATTATAAAGTTAAAGTACTATGAAGAGATTACTTTATAATAACATGCTTACATTTGAAATATCAGCAATCGCCAGACGACGTCTCAGATCAGCTTGCCTTCCCTTCTCCCCGTCACTGTCAGAGTCAGAGGCATGTGCCTCTTGGTCATGAGGTAGCTGAGGTTCCTCCTGCTGGGTTACCACATCGGCCTCCCGGTCAGTTTGTTGGTCATGAGGTTGAATAGGCTGTTGAGTTGGCACATCTGTCTCCTCTGCATTCGGTTGATGACCCAAGTCAGAGGTCCTCCTCCGGGAGCGGCGTTTATTCTTGTTGGAGAACAGGAGTACTGGTAAAGCCGAGCGGCCAGTACGTCCTGTAGGTGTAGTCCTAGGTGTAGCAGCAGCATTGCCAGCTCTAGGTGTAGTCCTACGTGCAGCGGCAGCATTGCCAGCTGCAGGTGTGGCAGGAGTGCGAGGTGTGGGAGGTACGGGAGGTGCTGCGGGAGGTGGAGGGGCCTGGGGTGCTGGCTCACCGGTCTTGTCCCTCTCCCTTAGGTTTGCAACCCGAACCCTGGTTTGCTCCCTTATAGTGTCCATCTTGTCATGGTCTCCAGATGCCCTGAGGCGGTCTCGCTGAGTCTGGCTCCCAGCTGAGCACGTTTCTTGGCTCGGCTTGCTGCTTTGCGCTGCGCGGGTGTCAAAGCCTGCCCATCTGGCAGCTTCTTTCTCCCCATACTGCAAATGAAATAGAAATTAATCAACACATGAAATTGATATAATATTGTTTTTCGACATGTAACGATGGTCACACAAACTTTTGTAACGACGGTCACTTTTATTTTTGATATAACACTAAACCATGTACATGTTATAAGTGAAAATGTTGAATTAACTCCACCCTATTACCAAGTTGGAAATGAAGTATCTGGTATTAAATAAATGACTATTCCATGGGATGTCAGTACCATAGGGCCATCTTGTGTCCAAATATGGAGAGGTTGCACCAAGGCTTACTGTGTATTTTGACAGGAAAACTGGTTTTGTAACGATGGTCACATTTATAAATTCTGGCTATTGCTGGCCCCAGGAGGGTGCAGACTGTACCAAGACCACTCAAAATTGTACTTAGCATTGGTATATAACATATAAATGGAGTAGATTCACAACAGATATGATATGGGTAAGTATAGAAGAAGAATCAATAAAAATAATTAATCGTCGGTAACAATGGTCACATTTATATGGGTATCGGTAGAAATGGATTTAGTATGTATTAAACTACTATTCTACTACTTCCATTGCTCTGAATTGTTCAGGAGAAGGTACAGGCAGGTTTTAGAGGTTAAAAGGAGTGGGAGTAGAATATATTTCCCACGTTTGGAGGGGTCAGAAGAGAAATTTTCCAAAAAATTACAAGTATTTTTTTATATGAGCAGTTGGTAGAGTGTGACAAAAATGAAAATACTCCAATTAACTTAACCATGACATGTATTCATCTCTACCCTCCCCTATTAATGTGTTGGTAAATGCATTACAATCATCTGACAACGGATACAGGGTGTACAGAGAACCGAGGAATAAATGTGACCATCGTTACCGTAGTATGTGATGTCGGCTATGGACCTAGTTTCTGACCTCTCTCTCGAATAGTAATGGCGGGAGCCGGCAAAACACAATGCCAAGCGACGTACGACGGTCACTTTTAATGTAAATAACTGTTTTCGATACACTATTTTTACACCAGAACGTTCCATGGACCTTCATATATGATAACATTTCATCGATTTTCTTCAATTCTTACCTTGAACTCGATTTTGGCGTATGTTTTGTAGAGGTAGATGGTCAAAATCATCATCAAAATGTCAACAAAGTCCCTCTGCGTGATGCGCATGCGTCGCACTCCGCTCTACTTCCGGCCGGATAACGTACAGCGTGGAACACTTTCCCGCCTCTATTAGGCAAATAAAAGTGACCATCGTTACCGATCGACTAGGTAGCCTCTGATAGGGGGGAAAGGATGTAACTACCGACGTAACACCTGGTCAATATTGTTCATTTTAGCCCTACATTTGAGTTTCCAAGACGGAATGAATTATTTTTGCCAAACTATGGACATGGGAGGGGGAAATTTACATGTAACGATGGTCACATTTATATTTGTGAAAAGTACATTAATGACTGTGGAGGGAAAACTATTTGCAGTGGAGCCAAAATTTTTGGCACACCATACAAGTCAAACATACCCTACAGGAAGGCGGTATAAGGTGAAATATATTCCCAGTGGTTCCATGGTCATTGAGGAGGTAATATAATAGTGACCATCGTTACATCGTTGATCTATTCCATTAAAAGGCATCAGGGATTGACAAAACCCACCTACCTGACCATCAACCAGAATTATTTTCTCAACTAACACCCAGAACAAAAAAATCAAATTTAAATAGTGATCATAGCATTACTTTTGGACTCCCTGCATGCATCCAAAGTTAGAAAAATTACCAAAAAAGTGGTTTAAAAGGGTGTTTTTTTCAACTTTGAGAGTCCATATCTCAGGAAATAATCATGCCAGGTGCAAAAAGTTATACTTTTCTGAAAGGTATACATGTCCTCTGTCAAATGACATAAAGAAAGCCAAGTTGGGACTAAGCTGATTTATACCAGGCCTGATAGAAACTGGTAAAACCATGAAAATGCCAATTGGGTAGAAATCAAAAATCTGACCCATATATATATATATATATAGGGTCTCTGCCCTATGTATGTGTATTGGTTTACAAATTAGAACAATACAATGTTTTCCAGACTTGACCTGACAGGGCAAGCATCAGTGCGCCTTATACAGGAGGTACAGTGGCAGTGCTCATATTTCATGGTAATAGCTATTTGTCCTACTAATTGTGCACAGTTATGTCAGATGGATTTAGAAGAAGTCCGGTAACCCTTTCTCATGTCCCACACATTGTGAACCCTAATTACATGCTCCTATTTAATACAGAGCTGTATCAGCACAGAGTTGTGACCTACTTCTCACTTTGAGCCCTAATTACATGTTCCTGTTACAGAGTTATATCAGCACAGAGCTGTGACCTACTTCTCACTGTGAGCCCTAATTACATGTTTCTGTTACAGAGTTATATCAGCACAGAGCTGTGACCTACTTCTCACTGTGAGCCCTAATCACATGTTCCTGTTACAGAGTTATATCAGCACAGAGCTGTGACCTACTTCTCACTGTGAGCCCTAATTACATGTTTCTGTTACAGAGTTATATCAGCACAGAGCTGTGACCTACTTCTCACTGTGAGCCCTAATCACATGTTCCTGTTACAGAGTTATATCAGCACAGAGCTGTGACCTACTTCTCACTGTGAGCCCTAATTACATGTTTCTGTTACAGAGTTATATCAGCACAGAGCTGTGACCTACTTCTCATTGTGAGCCATAATTACATGCTCCTGTGTTGCTCCGATGGTAAAAGGAGCTGTCAGTAGGTACCCTCTTTTCAAAAGAAGTCACACTCTGCTTCACCATTCAACTTGCACACACCTCATTAGTCTGAAAGGTAACCTGCCTTGTTTAAAACAGAGAGAGCTGCACTATCAGTTACCTACTCATGTCACACACTCTATAGTATGTATAAATACTGACTGACTTCTCCCAACTAGGTATCTATTCAAATCCCCTTTTTTAGCACCATACTTGAATGACCACTTGTGAGCAACAAAAGGGACAGGTTATAGCTACATGAAAAAAGAAAAGGATTGGAAATGAGGGCATTTTTAGCCAGCTTTACCTTTTACTATAGGAGCAACACCCTGCAGAGCTATATCAGCACAGAGATCCAGACCTACTACTAACTGGGAGCCTTAATTACATGTTGCCTATTACAGAGCTATATCAGCACAGAGATCCAGACCTACTACTCACTGGGAGCCCTAATTACATGTTCCCTATTACAGAGCTATATCAGCACAGAGCTCCAGACCTACTTCTCACTGGGAGCCCTAATTACATGTTCCCTATTACAGAGCCATATCAGCACAGAGCTGTGACCTACTTCTCACTGAGCAGTTTTCAGTAGCTCGGGTTCTATACATAAAACATGGGTTTTATAAATAATGACAGATCTGGTTCTATACATAATAACAGATCTATATGGGTTCTATACATAATGACAGATCTATATGGGTTCTATACATAATGACAGATCTATATGGGTTCTATACATAATGACATATCTATATGGTAGGTGGGAAGGTGTGACAGGCTTTTAGCAAACAGGATGATCCAATTTGTAAAACACACATTATTTTCTCAGAAATCATTAAGTTGACAAATGAAGATATCATTTATTATTATATTACAATTATTATATGAATTTGTACTACAAATATGTACCTTTTAGTTAAGGGATTATCATCATGAAGGTATTACACATGAAAATCACTACAGACCTACTACTCACTGGGAGCCCTAATTACATGTTCCCTATTACAGAGCCATATCAGCACAGAGCTCCAGACCTACTTCTCACTGGGAGCCCTAATTACATGTTCCCTATTACAGAGCAATATCAGCACAGAGCTCCAGACCTACTTCTCACTGGGAGCCCTAATTACATGTTCCCTATTACAGAGCAATATCAGCACAGAGCTCCAGACCTACTTCTCACTGGGAGCCCTAATTACATGCTCACTATTACAGAGCCATATCAGCACAGAAATCATTAAGTTGATAAATGAAGATATCATTTATTATTGTATTACAATTATTATATGAATTTGTACTACAAATATGTACCTTTTAGTTAAGGGATTTATCACCATGAAGGTATTACACATGAAAATCACTACACGATTGACAAAACTGTACATTTTTTTGGCCATTTTTGTGATCATTTTTGTTTTCTCAAAATGCTTAATGATGTCATCTTGACGTCATTAAGATGCTGAAAGTACATGACTTACTGTACCCAAATCACTCATACCTTCTCTGGCTAGGTAAGGCTATCTTGCTAACTGCAAAGTTGTCAGATATATTTAGAGGGTGGTCATTCTCTAACAAAAGAGGGGTTGTTTCATTTTGGGGTACTACAATATTTTGGACTCTTTCGAGGTAATAAACAAACAAATGACCTTAAAAAGGGAGAAAAGGAAAATAAGGCAGCACATTATATTATAAAAAAAAGGAGCAGGACTCTAAGCTGCAGAACCCAAATAAAGATGTTGACATGCGATATCGACAAGCCTTTCCCTGTCACTCCTTTAGAGGAAGCCTTGAAATCCTTTCCCACAAGCCCCACCCTCATGAGCACCAATTATATACTCCAATTAAGGAGCTCTATCAGAGATAAGCTCATGACCTAATTTACAGTGAGCAGGTCTCAGAGCCTGTGAGGTGTCTATAAATAACATATGCAGGGCACCGAGGTAAGAATGTGAGAGAGGATTTTAGGGAGTGGTCATTTATTATCAACAGGGGGGTTGGTGGGTTTGAGGGGGGGCGTAAAAAATTCTGACACCTCTTGAGGGGGGGTGCTAAAGAAATTTTGACTTCTCTTGAGAGAGGGGCTAAAAAAATTTACCCTCTTTTAGCAAAAAAGCCAGCACGCTACTATAGATCAAAGAGAGGGCGCGTAAACTCTCCGCGCCTCTGGCGCGGGGGGCACAAATATTTTCTACTACCGTCGAGGGGGGGCGTAAAAAATTTTCACGCGTCTGCGCGAAAACCCACCACCCCCACCCTGTTGATAAATAATGACAACTCCCTTAGCAAACATAATATTACCTATTTGCACCTATAACACATCATACCTTTGTAAATCATGTCATATTGATATATTTACGGACTGAGGCCACTACAATAGATTAGAGTAGAGCTGATGCCCTAATACTAGGTGAACACCTCGGGAATACCTCTCAGAGTCCCAGCTTCTATAATAGCCACAGATCTGCATGACAAGGAGGTGAGAAGGTAGGGCATGGCCTACAGCAAGCACGGTGCACCTACCTGGAGGGTGTTGCAAAAGGACAGGAATTCAATTCTGTCGGAGGTGCTATTCCCAAATGGGAACTGACTACCCCCAAGCAATGACTTCTCCTCTGTTTTGCAGCAAGGTAATAGGTTATAGAATTGATTCTTACATTTTCATGAATTGGGGAATGCTTTCCAGTATGACTCACATTAAGAGGATTGATTCTGAGTGTAAGGTAAGAAGTTTGCTCTGAGCAGCAGAACAGCCAGGAACTGGAAGGTGAGTTACGTCAGTGAGAATTAGATTCCGATTCTTTTCGCAATAGCCTCCAGTACTCATAAAGACTACATCAGTCAGTGCTTTATCTCATAAAGCACTGACGTATTAATATGTTGTATTACAAGGAATGTACAAGTTACCTAATAATGTCCAAATAGGTCTTTATGCATGAATGCAGATCTGTCATGTTGTTTTTTTGCCTATATACAAAATTGACAAAAAAAAAAACATGACAAGGGGGAGACATGACATCATTGATTAGTGCCCCCTAAGAAAAGGTATAGGTCCATCCATATTGGTATAGAGCATACAAGTTACTAAATCCTAATGTATGCATTGTGCGGGACTCCCTCTCATAATAACTACTTTGTGCATCATCCTATAGTAATGTGTAAACTCCAGCAGTCATCATTGGACACATCATATCAGCAACACCACACGTTATCCTATCAGGTCCTCCCACACCTCACCACCCTCATCCATCCACAGCCCTGAGCTGCCACCTATAGACGTGTGTCTGCTATCAGACTACTCAGGTGTTCCCATCATGGGATGCTCCACCTTACACTGCCACATCCTCCACCTCTGTCAATACAACCATTCAGTAACCCTCATACCGCCTCTCATGGACCCTTTGTCTCCTTCTGATACCCTTCAATAGAGTACATTAAAACTGCTAGAAGAGGGGTTTAGTTCTTTGAGAGTTTAATTATGCACTCGGCAGAGTTGCCTTCATACATACATCATGGCGGCAGTGGTTAATGGTTAAAGGTTTGAGTGATGGAATGCTAACACTGACATTCTGTAGTAGAACCCCGTCTGGCCTGTCAGGCATGTACTGGTGTCTGTGACATGTCTGTTTAGACAGATTTAATCCTCTGAAGACCAAAAAGGCATTGGTACATCATGTCGATTAGTATTGCAGTATGATGCATCAATACAGTCACAGAGAGTAGCATACACAGTATGTGGCAATGTCCACTAGTATCATAGTATGATGCATCAATACAGTCACAGTGAGTAGCATACACAGTATGTGGTAATGTCCACTAGTATGATGCATCAATACAGTCACAGTGAGTAGCATACACAGTATGTGGTAATGTCCACTAGTATGATGCATCAATACAGTCACAGTGAGTAGCATACGCAGTATGTGGTAATGTCCACTAGTATCATAGTATGATGCATCAATACAGTCACAGTGAGTAGCATACACAGTATGTGGTAATGTCCACTAGTATGATGCATCAATACAGACACAGTGAGTAGCATACACAGTATGTGGTAATGTCCACTGGTATGATGCATCAATACAGTCACAGTGAGTAGCATACACAGTATGTGGTAATGTCCACTAGTATGATGCATCAATACAGTCACAGTGAGTAGCATACACAGTATGTGGTAATGTCCACTGGTATGATGCATCAATACAGACACAGTGAGTAGCATACACAGTATGTGCTAATGTTCACTAGTATCATAGTATGATGCATCAATGGAGCATTCCGTTATAAGCAGTCCTTAAAGGGTAAACGCTCCCCACATTGTCCGTGCTATTAACTGCACACATTCTGTACCTGATCCCCCTCCCCCATACACTGTGCTGTTATCACTCTGTACCTGATCCCCCCTTCCCCTACACTGTGCTGTTATCACTCTGTACCTGATCCACCTTCCCCCTACACTGTGCTGTTATCACTCTGTACCTGATCCCCCCTTCCCCCTACACTGTGCTGCTATCACTCTGTACCTGATCCCCCCTTCCCCCTACACTGTGCTGTTATCACTCTGTACCTGATCCCCCCTTCCCCCTACACTGTGCTGCTATCACTCTGTACCTGATCCCCCTCCCCCTACACTGTGTTGTTATCACTCTGTACCTGATCCCCCCTTCCCCCTACACTGTGCTGCTATCACTCTGTACCTGATCCCCCTTCCCCCTACACTGTGCTGTTATCACTCTGTACCTGACCCCCCCTTCCCCCTACACTGTGCTGCTATCACTCTGTACCTGATCCCCCTTCCCCCTACACTGTGCTGTTATCACTCTGTACCTGATCCCCCCTTCCCCCTACACTGTGCTGTTATCACTCTGTACCTGATCCCCCTTCCCCCTACACTGTGCTGTTATCACTCTGTACCTGATCCCCCCTTCCCCCTACACTGTGCTGCTATCACTCTGTACCTGATCCCCCCTTCCCCCTACACTGTGCTGTTATCACTCTGTACCTGATCCCCCCTTCCCCCTACACTGTGCTGCTATCACTCTGTACCTGATCCCCCTTCCCCCTACACTGTGCTGTTATCACTCTGTACCTGATCCCCCCTTCCCCCTACACTGTGCTGTTATCACTCTGTACCTGATCCTGCCTTCCCCCTACACTGTGCTGCTATCACTCTGTACCTGATCCCCCCTTCCCCCTACACTGTGCTGTTATCACTCTGTACCTGATCCCCCCTTCCCCCTACACTGTGCTGTTATCACTCTGTACCTGATCCCCCTCCCCCTACACTGTGTTGTTATCACTCTATACCTGATCCCCCCTCCCCCTACACTGTGCTGTTATCACTATGTACCTGATCCCCCCTTCCCCTTACACTGTGCTGTTATCACTCTGTACCTGATCCCCCCTTCCCCCTACACTGTGCTGTTATCACTCTGTACCTGATCCCCCTCCCCCTACACTGTGCTGCTATCACTCTGTACCTGATCCCCCCTTCCCCCTACACTGTGCTGTTATCACTCTGTACCTGATCCCCCCTTCCCCCTACACTGTGCTGCTATCACTCTGTACCTGATCCCCCTTCCCCCTACACTGTGCTGTTATCACTCTGTACCTGATCCCCCCTTCCGCCTACACTGTGCTGCTATCACTCTGTACCTGATCCCCCCTTCCCCCTACACTGTGCTGCTATCACTCTGTACCTGATCCCCCTTCCCCCTACACTGTGCTGTTATCACTCTGTACCTGACCCCCCCTTCCCCCTACACTGTGCTGCTATCACTCTGTACCTGATCCCCCTTCCCCCTACACTGTGCTGTTATCACTCTGTACCTGATCCCCCCTTCCCCCTACACTGTGCTGTTATCACTCTGTACCTGATCCCCCTTCCCCCTACACTGTGCTGTTATCACTCTGTACCTGATCCCCCCTTCCCCCTACACTGTGCTGCTATCACTCTGTACCTGATCCCCCCTTCCCCCTACACTGTGCTGTTATCACTCTGTACCTGATCCCCCCTTCCCCCTACACTGTGCTGCTATCACTCCACACCTGATCCCCCTTCCCCCTACACTGTGCTGTTATCACTCTGTACCTGATCCCCCCTTCCCCCTACACTGTGCTGTTATCACTCTGTACCTGATCCTGCCTTCCCCCTACACTGTGCTGCTATCACTCTGTACCTGATCCCCCCTTCCCCCTACACTGTGCTGTTATCACTCTGTACCTGATCCCCCCTTCCCCCTACACTGTGCTGTTATCACTCTGTACCTGATCCCCCTCCCCCTACACTGTGTTGTTATCACTCTATACCTGATCCCCCCTCCCCCTACACTGTGCTGTTATCACTATGTACCTGATCCCCCCTTCCCCTTACACTGTGCTGTTATCACTCTGTACCTGATCCCCCCTTCCCCCTACACTGTGCTGTTATCACTCTGTACCTGATCCCCCTCCCCCTACACTGTGCTGCTATCACTCTGTACCTGATCCCCCCTTCCCCCTACACTGTGCTGTTATCACTCTGTACCTGATCCCCCCTTCCCCCTACACTGTGCTGCTATCACTCTGTACCTGATCCCCCTTCCCCCTACACTGTGCTGTTATCACTCTGTACCTGATCCCCCCTTCCGCCTACACTGTGCTGCTATCACTCTGTACCTGATCCCCCCTTCCCCATACACTGTGCTGTTATCACTCAATACCTGATCCTGTCTCCCACTACACTGTGCTGTTATCACCATTTAACTGATCCTGTCCCCCCCCTACACTGTGCTGTTATCACTCAACACCTGATCCTGTCTCCCCCTACATTGTGCTGTTATCACTCCACACCTGATCCTGCCTCCCCCCTACACTGTGCTGTTATCACTCTACATTCGATCTCCCCTACCCCCTACACTGTGCTGTTATTACTCCACACCCTATCTTGCCTCCCCCCCTACACTGTGCTGTTATCACTCCACAACTGATCCCCCCTCCCCACTACACTGTGCTGTTATCACTCTATGTACCTGATCCCCCTCCCCTACCCTCTGCTGTTATCACTCCACAACTGATCCCCCTCCCCCTACACTGTGCTGTATCACTCTATGTACCTGATCCCCCTCCCCCACCCTCTGCTGTTATCACTCCACAACTGATCCCCCTCCCCCCTACACTGTGCTGTATCACTCTATGTACCTGATCCCCCTCCCCCCTACACTGTGCCGTGTCACTCTATACCTGAGCTGCTATCAGCACCACTCAGACCTGCTCCAAGAGCTGCTCTATAAGAGCTGTTCCAGTACCCTCAGATGCCCTCTCTACCTCTCACTCCCTGCTGGGATGCCTCTCTATGGGCATCCCGTGCATTCCTCGGTCTATTTCCGCCCTTTTCTGTGCAGTCTCCGCCTCAATCTCTCCCTCTCTCTCACTCTCTCTCTCTCTCCCTCCCTTCCTCTGTTTGTGTGTCTGTTTCAGTCTCTCTATGTATCTGTCTCTTGTGGATCTGCCTCTGTCTTGTCCTGCGTCTATCGTTCTGAGTTTCTCAGAACATTCAACTCTCTCTGTCTCTCCATGTTCTCTATTTATATATGTCTGTCTCTGCTTTTCTCTCTTCTCTCTCTCTCTCTCTCTCTCTCTCTCTCTCTCTCTCTCTCTCTGCCCCTCCCTCTCTCTCTCTCTCTCTCTCTCTCTCTCTCCCTCTCTCTCTTTCTCTGTATATCGATCCATCTGCAGTTCCCTCCAATAAACACTGTTGTAACCTTCCATCTATAGCATTCCTTCCACTCACCTCCACTCGGTCCCACCTCACACAACCCACTCTCACCACCTCTACACCATTCTACACCCGCTTAACCCTCCATGAAGGCTCCACCACGCCTCTCTCCCTCCCCACGGTAACCTTTAAGTGCAGCTATCGGATTAATGCATCATTCTCATTGGTTAACGTGATGCGTAAATGTAGCCCTGGCGTGTAATTTACTAGGACTAAAACTACGCCATCATTCTGACCCCGCAGGGTTGATACATTCTTGAGGAGTCGACATGATACAACAGTGAAGTGTCCGCTCTCCAGCGCTTCAATGATGCACTCCTGCATCAGCGAGCTTTAGAGGGCTAAACAATACCTCCCCCTCCCTCCCCATTCCAAGCAGCCCTTGCCCCGATCCTAGCCCCTTCCCCACTCAATCTATCCCCGGTCCCACTCCATGCACCCTCCGTGCTCTGTGGGCAGCTTCTCACGTCCTTCTGAGCTGCTCTTCCCGCTCTAATTGAGCACTTCCCTGTTGTGGTCTAGGCCTACTTCCGCCTCCGGCCTGCAGGGGGAGGCACTGCGGGGTGCGTTGTGATTGGTTGGCTGTGTGTGAGTAGTGTGGGAGAGTGCCGTAGGTGGCGCTGTGTGGTGGTGGTGCTCTGTACATTGAGCTGCTCCCCTGGTATGGACAGTCTGTGGCAGGCCTCTGTACGAGCAGGAGGCAGCTAGATGTGAGGCAGCCTTTTGTAGGCAGCCTTATACCACTGGTTATAGGGACAGGAAACAAAGTGTGTGATACCAGTTGGACTGTTCTAAAAGTGTGAATTCAAGTTGGAGACTAACAACTAACCTGGACCCTCAACTTTGACGTCTGTCGAGGTGACGTGAAGGAGGTTTCAGCGTACATGTTGTATTGGAGATAAGAGGTGTGGACAGCCTTTAAGACACCATGTATCAATGAAGAGTTTTCTCCCACTCAATACATGGATTTGATAAACCAGTGAATAAAGGCAGTGGATCTAAGAGACATCTTGGAGAGGGACTGCGTCTTAAGACTTACAGGGAGGTATCTAACAAACCAATAAACTGGTCATTGACACATGTTCTATAACCAAAGCCATTACTATCAGGCGAATGACTTGACAAGCACAAGGAAGTTTTTAAATTGGTATCAGCAATAACTTTAAGTTGTTCTCGCCATAATATGATTCTAATACTTACCTCAGTTTGGATTGGAAAAGATAATGACTAGACACTGATTCAGATCGTGATCCTACTAATGGGTACTACGGTACTATGATGTGTCAGGTTCACGGAGTTATACGTCACACCAGTGATACGTCGTACGTCATGGATATTGACATAAAGTGACGGACGTATCAGTAGATACCAATCATAGGGTGGACATATCAGTAGATACCGATCATACTGTAAGATACGTACAAGTAGATACCGATCATACTGTGATATACGTACATGTAGATACCAATCATACTATGGTATACAAGGGCAGGAACTGACTGCAAGGTGATCCTATCTATTGACGTAGATGTGGTGATAACCATGGCAACTGGAGACTGAGAAGGAAGAGGAGATAACATTGTGAAGGAGAGGAGATAAGGGCATGGATATAACTGCTGCAGTTGGTGTATGTCATCTACCAGCCTCACACACATAAGGTAGGTTGGACAGGGAGCGGTTTGCTTCACCAAGGGCCGCTAACACATTGATGGGGAAGGTATCATAAGGTGATAAGGGTATGGATGGTCAGCATGATGCTCAAATTATGTCATGGTCAACATGATGCTCCTATCATGTCATGGTCGGCATGATGCTCCAATCATGTCATGTCAGCATGATGCTCCAATCATGTCATGTCAGCATGATGCTCCAATCATGTCATGTCAGCATGATGCTCCAATCATGTCATGTCAGCATGATGCTCCAATCATGTCATGTCAGCATGATGCTCCAATCATGTCATGACAAGCCCTCATGGTGACAAATACTATCATACACCAAACGTGGGTTAGGGGAGACCGTGGCGTACCCAATTAAGGGCTGCTAATAATATTGATGTGGCCTGTATGGTCGGGAGTTACTCACCACGCTTACACTCCATGTATCATCAGGGGTTTTATATACGCTACAGAAGGGCGGGCCTCATGCTCCAATGAGGTCCCAGGCTTACACTCCATGTATCATCAGCGGCTTGATATACATTACAGAAGGGCGGGCCTCATGCTCCAATGAGCTCCCAGGCTTACTATTAGGGGCTTGATATACACTACAGAAGGGCGAGCCTCATGCTCCAATGGGGTCCCAGGCTTACACTCCATGTATCATCAGGGGCTTGATATACGCTACAGAAGGGCGGGCCTCATGCTCCTATGAGGTCCCAGGCTTACTATTAGGGGCTCAATATACACTACATAAGGGCGGGCCTCATGCTACAATAAGCTCCCAGGCTTACACTCCATGTACCATCAGGGGTTTTATATACGCTACAGAAGGGCGGGCCTCATGCTACAATGAGCTCCCAGGCTTACACTCCATGTATCATCAGGGGCTTGATATACGCTACATAAGGGCGGGCCTCATGCTACAATGAGCTCCCAGGCTTACTATTAGGGGTTTTATATACACTACAGAAGGGCGGGCCTCATGCTACAATGAGCTCCCAGGCTTACTATTAGGGGTTTTATATACGCTACAGAAGGGCGGGCCTCATGCTCCAATGAGCTCCCAGGCTTACATTCCATGTACCATCAGGGGTTTTATATCTGCTACAGAAGGGCGGGCCTCATGCTCCAATGGGGTCCCAGGCTTACACTCCATGTACCATCAGGGGTTTTATATACGCTACAGAAGGGTGGGCCTCATGCTCCAATGATGTCCCAGGCTTACTATTAGGGGTTTTATATACGCTACAGTAGGGCAGGCCTCATGCTCCAATGAGCTCCCAGGCTTACACTCCATGTACCATCAGGGGTTTTATATACACTACAGAAGGGCAGGCCTCATGCTCCAATGATGTCCCAGGCTTACTATTAGGGGTTTGATATACGCTACAGAAGGGCGGGCCTCATGCTCCAATGAGGTCCCAGGCTTACTATTAGGGGCTTGATATACACTACAGAAGGGCGGGCCTCATGCTCCAATGAGGTCCCAGGCTTACTATTAGGGGTTTGATATACGCTACAGAAGGGCAGGCCTCATGCTCCAATCAGGTCCCAGGCTTACACTCCATGTACCATCAGGGGCTTGATATACACTACAGAAGGGCGGGCCTGATGCTCTACTGGGGTCCTGCTAGGAGGATCAGGCTGACCAATGTTTTCAGACACCCTCACATATATCAAATGTAGGGTTGGAGAGGAAGGAAGGAATGGTGGTTTAACAGCTTTCCACAGCCGAGGTCATATCCCTGGTGTGAAAACTATATTAGAACACCATTATACACACATAGAGGGGACAGGGGAGAGAAGATTAAGATGGGGTAGGTAAGCCTAGCAGTACTTGTTAGATGAACTATGAACAAGGGGACAAGGGGGAATGACAGAGAGGTCAGGGAGGCTTCAGAGTGATTGACAGAAGACCCAGGGGTAGCTGTATTGGGGGTTTGTCTCGGCCTGATTAACTGCCTGGATTCTTATCAATTTCAAACAGGCCTCCTCACCCCAACCCCTCAATGACTAATGTTTTAATGTGAAGACATCAGAGCCCTTATTGGAGACAGACCCTTGGGAATACTCTTTTTAATATTCCCCCTATATATACCAAAGGAACTTATTTGAGCCACTTATTTAGACCCCAGGTGATCTTGTCTGCTCATGTTTAAGATTCCGCCCTAAGATTGGGGCCTATGTTTTCATCATACAGGCAATAATGGAGGTCACTATAACTGGGTCTTACTGGCTACTTTGGATGCCAGGGATATTGAAACAATATAAGGAATTGTTTGTTACATTTAGGTAACAATGCTAACAGCGTACAGATCGATACCAATCACTGCTATCTACCTACAGTTGGAGTGGTAGCTGCTAGCACTGTTAGTGTACAGTTAAAACAGGGGGTTCTGTGACCATTGCTTACCCTTAGCCCCTAATTCAAAGGGAGTACTCTACTCCATCATTTCACATTGAGAAAGCAGACTGGTTTTATAAGTGTGATGTTTGCTGTTAGGCTATATTGAGACGGAGTACAGGATGTTTCTGTTAATGTCTTACAGCTGGAGCTGTTCAGGAGGCCATTTCTTAAGGTACTACGACTACATACCACCACTACGACTTGAGACCCCCAGGAATAGTGCAGGTGATCGTAGTCACTGCACTACGACTGCTCTGTACGATCACCACCTATGCAATAATTACATAAGGTTTGGTAGAGCAGTTGTACTGGTGCAGGCATTAGCACCCACTAATGTATGATACTGTAACGGCATTATTTTAAGGTCTGCCACTACAATTTGAAGTACAGCAGTCGTAGCGTGTTAAGAAATGACCTCCTGGTGAATTCACTCATTTCAAACAAATCCAGTGCCTCCACTCTGTGTGCATGGGCAGGTCACGTTGTACAAATTTGGGCCTGGGACATGAGCTATTATAATATATATATATATATATATATATATATATATATATATATATATATATATATATATATATATATTTGTGTGTGTGAAGTGGGTTGTTGCTACATTGGGGGAGCTGCTCATGCTGCCAGTACGGTATGTGAAAAAAAAGGGTTGGGGGGGCTTGCAATTTTGGCTTTGATTGTTTCAATTTTGACTATACTTTGAGGCCCTGCTTTCTACCATTGAGGAGTCAATCCCCCTCCTCCCCCACCACCAGGAAAATATCTCCAATATGGGTTATATTAAAGCACCAATCTCATGTATTCACAGAAATACTAGTCAGTGGTTTGTATACACACACTGGCCACAGTATCTACAATAGCTACATAGTATTTGCTGTAATTGATTGTGTGTAGATTGATCAGAGTCCATATAACATCATAGAACACAACTGGTGGCACAGCTGGGTCCAAACCCTGGACATCCATGTAACACCTGGTAGTGCTGGTGCTGGTGGTGCGGGGGGGGGTGGCAGGGTGCTAGATCCATGGATTCATCGATGTAACCACTCAGCCCGTGCACTGCTTGATGACCTTAGGTAAAGGTCCCGGCCTGTCACCCTGGTCGTGGGATATTTACACTTTTTCATTCAGGCAGTGTGGTGCAAGGTATGTACTTGTTTTATCAACACAAAAGACAACTGAAAGGTGAGCTGCTTGTAAGACTACTGCTCATCATGACTGCAGTCAAAAGGTGCAGCATTCCGGCATTCTAATGTATAGAGGCAACGTAGCCTTATCATGTGACATGTGGCATGAGTGCCATCATGTGACATGTGACATGAGTGCCATCATGTGACATGTGACATGAGTGCCATAATGTGACATGTGACATGAGTGCAATCATGTGACATGTGACATGAGTGCCATCATGTGACATGTGACATGAGTGCCATCATGTGACATGTGAAATAAGTGCCAGCATGTGACATGTGACATGAGTGCCAGCATGTGACATGTGACATGAGTGCCATCATTTATGATAAAACATCAAACACTCTAACAGTGCCCAGGTGTATCAGCATTAAGAGAGTGCAGCATTGGTGTTTACAATATGTAAAATTTCTTTTACATCACACAAATTGAAGATTAACAATCATGATACTGCATGAATCGTTGTGATCTCTTGCAGCTTTATATATTGACAAAAATACCAGAGTATGTGCTGGGGCAACATGGTCATTATAGAAGTACACAATAGACATTATGTACAGAGACTGTGAATGGTGGGGGTAAATTTTGCTCTATGCCTATATAGTTATGAGGGAGTTAGGAGAGTGGATCCTTGATCAATCCAATCAATAAACACATACAGTAGAACATTAGGTCAGGGAGAGACAAGGACAGGGTCTGATTTAGGATGCAGGACTGCTGGTGTCTGTAAGTGTCCTACAGCAGAATAAGAAGAAGATATAGCCACTAGTGTTTCGGTACAGGTATGCTGTATGGTATTTGAAGGAATAGCTGAGAGAGGGAGGCAGAGAAAAAGAGAAAGTGAGGCAGAGCCCGCATGAGAGAGAGATAGAGAGAAACAGACAGACAGATATAGATAGAGAAAGAGAAAGGAATGGACAGACATAGAGAGAAGAAGAGACAGGCAAATTGTTGGTGCCTGTATTTACTTAGTTGGTTTGGGACAAAGCGTTATTTTGACAGAAATGTCCTGTACCACATTGCTTTACTGTACTGCTACCTGGGACGTGTACAAACTGTGTATGTGGTCTTACTGTACTGCTACCTGGGACGTGTACAAACTGTGTATGTGGTCTTACTGTACTGCTACCTGGGACGTGTACAAACTGTGTATGTGGTCTTACTGTACTGCTACCTGGGACGTGTACAAACTGTGTATGTGGTCTTACTGTACTGTTACCTGGGACATGTACAAACTGAGTATGTGGTCTTACTGTACTGCTACCTGGGACGTGTACAAACTGTGTATGTGGTCTTACTGTACTGCTACCTGGGACGTGTACAAACTGTGTATGTGGTCTTACTGTACTGCTACCTGGGACGTGTACAAACTGTGTATGTGGTCTTACTGTACTGCTACCTGGGACGTGTACAAACTGTGTATGTGGTCTTACTGTACTGTTACCTGGGACATGTACAAACTGAGTATGTGGTCTTACTGTACTGCTACCTGGGACGTGTACAAACTGTGTATGTGGTCTTACTGTACTGCTACCTGGGACGTGTACAAACTGAGTATGTGGTCTTACTGTACTGCTACCTGGGACGTGTACAAACTGTGTATGTGGTCTTACTGTACTGCTACCTGGGACGTGTACAAACTGTGTATGTGGTCTTACTGTACTGCTACCTGGGACGTGTACAAACTGTGTATGTGGTCTTACTGTACTGCTACCTGGGACATGTACAAACTGTGTATGTGGTCTTACTGTACTGCTACCTGGGACGTGTACAAACTGTGTATGTGGTCTTACTGTACTGTTACCTGGGACGTGTACAAACTGTGTATGTGGTCTTACTGTACTGCTACCTGGGACGTGTACAAACTGTGTATGCTGCTTTACTGCAGTACAATTACGGCGAACCCCTATTCAAGGATGCCTGGAAGATTCAACAGATATAAGAATGCAACTACAATATTTTATCAATGACATTGGGTTGCATGCGCATGTCCAAGAATATGGCATGATGAGAAAATGCACTCTCGGTATCATCATCGATGTCTTCTGGAGACCTGTGGGAAACTGGCATGAATTGCTTAAATTGCCTTAACTGTCCCCCTGCTGTCCCCCCCCCCCCGGTTCTCAGTGACTGTTAGACAGACGGTATCGAGGTGATAGGATTGACCATTAGGGCAGGTGTCACTGTTTGACACATGTATTTAGTGAGGAACCCTGCACATACAACGCCTCCTGAGCTGAATGTGTCACTCCCACAGGCTTGTGTAATACTGACAGAGGCCACCAGAGGGTGTCACAGGGCTGTGGGGATTGCAGGTTTCCTCCTTGGCTGTTAGGGTTAGGGATAAGGATAGTGACAGGTTAGGGTGAGGTAAGGGATCACTTTGAAGCTACACTTCTTGCCTCTGGGGGGGCACATGCCTGTTTCGCAGAAACCAGTAGACAGGTGGTCTTAATGTGACAAGGTTTAGGGTTTCTTTCTGCCTCTTCTAGGAAGCACGAGACAGATGGTGTTCATGATGGTTAAGTGGAATGTTAAGGGTTTCTGTCAGCCTGTTCTAGGAAACATTTACAGAATTTAAATCTTTCAGTGCAACTAATATAGGAGTGTGTTGGAGCTTGAGGGTGCTTTAAATCACAAATATGGTTCTGTGGGTGTGGATGCAATCTAGTTGCTATTCGAAGGTAGGTATCTGACAATAATAATAATAATAGGCTGGTACACTGAACAAAATAATCTAACTGGGATCCTCGTAAAACTACCAGTGGACCACTGTAATTGTATATAAGTGAACCAGTGTATTTTTTAAAAGAAACCCCAGGTGGCAGTACGGTCTTCCAAGGGATTCTTGTGAAAGTAATGAGTGGATGCTTAGATTGACAGCTGTATTAATTAAGTCCCTCAAATCGTATAACGACCATAAGCCTGTTTAATACAGAGATATGCCACAGAGGGAGTCAAAGGACTGTGGGGATTACAGGTTTTCTTCACCCCTTAATAGTTTTGATCAGTTACTTTGAAGCAGGTCCTGAATGGTTTTAATGTTCAAAATGAAGACCTCATTTACTTTTTGGGTAAGAACTCATAGGGCCACATTGATATGTTGATATGGTGTTGCGTGGTTTGTGAGTTTTACATTCAGAATTAGAGTAAGGCGTCTCCCCAAGGCTGGTGCCAGCTGATGGTCTGATGAATGTGGTTGTGGGAGCAGGGATGGGATAAGGGTGGCATGGTATACTGCATGGATCATTGTAATCCACTGCTACCTCAGATATTGACAAAAAAACACCACTCTATTTGGGTCATGTGATCATTATACACTGAGACTATAGGCAATATATCATTGTCAGAGAGAGATTACTATAGAGACTGTCAATGGTGGCAGACAGTTTAAATATATACCTATATATGTATGTGTGGGAGTTGGCAGGGTGGGTCCTTGACCGATTCCCATCAATAAGATAAGAATGCTGCTCCAGGGTTTAAGGGAATACTGTAGACACTGGTGGTGGGACCCTGTGGACATTTTGAGAACTTTTACATGTACACTAACGTCACCTGGTGCATAGTCCCTTGCACACCAGCTCCAACTGTTGTCTGACACCTTTGAGAAAAGTTTTTAGTTGAAAGTTCCAACATAGGCTTGAATCATGACCCTTGGATTTGGACTCAGACACTCAACCAACTGAGGTAACCAGGCAGGGGTAGAAGGACACAATGCTGTAGCAGTCCATGGTGCATGACTGCAGTACGGGGTTCCTCAAGGGGAGGTAGAAACCTTTTTAAATTTTTAAAGAAACCATATGGCAAACATTACTGTTTCTGAGATATGTTTTGCAAGAGATATTCTCCTAAAATGTGAGCAGGTTTGGTGTATGTTCTATAGAGCATTCATTAGAAAATATTATCTCATGTGATAGAACACTACCATTTCCTTCATAAATATCCCAATTATTTAAATGGCTGTAATTTCAGTATTACACAGTCAATCGTATTCATTTCTGGTTTGAGGACTGGATATGGTAGATGACAACTGATAAGGCTAGTGGGATTTCCATGCCATTTTTAGATAGTATAGAATGAGTTTTTGTAGAGCCATGCTGTTTTGCATTTGAAAGAGTAGTAGAGACAGAGACAGACTGACAGAGATAGAAACAGGGAGGGAGAGAAAGAGAGACAGAGAAACAGAGAGGGAGACAGAGAAAGACAGAGAAGCAGCCATAGAGTGATACTGACAGACATAGGGACAGACATAGACACAGGTACAGAGATGAAGAGACAAACAAAGGGTAGAGGCTTATAGTCATTAAGTGACATATGGTAATGGAGGATACATACTTGTTGGGACAAAGTGTTAACACCTTATTTTCACAGAGATTCCTTGTAACACAGCGATTCACTTAATGGTCATCTGAGATAAAGATATACCTATATTTGTTGTTGCATTACAATTATGGTGAACCACTCTTCTATTTATATATAACACAGGGATGCCTAATTTATCTGAGAGTATTGAAATGCAAAATGTCACATTTTCAACAATGAAATTAGTGTGCACGTGTCCCAGAGAATGGCATAATGGGAAACTGCCGAGTCAGCTTCTTTGTTGGTACCTCCAGGAGACATGTGGAAAACTGGCACTGCATAAATTATTTAAATTGACTTCAGTAGTCCCAGGCTGTGCCCATTTCTTAGAAACCAGTACAATACGACATATACAGATATGAAGAGACATGCAAAGGGAAATGGCCCATTGACGATAGTATTCAGGGCAGGTTTGTAATGGCAGATTCACCGCTTTTAATTTCTTGCACTTGTTCTCACATAAATGGATCATTAGCTGCAACAGCACTCATGCACCGCCTAAGCAGTGTGCAAAAATGTTCACAAAAATCAAAATTGAGGATTGTGAATGTTCACACATGACAACACTAGGTGTAGACTCAGGACAGTGGATCAGCAGCTTATATTAATTATGTCATATATTTGCGCCATTAATTACAAAGCTGCAGTAATAAAAAAAATGATAGAATGGTGTGTTTATAAACTATACCTGCAACCTTCTCTGTCATGAGGTAACACAGTTTACCTCATGACAGAGAAGGTTGCAGGCTAGACATCAGACGCCAAAAACAACTGGCAATCTTTATGTACAAGCAAGCCACAAAACTGGGCCTAAGGGCCACTGAGACCCAAAGGACCAGAGGTGACTCGAAAATAAAATCCCCCCAGAAGAAGCGAAACCTTGAAAAGTTTGAGAAAAGTCCATATTACAGGAGTGTCCAACTGTGGAACAGAATTGATTCCAGAGCCCAGAAAGCGAAGACTATCACAGAATTTAAAACCTCATACAGCAAGTATAACCTTGCCCCAGTCTTAATTGGCTAACAGCTAAGAATTACACCGTGAGTCAATGGGCTCCTGTCTTTGTTTTACTAGGTAATCATTGACTTATATCAACTCTGGTGATACACTGTGCACCGGTAAGGATACAACTGCATTGAAGTAACGCAAACATATTTCATATTTCATTCTGCTTTGAGCTGACCTGACCTGTCTAAAGAGAGTTACAAATGCCCCATAGATGTAGCAAATGCCCACACCACCAGGAAAATAACTACAATTATCATCACACCTGTACTTCACCTTAACTCATCCAAATATCTCCTATCTCACTGTCTGGATGACATTAGCAGTGCACACTTTTATCTTTATCCTACCAACCTCCTTCTCCTACTGTTCTATATTATTTAAATTATATTTTGTATGTAAACTCCAGGAATATATTGTGCCAAGATTTAATTGAGGAAATAAAGGTTCAGCAGCCACGTAAAATCATGAAAATGATGTGGTGAAGCTGGAACAAAAAGAAAAATAATGTCACACGTCACTGTACTGTAAAAACGTTCTGACAGATATTTGTAGTTCTCAAGCAAACATACTTTCACCATCATTTTTACAGAAATGTCCCATAACAGAGTTATTCCACTGCTATTTGGAACTTCATTATACTAAGTATGCTGCTTCATTGCATAACAAATATGGTGAACCCCTATTCAATTTCAGAATATGGCCTCGTAGATTCAACTGTTATCAATAAAAATGCAGCGCAGCACTTTCACGAATAGAATTATGGTTGTGTATCCCAGAGAATGGCAGATGGCAAAATGCAGAGTGAGCTTCTTTGTTAATCTTCGTTAATCCCCAGAAGGCCTGTGGGAAACGGACACCATATAAATTGCTTCAATTAAACTTACTAGTCCCAGGCTGTGCTGTGTTTCTCAGTAACTGTTAGACTGATGGTGTTAATGTGAGGAGCTTATTCTAGGAAACAGTCACGTTTTCCGTGTTCACAGTGACACATATATATATCCCATGGATGTAGCGGATGTGTGTTAGAGATCATAGAGAGTTATCTGACGATCATCTACTCAGGGGGCCATATCTTTAGTGGGTACTAAGGTCATCAGCTGTATCTAGTAGGCCTCTGAATAGGATGAAATTGTTTTCTGTTATGAAATCTCCTCCTAGTTGATGTTGCTAAGGGAGTAGTATGCACAGCTAAAGTTACCATAGTCTGTGTAATACAGGTGTAGGCCACCAGGGGGTGTCTCAGGGCTATGTGGAGTACAGGTTTCCTCCTATTGTCCCCTAAGCATTATCAATAACCGCAGCAGACCTTTGAACAGATTTACTGGTTCAACATGAAGCCCTCATTTACTTTGAGTCAGCTTTGGTGTACCTTATTTCTAGATCCTTCATTGTAAGTGATGCTCTTCATCACACTTTGGCTGAAATATTGGAAAGTTGTTCCTGTGTACCTATGCTGATATGGTGCTCATAGGTTATGATGTGTTAGCTCTACATTCGGAGTTAGAGTAAGGCTTGTCCCCTGGATGCTGCAGCTGGTGGTATGATGGATGTGGGGGGTGGCAGGGGGTGGAGTAAGGGCAGGATTCTATACTGCATGGATCATTGTTATCCACTGCTGTCTCACATATTGACAAACAACTGCTGTATTGGGACCACATGGTCATTATGTAGACTGAGACTATAGACATATTGTGTATTGTACGGCCCATGTATCATTGTCAGATATTACTATATGCCTTACTATATGTCACCATACAGTAAGGCAGGGGTGATAGATCATTTATTGATTCCCATCATTCAACACAAGGACTTTGGGGATGCAAGCTCGTAGTTTTAAAGGCACTTAATAAGTATGGGTATCCAATGGAGATAACGCAGCTACTGGTGTATGTAATGAATAAAATGTTAGACAGAAGAGGTCATCAATTAGAGAGAGAGAGAGAGAGAGAGAGAGAGAGAGAGAGAGAGAGGGGGGGGGATGTAGACTTGAGATAAGCTGGGTAATTACTTATCAGGCCTGCTTTAACCAGCCCTATGTGCAAACAGACTGCCCAGGGTGGTTATTACAGCACAGTGGGCACAAACAACTCAATCAGACTGCCCAGGATGGTTATTACAGCACAGTAGGCACAAACAACTCAAACAGACTGCCCAGGGTGGTTATTACAGCACAGTGGACACAAAGACACAAACAACTCAAACAGACTGCCCAGGGTGGTTATTACAGCACAGTGGGCACAAACAACTCAATCAGACTGCCCAGGGTGGTTATTACAGCACAAAGGGCACAAACAACTCAATCAGACTGCCCAGGGTGGTTATTACAGCACAGTGGGCACAAACAGCTCAATCAGACTGCCCAGGATGGTTATGACAGCACAGTGGGCACAAACAACTCAATCAGACTGCCCAGGGTGGTTATTACAGCACAGAGGGCACAAACAACTCAATCAGACTGCCCAGGGTGGTTATAACAGCACAGTAGGCACAAACAACTCAAACAGACTGCCCAGGGTGGTGTTTACAGCACAGTGGACACAAACAACTCAATTAGACTGCCCAGGGTGGTTATTACAGCACAGAGGGCACAAACAACTCAAACAGACTGCCCAGGGTGGTTATTACAGCACAGTGGGCACAACAACTCAATTAGACTGCCCAGGGTGGTTATTACAGCACAGTGGACACAAACAACTCAATCAGACTGCCCAGGGTGGTTATTACAGCACAGAGGGCACAAACAACTCAATCTGACTGCCCAGGGTGGTTATTACAGCACAGAGTATAGAGTATAGAGTAAGCAGATTGTGGCTTTATGTACTGTTATATCACTCCCTAAATACTCAAATAATACATTATAGATTTGTAGGTATTGCCATTTCAGAATCACTTTATTACGGTATGTTTACAAGAGGACTTGCAAAAATATGCGTTTCAACATTTCATATGTCTACAGTTAGTACCCCGTAAGGTGGGAATGCTCTCGCTTAGATAATGATTAGGCCGTTTTGAGACCAGAGTAGCCTACCAACTCGATGGGACTGTACATATGGTTCTCTCCCCGTACGTAGGAGGACAGTGGAATATATACCTCTCGTTATGGTTGGATGGTCCCGCACTGAGTGCCCTCTGGTCTGCCCCCCTTCGTCACACCGCCCGAGGCCACCAGTGGTGCCCTCCTACAAGAGACGTAGGAGACACTACTGAAGAGCGCCTATCCTACCCTGATACAGTATATAGTAACAGTCTCGAATACATAGGTCTTGATACATAGTAAATACGATTCCCTACAGATTTATGGATCTTTGGGTATAAATCACACTGTCCTTACATATCTAATACCTGTACCAGGATCAGCACAGATAACAGGACATCAATGCCCTGTAAGCCTCTCTGTCTGCCCTACATCCACTTTCCCAAATCCCTGCATTACACAATCAATACTAATTACTGACAATGCAGCCTACACTGAGAATGGTGTCCATTGTATCTGTTCTGTCAGAGAGTGAATCTGCTGGTCCATGAAAGGTGCTCAAACCCTCCCCAACCTTTCTTTATGATAAAGACCCTCTTGGGTAGTGATGATGATTCCAATCTATGGGAAGTGACACTGATGTAGCTATTGTCACCAAGACAAATCTATTGGGAGTGACACTGATGTGATTATTGTTACCTAGACAAATCTATGGGGAGTCTCACTGATGAGGCTATTGTCACCAAGACCAATCTATGGGGAGTGACACTGATGTGGCCATTGTCACTAAGACCAATCTATGGGGAGTGACACTGATGTGATTATTGTCACCAAGAACTAATAAATGTCAATTTTCAATATCAGGGAGCAGCACCACTGAAGCCCTGGTTTCAAATATTGACACTTTTAACCACAAGGCATAAAAGGCAGCTTCTCTTCCACGCCACTTTTAGTAACAATCCTCCTTAGCATACATCAGGAAATTACCACCACCTGATCCCACCAAGGCACCTGAGCCGCAATTTGCAGGATTTACTCTGCCATTGTTATATTCAGCCGGATAAGCAATGGAAAACTATCAATTGTGAGTCTTGAGGAAGGAAGGAAACAGATGAAGTTATAATTGATAGTTAGAAAATAGCATTAACCTGTGGAAGAATCTGAATGAGCTTCTAATATTGTAGGTAAGTTTGGCATACAGATCACCCATTGCTATCTATATATATATATATATATATATATATATATATATATATATATATATATATATATATATATATATTTTCATATGCCTCTATATGTATATGTATATACTGAGTGCTGACAATCTCCACAGATGATCACCATGGTCAAGCCAAGTGATGGACTATGATTATGATTCACTGTTTCATTCAAGGGGGAATGTATTATCAGTGACACTGTGCCTTTTTGACCACTGCAAAGTAATCAGCCGACATGGCCCTCTACATCTCCAACTAATTGGTTCATTTTTGTCATTGTCTTTAAGCAGTGTACGCATAATAGTATCGTCAACTATTGTGTCAACTTCCGAATGGATTAAGTGGATTATCAGTGCAAGGTTCAGTTAGCATTCCATGTATCAGCATGGACATCATCTCGCAGTTTTAACATGACAAAGACCACATAGGCATATGTAACTGTTTCCATGAAATTGAGTAGCAAATAATCATTTATAGTGTTGTGACACAATACTCAATTCCACCCGGCCTACATCTGACACTACAGTATATTTGTCCTCACAGAATTGCAAGCTACTCTTGCCTTGCTACTTGCATATCGTTGGAGAATCATTGAAGAAGTTGTTACAGTAAATAACTACAAAACACTGCAATTGTACATCATGGGCATGGATTTGTGTGAATTATCACGTGTACACCACATTTTACCTTTAAGAAGAAAAACTTCCAGCTCAGGTGGCTGTTACTGATGATGCCAATCTACACGGTGCAACACTGACACACCTTCTCTCACCATGAACTAATAACTACCATGTTCTACCACGAGGGAGCAGCACTGTTGGACCCCTGGTGTCAGGTTTTGGCACTTCCCACCATCTACAAGGTGAGGAAAACACTCGCCATCCACGCCACTTTTAGTAACAATCCTCTTTAACTTACATCAGGAAATAACTTACCACCTGATCCCATGAAACCACCTGAGCTGCAGTTTGCAGTGTTTCCTCTGCACTTGTCATGTCAGACTGACAAGAGGTGGGAAACGTAATGTGGCCCTGGGTGAAGGGTAATTTAATGTTAAGTGGTAAACTAGAAAGTAGTATCTTTTCTGGAAAAGATGGAGGAGTCTGATGCAGTTCTAATGGAAGCGGTAAATGGACATGCAGATCATTCATGATCATTTATTTCATACCTAAGTCCTGATTTGCTTGTCATTATGGCTCAGAAGTGAATACTACTTCATTTGTATGCAATGATTCATGCACACATCTGAGGATTATATTATAACCGTTTATACCACGATTTCTGGGTTACACAGTGCTTTTTGGTGGCTATTCCCATACACATATCTGTCGATATTGCACACCCTATAGGCTGTAACATCAATTTTGGAAGGCGTGCGGTTATCAATGTAAGGCGTGCGGTTATCAATGTAAGGCGTGCGGTTATCAATGTAAGGCGGTTGGTTATCCAGGATAACCGCACGCCTCTCATGTCCTCCCATGTCATATGTTACATGTTAAAACTCACGAAATTTTCCAGGCCAGGGTAGGGATCGAACCTGCAGTCTCACATCCCAAATCCAACTCCCTATGCACTGTGCCACAGGGACTGACGAGAGGTGGTTGGCTAGAGCTAAACCAAATAAGGGAATCCTAGCCGGGCGCCGAGGCGTGTGTACCGATCGTGTATACATAACCGCGGGACGCATTCAAATATATCCAAGCCGACACGGCCGCTGAAGGAGGAGACGCGGTGGTCTAGCGGTTAGCGCTTTGCGCTCAGCCGTCAGAGGTACATGGATCGAGCCCCAGTCCAGGTGCATCTTTTTTCGCCGTGTGCGCTGTCGCTGTCCGCTCCTGGGCGAGGAGGTGTATTATACAAAAACATGACAGCGAGATGCATTAAAATCTTTTTTCGCCTTGTGTCGCTGTCGCTGTCCGCTGCCGGGCTAGGAGGTGTATTTTATACACAAACATAACCGCGAGAAGCATCTTTTCTTCACCGTGTGCCGCTGCCAAGCCTACCCGAGACGGGGGCTGCCGCTGTCCGCTGCCGGGTGAGGAGGTGTATGTACCGATCGTGTGCACACAATGGCTGGCATCGAGTCCCGGAGAGGGGGAATAATTTTTGTTTTCAACTTGAATTTATTGGTATAATATTGATTATTTATTGGTTTCGTGGTATAAAATAAGTAGTCAATGGATAACTCATGACTCGTGGGGGTTATCGACGATAATAACACTCAGCCTACGGCCTCGTGTTATTATCCGTCGATAACCCCCACTCGTCATGAGTTATCCATTGGTACTTGTTCAGTAATGGACATTCCTTAGTACTGATTTTCTCTAGTTTCCAGAATATTTTGTAATCTTTAACCCTACTCAAAACAGGTACTCAAAACCTGGAGGGTAAAGGTGATGGTACTGTAGATGGTCAGATGGAGGTTACTTCATTGATTGGCCTATTAGGCATCTTCAACCCTATTTGAGGCATCACCAGTGTTTTTATTATGCTAAGACATGCTACCTCATTCACTGAGAATGGCAAATATACCATGTAGAATTTACCTATGGTAATTATACAAAACACATGTTTATCTAGGGTCTAACTTCAGTGCTTAAAGTCACTTCAACAACCCCTTATCCAAGGGGTTTATAGTAGACTGGTGTTTATTCAAAGCACAGCTCTTGAATTTTACGATACTGTAGATGGCCCAAGGGAGCCAACAAACTAATTGACCTGCCTGGCAATTTGGTTAATGACCGCAACCAAACTGCCACCTACGCAGGGCTATAAAAATCGTACAATGTGCAACAAGGCCTTAGACAACCTCTTAAATTGCTGCCTACTAGCTGGTCATGTCCCATGCCCTGGGGTGGGAGTGCACTGAAAACCCAACGCTACTGGAAAGTCGTCATATATGACGAGTTTAGGGTTGTCAGAAGGTCATCAGGCCTTCATGACTACCCTAAGTTGTCATACTTAGGACCCTGGCTTTTCCTACTTGTTTGGGTGTGTGCCATAAAAGGTCCCCACTATGCACTTCTATGGTACAAATGATGTATAGTGGGTTGTGTATAGTCTCATAAATATATATTGTTCTAATTCTATTGTTACTATAAAAGGGAAAGTAAAACTGAATTTGATAAAGATATACCTGTAAAAAGATGGAAATGTTTAAATGGAAATGTAGAAACGGAAATACATCGTTCTGCTAATGACACCTGTCTTATGGATAGGGCTGGGTTATAAGTCCATAAGGTGAGGGAATAAGATATCCGTGACAAAACAAAGGAAAACTCAATATCATTGGTTAATTGTTAAGAACAGTACTAGAATGTATATAATTTCTGCACAGGATGATATGTCTGTAAAGTTACGACTTTAGGACATCAGTGACGACCCAAAGTCGTCCCCTATAACAACCCCTTGACGACCTAAAGCTGTAGATTTAGGTATCATCAACCTGAGGACCTAAAGTTTTGAATCTCATAGGTTTTCAGTGTGGGATGCCTCCCAGTTTTCTTCTTTTTTCTTTTGTTGATAGTGGAAGCTACAATCTATAGGATAACATAATTATATGAGATTAGAACTTCAAATCTAGTGCACCTCAACGGACATCCTTAAACCCCGAGTGTGTCTTATATACAGGATGTTCCTTATATGCAAAGTAAATTATAAAGTATTCAAATACTAATATGATATCAAGAACTTCCTTTAAGAATACTCTGTGGATCTGCCTCCTACGTTGACTGTTAATCAGTATGTTTGCTGACCTTGGAGCACCGGTATCAGTGGAATTAGATATCACGTTCCATATTCTTACAGGTACATGACTGACTTATGAAAGGCTTTCCCATGAAGGAACAAAAAAAAACAATCAATCTCTCCGTGTTTGTTATTAATTAGTAGGTTCATTGACCCGTGTAGATGGCAATCAGTCAATGCGCTTGGTGTCAATGTCCATGTGGTGTAAGAGGATTGTCAGAGCCAGGCACAGTGTGAATCGGGACTAATCTAACTGTATAACACCTCAAGAACAGCACAGGGGAAAACACTATTTTTTTTTGTCATAGGCCCCTCAGAACCCATAGCTCCAGATAGTTATGGGGCTGTAGCCAACTCTGGGGGCCATTATAAATTTTATTACATAATTTGCACCAGCAGGTACTAAAGATTTTTTTTTTCTATCCAATGATATGTCCTGTAACTGTAACTAGAAAGTGTAGAGTTTCACTAGTTGTTCTGCGAAACTGTAGGCCACCCGGGCCCATAGGACATAGGAACAGAATTTTGCAGAAAACGGCAGGCCGAAGGTTAGAATTATTGTACTGTGTGTACATGGACTCTAAGATGTGACTGTTAGGACAGCATAGAGTATATGTACTGTGTGTACATGGACTCTAAGATGTGACTGTTAGGACAGCCTGGTGTATATGTAATGTGTGTATGACTCTAAGATGTGACTGTTAGGACAGCATAGAGTATATGTACTGTGTGTACATGGACTATAAGATGTGACTGTTAGGACAGCATAGTGTATATGTACAGTGCGTACATGGACTCTAAGATGTGACTGTTAGGACAGCCTGGTGTATATGTACTGTGTGTAGGACTCTAAGATGTGACTGTTAGGACAGCATAGAGTATATGTACTGTGTGTACATGGACTCTAAGATGTGACGGTTAGGACAGCATAGTGTTTATGTACAGTGTGTACATGGACTCTAAGATGTGACTGTTAGGACAGCATGGTGTTTATGTACTGTGTGTAGGACTCTAAGATGTGACTGTTAGGACAGCCTGGTGTATATGTAATGTGTGTATGACTCTAAGATGTGACTGTTAGGACAGCCTGGTGTATATGTACTGTGTGTATGACTCTAAGACGTGACTGTTAGGACAGCATGGTGTATATGTACTGTGTGTAGGAGTCTAAGATGTGACTGTTAGGACAGCATGGTGTTTATGTACTGTGTGTACATGGACTCTAAGATGTGACTGTTAGGACAGCCTGGTGTATATGTAATGTGTGTATGACTCTAAGATGTGACTGTTAGGACAGCATAGAGTATATGTACTGTGTGTACATGGACTATAAGATGTGACTGTTAGGACAGCATGGTGTTTATGTACAGTGTGTACATGGACTCTAAGATGTGACTGTTAGGACAGCCTGGTGTATATGTACTGTGTGTAGGACTCTAAGATGTGACTGTTAGGACAGCATAGAGTATATGTACAGTGTGTACATGGACTCTAAGATGTGACTGTTAGGACAGCCTGGTGTTTATGTACTGTGTGTAGGACTCTAAGACGTGACTGTTAGGACAGCCTGGTGTATATGTACTGTGTGTAGGAGTCTAAGATGTGACTGTTAGGACAGCCTGGTGTTTATGTACTGTGTGTAGGAGTCTAAGATGTGACTGTTAGGACAGCCTGGTGTTTATGTACTGTATGTAGGACTCTAAGATGTGACTGTTAGGACAGCATGGTGTATACGTACTGTGTGTACATGGACTCTAAGATGTGACGGTTAGGACAGCATGGTGTTTATGTACTGTGTGTAGGACTCTAAGATGTGACTGTTAGGACAGCATGGTGTTTATATACTGTGTGTACATGGACTCTAAGATGTGACTGTTAGGACAGCATGGTGTTTATGTACTGTGTGTACATGGACTCTAAGATGTGACTGTTAGGACAGCCTGGTGTATATGTACTGTGTGTAAGACTCTAAGATGTGACTGTTAGGACAGCATGGTGTTTATGTACTGTGTGTACATGGACTCTAAGACGTGACTGTTAGGACAGCCTGGTGTATATGTACTGTGTGTAAGACTCTAAGATGTGACTGTTAGGACAGCCTGGTGTTTATGTACTGTGTGTAGGAGTCTAAGATGTGACTGTTAGGACAGCATGGTGTATATGTACAGTGTGTACATGGACTCTAAGATGTGACTGTTGGATCTACCATCACCCACCTAAAGCTAAGCAGTGTATGACTGTAGCTGCGATACACTGCAGTTTCTACAAGGAGGCACTTGAGAGCAACATAAAAAGCACTATGGCTCAATTGAAAAATTTAAAAAGCTTGTCTTAAAGGTGCCATTATTTTGACTACATTCTTTTGCTGGGAAGCCCACCTGCTTGGCATGAATATGTTCCTGTGGGTCACACTAACGGATCAGTGAACTGCTGGAAGTGACTCTCTGCGTAACCCCGTACACCTGTGCCTTTATCAGATCTCCATGGTAACCAAGATAGGAGCAGTTCTAAAATTGACACTGGATATGTAAGTGATAGAAGGCTAACTTCTGATATACTATGTGGTCTTTATTAAGATCTTGTGTGACATGTTATGGCAATGGTTTATATCTCCTGCACAGTACACAGTATATACAACCTTTAATCAGAGGATATTACATTATCCTCTATGTACTAATAGTTTTACTGTTACTTTGTATCGGAACAGACATCACTTGATCAAATTATGATTACATAATTTTAGAAGTACAACACATGCAGAAGCCTGTATACCCTCTAGATACCTAAAACAAGGACAGTGTTCAAGATGAGTAGACTTGGAATTCGGCTCAGAGTGGCACAAGACATGCTCAGTCATTGAAAGTTCAGCTCTCTCATTACACTAATTGTCCTGTGATTCATACAATGTTGTATAGTAAAACCAAGGGAGGCAACTCTGCTGACTGACCCACTAGACAACCTGGTTAATCAGCGTACTCAAGTCACCACCTACTCAGCACAATAAATCTCAGCCCCGGTAATAAGACTTTAAACAGTTTCCGCCCTAGGGGTATTACTGCTCACTACATTATGTCCAAGCCACAACTCAGTCAAAGACTCTGCAGCAGCTGGGGCCTGAACTGGAATATTGATGAAACTTCGATCAAAAATAATATATAATTGTCAATAACCCAAACATTTCTGTGACATGACTGAACCACTGATTGATGAGTACAAAGTACTCCATCAAAGTAACCTCCTCAAGGGGGTGCCTATTGATTCAACACAGGTCTATAAGTGCTGATGATATAGACCTGAATTGAAAAGTAAAAAAAACAATTGAGGACTGTTGTAGGTGCTTGGGTGGTCTTGATTTAATTAATAATCCCCCTGACACTTATAAACACAGGTCAGTGCAGTATACATGACATATAGTTAATGTGAACAATAGAAGAACCCATGGTTTATTTCTCAGGTAATAGTATTACCTCATACCATTTTGGTGTATTTCATGCAGGAGATCTATTTGTGTCCTTGGAGAAGGTTGGCTGTAATTACGTAGCCCTTCAACAGCAGCCCATGCCCGTAGGGATACTGAGAAGACGTATATCACCAGAAGCCTACCTGATGTAAACATTAACCCCTACTTTAAGGGTGGAGATTACGCGGTGGTAAGAACTGGTACCTGCAGGATTGTGAAATATACGTAACCTTGTTCACGTACTCAGGCCCTTCAGTAATTGCACTGGATCACTTCCTGGCTTTATTGAGTCCTGAAATGTAGGCCAGCGTATAAGGTTTTCACCATCTTATCCTGGAGGGCTGGAGGGTTTTTCTGTTCTGTATAGCACATATAGGGTAATAAAGAACCACTGAGCTTTTTAACCAGAGCCAGATCAATGACCATGACAGGCAAATCCAGAATATATCCAATCAAAGGTTTCAAACCATGGGGGCTCAGGGTCCATACCTGACGGTCCTCTTACATGTGTGAGCTCTGACCCCAGAGCAGCTCAGGGTGTGAGATAAACAGTCACCAACTGTTCCCTCAGGGACCTGTTGTTAGCTGACACTCACAGAATGTACCAGATGTGAACTTTTACACAATAACAGACACCTGGGTCTCAATCACTCTGCCCTATGTGTCACACTCTTCCTACTTGTACCAAAAAAAAACTAGTATATGCTCCATCTTTTTTGTTATTATTTATTTTTACTCACAGACTGTTACTCAATTTACAAAACTTGTCTCTGTAATCGAGCATTGTTGGTGACTGGAGTGTTGTCTCTCACCTTATTGACATGACCCCTGCCATGGCCACAAGACCCGGTACTGCCATCAATTTAACCCCTACCAGTGAGGCATGACACGGCCAGCATTCCCTGCTTCCTGGTAACCAGCATGGTTGTCGCAGCATTAGTAGTAGTCATGTGTCTGGTGGTGCCTCATGACAGGAGACTTGATTACTGGAGGCATGGCAATGGGTACATGCCATGAGGGAAAGTCATTATTATTGGCCTCTCGATGCTGACCCTTGGCACAGGAAGTGTCAGTCAGTGACAGCAATGTAATTTTTTACTGGCTGCTACAGTGCTGCCACCTGGTGGTCATAAATGGTATTAGTTGATTCCTAGTGTGAGAGAAAAATCAGTTTTTCATCTCATAAATTGTTATAGATTTTATAAGAATAAGGTCATCTGATAAATATCACCCCATTCAACAATGGTGGCCTAGTTAACTGACCCATCCCTTTGTGTCAGGGTTGAGCTGTGGGACCACTTGACACACAGGGAGTGGTCAGTGTCCTACCCTTGTAAGGGAGTTTGTTTTCACCTCCATGTATGTCTGATCTTTTGACATTAAACCATTAATGAGATGCTATTATCATATACCATTTTATTATTAAATTGTTTTTAACATATTATTATATTAATCAAAGAATATATAAGAAATTAATACATTGTATATCCATGAGAGCGTTCATGCTCCACTGAACACCAGCTATGTCAAGGATACATAGGTTACAACATCAAAGAGTCCGCCCTCATGGTCCACTGCACAATATAATGCTTTTAAGAGTCTAAAAGACCGCCCTCATGGTCCAGTACACAATAAAATATCTTGTAAGTGAATGCAACTGGCCGTCATGGGTGGCTGAGCAACGCTGATGCCGTCATGGGTGGCTGAGCACCCAAGACTAAAGAATAGGTTACATAAGTAACGACGCCATATCCTTCCGGTTGCTCTAGCATCGCTCCTGAGCAACCCAGGTCAAATATGAAAGCAGTTATGTAATTGCCATAATTAGACAGTGAAAATGAGCCCGAGATCAAGGCCCAACTCCCATTATTAGGAAGTTATGCAACCGGGACTGTTTTGACCTCCGAATGCGCTACAGACAAACCAACGCAAGTTACGCGCCCAGAAAGCGGGCATGCGCAATATGAAGGCTGTAAATGCATAAACGACTGAGATATCACCCACATGTGGCATGAACAGCCTTTACCTAATCTCTCCTATCACCCACATGTGCCATGAACAGCCTTTACCTAATCTCCCCTATCACCCACATGTGGCATGGACAGCCTTTACCTAATCTCCTCTATCACCCACATGTGGCATGGACAGCCTTTACCTAATCTCCCCTATCGCCCACATGTGCCATGGACAGCCTTTACCTAATCTCCCCTATCACCCACATGTGCCATGGGCAGCCTTTACCTAATCTCCCCTATCACCCACATGTGCCATGGGCAGCCTTTACCTAATCTCCCATATCACTCACATGTGCCATGGGCAGCCTTTACCTAATCTCCCCTATCGCCCACATGTGCCATGGACAGCCTTTACCTAATCTCCCCTATCACCCACATGTGCCATGGACAACCTTTAGTTTTTTTTGGCTCTGGCCACTGAAAGTTTTATTATCCAGAAGCCTGAGGGCATCAGTATTATTGCTGCTAGTGTTTACTTACTTACCTTGTTCCCTTTATAAATAAACGTAGAAAGCTGCACCGAGTACTGAGGTATACAGTTCACCTCCTGGGCACCGGGTATAAACCAGCATTACCCCAGCCTAAAGGGTCCCCATGATACATCTTGATCCAATGTTCGAGGTTTCAGGTAATTGGCCATGGGAAAAGCCAACCTCAGTCCCCGTAGACACTGTAGGCTTTCCTTGCCTCTGATGTGTGTGATCCCTGACCCAGAGAAGCTAAGGGTGTGGAATGAGCCATGCCTGATTTCCCTGACAGGGTATAAAGGAGTTTTGAAGATAAAGGATTTTCCCCTACAGGAAGTGGAATACTTTAGTTATACTATTAACATTTGTCATAGCACCTGCAGAAGAACATCCTTGCCTTTGATCATAAGATGCCTTGTATTGCTTCTTAGTAGTTGTACATGCTTTATGTCTTAAGTCATGTGTTTTTTTTTGTGTTATCCCAATCAGGCTTCAGGTTGTGTAGCTCTTTCTATGATGTCATTCATGTCATGTAGAGACCCTTATAAGGTGTGGCAATAAACTTTTATCTTAATGATGGTTGAAAATTTTATAGTATTTTTTTACATTTACCTTTTCGCGCCTTGTGAATGAGACCTTATGACATCAAACATGCCACCTACAGAAGGTAAGACAGTAAGTTTCCACCTCCAGTGTTTGATTGTCTAATGATGTTTAGTTAAATGTTTACTTACATGTTTCTGATGCTGCACAGGAGCTGCCTTACTGACAGGGCAGCCATCTTTTACCATAATACAGTGCCAGTTATCTAGTGCACTGCATGATTAAAAATCAGGTAACTCTACTTGCTACATTTTGATGTGTAACACAGTTGATGTAGATCTCAACTATTTGTTATCCATCTAAATCTCTCACCATTGTGTAGTTCAGGTGTCCACTCATTTTGCTGCAGGTGTTCTGCACGGTGTGTGCAGTCGCCATGGTGATACGTTCTACAGGGTCACTTAATTTCACCTCTGTGCACCTAATTTCCTCCCTACCAGATGTACCCACCCTGATGTGACATGGACTGCCTTCCTTTTTCGGGCACCCTTTAACGCGTTTTTAGCAGCAAGATGCCTGACACTCTGTACTCAAGTGTTGCTACCATCCATAAAATAGTATAATATGGGTAGGGTGTATGATACCGAAAGAAAATGATGAATCCTTCCCCGAATGTTTGTAGGGGTTACCTGGAGGCCATTTCTTAAGGTAGTATAATTGAACCGAGCCTCATGATTACAGACTCATAGGCTATTCCTGTGAGATATTTGGTGGAGGTACTTGGGCCTGGTCATAGTAGGTTAAGACATTAACCCCTGCATCCGCCAAGTGAGGGCTATATGGCTGCTGCCTGTCATTGACTGCTGCGGCCAACATGATAAGGACAGCAGGACAAATTGCCACAACCACAGGTGTGACAGGTACACACTGAGCCGTGCTGTACTAGTGTACAGAGGGACCTATCAACACAATATATCTTGATGCTCAGGGCTGCTCACCAGAAATCATTCATCCACACTCGCTGTATAATGGATCATTTCTAGATTGCCACACACAGCAGTACCAAATATAGCCTAGATTGCCACACACAGCAGTACCAAATGTAGCCTAGATTACCACACACAACAGTACCAAATGTAGCCTAGATTGCCACACACAGCAGTACCAAATGTAGCCTAGATTGCCACACACATCAGTACAAATGTGGCCTAGACTGCCACACACAGCAGGACCAAATGTAGCCTAGATTGCCACACACAGCTGTAATAAATGTAGCCTAGATTGCCACACACAGCAATACCAAATGTAGCCTAGATTGCCACACACATCAGTACAAATGTAGCCTAGATTGCCACACACAGCAATACCAAATGTAGCCTAGATTGCCACACACTGCAGGACCAAATGTAGCCTAGATTGTCACACAAAGCAGTACCAAATGTAGCTTAGATTGCCACACACAGCAATACCAAATGTAGCCTAGATTGCCACACACAGCAGTACCAAATGTAGCCTAGATTGCCACACACAGCAATACCAAATGTAGCCTAGATTGCCACACAAAGCAGTACCAAATGTAGCCTAGATTGCCACACAAAGCAGTACAAATGTAGCCTAGATTGCCACACACAACAGTACCAAATGTAGCCTAGATTGCCACACACAGCAATACCAAATGTAGCCTAGATTGCCACACACTGCAGGACCAAATGTAGCCTAGATTGTCACACAAAGCAGTACCAAATGTAGCTTAGATTGCCACACACAGCAATACCAAATGTAGCCTAGATTGCCACACAAAGCAGTACAAATGTAGCCTAGATTACCACACACAGCAGTACCAAATGTAGCCTAGATTGCCACACACTGCAGGACCAAATGTAGCCTAGATTGTCACACAAAGCAGTACAAATGTAGCTTAGATTACCACACACAGCAGTACCAAATGTAGCCTAGATTGCCACACACAACAGTACCAAATGTAGCCTAGATTGCCACACACAGCAGTAGTACCAAATGTAGCCTAGATTGCCACACACAGCAGTACCAAATGTAGCCTAGATTGCCACACACAACAGTACTAAATGTAGCCTAGATTGCCACACACAGCAGTACCAAATGTAGCCTAGATTGCCACACACAACAGTACTAAATGTGGCCTAGATTGCCACACACAGCATTACCAAATGTAGCCTAGATTGCAACACACTATGTTCGTCACAGAGTCGTCATGGTCAAGGCCATGCTTTTCTTCATCAATTTTCTCCTAAATATAACTCAAATTGTGAAACTGATTTCCATCATCCTGAATGTATGACCTTACTTTCATGACCCTTTACTACCCTCAGTTTAACCCCTATCATTGGTTTATGACAGAGTGACATCCATATCATCCTGAGCAATCAGCAAAACCACAGCAGCGATAGCAGTGTTAGGGTATCAGGTTGTTTCCTGATTATGAAATGTAGTCACTTACAGTAGGCAAGATGCAGTACCATCGTATTGTGCCTTCAGACTTACTGATACCCTCGCCATGACTACATGAGCCTTCACTTACAACGATTTAACCTCCTCCAGGAACATATGACAGGGACAGGGTCCACGCCCTCCTGGGTAATAAACAGATCTTTCAGAGTGACAGCAGTAGTAGGGTATCAGGTGGTACCTCATGATGGCCAGTGGTAACAGGACACCTGATTGCTATTGGCAAGGTGTGGGTATTATTGGTAGGCGCAACATGAGTGACTCACTATTATTGGGCCTCTATGTTCTGACCTTTGACACAGGAAGTGTCATTCACTGACACGAAGGCCAAGGTCACTACCACCTCCAGTGCTACCACCTGGTGATCACCCATGGCACTGGTTGCCCCTTAGTACAAGAGGATATTTTAGATTCCTACCTCATAGATTGGAATTGTCATCCAACAGGTGCACACCGGTGTCAATACCCTACACATGGGGTTCCTGTATTGTCCTTATATGCTCTTCATGTCCTCATACGCTCAGGAGTAGAAGCTGAGTATATAGAATTGCAAATTATGTAAAAGCTGTGCCTTCAAACATAGCTAGTGGACTTTGTTGTCATAATTGCATTGCTACCTAGAACATTGAGGGAATTAGTTGACTTTGAGACTGTCAAGCTTTCATTTGTTCACTGTCACCACTAAGCAGGGCAGGCGGCAGATCAGATGGCTGTAATCTACAATGTGTGACCCTAACAGGGCTTCTCTCACCAAGATCTAATGTTCTAAAGTACCATGTTCCCCCACCATGCAACATGGTTGTGGGTGGTAACAGAAAGGTGTTAGAATTGTGTACCTCCCACCACAAGGTGGACAGGAAACAGGTTACAAGGTCCACCTGGGGCAATGACTGTAGCAACCCCCGTGTTGCTTCACCAATGTGAAAAACGTGCTGCTTCACCAATGTGAAAAACGTGCTGATTCACCAATGTGAAAAATGTGCTGATTCACCAATGTGAAAAATGTGCTGATTCACCAATGTGAAAAACGTGCTGCTTCACCAATGTGAAAAACGTGCTGCTTCACCAATGTGAAAAATGTGCTGATTCACCAATGTGAAAAACGTGCTGCTTCACCAATGTGAAAAACGTGCTGCTTCACCAATGTGAAAAAACGTGCTGCTTCACCAATGTGAAAAAAACGTGCTGCTTCACCCATGTGAAAAACGTGCTGCTTCACCAATGTGAAAAACTTGCTGCTTCACCAAGTGAAAAACGCGCTGCTTCACCAATGTGAAAAACGCGCTGCTTCGCCAAGTGAAAAACGTGCTGCTTCACCAATGTGAAAAACGTGCTGATTCACCAATGTGAAAAACGTGCTGATTCACCAATGTGAAAAATGTGCTGCTTCACCAAGTGAAAAACGTGCTGCTCCACTAATGTGACTCAATTTAACGATCTCCCATACACCTGACACTAACCCTCTATGCACCATACTATAGTGGCCCGTTTCAGTACCCAGCAACTTAGCAATTTGAATACCCCTGATCCCTCAGCTCTTATTTGATACTGCCACATTCAAAACCTGTTTATCCTACGGGCTTATTTGTGAAAAGTGCTTAAGTTAAACCCTGAAACTGAAATAGGACACTGCTGTTTGGTACATCTAGCATTATTTTCTCAACATGGCTTCGCTGCACCAAACTACTGCTGTTTGGTACATATAGCATTATATTCACCACACGGCTTCTGTGCACCAAACTACTGCTGTTTGGTACATATAGCATTATATTCACCACACGGCTTCTGTGCACCATACCACTGCTTACTCAGCAAGATGCAGGTTTTGGTGACTTACCAAATATTCAGGGACCAATGCAGCCCTTAACCATGTGATGGCCAATAATTAACATCATATGCATTAGATGTTGTGATGCATAACTGCCGCCCAGACGAGTGACCTACCAAGGCAACATACGAGCATCTTGCCGACCCTGATGTCAACAACAATGCACCAATGAATGGTAGGCAAAAAAGCTGGCCAGCGATTCATTTGGGCGTCATTATAATGAAATGGCATGATGCATACCTGTATCAGTGGCCCTTTAAATGGTTAAGGCTACAGGTACCACCTGATCCCAAACAGTGGCTACTATAAATATAGTGTAGTTAGGTCACTGATTGCCCATCATGGTGTCTCAGTGAGATCACGCAGCTACCTTGCTGTACGTCCCTGATGGGGGTCATGTGACACTGGCAGCAGTCCTGGTACTGAGGTGAAAGATTGCCAACAGTGACTTAATAGGAGAATGTGTGGGAGACCTGATGAGATATTGACCAGTGGTCAAGGGAACAAATAGGGATAATACAGGAAGCAGGACACTAGTCAATCTAGCCTGGACCACTACTGTCACTGAGATCAAACATTGCCAGCCGTGAGTAAAGATGATGAGATATTGACTGGTGGTCAGGGGGACAAATAAAGATGACAAATAGGAATTACACAGGGCAGTAGTCAATCTAGCCCCACCTCGACTACTACTGTGGGTGTCATCTCAATTTCCTTATGTTGAAAAGGCACTCATTTAGTAGGCCCTACAAAGCCTGTCTGTCTTTGCTGACAGTAGCTGTGTTATCACGACCACAGTACAGGTAAGTGTAATGTCATAAAGTGCTGCATCAGCAAGTTTGAGGTCATGGTATTTGTTACTTTATATTGTAATACTATACAACATAATGCTCCAGTTCAGTGCAGACACACATACTCACCAGGACATTATTGGCACACCCCATGTACATATGGACGTGATGCATTTACATTCCATAGTTCACTAGCCTTCCAATGCTAGATTCATTGGTGAGATACTGGCCAAGTGAACTGTGGGTTTTTCAGGAAACAGTGAGCCATACAATGCACACTGTAGATGGAATCCTCAATTTACAAGGGGGAATATCTACCAATTTTCTTTTACCAATATCTAATATTTACCGAGTCTCACCACCAGGGAGCATCACTGTTTGTGGTAACAAAGACCCCTGGTGTTGGCTGTTGGCACTTCCTACAGCTAGGTGAAAAGGGACATGGGTAATTTGCTGGCAGGTACATTGTAACAAGCCTCAATATTTCCAGTTAGCTTCCCCAGCATCACCCCTTACCACATTGGTCTGCCTCATCCCATATATTAGTGGATACCGTAGTGCCCTGTTTTAGCCCAAGGCACTTATCATTGTGATACCTCTAAATCATGATGCTTATTCAAGAGAGGGGCAGTATTATCATCACCCCCCACCTGTATATTCCTGGTGCTTATTGACGTGCTTATTTTAGACCCGGCTCTTAAACAAGCCATGACAGCTCCATTTGCTGATATAGCATTGATACATCAGGCACTATGTATATGTCAAAGGTGTACATATTTATCAATTATAAGTCAGTCAAAGGTGTACATATTTATCAATTAAATGCTTCTCTGCCTTTCCTCTTCTATACACAGCCACCAACACATACATGCACAACCTTTGGGGAACTATGAGTGCATGATTCTGAATTTTTATTCAATAACCAAAATGAGCCGTACTTGGATGGCTTTGTAATCCCTGTTCCTTCATTGTACAAATGTAGTGGTTCTCCTACATTTCCTCCTGCTTAGTCTAGGAGGTTAACAAGGAGAGAAAGACACAGTAAAGCTCCGGTGGCTGTAGAGGAAGCTGTCAACCTGAGACAATGACACGGCTCTTTTCACCGTGAACTGATAAGTACCATGTGTCACTATGAGGGCAGGTACCAAGCTAAGTACGCTACTCCACATTGCTGCCACAGTCATTACCAATCCTCAATAATTGTGCTTAACTCTCCTACTAACATGATTTACAACAAACATGATTCCCTGAATCAGCTGCTTCCCCTCACCTGATTCCACATGTTTGACACAAGCATTGTTTCTTGTCATCTTTCTTGAAGTCAATGCATTTTCTTGAGAAAAGTCATTTGAGCCTGGCAGCAATTTGCAGTGGTGAGGCGGCAAAAATTAGGCAGCCACTTGTTAAATGTAAGGAAGAAATGTGTGGCACTGTGAAAATAATCAAATAAGATGGAATGAACCAAAGACAATATGGAACAGTGTAGTCAGTGTTTATTGCCTCGAGTGTTGTGCTGCAGCTGTGGTGGTTTATATGGGGGAGGGTGCGGGCCACACACCTCTTCCTTTTTTTACCAGACTATCACCAGGATGCACAAATGAACTACTGCAAAGACGCCCAGCAGTGCTTATTTGGTACATCACGCCAACCACAATTAATGCTGCACTACTGCATCAACGGGCCTTAAACGGTCAAGGCACTAGGTACCACCTAGTCCCACCCAGCGGCTACCAGTGCAGTAAAGTCACCGATTGCCCATCTCTGTGTCTCACTGAGATCCTGCAGCTACCTTGTTGTACTGTCATACTAGTACTTGGCATGATCAAGTTGTCATATGAGAAATATCATATGACTAGTGGTGTATGTAGTAAATATAGCAGGCTCATAATAAATAGTGTTATTTCCAGTTGTCACTGGTTTATTCAGCTTTAGGCAACATGTAAGAAATATCAATCATACAGTAGTTAGTATGTAGGTAGTTTGCACATACAGTAAACATACAGTAATTTATAAAGTGCAATGTTCAGTTCCACTCCACCTGTGAGGTATTAATAATACAGTGTCCAGCATACTTCTAGGTGGGTTCCCACACCTAGCTCCTGACCTGCTGCTTAGAGGAATAATGTAATAATGGATAACTTTACCCTCTGGTGGAAGTCTTGAAGAAGATAGCCTCTGGCCACTAATGGTAGGAAACCAATGCCTGTCTAGCATAGTTTCACCATAGTGCAGTGGTATAGCAGGTAGCAGGAGATGACTGGAGATGTTACCTCTAGAGCGGTTCTTGGTGATGTGTCTTCCTGGAGGTGCAGACAGGCTATTTGTAGCAAATCTTGGAAAAGCACCTCCAGACTGACTGGAGCCAGCAGCATCTGCCTAACTCTACAATTGTTTGAGGGGACCCTTTCAAGTGTCACAGGGGGACAAAGGACCCCCATGGACGCCGCTATGGCCCCCATTGTCTTGGTCGGTTCTGCATCTTTAGACCCTCATATCTCGGCCGTTTATGCGTTTATAACCGCCATTTTGGGCATGCGCAGAGTTGAATATGCCAAGTTTATAATGCCCGCTGGATAGGCGCGTAATTCGCGCCGGTTTGTCTGTGGTGCACTCGGAGCTCCTTTCAGTCTCCATGGCATAACTTCCTTAATACTGGGAGTTCCGCCTTGATCTTGGGCTCATTCTGACCGTCTAATTATGGGCTTTCCATAGAATTTTTGATATTTGACCTAGGTTGCTCAGGAGCGACGCTAGAGCGACCGGAAGGTTATGGCGTCATGCTTATGTAACCCATTGTTCAGTCCTTAGAGTGCTCAGACACTCATGACGGCGTCAGCGGTGCTCAGGCACCCGTGACGGCCGGTTGCATTCACTTACAAGTTATTAATTTGTGCATTGAACCATGAGGTCGCACACTGAGACCCTCATTTTTATTATATTGTGCAGTGAACCATTAGGTCGGAGCCTTTGATGTCATAAACTCTGTCTAACTGACTGTGGCTGGTGTGCAGTGGGGCATGAACGCTCTTATACAAAGTTTGAGCGCTCTTATAGCTCTTAGAACCAACCTATGTATTAATTTCATAGATATTTCTTTGAGTAATACAAAATATGTTAGAATTTATGGAACAATAAAATGGTATATCATAGAATACTCCCTCTCCCCCGAAAGAATGCGAAACTCCGTCATTTCGCCGAGGGAATGTACAATTTATACAATTTTTACCTTATTTTGGAGTTATATACTGTTTTGTAAGAGGATTTGAAGTAATGGGGAGTGCTTCAAATGCAATTTTTGTGGTAGAGCTTTGTCAGTATAAACAATTTTCTCCTGGGTATAAGTACATTTCCGAGTTTCTATATCTTACCATACCATAGCTTATTTGCTTATGTAACATCAATTTTGGGAACAATTTTCCATTTTTATGTACAACATACAATTTGGCAAATAGTGTGCAATTTTGGCATTTAATGTTCAATTTAGCGTGCAAATTGAACATAAATGACAATTTTAGTGTGCAAATTTACAATTTCGCGTGTAATTGCGTTCAATTGACAATTTCAGTATGCAAATATATAATTTTGCGTACATTTGGCAATTTGAGTGTGCAAATATATAATTTTCGCATATATTTGGCAATTTTAGTGTGCAAATATATAATTTTTGCGTACATTTGGCAATTTGAGTGTGCAAATATATAATTTTCGCGTATATTTGGCAATTTGAGTGTGCAAATATATAATTTTCGCGTATATTTGGCAATTTTAGTATGCCAATGTATAATTTTGCGTTCAATTGATAGTTTCTGTATGTACAAATATAATTTTGCGTACAGCTTGGATACACATAGAAATGTTGATTTTCTAAAAATCTGACTTCAGTGTATGAATTGGGTACAGACATACAGTATAATGTGCAACATATAAATCAAATGTAAATTGGATACAACTTACAATCTAGTGTGCAAACATACAATTTTAGTGTGCAAATTGGGTACGAGCGTACAATCTGGTGTGCAAACATACAATTTTAGTGTGCAAATTGGGTACAAACGTACAATCTAGATAACACTATTCAATTTATGGGATTTGAGACAAATTTTTCCGAGGGCCGGAAAAACAAAGTACTTCATGTACAATAGGCTTGTTTGTCTCTGAGTTACTCATTGATTTTGCTATATGGGTGTATTAATTGGCAATTTCGGCAGTGGGCCGCTGCTTAATTGACTATTCCCCTAGCCTTTTTGAGTATGTGTCCCTGAAAGAGATTTATTTGGTGAGTATCTTAAGTAAACATGTTTTATGTCAACCATTTTCTCAACAAAAAAAATTTTTTTTTTTTTTTTTTTTCATTCATTTCTTCCAACAATTTTCTTGGATACCTAAAGTGTGTTACTTTAAGTAAACCTTGGCATAGTATACAAGTGCTAGTGGGTACAAAAAACTGTCTTAGTTATCTACCTGCATTCATGTATATTAATGTTAGATTTGTACAATTTTACAATTTGTAATTTGCAATTTCGCAATTTTGCGCGTATATGCGCGCATTAATCATTGATTTTTGTGAGAATACCATAGATTTTCATATTATACATCAACAAGTGGCTGTGTATATAATTTTTTTTTTTTTTTTTTTTCTAATACTTTGATAATTTCATTGACAGTGGAGGTGTGTCAGGAGTGAGATGTGAGTCTCCTCCCTGGTGTGCTCATGCAGTGGTGGCACTTGAGGTGTTAGGTGCCAGATTTTGGCATGTGTCTGTGGCAGTGCCTAGCTTGGTGTCAGTGGACAGTTCAGGGTGGGGGGGGGGGGTGTGTGTGTGTCCATTTAAGGAGTGTGTGGCTGGTATTGGAGCATCAGTTCCTCTCTGGAAGTCACTGCTGTAGTACCATGGCCCACCTAGAAGCTCTCTTTGCTCTGCCTGTCCCCCAGGTGATGGAGGTGGGGAGTCCAGCTAGGGCCCTGGTTGAGTCTAACCAGACCATCCATTATGGGTACATAGTGAGTAATTTCAAGGAGATCATTGAGCATGGTGATGTGGTGGTCTGTAATTACTCCTGCCATTATTTCCTGGGCTCAGCCTTGCGTCGGGGGGCCACTGTGGCCCTTCTGACTAGGGCCTTGGGCAATATGGGTTTCTGGCCCATGGATTATAACCTAGGGCCGCGGGAGCGAGTGCTATGGGATTATTTGTTGGCGGCATCCCTCCTCGATCTTGCGGCATCCGGGAATCCATCCACGGCTGCCGAGTATGGACTGGGGATGCTGGAGGCCCGGCTCGCTGAGTGGGAGCAGGATCACGGCCATATGTATGGCTCGGACTCGGCCCCGGACTCTCCCATTGATGTTGAACCCAAGGATCTGTGGTAGGATCCCGACTGACTGAAACCTAGGGTGTAAAAACCCGCCATCCCAAAGGCCCTTTTCAGGGCCGGCAAATTGTCCGAAAAGTTCTGAATACTGTCTCTGATGTGTTGTCTCCTTGGTGGTGGACTGGGGGCAGCCTAGGCTGTGGGCAGTCTAGGCTGTTTCCACAGTCACCGGGGAGGGCTGGTGGTTTAGAAAATTAGCAATAGTCTGCATGTTTGACCTTGCGGTCTCCTCCTGTTGTTCGTCAATAATTATATCTGTTGTATTTTCCAGTGCTGTCATGGTCACCGGGCTGGTGCCACAATCATTCTGGAGAAGCATGGAGTAGTACAGTCCTTTGTTTTTAAGGGCTGGTATAGTACTGAACCTAGTGCGCCAAGGTAGGTGTATCACCTGAGGGAGGTGATAAGCAAATTCTCCTCTCTGTGTTGTTATAACTGCTGGTCCATTCCAGGTAAATATAGCCTTAGGTAGTGGGAAGGTTTTAACCACTATATCCTTATAGGTAGGGGCAGCTGCTGATTTAATCTCATCAAATTCATGTGGTATTGGCCTCAAGGGTAGCGCGAAGTTTGAGTCTCCACAATATATTTTAAAATATATTGTGGGGTTTGTGCGCTTGGCCACATTTTTCTTGCCACAGTGTGTCTGTGCAAATTTCTTAAGGTACTTCATTATTCTGTAGGCTGAGTAGATGGTCAGGGTGAATAATATAGCGATTATCAGGGTGTGGGTTTCCTGAATTGTGAGGAAAGGGGTGTGGGTTTCCTCTGTAGGGGTTAGTTTGGTAGGATTCTTATCTGGGAGCAATTTGTGTAGGGGCAGCTCGGTGACTAGTCTGAATGCTTTGGCTGTAGGCAGGTAGGCTACAGTTCCTCCTAGTCTGTACAGTTTGAGTAGTATGTATACTATAAAAATGTGAGCTGATATCCCTAGGATGAGTGCTAAGCTTTGGAAGATTGGATGCTCTGTAACTCGACGTAGGTATGATTCCTCGTAGCGCGTTTCCATTTCCTTATTAAGGTTGGAGGCATCTTTTAATACTGTTTTGGCAAAGGGCTCTAAATTTAGTTGAGTAATATCATCCATGATTGGATTTTCCTGTAGTTTTTCTAAGGTTCTAGAAAGGTTTACTACTGGGAAATTTGGAAGATTCTCTCTTTCATCTGGTTTGGTTTCAGAAATTTTGTTAAGTGCTGCCATGAATGGTAAATTAATTGTCTTGAGAATGTAATGAAATGATAAGGTTGAGTTACAGGGCAACCTTGTGTTTGGAAGAGAAAATTCTCCTACACTGATCGTGCACCCACAGGGTACACCTATGATTGAGTAGGACTGGGCCTTCCGAGTTTCAGACGTTATACCATGGCAGTTGATAAAGTAATGGGGTTCATTAGTAGTGACCAGATACTCATCTTCAGAAATGGAAATAGCATGGGTGGTAGGTGCTTGCAGTGGTGAAACTGTAAACTTGCAATGTTCCTTAATCTGTTGAGCCTGGTTAGTAAAAATGGCTACAGGGCATGTAGGCCTGTGTTTATAGATTCTACCATTTACATCTCTGCATACTTTTACTGTAGTACCTTCACATGCCTGCATATCTGCTGAGTCCAATTCGATGAATAATGATTCGTCGTAAGATACTGCTAGAAACTCAGTTGTGGTTTGCAACTTGGTGACTCCTCTGGTGGGGGTCTCCTGTGTGTCTATAGGCATGGGTGATGTAATCATTTGGTATAGTTTGAAGGTTGAGGTGGTAGATTGAATTATAATGTCCAGATGAATATATATATGGTGAGCTGAGTAAGTATATGAAGTCAGCTTCTGTGAATAATAGAAATCTAAGTCATTAATTGCGACTTGTGCTCCAGGGTGTGTAATCCTAAGTTTGTTATTAATGTCAATTAGGTATCTAGCAAGGTCTGAGGGTGGTACTATATCAGGGGTTAGGATCCCTGATGATAGCATCCTCAGGGCTGCATTTGTCCTTTGCAGTGATTGAACTGTATTCATTCTTGCTGCTATGATAATTAGTGCATCATTTAATACTTGCATTTTCTCCCTTTGAGTTTTCTCGTGCCTTGAATATGAGTCAAGTGACCTGGACATGTTAGAGGCCCACAGGTTGACCGTGTCACCTATGGTGTTGATTGTGCTGTCCAGTACCTTCTTATCTTGGATGTATGCTTTAACAAACTTATCTTGTCTGTCTGTGATCTTTTCAATGAGACTAGCTGCTTCCTGATCTTGTTTAGCAAATTTTCTTAGTATTTCATCTATGTTCTTGAGCTGTCCCATTACTTGGTTTACATCTTCTACTGTGGCTAGACCTAGCACACCGCGAAACAGGGGTGCTAGAAAACCCAGTATGGCCTCTCTTTTGGCCTTGTCCAATGTGTTTATGGGGTTGGATAAGAACAATTTGATGGAGGCTAGTGTTTCATTTATCTCCTTGTCTGCAATTTCCAGCAAGGTGTCTAGCTCCTTAGCTTGTTGGATAATTTGGCCAGAGGTATGATCTTGTAGAGTAGGAGTGGTCAAATGGAGTATTCTATCCCTTATGGATCCTTGGGTAACGGGTGCCCGAGGTATCTTGTAGGGAATAGCTAACAACAGTGTTGTGGTTGTATGTCCATTGACCAATGGTTGAGGGCTAGGTTTGAATACTACTCCTATGTTTTGTCTCACCACAGGTGTATAACCTGCAGTAAGTGGTTCAATAGTATATAATAACAGCATAGTTAGCAGTATGGGTGAAACTCTCAGTGTCCCCATGGTGCTTGTGTAAAGCAAGTTTGCTGTTTAAAGTCTTGTCAAATTTGTAGTGATTTGGTGCTGGTAAAGTCTAAGTGTATGGTGTAACACTTTAAATGAAGTGGTTCAAACTGTACCTTTGCAAGGTTGAGCTGTCTTGGCAATATGTCCGGTGAGTCTATAGAGGTTGACCAGTAAATGGTAAGGTCAGGTTGAAGGTGAAGTAGGTGTGTTCTTTATCCTAGTGCAGTCTCTCCTAATGGAGAAGTGGGCTGGCTAATTCCCAAGTGGGGTCCTGTAGACTTGTGTTCCAGACTGCAGCTGGATGAAGACTGATGGTGGGCTATGGTCCACAGTGCTTCTTATGTAGCCTACCCTACCCACATCCATTGTGGGCCTGGTATTGTTTCTCTGGAGACAATGCATTAATCTCCAGTGTCTGCTAACTGTGGGGTCTATTGTGTAGTCTGTGTACTGGTAATTAGCTCCTCCTGTCATCCAGGACAGCCATTCATGACCGTCTAGACAGTTGTCTGAGGGTAGCTTATAAGGTCAATTGATCTCTATAGACTGCTGTGTTGGCATAGCGCGCTCTTTCATGTGGGGATTAGGCTTTAGACACTCCATTGTGTTACCCTTACTCTTCTTAGACTTCATGTCTGCTTTACTTGGGGGGTCCCAGTCTTTGACCCTTTCAGAGGCAATAACCTACTGATATATTTACAAATTTGATTGGCTTTATATACATAGTAATTCATTATCAGTCACACATGTCTTATGTGTGGATGAAGAGAATTTGTAATACATTTTGAAAATCTTATGACTTTTGGTATCTCAATCTTGTTTCTAATTTCTTGAAACTGCACCACACCTAGATGTCTTTCTTAGTATGTGGTGTGCAGGCCTAGGCTTGATAGGGCCTATGCCTGTGGTTTCTCTTGTAAGGGTGATATCATTTTTGTTCCTTACAATTTTGCTGTAGTATGTGGCCTCATGTGGAATAAGCCTGTGTGCAAATTCATTGTTTCTGACAGCCACAACCTTTTTCAGTCTGTCTATGTGCACTGGTCTAGCCACCAATAGGTTGGTGTCCAAGTTTTTGAGTTTGGCACTTGTCAAACTAGGTCTATCTACTACAACATATGGTCCCATAAAAAGGGGTTGAAGTTTCTTACACTCTGTGTTGGTCAGGATTCTTGGTATGTTTAGGTACACCATGTCGGTGACCTTGATTTCCTGTGGTGTAAGTTTCTTATCATATCTATCCTTCCTTTCCTTTTGTAGCTTGGCGACCCTTTCTATAGCTTTCCTCCTAGAGGTATCTTGATTTGTTATCATGTTAGCTACATGGTCTGCTACTGTGGATATGTCTTCCTGTATTCCCAGCCCTAAGTCCATTGGGGTGGCTGGGTTTCTTCCATGGAGTAGGAAGAAAGGGGTGAATCCTGTGGTTTGGGATTCAGTGTTGTTTAATGCAAAGGTTATGGGTTCAATAAATGAATCCCAATTGTTTTGGTGCTTTGAGCAGAATGCTCTGAGTGCTGTGCCTATGCTAGCATTGAATCTCTCTACAAGCCCATTTGATTGTGGCCTGTATGGTGAGGAGAATTTATGTTTGATCTTGAGGTGTTTAGTTAACTTTGTGAACTTTGCACCTGTATAACATGTCCCATTGTCTGTTTGAAGAGTGGCTGGTGTTCCATGATGACAAATTATATTCTTGTAGAACTCTGCTGCTGTTGTCTCAGCTTTTAAGTCAGTAGTAGCCCAAGCTGTTGCATATCTGGTAGCATAATCTATGCAGACTTGTATATGTTTGTTTCCCCTGGCAGTTGTGGGAAGTGGTCCCACCGCGTCTAGGTTTAGGAACTTCATTGGTGAAGTCATGTACTCTCTCACTGTCATTGGTGTTTTGTGTGAGTGTACTTGCCTTTTTGCTGTGAGGCATGTGTGGCAGGTGGAAACATATTTTGTTGTGTCTGCTAGCATAGACTTCCAATAAACCCTAGGTCGGAGTGCTGACAGCATCCTACTTGAACCAAGATGGCCGCCAGTAGGTGAGTCATGGAAATACTGTAGTGTACTTGTTACCCATTGCTGTGGTATAACAATTTGAAGTGGTACAGTATTGGTTTTTCTCCAATTTATGGGGCATATATGGACTAATGTACCATTTACCAAGGTGTATGTCTGGCCTTGGTTGATGATTCTATTTCCTTGTGCTTTTGGTGCAGGCAAGGTCCCATCCTCAAGATATTGTATGAGGGGCAATAGGTCCTTGTCTTTCCTTTGTTCCAAGCCAAGGTTTGTACCTGAGATGGATGTGTCGGGAATCTGATCCAGTAGTTGATTTATATCTAGCACATGTTGTTTTATTCTGTCTCTTTCTTTTTCTTTTTCATCGACTATTGGCCTATCTTGTGCCTTTTGTTGGGGTGTGTCACTCTTGTTTTGGTGTGTAGGCTCCTTTGGAGGGCCTATTCTCGCCTTAATGGGAGTGGCAACCTTTTTCTTTAAAGGCACAATTTGCTTTTTGTCATTCTTCTTTGTCTCAGAGTTCTTTGACTTAGTAGATGCAGTGTCTTTTGTGACATTTTTCCTGGCAGGTGGGGTTTTGGTAGGTTTGTTTCCTGTGACCTTTTTCTCATTTAGAATAGTTTGTGATTGTGTGGGGGGTTTTGGTGTGCCCTCCTGAATCATTTCTCTAGTCTTTGAGCGTGTGGTCATAGGACACAAATGGTTTGATGTTTCCTCTCCCTGCATAGGTTCAAAGAATCTGACTGATTTAGAAGTTGCTTGAGTAATAGCATATATTGTGTCTTCTGGATCTTCATCATCTGAGTCAGGTGGGGTGAAGGGTGGCTCCTTAGGAGTTGCCTTCACTATCTGATTGAGTGATGAGAATTCAATAGGCTCGAAGTCATTATCTGGAAAGAGTTGTGAGTATTCTCTCTCACAGTGGCAAAACACATAGTGTGTAGATTGCTTCAAGATACCCCTAATGGGTGTCTCTGGTCTTTCAATGGTGTTGGGTGGATCATCCCTTTTGAATGGTACTTTCTTTGTTACTTTTGCAAACTTGGTTCTACTGGCTGCTCTAACTCTCCTTGGTGGGGGTGGAGGGTTAGTCATGGGTCCAGAGTCTGGGTATTCTCTTCTAGACATAGCATCTGGTGGTGTGTTATCATCACCTTTCACGTGTTGGATGGTGAATGAAAATTGTTGTATGTCTAGAGCCCATCTGGCCCATCTATGTGTGAGTCCTGTATTGGTTAATAGTGGGATTAGGGCTGCATGGTCTGTGTATAGTTGGAAGTGTCTGGTCTCTAGGTAGTGTCTGAAGTGTAATACTCCATACACTACTCCCAGTAGTTCTCTCTCTGTGGTATTGTAATTTCTCTCATGTTTTGAGAGGGTTCTACCTGCAAAGGCTACTGGTCTGAGCACTCCTTCATTATCTCTCTGTGAGAGTACAGCTCCTAAACTCACATTGGAAGCATCAGTTGCCAGACTGAACTCTTTCTCATAGTTTGGATATCTGAGAAGAGCATTGGTACAGAGGGCATGCTTTAATGTTTTGAAAGCATTATCTGCCTCTTCTGTCCAGACAAATGCTTTGAGATGTGTCTGTAGATCATATAATGGTCTAGCAATTTGGGCGTAACCTTTGATAAACTTTTTGAAGTATTGGCATAGGCCTGTGAAGGATCTGACATTTTTGACTGATTTTGGTGTTGGGAAGGTTTTGATTGACTCCACCTTTGTGGGAGATGGTTGCAGTCCCATGGGTGTGACTCTCATTCCCAAGAAGTCTATTCTGTCTATGAAGTATTCACATTTTGATTTCTTCAGTTTGAGTTTACCAACTCTTAGGCTGTTGAACACATCTTCCAGGTCATGGAAGTGTTGTTCGATTGATGGTGATAGTACCAATATGTCATCTAGGTATGGTAGGGCACATTTGTACTTGAGTTTGTTCAGAATTAATGTGACTAGATGGCAGAACCCTGCCGGTGCCGTCGCTAAACCCATCGGCATCCTTTCATAGACATATTTTTTGTCATTTGCTATGAATGCGGTTTTATGCTGATCCTCCTGTCTTATAGGAATTTGAAAAAATCCCTGTTGGGCATCTAGCTTACTGAATACTCTTGGTCTGAGTGACCCTATCATGTCTAGAGTGTCATCGGCCCGGGGTGTAGATAAGGCTTGATTTATCGTGTTCTGGTTCAAATAACGAAAATCTGTGACGAGCCGATGGCCTCCCGATGATTTTTGTACTAAAAAGGATCTGGAGGCCCAGGGGCCCTCGGCACATTCTCTCAGAATGCCCTGTTGTACTAGCCTTTCACACTCTTCCCCTATTGCGGCCTGTTTTTCTGGTGTTTGTCTATATGGTAGGAAATGACATGGTACTGCCTCAGGTTTTACATGTATTGAGTGTGTATACAGGTGTGTGGCACCAATGTCTCCATCTTTTCCTACGAATACATCATCATACTTGGTCAGCAGTGATTTTAATCTATCATGCTGATCTTTGGATGTGAGCACAGATTTTGGTGGAACATTCTCTTCCAATTCTGGCTCGAGGTCATGTGCCTCACTATGTATAGCAGCTATTTCAGAGAGTCTGATTGAGTTGGGTTCAGGGTCAGCATATGTGGACTCACAGTCTGAGTCTGTGTCACTGAATTGAGTTACGTCCTCAGGCCGTATGGCTGAGATGGATTGATCAGTGTGTGGGGTAGTGTCTGACACCTGTTGAGGTTTTTCTAAATCAGATTCCTTGACTTCCTGAAATAGAGCTATGATGGCACCCTTTTTGATTTTATGTGGGCGCCTGCTGGTGTTGAGTAACACTAGGGGATGTTTGTTATTTTCCCTGGGGGTTACTGCTGCCCTTTGAACTAGATATGGGGCATTGTTATTTCTTTGGAGGTTATCTACTACTCCAGTTTTCCCTTGCAGTGATTGAGTAGATGTGACCTTACCCAGTACTGCAAGTTCAGAGAATGGAGGGATGGTAAAATCCCTCACTGCCCTAATGGGTTTGAGAATTTGTTCAGGATCAACATTAAATTCAATTTGAGATTTTGTAGTGCTTAAGAAATCTGTGCCGAGTACAATGGGCTGTGTGAGGTTGGGTATTACAGCAAATTGGTATTGGAATCTGACACCTTGGATTCTAAAGTTCAGCATAGCTGAATGTCTAACATGACACACCGATCCATCTGCCAAGTGGATGTTGATTTTAGATTTCCTCAGTTGGATATGGAATCTCTTTTGGAGATCCATGAGGAATGATTGTCTGACACAGGTGATAGTAGCACCTGTATCAACCAAACATTGTACATCTGAAACATCATATAGATTTGCATTGATACAGCCATTTTGAAGAAGTACAATAGAAAGCTTGGTACTCTCACCTGTATCCTTTGATGATGAATCTGGTGGGGTGATGTGTATCACTGATGGACGTCTCTGTCTGTTAGATGGTAGATTGGCACTAGCAATTGTCTCTGGTTGGATCTTTGTTAATCCTGATTGATTGTTTGTATTTGGGGTGTCACAGTGCACTGGCCCATCGGCACTGTGACATCCTAGTTTTCCTGGTTCTGTGGGGTGGTTGAGATGCTTGCCACCAGGAGTTTGGAGATTTGATCCATCACATGAGGTGGTATTTGGGGGTTACTTTGTTGGTTCCCCTGGTAACCTCTTGTGTCAGGTTTGTAATCCTCCTGGCGTGGGTTGGAACCCTGGTTATATTGACCAGAGTTGCTGTATTGACCGGAGTTGTTGGATCTCTGATTGTTGTAGGCGCCATTGTTGTTGTAGGATCCACTGTTGTAGTTCCTATGTGGACTCTGGCCCCTACTGTTGGATCCTTGACTATAGGATCCAGAGTTGTTTGACCCCTGGCTGTTGTTGTAGGATCCACTGTTGTTGTAGGATCCAGAGTTGTAGTTCCTATGTGGACTCTGGCTCCTACTGTTGGATCCTTGATTATTATAGGATCTGCCATTACTTGGGGTTCTGTCTCTCCTATCATTGTATGAGGAGTTACCATTGTTGGAGTTGGAAGAGCTGTTGTCTTTCCTACTGTTGTGACCCCCCCGGTTGTTTTTGTTGCCCCCTGTACCTCTACCTCTATTGGATTGGTAGTTGGGGTCATAGTTATTTCCTCTGTATCTACCGGTAGGGTCTCTTGATGCAACCTTAGCTTCCTGTTGCCTTACATGGGCACTAGACATTAGGTTAACATCTTCATCTGAACTAGTGCTGATTTCCTGGACCTTTTTCTTAGTAGGCTGTGGGTTGGTTTCTGCATCCCTTACCTTCCTAGATCTCTCTTGGGTCTCAACCTCTAGGGCTAGGTCTAGGGCTTGGTCAAAAGAGTCTATTTTCTTGTTCTCAAGAGCTATAGAGATCCAGGGCCTCATGCCTTGGGTAAATGCCTTGCTTAGGGTTTCATCATTCTGGCGTTGGGCATTACACACTTTCCTGAGATGGCATGCATAGTCTAGAACAGGTTCATCTATCTTTTGTGCACGGAGTGCAGTCCTTGAGATTATATTGTCTCGAGTAGCAAAATACTCTTTTAATTTATTCACTACATTGGTCCATGTCAACATATCAGGTGTGGCACTCTCCCTGAAGGATTCAAACCAAGCTAGTGCTTGTCCTTCGAGGTACTTGGGTAAATATGTTACCATGGTGTCACTGTCTGTCACTTTGTACTTATCCTTCAGATATTCTGGGAATTTGTGATCAATGAATAATGCTGTTGACATGAGTGGTGATGGGTGTGAAAAGGTTTTGGGTTTTGTTACATCATGTATCCTGATCTTTCTGTCGTCCTGCTGTTTATTGTCTATGAGCTTGGTCATGTTGGACACCATGGAGATTATGATGTCATCTTTGGATCCAGAGGCAGATGGTGTGACAACAGGTGTGATGGCAGGTGTGGGAGGTTGTGGGGTCTGGGATGATACCATCTTCATGAGATCTGCTATTTGTTGTTGTTGTCTCTCTAGGGACTTCCGCTGATCTTCCATGGCCTTCTGTTGAGCATCTATTGCTGCATTCCTCTCCGCCAGTTGTTGGTTGAGGATCCTCTCCCTTTCCTCCTGCTGGGACTTGTTGGTCTCTAGGGCAGTAACTGCATCTTGGATGGCCTTCTCATAGGCCCTTATCTTCTCAGCTGTCTGATTAGGTTGGGGGCCTTCATCGGTGTCCATGATGGAGGGTGTGGGGGAGGTGTCTCTGGAGGAGTGGCTGTCAAAGGCTGGAGCTGGGGTGGAGGATCTAGATGAGGGTGTGGATCCACCCCCTGAGGCAGATCCTTCTTCCCCTGAGGTAGATAGCGTGAGTTGGGCGTCCTGTAGAGATCCCTGGGAAATGTTGGATCCCTGAGAACTGGTTGTTCCCTGAGTAGACAGGGTGGGTGGTGTGGGGTCTACTGAGTGTGGGTCTGTTGTATTGGAGGCTGGTTTGCCTCCTGCGGGCCTCCTAGATCTTGGTGGGAGGGAGACCTCTTCAACAGGCCCCTGACTACGTAAGGTCTTTGTGTGTTGTTCTGCCAGCTTGACTGATAAGGCCTTGATGTGTGTGGTGGACCTCACTGACGTGTGGGAGACCTCACTGACGTGTGGGAGACCTCACTGACGTGTGGGAGACCTCACTGACGTGTGGGAGACCTCTCTGACGTGTGGGAGACCTCACTGACGTGTGGGAGACCTCACTGACGTTTGGGAGACCTCACTGACGTTTGGGAGACCTCACTGACGTTTGGGAGACCTCACTGACGTTTTGGGAGACCTCACTGACGTTTTGGGAGACCTCACTGATATATGAGAGATCTTACTGTTGTGTGAGAGATCTCATTGATGTGTGGGAGATCTCACTGATGTGTGGGAGATCTCATTGATGTGTGGGAGATCTCACTGATGTGTGGGAGATCTCATTGATATGTGGGGGATCTCACTGATGTGTGGGAGATCTCACTGGTATGTGGGAGATCTCACTGGTATGTGGGAGATCTCACTGGTGACCTTGGTGGGTATGGTGTCAAGGTCAAGGTCACTGGGTGGGTGGAGTGGGTCTAACTGTGTGTATGCGGTACCAGCTTTAATTTACTGTGTGCATGATTGTTCCCAGTTGCGGTACCAGCTTTAACTTACTGGTGCATGATTGTTTTTAGTTGTGTTACCAGCTTTAATTTTTATGAGCCTGTGAGGGATGGGATCTTAGTAGGATGTTCTCCACCACTTTGTCATTCTAGTAATTGGCATGATCAAGTTGTCATATGAGAAATATCATATGACTAGTGGTGTATGTAGTAAATATAGCAGGCTCATAATAAATAGTGTTATTTCCAGTTGTCACTGGTTTATTCAGCTTTAGGCAACATGTAAGAAATATCAATCATACAGTAGTTAGTATGTAGGTAGTTTGCACATACAGTAAACATACAGTAATTTATAAAGTACAATGTTCAGTTCCACTCCACCTGTGAGGTATTAATAATACAGTGTCCAGCATACTTCTAGGTGGGTTCCCACACCTAGCTCCTGACCTGCTGCTTAGAGGAATAATGTAATAATGGATAACTTTACCCTCTGGTGGAAGTCTTGAAGAAGATAGCCTCTGGCCACTAATGGTAGGAAACCAATGCCTGTCTAGCATAGTTTCACCATAGTGCAGTGGTATAGCAGGTAGCAGGAGATGACTGGAGATGTTACCTCTAGAGCGGTTCTTGGTGATGTGTCTTCCTGGAGGTGCAGACAGGCTATTTGTAGCAAATCTTGGAAAAGCACCTCCAGACTGACTGGAGCCAGCAGCATCTGCCTAACTCTACAATTGTTTGAGGGGACCCTTTCAAGTGTCACAGGGGGACAAAGGACCCCCATGGACGCCGCTATGGCCCCCATTGTCTTGGTCGGTTCTGCATCTTTAGACCCTCATATCTCGGCCGTTTATGCGTTTATAACCGCCATTTTGGGCATGCGCGGAGTTGAATATGCCAAGTTTATAATGCCCGCTGGATAGGCGCGTAATTCGCGCCGGTTTGTCTGTGGTGCACTCGGAGCTCCTTTCAGTCTTCATGGCATAACTTCCTTAATACTAAAAGTTCCGCCTTGATCTTGGGCTCATTCTGACCGTCTAATTATGGGCTTTCCATAGAATTTTTGATATTTGACCTAGGTCGCTCAGGAGCGACGCTAGAGCGACCGGAAGGTTATGGCGTCGTGCTTATGTAACCCATTGTTCAGTCCTTAGAGTGCTCAGACACTCATGACGGCGTCAGCGGTGCTCAGGCACCCGTGACGGCCGGTTGCATTCACTTACAAGTTATTAATTTGTGCATTGAACCATGAGGTCGCACACTGAGACCCTCATTTTTATTATATTGTGCAGTGAACCATTAGGTCGGAGCCTTTGATGTCATAAACTCTGTCTAACTGACTGTGGCTGGTGTGCAGTGGGGCATGAACGCTCTTATACAAAGTTTGAGCGCTCTTATAGCTCTTAGAACCAACCTATGTATTAATTTCATAGATATTTCTTTGATTAATACAAAATATGTTAGAATTTATGGAACAATAAAATGGTATATCATAGTACATCCCTGATGTGACCTTGGCAGCAGTCCTGGCACTGAGGTCAAAGATTGCCAACAGCAACTAAATAGGAGAATGTGTGAGAGACCTAATGAGATATTGACCGTTGGTCAAGGGAACAAATAAAGATGACAAATAAGGATAATACAGGAAGCACATGAAGGCAGGTACTGCCAGCATAATAGTGCCCCATAATGCATGTTATCCAGCAACAAGCAGGGCACTAGTCAACCTTGCCCTGGTTTGACCACTTGTGTGAGTTGTCATTGTTACAATTGTTGAGTTGCTGTAGTTGTGCCATGACGGCAGGTACTGCCAGCATAATAGTGCCCCATAATGCATGTTATCCAGAAACAACTCATGGTAGTAAAGCATAAAGGGTTCTCCTGCCAGGTTATCAGTCTAAGTGTATCATGTTGGATGTCTGTGATTGGAGGGTGTCTGCCCGGTTGACTCATCTTGGAAGTGATTGACCATAAGAGTCATTATTATGGTCATTAGACTAATTAGGTAGACACAGACTACTTTATCACATTTCTCGTCCATCTACTCAGTAGGCTGGGTCTTCTTAGTGAATGATTTAGCCTTTATGCTCAGCAAGAAGATAAACCTGTGAATATTGACTTGATTCTATCTGATCAGAGTTAAACAGGACATTCATGAGTTGCATGTTCATAAAACACTAGAAAATGTGCCACCTAATGCCTTGAAGGAGAATCGATCGATTGTATGCAAAAGAAGTTTTATTTATTAGTTATCGAAATACATTGCTATGATATACTGAGATGCCCAAGCAAAAGCAGTTATTGAACCATCCTAATTTACTAGTATTAGGATGACAGTCAGATAGTAGGCATTGCAATGCCTGGCTGACCTTTTATGCAGGCGGGAACTGTTTCATCACCTAACCATAGTACAGGTGTGTATCAAATCTTAAATTGCAGAATCAGCATCTTTGAGGTCATAGTTACTTTGCAGTTAGGTACAGGCAAGCACACTCACCTGGATATTGATGGCACGTCATGCCTTGTGATGGACACAATGCACTCCTGAAATAACAGCCCATTTGGACTATGTGTTTAAACACACTGTGAGCCACACTCTGCACAATGAGGTGTCTGTACATGATATTGCCAATCTACAAGGTGCAACACTGACCGATTTTCTCTCACCAAGTATCGCGTGTCATCACCAGGGAGCAGCACTGCTGTAGTTGGTAACAGAGACCCTGGGTGCCTGTTACTGACACTTCCTGTAAATAGGTGAGAATGAACATGGGTAATTTTCTGCCACATATAATGCTAGCGTGTGAATAACACGGGTCAGCTTCCCCAGCAACACCCTTAACCATATGGGACTGCCTGATACCATAAAGTGGTTACCATATGGGACTGCCTGATACCATAAAGTGGTTACCATATGGGACTGCCTGATACCATAAAGTGGTTACCATAATGGGACTGCCTGATACCATAAAGTGGTTACCATAATGGGACTGCCTGATACCATAAAGTGGTTACCATATGGGACTGCCTGATACCATAAAGCGGTTACCATATAGGACTGCCTGATACCATAAAGCGGTTACCATATGGGACTGCCTGATACCATAAAGCGGTTACCATATAGGACTGCCTGATACCATAAAGTGGTTACCATATGGTACTGCCTGATACCATAAAGTGGTTACCACATGGGACTGCCTGATACCATAAAGTGGTTACCATATGGGACTGCCTGATACCATAAAGTGGTTACCAGCAACATCCTTAACCATATGGGACTGCCTGATACCATAAAGTGGTTACCACATGGGACTGCCTGATACCATAAAGTGGTTACCATATGGGACTGCCTGATACCATAAAGTGGTTACCATATGGGACTGCCTGATACCATAAAGTGGTTACCATATGGGACTGCCTGATACCTTAAAGTGGTTACCACATGGGACTGCCTGATACCATAAAGTGGTTACCACAATCGAAGGTGGTTACCATATGGGACTGCCTGATACCATAAAGTGGTTAACATATGGGACTGCCTGATACCATAAAGTGGTTACCATATGGGACTGCCTGATACCATAAAGTGGTTACCACATGGGACTGCCTGATACCAAAAAGTGGTTACCACAATCGAAGGTGTTTACCATATGGGACTGCCTGATACCATAAAGTGGTTACCATAAGGTACTGCCTGATACCATAAAGTGGTTACCATTTGGGACTGCCTGATACCATAAAGTGGTTACCATATGGGACTGCCTGATACCATAAAGTGGTTACCATATGGGACTGCCTGATACCATAAAGTGGTTAACATATGGGACTGCCTGATACCATAAAGTGGTTACCATATGGGACTGCCTGATACCATAAAGTGGTTACCAGCAACACCCTTAACCATATGGGACTGCCTGATACCATAAAGTGGTTACCATAATGGGACTGCCTGATACCATGAAGTGGTTACCAGCAACACCCTTAACCATATGGGACTGCCTGATACCATAAAGTGGTTACCATAATGGGACTGCCTGATACCATAAAGTGGTTACCAGCAACACCCTTAAACATAATGGGACTGCCTGATACCATAAAGCGGTTACCACATGGGACTGCCTGATACCATAAAGTGGTTACCATATGGGACTGCCTGATACCATAAAGTGGTTACCATATGGGACTGCCTGATACGATAAAGCGGTTACCATATGGGACTGCCTGATACCATAAAGTGGTTACCACATGGGACTGCCTGATACCATAAAGTGGTTACCATATGGGACTGCCTGATACCATAAAGTGGTTACCATATAGGACTGCCTGATACCATAAAGTGGTTACCATATGGGACTGCCTGATACCATAAAGTGGTTACCACATGGGACTGCCTGATACCATAAAGTGGTTACCATATTAGACTGCAGCATACCATAAGGTGGTTACCATATGGGACTGCCTGATACCATAAAGTGGTTACCATATAGGACTGCCTGATACCATAAAGTGGTTACCACAATCGAAGGTTGTTACCATATGGTACTGCCTGATACCATAAAGTGGTTACCATATGGGACTGCCTGATACCATAAAGTGGTTACCATAATGGGACTGCCTGATACCATAAAGTGGTTACCATATGGGACTGCCTGATACCATAAAGTGGTTACCATATGGGACTGCCTGATACCATAAAGTGGTTACCACATGGGACTGCCTGATACCATAAAGTGGTTACCATATGGGACTGCCTGATACCATAAAATGGTTACCATAATAGGACTGCCTGATACCATAAAGTGGTTACCATATGGGACTGCCTGATACTATAAAGTGGTTACCATATGGGACTGCCTGATACCATAAAGTGGTTACCACAATCGAAGGTGGTTACCATATGGGACTGCCTGATACCATAAAGTGGTTACCACATGGGACTGCCTGATAACATAAAGTGGTTACCACAATCGAAGGTGGTTACCATATGGTACTGCCTGATACCATAAAGTGGTTACCACAATCGAAGGTGGTTACCATATGGTACTGCCTGATACCATAAAGTGGTTACCACAATCGAAGGTGGTTACCATATGGTACTGCCTTATACCATAAAGTGGTTACCATATGGGACTGCCTGATACCATGAAGTAGTTACCATAATGGGACTGCCTGATACCATAAAGTGGTTACCAGCAACACCCTTAATCATATGGGACTGCCTGATACCATAAAGTGGTTACCATATGGGACTGCCTGATACCATAAAGTGGTTACCATATGGGACTGCCTGATACCATTAAGTGGTTACCAGCAACACCCTTAACCATATGGGACTGCCTGATACCATAAAGTGGTTACCATATGGGACTGCCTGATACCATAAAGCGGTTACCATATGGGACTGCCTGATACCATAAAGTGGTTACCATATGGGACTGCCTGATACCATAAAGTGGTTACCACATGGGACTGCCTGATACCATAAAGTGGTTACCATATGGGACTGCCTGATACCATACCGTGGTTACCAGCAACACCCTTAACCATATGGGACTGCCTGATACCACAAAGTGGTTACCAGCAACACCCTTAACCATATAAGACTGCCTGATACCATAAAGTGGTTACCATATGGGACTGCCTGATACCATAAAGTGGTTACCATAATGGGACTTCCTGATACCATAAAGTGGTTACCATAATGGGACTGCCTGATGCCATAAAGTGGTTACCATAATGGGACTGCCTGATACCATAAAGTGGTTACCATATGGGACTGCCTGATACCATAAAGTGGTTACCATATGGTACTGCCTGATACCATAAAGTGGTTACCAGCAACACCCTTAACCATATGGGACTGCCTGATACCATAAAGTGGTTACCAGCAACACCCTTAACCATATGGGACTGCCTGATACCATAAAGTGGTTACCATATGGTACTGCCTGACACCATAAAGTGGTTACCAGCAACACCCTTAACCATATGGGACTGCCTGATACCATAAAGTGGTTACCATAATGGGACTGCCTGATACCATAAAGTGGTTACCATATAGGACTGCCTGATACCATAAAGTGGTTACCACATGGGACTGCCTGATACCATAAAGTGGTTACTATAATGGTCAGTCTTAGCGCCCATGTACTTATCAGTTATCACATCAAGACTTTATCCTAATACTGATACTCATGCTTAAGATTGCTATCAACACTCCTGTATTCCCTGTGCGTTTTGGGGCTTATGCTCATTTTGGAACCCTGAGAAACAAGCCATTACAGTTCCATTTGCTGATTACACATTAATCCATCAGACTACTATGTATAAGTCCATCTGCTTGATCAGGTATATCACTTCTTACTTATGTGTACCTTGTAAGCGTTTTGTCTGCCTGATTTCCACTGTCTTCTATCCCTTATGTTAATGTATTACCAACACAGCTAGTTTTGATGTGCAAAATGACTCGTTAGGCTCAGTAGTCCATGTGTGTGTTAGGCCCAGTTGACAAGACAAAGTTGGGGAATCTTAACACCTATAGCTTACTACCATTACTACCATTACATCACTTCTTTAATCAGAACAGATGCTTTCATACATCAGCAGGTATACATACCATATTAAAGATGAAGCCCTGCCGCTCTTCCTCTATACTCAGTCACCAACACGCACAATCAACACCTTGAGTAACTATCAATGGATGGTTCTGATCTTTACTGAAAACCCCAAAATGAGCTGAAATTGATTGACCTTATAATCTGTTTACTCAGATTATTTACAGTTGTGTAAAATCAGCACATTAGTTGTTACTATAAAATAAATAGGTTCTATACCCTCGAAACAAGACACGGGAAAAACCCGTGAACGACTGGTGAATCTGTGAGCACATATTCTCGGGAAGATCCTGGGAATAGTACCTACAATCCCGTGAATTATCCTTATATTCCCCAGTTTTTAACAGGGCCCTCTAGTGAGATTTATACACATAAGTCTGATTCTTCAGCATAAAGTGAAGATGCCAGAGCCCACCAGGGGCCTCTGTGTGAGCATGGAATCCTGGTTTGGTCCAAAGAACAGAGAGAGGGAGTGAGATGGAAAGAAATGAGAGGGCAAGAGAGGCACAGAGAGAGCAAGAGAGATAGATATAAAGAGAGAAAGAGAGAGAGAGAGAGGGAGAGAGAGGGAGAGGGAAAGGAGAGAGAGAGAGAAAGGGAGAGGGAAACGGGAGAAAGAGAGGAAGGCAATAGAGGGAGGGAAGAGAGAGAAAGAGAGGAAAATAGAAAGAGAGCGAGGCAGAAAAAAAAGAGGGAGGGCCTTGCCCTCCCAAAAAAAGGAAAATTGATTGACTTAAGCTACTGACAAAATTGATACATAAAGTTGATTGAATCATAATATTATGTGTCCCATTCTAATATGTGTGTGGTGCACATATGCATGGGCACTGACACATTCATCTGTGAAGATGTGTAATGTAGTTCTCGCCATGAATATGACCTCAGTTGTCAAAATGGCGTTAAACATTTATTACTCACTCACACTCCCGTTCTAATAATTATGACCCTTATTGATATCTCACTAAATGTGCATGTTTCCTAGACATGTCTTGAACAGAGTTGAACCCTTTAAGTGCTAACCCTAATGCATTAATGCATTTTGGTTGTCATGATGCATTAATGCAGCCAGGGCTACATTCAAGCGTCATGCTTACGCTTTGAGAAGATCAGCATGATGCCCCAATGAAGTGCTGGCAAGCAGACTCCCCAAGTCTTCATCGGTAAAACATGCCAGCCAATGGGCACGTTACACTACTGCATCAGCAGACCTTAAAGAGTTAGGTAGCATTTAGAGGCCTGGCAAATAGGCACTCAATGATTATAGGGCATGGTAAGTTGTTTACGGGCACTAAGTAAGGAGTCAGCTAAATTTAGACTGTCAAGGTGGTAGGGTGCAGGCAAACCTCCTGTGGTACACACTTACAGAACAGGTCATTTTAGTCAGATGGGGAGGGGGATTTCTGGTACATAATAGGTGAATGTAAAAGCATATCTAAACTCAGCCTCCCATGAAAAATATACTGGCATCATTTAACACTGTCTGTGCTGTCTACTTAACCGTGCAAAAGCGCCCAAAATCTCACTGTGCCTTATTCACTGTACTAAATAAATACCCAGACATTTGGTTTGGTCTTTACCCCTGGTCCATATCCAAGACAGGTACTTATGAAATTTTAGTGCTGAAGAGTTATTTTAACACCTCCCCACCCCCACTAACCACTGGTACTTATATGAGACCAGCAATCATTGCTGAGTGTCAAGAATTAATCTTCTCAAAAATGAGCATCAAGATACTCACATGGAAAACTTTTCTGACTCACTTTTGTGTCATTTTTGGGGGAAAATATTTGGGGAAATCTCAAATTTACACAAGACTTCCTTCATATGGGATGCATGCCATAGTTCCATCCATTGAAAATACACTGTAACAGGTTTATGCCTAGGTCCATCACACCTCATGTATAGACTCACTATGAACTATGTGATATTTAATGGACTATAACTATGTGATATTTAATGGACTATTAACACATAAATACCATGTTATGACATGTGTGCGTCGAGAACATATTTGAGTATGATTTGAAAAATGAATGTGACATTTCAGATGGAAATAGACCACCCCTGTGCCCCCTCACCCCCTGCTGATACCTACTGAACACTCCCAAACACCAACAGGACCAACTAGTTTGGGCTACACTGCCCCACCTCAGCTGTCATTTCCACCTGGCTCACCTACACACAAGACCTGTCTCCAAAAACTGAGGGTAACAGTGGGTAAGCATAAATTTGCCATTTTTCACCATTTTCTATTCATTATGACATGCAAAGGTCACCATTTTCTTTTGCTGCTCTATTCATAAGGGCACTTACAATCCTAAATAGGAAATGGCACTAGTATCTCAATATTACCAATGGCATTGTACCTTGTTGTGTGCAATATTCATGAATGCTAATTCAAGCACTTTACCAGCATTTGCAATGATCCATAAAATAAATCCTAAGTACTTGACTGGATCTTTATTTGCAATAATATGTGATATTGTACATCTGAAGGCATGATTGCAAACCTATACATGTAATTGTGTGGCCACTGGCTGTGTTCAGAAATAGCCCTCCTTATTGCAGCTGCCTACTACTACTATACAACTAAGTGTCAGAGGCAGTCAGACCCTTTCCCAATCCAGGTCATAGTGGGCCCACCTTGTGTACTGATTACCTTACCTCTTATACAGTGTACCCATTCCCAGCCAGCCTAATTTGGGTAACTCACACAAGCACCTAGCAGAAGGTGACTTTACTTGTATGCAGGGTTGTTGTAGATTGCAACACTCATGGTCAGATTCCCCTTCTGTCCCAGTATATTTACATGTCTGTATATGTGTCCACACTCACATCCATCTATGTACATACATTCCCTTTTATCCACATACACTCACATGCCTCATGTCCACATGCACCCCCTCACACATCCACATCCTCTCTATCCACATCCCCTCTAAGTGCACACACACCTCCCTCTATATACACACCCACCTCCCTCTGTGTCCACACCCACCTCCCTCTATGTCCACACCCCCCTCTCTCTGTGTCCACACTTAACTCCCTATATGTCCACACCCATCTCGGGCTTCCCTAACCCACTTAAAAGGGTCTGCTTCTCATCTTTCCTATCCCCTCAGGATGTGTGTGGTGCACATATGCGCGGGCACTGACACATTCCTCTGAAATTGTGTAATGTCGTTCTCGCCATGAATATGACCTTAGCTGTCGAAATGGCATTAAACATCTATTACTCACTCACTTACTCCACACCCATCTCCCTCTGTGTCCACACACACCTCCCTCTGTGTCCACACCCACCTCTCTCTATGTCAACACCCAGTTCCCTCTGTGGTCACACCCACTTCCCTCTGCGTTTACACCGTACTACAGTGGCCCACAAGGGTCAAATTGAAGTTGAAGTAAAGAGTTGACTTTCACAAAAAAGTTAGAGTCCAAAACCAATATTAATGTTCAAAGTCAATTTCATTTCATTGCTGTCAAACTGTCAAGGTGTCAACTCATGAAAGCCAACTTGTGACAGGTATCTTTTAGCATTGCATGGTGCACTCTATGTCTTTCTATATGAACAAAGTTTATACCAGCAACTACTGGGTAGCTATCGGTTCCCTCACATAATAACTGATGGTTCCACACCAAGTAGTTGGTGGTTCCAGCATCCTGTAACTGGTGGTTCCCACCCACTGTAACTGCGGTTCCACACCTATCCGCTACTGGCACTGGATCCCATACCAAGTAGCTGCTGGTTCCCACACCCAGCACTTGGTGGTTCCCATGCACATTAGTTGCTGTTTCCTGTACCCAGTACATGCTGGTTCCCACATCCAGTAGCTGCTGGTTCCCATATAAACTGGTTCCTAACCCAAGTAGTTGCTGGATCCCACACCCTTGCTGGTTCTTGCACCCAGTACCTGCTGGCTTCCACATAGAGTAGCTGGTAGTGGTTCCCACATCCATTAGGTGATGGTTCCTGCACCCACTTCCTGCTGGTTCCCAAATAGAGTGCCTGCTGGTTCCTACATCAGGTAATTGCGAGTTCTTAAAAGAGTAGCTGTCAAAATAAGTCAATTGGGTCAGGATAGGTCAAATTAGGTCAATTAATATGTTGAATATAGGTCATATTGGTCAAAAGTATGTCTATTCGGGTAGCATAGGTCAAATTATGTCAAATATGGTGAAAATAGGCCAAATTGGTCAAAAGCAGGTCAATTAGGGTAGGATAGGACAAATTAGAGTAAATATGGTGAAAATAGGTCAAATTGGTCAAAAGTAGGTCAATAAGGTCAGGATAGGTGAAATTAAGTCAAATAGGGTGAAATTAGGTCTAATTGATAAAAAGTAGGTTGATAAGGGTAGGATAGGTCAAATTAGGTCAAATATGCTGGAAAAATATGTCAAATTGGTGAAAAGCAGGTCAAATAGGGTAGGATAGGACAAATTAGAGTAAATATGGCGAAATTAGGTCAAATTGGTCAAAAGTAGATAAATAATGTCAGGATAGTTTAAATTAAGTCAAATAGGGTGAAAATAGGTCTTATTGGTAAAAAGTAGGTCAATAAGGGTAGGATAGGTCAAATTAGGTCAAATATGGTGAAAACAACTCGATAAGGTCAAAGTAAATCAAATTAGGTCAAACATGCTGAAAACAGGTTGAATTGGTCAAAAGTAGGTCAATTAGGTCAGGATGGGTCAATTAAGGTCATATATAGTGAAAACAGGTCATATTGATCAAAAGTAGGTCAATTAGGTCCAATAAGGTCAGGATAGATCAAATATGGTTGAAATAGATCAAATTGGTCAAAAGTAGGTCAATTTTGTCAAAATGTAGGGTATGATAGGTGAAGTAAGGTCAAATATGCTGGAAATAGGTAAAAGTAGGTCATTCAGGTCAAATTATGTCGAAATTTGTCAAAATAAGGTCGACTTTGACTATTTTTGACCAATCTGACCTACTTTGACTATATTTGACCTAATATGACCTATTCTAACCTACTTTGACCTAATCATGCTACTTTTGACTGATTTGACCTATTTTAAGATATTTGACCTAATTTGAACTATCCTTACCTAATTGACCTTCTTTTGAACAATTTTACCTATTTTCACCATTATTTGACCTAATTTGACCTATCTTAGCCTGATTTGACCTACTGACCTACCTTTGACCAATTTGAACTACTTTTACCATATTTGACCTGATTTAACCTCCTTGACCCACCTTTAACCAAATTGACTTATTTTCGCCATATTTGACCTACCTTAGCCTACTTTGACCTACTGGACCTACTTTTGACCAATTTTACCTGGTTTAACAAAATTTGAACTTATTTTACCTATCTTAACCTACTTTGACCTAATTGACCTACTTTTGACCAATTTGACCTACTTTTACCATATTTGACATGATTTCACCTTATTGGACTACCTTTTACCAATTTGACCTATTTTTGCTATATTTGACCTATCCTTACCTACTCTGACATAATTCGACCTTAATTGACCTACTTTTGACCAATTTGACTTACTTGAACCCACTTGGACCTAATTTTGACCAATGTGATCTATTCTTACCACCGTTGACCTAATTTGATAGAATTTGACCTGATTGACCCATTTTCAACCAACTTGACATAATTTATCCTAGTCTGACCTAATTTCATTCAATTTTACCTACTTGGAACCAATTTGACCTATTTCGACAAATTTTAACTATCTTGACTGCTTATGACCTAGTTTCACGCAACTTTCCCAATTTGCCCATTTTTGACTTATATGACCTTTTTCATCCAGAATTTATCCAGATCACTCTTTTGCTACTAGGTATGGGAACCTGTAGCTACTCTATATCGGAACCAGCAGCTACTGGATATGGGAACAAGTAGCTACTGTATGGGAACCAACAGCTACTGTTTTCAGAACTAGCAGCTACCTGATGTGGGAACCAGCAGGCACTCTATTTGGGAACCAGCAGGTAGTGAGTGCAGGAACCAGCACCTAATGGATGTGGGAACCACTACCATGTTACTCTATGTGAAAGCCAGCAGGTATTGGGAACAAGAACCAGCAAGGGTGTGGGATCCAGCAACTACTTGGGTTAGGAACCAGTTTATATGGGAACCAGCAGCTACCTGATGTGGGAAGCAGTAGCTACTGTGTGGGAACCAGCATGTACTGGGTACAGGAAACAGCAACTTATGTGTATGGGACTACCAAGTGCTGGGTGTGGGAACCAGCAGCTACTTGGTATGGGATCCAGTATCAGTAGCTGATTGGTGTGGAAACACCAGTTACAGTGGGTTGGAACCACCAGTTATGGGATGCTGGAACCAGCAGCTACTTGGTATGGAACCATCAGTTATTGTGTGAGGGAACCAATAGCTACCCAGTAGTTGCTGGTATAGACATATAGAAAGACATAGAGTGTACCATGCAAAGCCAAAAGATACCTGTCACAAGTGGGTTTGCATTCATGAGTTGACACCTTGACAGCTTGACAGCAATGAAATGAAATTGACTTTGAACATTGATTTTGCTTTTGGACTTTTTTTTGTGAAAGTCAACTCTTTGCTCCAACTTCAATTTGACCCTTGTGGGCCACTGTACCCACCTCCTTCTGTGTCCACACCCACCTCCCTCTATGTCCACACCCATTTTCCTCTGTGTCTACACCCACCTCCCTCTGTATCCACACCCATCTCCCTCTGTGTCCACACCTGCCTTCCCTCTATCTTCCTACCCATCCCCACTATGTCCACACCCAAAGCTCTCTGTGTCCACACCCACCTCCCTCTTTGTCCACACTCACTTACCTCTTTGTCCACAACCACTGACCTCTTTGTTCACACACACCTCACTCTTTGTACACACCAAACTCCCTCTATGTCAACACCCACCTCCCTCTATGTCCACACCCACCTCCTTCTGTGTCCACACCCACCTCCCTCATTATCCACACCCACCTCCCTCTATGTCAACACTCAATTCCCTCTTTGTTCACACCCACCTCCCTCTGTGTTTACACCCACCTCCCTCTGGGTCCACACCCACCTCCCTCTATGTCCACACCCGCCCTCTCTTTGGGTCTACCCAAATCCCTCTATGTCCACATCCAAATCCCTCTCTATCCACACCCACCTCCCTCCGTGTCCACACCCACCTCCCTCTATCTTCCTACACATCCCCATTATGTCCACAACCACCTCCCTCAGTGTCCACACCCACCTCCCCATGTGTCCACACCCACCTCCCCATGTGTCCACTCTCACCTCCCTCTATGTCCACACCCAGCTCCCTCTACGTCCACACCTACCTCCTTCTGTTTGGTTTGGCATAACCTAGTGAGTAATGGATATACCATTTGTCTTTATAGGTGCATGAAGTTGGACCAATGAAGACCTGGAGGCAACATCCTACTAAGTGGTTCAAGAGGACAACACGTTCTACTCCATATGATTTTTTCAAAATTTTCAAAGGTTCTCTAAAATTGTTATTTGACATGTATGCACATATTTGCCAATGATTTTTTCTGATATCCCAAGCAGGAAATGAACATTTCTAACACCCACCAGTGAAAACCCAGCAAAGAATAATTGCTTTTCAGTGACCATGATCACTGAATGGTTGATAGTATGGAGAAACAATGAATTTCTACAACATGCTTGGCAAAGTCCTAGATTTTTGTTTTGGTTTTTGTGGCCCATAGCCTTTAACCATTACAGCTATGTAATAATGCTATCCGTAGTATCAAGCACATCTAACAAACTGTGAACAGGTCAGCTTGACTCGTACACCTGGCCTTCAGAACTGGTCATGTGACCATAGCACTGAGACACACACAGAGGACCTGCCCTCCCCCAACTTGGCCCTTCATAGTATGTGTTACAGTTACTGATTGTTAATATTTATGGGTCTTTTTGGGCAAAAAAACCAATGCATTAAGTTGACCTTTGGGTAAGATAACTAGGATGCACTTACCTGAAAACTATACACACATTGCAATTAGATCTTAATCTCTTGTTGTACATGTTAAATCATGTAATTTACATACTAATCATTCCATATAGTCATCTAACAATATCCTATCTAATATATTCTAATATATTGAGGAGCTTCTACTCATGGTGTAGTCACCTAACCATGTGTTGCCAATGTCTGCCTGCAGCTAACCACCCTGTGACATCACAGAGGCCTAACTGTAACACACCCTAATGGTCACGACTTTGACAGCTCTCATACCCCCTCCTCCACAGTAGGGCCGCACACACCTCTTAACCCTTCAAGGGCCTCTGATGCATTAATGCATCATGTCCATTGGACATCATGATGCACCAATGTATGAAGTGCATATTAGGAGTTCAAAGTGACATGGCATTGGTTAATTGGAGTCTTAGAATGGAAAACAAGCAAGTCATTCCCATATTAGGAGCCCAGTCACATAGTATTGTTATATTTGGAGCAGTTACTGCTACAAATAAACATGTTGCAGACTGGTAATACCTACACAGCTGTTGTTCTGTTTACTGGTGTCTATTTTTACACATTCCATGTCACTTCAGGTACATACAGAGTGATTGGTGGTTTTGGGTTTTAGGTATTTAACACAAGGTGATCCTGGATAGTCATTGGTAGGTGTCACACACTGCTATTTTACAGGCTGGGTTTATATGTATACATGTTTATTTTAGTAATTGTTAATGTGGGTTAGAGTTTTAGCATAAGGTGATCCTGGACAGTCAGCAGTACCGGGTTAGGCATCGCACACTGCTATGTACAGGCTGGTTCTATATTTTAGTGGTTGGTAAGGTGGGATTAGAGTCTGTATGCTCTCCAACACTTAATTGGAGCATTATGCTGACCCTTTTGCAGTGTGTGTATCAACTCATATGGTCGTCATGATGCATGAATGTAGCATCATGATGACCGATGGGCATGATGCATTAATGCATTAGTGGTCCTTCAAGGGGTGTAATTGTTGGTGAGTTGGGATGAAGTGGTTCAGGTTGGTGAGTTGATGCATTTGATGCATGGCCATCAAAATTTATATGATGCCAAACTATAGTCCATCCCTGATTACTTGTCACTTGTACATATAATAACTGCAACCTATAGTCCATACTGAACACATGTAAACAGATTCATTTCCCTTGGACTAGTGCTGGAGGAATGGATAGGCTTGTAGCTTACTGCCGGTGGGGGACCCATTCATATTTTTGAGATACAGAACCTTTAATATTATATAGGATTATGCAGTAATTTGTTACATTATTCCCCATATTCATATCCAAAAGTTGACAGATTTTTTCATAACTTCCTGAGCACTTAGATTATAAGCATATCTTTGTAATGAATAAAGTATCAACATATAGTCCAAGTGGTAACACATTTGACTCTATATCAAGAGATCTTGGGTTCTATTTTATGCCAGGGAATGTAAGAACATCTGTGAGCCAGCAAGCAGAAATGAGGGTTCCTGCAAGATTTAGTACCTGTTTTAGCCACCAGGGGGCACTACTATGGGCTAGAATAGGAAAAATATGCCTAAAACTGCTATAGGCTACTTTTTTGTGGACAATCCAATGATTTTTTATAAAACATTCTATTTTTGGGGGAAAGGGTCCATATTTGGCATTAAAAAGAATGTTTTTGGGCCAAAATAGGCATTTTTGTTGATTTCTGTTGCCATGGAAAATTATTTTCATTCTAAATAAGAAAATCGATGATCCCATTTGAAGGAACATTTCATAAGGTCCACTATGGTGTAAACAGAATGAAAATACCATTTCTACATCGAAAGTTATGGGCAAAAGAATGAAAATTTATGCTTATTTAGCTAATTAGCATAAATTATGCTAATTACAGATGTATCTCATGACCAATGGGACTTAAGGCTTATTGACATTCACAAAATGGTCATACCTACCCATATTTAGCAAGCCATTCCTCCAAAACTAACAGGAGTATCTTCTCATGCAATATATCACTGTAAAGCTAGTGATCTGAATTTTAAAGTTGACTTCTAGCATGAAGCACCCTTTCTCCTTGCCTCTACACATCTATACAAATATTTTGGGAACATTTCAATTTTTTTTTTTAATTTGGCTACCATAAAACGTTGTTTAATGTTTGTCAACATTTTTTCATCATCCAATTGATGTTTCTGGGACAAACCCCCTCTCTATCAAACGGTTTTTACTAACCCTGTTATTAAGCTATACTATCATAGAATGTGTTTGTCTGGAATATAGACAGATAGCAACCCCTCTTTTCCCTCTCCTGCAAAACTTGAAATATGCAGATACAACCTTGAGGCAACTACATATGGATGAAAATCAATATGAAAAGCAAATGCTGTCATTCACTGTTAGTATCAAAGACACACAAAAACAATCTATTATCCAATAATTTGTAATGCACTAATGATGATTATTATATAGAAGTCATTCTACCCTTCTACCCAATTTACAAATTGATATTCATGTAGTAGATTAGTTTGTTATCATTCCATAATAAAACTGATTTAAACTAAAACTTTCCCAAAAATATTATTTAGATGACTTGTTTTAAGATAAGTGGAATTTTTATCAGTGGTCTCATGCATCGGTCATTTGAATTTGTGTTGAAAAGTAATTTTTGTTTAATTTAAATTTATTTTGAATATTTGCAAATTTTGAGGGGCCCAGATAAACTTCCTTCATAATTGAGGCTGGTGCCCCTTTTCCTATGCCCCTGATTCATGTTCCACTTGAAATAACTACTACCCACACATTCACTTTAACTCACGGGCATGTACTTTTGTTTTCTTTATGCAGGTAGTCAATTGCAACACAGGAGCTTGGTGAAATCTGCTAGATAGCACATCTTAAGAGAGGTACTCCAGAGAAGAGGGCTGGCTGATAAACAGCACAGTGAGGCCACCCATATGATATTTTTATTGCTGTCATAGATGTTCTGTCAGACATAAGATACATTAATTATGGCTATTTAGGGAAACCAAACTTTGAGAGGCTTGCATTGTTGATAAAAGGAAATACAACCCTGGATTCATCATGCCTTCTTTGTTAGATTTGAATAAAAAGATTCAGACATGCAGTCTTGAATTCTAAACAAAAGAAAATGTAGTGACAATACCCTATCTATAAGGTGCACCCCACATTTAAGGCACACCCAGACCTTTCTAATATGATAAAAGGATATGTAAATGTTGTACATTTTGTTCTAATCAATGGATCTTCAAAATTCAAGAACCGATAGCCATCCCAGTGCTTCCTTCACCCACCTTTACCACTGTATGTGGATGGGGGAATATTTCTTTTGCTCCCTTGTGCTCCCTTGTGGCAAAATTAGGAAATAAATTTAGCACAAGCTAGCTACCAATCCTGTTTACCTGCTCGAGACTATATGTGTGATTAAAAACCTGAATATTTTCATTGCGGTGGAGCTTACTCTATTCAATATGATGATGCTGGCTTTTTTTAAGGTAGATGGCTCTAATGCCAATCATGTTCTCTGTGCAGGTTTCTGCACATGTGTACTTCTCTATGGCTAGTGAACGACTATACAAAATCATAGCAGGCCCATGAAGCTGAGGTGAACTCTCAACCTTCTGTGTCTACACCAGGCACACTAACTAGTTAGGCCACAAAGCCAGCTGGCTGTGTGGGGGTTTATGAGCAGTATTTAGCCTGCATGATGTAATTCTATTATTTTCAGGAGATTTTCAATGTGGAAAAATGATTCAAAAGTGCATGGGATCACATGATGGTAATAGATTTTCTGGGTGCAGAAAAGTGATGAAAATATTCTGGGAAAGTAAGACAAAAAATTAGCTACTCTTTAATGAGATTCCATGCAAATTATGGCAAAACACTGTATAACCCTATGGTAGATTCATAGATAAATATCTCATAAACTAGCATGGGACCCTATGCTACTTTATAAGACTGCTTTCTTTGTACTATTAGAAAGAGAAAGTAATTACAAACGTGGTGAAAATCTGGCGAAAATTTAGCTACTTTTAGCCTATGGGCGCCATCCACCTTCCCCATTTATTGCCCCCATTCTAGATGTATTTATTATCCAAATAAAGGCTCAAATCAAAATATAAGTCAATGTGTCTAGTTTTGTGTGAATCTCTATATTCCTCAGAATCTATCAATCGAAATGATGGCATTTCAAGGCTAGATCTACATCAAAGACAAATACAATGAGGAAAGTCTCATCATAGGAATACAAACTATCAATTTCAAATCTTAAATTGAGGTTAGAAGTGGGGGTTATTTGCAAAAGTATTTTCAATATTCCCGTGATATCACGTGAATTTACTGTCATTTCACGTGATCCCGTGATATCACGTGAATTTCTGCTCACAGAATCCCATGAATTCACGTGTAAAATTCACGGGAATTCACGGGAACGACACCAGTTCAACACGTGATTTTACTGGTGAATTCACATGAAATTGTTTCAAGGGTATGATTAGGTGAGATGGATTACCCCAATGACCTGGTAACATGCGTTCTACTTATAAACAGGCACGTTTGCAAGCTTATGTAGTGGTTCTACTACATTTCCTTCACTTAAGTTTGTGTCCTTTCGTGATGCCTTGGACAAATTTAAAACACTTGTAAACCTGTGTTAGCGCAGGAGGTTAATGTGGAGAGAAACACAGAGTGAAGCTCAGGTGGCTGGAGAAGAAGCTTCCAATCTAAAATGAGTGACGCAGACTCAGTGACTGACACAGCTTGTATCACCATGAACTAATTAGTACTGTATGCCACCACCAGGGAGCAGCACTGTTGTGGGAGGTTACAGAGACCCCTGGTGTCGGTTATTGCAGTAAAACCACTGATTGCCATCTTGGTATCTCACTGAGATCCTGCAGCTACCTTGATTTACATCCCTGATGGGGGTCATGTGACCCTGACAGCGGTCCTGGCACTAAGGCCAAAGATTGCCAACAGCGACTACACAGGAGAATGTGTGAGAGTCCTGATGAGATATTGACTGGTGGTCAAGGAAACAAATAAAGACGACAAATAGGAATAATACAGGAAGCAGGGCACTAGTCAACCTGGTCCTGGTTCGACCACTTAAATGTCAGTTGGCATTGTTACAGGCAATTTGAGTTGCTGTAGTTGTAACATGAGGGCAGGTACTGCCAGCATAATAGTGCCCCATAATGTTATCCAGCAACAACTCGTGGTAGTAAAGCATAAAGCGTTCTCCTGCCAGGTTATCAGTCTGAGTGTATCATGTTGGATGTCTATGATTGCAGGGTGTCTGCCCGGCTGACTCATCTTTGAAGTGATTGTCCATAACAGCCATTAGACTAAATATAACAGGCACACACATACTACTCAATCACACTTCTCGTCCATCTACTCAGTAAGCTGGGCATTGTTAAAGAATGACTGAGCCTTTAGGCTCAGCAATAAGGTAAACCTGGGAATAGTGATTTAATTTCACCTGATCAGAGTCAAACAGGACATTAATGATAATTTGCATGTTTATAAGACACAGGAAAAAAAAAACTGCCCAAGCAAAATATTTTATTCAACCATCTCAATTATGGCCCTTTTATACACACAGTCCACTAGGCATATGTATATCGCTAGATTTTATCCAGTATTTGTATGGTTCACTTGCACAATAGAAGCCAAACAGAGTATTGGTTTAAAGACACAGTGAGCCACATGGTAAACAATGGCTGTAGATGAAATTACCCATATACAAGGTGCAACACTGACTGATTTTTTCTCACCAAGTACCATGTGTTGCCACCAGGGAGCAGCACTGGCAACAGAGACACCTGACACTTCCTGCAGCTAGGTGAGAAGGGAGATTGGTAATTTGATTCCACATATATTGCAATTTTTCTTTTCTTTCCTTAGGGCTATGACCTACTCTAGATAGAGCATGAAAAGAAAAATTACAGATTGCAAAGGTTTTTAACCAAAAACTGCGATTTGGATATGACTCAGTGGACTTTACCAATTCACTCACCCCAACACACCCATCACACAAAGTCACATATTTATGTTGAAATGTCAGACCAGAAAGTTCACAGGATGAATTTTGGGGTATATAACGTAAAAATCACTCTCCCTGAGATAACACCTGATGAGGCCCTGTGAGGGTTGAAACACTCAGTTAAACACTCTCCCTGAGATAACACCCGATGAGGCCCTGTGAGGGCTGAAACACTCAGTTAAACACTCTCCCTGAGATAACACCCGATGAGGCCCTGTGAGGGCTGAAACACTCAGTTAAACACTCTCCCTGAGATAACACCCGATGAGGCCCTGTGAGGGCTGAAACACTCAGTTAAACACTCTCCCTGAGATAACACCCGATGAGGCCCTATGAGGGTTGAAACACACAGTTAAACACTCTACCTGAGATAACACCCGATGAGGCCCTGTGAGGGCTGAAACACTCAGTTAAACACTCTCCCTGAGATAACACCCGATGAGGCCCTGTGAGGGTTGAAACACTCAGTTAAACACTCTCCCTGAGATAACACCCGATGAGGCCCTGTGAGGGTTGAAACACACCGTTAAACACTCTCCCTGAGATAACACCTGATGAGGCCCTGTGAGGGCTGAAACACTCATTAAACACTCTCCCTGAGATAACACCCGATGAGGCCCTGTGAGGGTTGAAACACTCAGTTAAACACTCTACCTGAGATAACACCTGATGAGGCCCTGTGAGGGCTGAAACACTCAGTTCAACACTCTCCCTGAGATAACACCTGATGAGGCCCTGTGAGGGCTGAAACACTCAGTTAAACACTCTCCCTGAGATAACACCTGATGAGGCCCTGTGAGGGCTGAAACACTCAGTTAAACACTCTCCCTGAGATAACACCCGATGAGGCCCTGTGAGGGCTGAAACACTCAGTTAAACACTCTCCCTGAGATAACACTCGATGAGGCCCTGTGAGGATTGAAACACTCAGTTAAACACTCTCCCTGAGATAACACCCGATGAGGCCCTGTGAGGATTGAAACACTCAGTTAAACACTCTCCCTGAGATAACACCTGATGAGGCCCTGTGAGGGCTGAAACACTCATTAAACACTCTCCCTGAGATAACACCCGATGAGGCCCTGTGAGGGCTGAAACACTCAGTTAAACACTCTCCCTGAGATAACACCCGATGAGGCCCTGTGAGGGTTGAAACACACAGTTAAACACTCTCCCTGAGATAACACCTGATGAGGCCCTGTGAGGGTTGAAACACACAGTTAAACACTCTACCTGAGATAACACCTGATGAGGCCCTGTGAGGGTTGAAACACTCAGTTAAACACCACCACTTACCAAACAGCAACATTCACTCCTGAAACAAGAATACACTGTGTCCCTGATTTTTTTGAGGATTTATTTTTCCATAAAACTGTAAGAACCTCCACAAATGGGATTTTCTTTCGAAGTTAAAAAAAATTATTTTTGGGGATAATCTGTGCATAAAAACAACAAAACATAACTGCCCTGTTGATTTGTATTCCACATATTGGATACAAGAATTGTGGATTTGATTACAGACTCTCACTACATCTTTCTTTACCTTGCTGCATTTTCTTCAGAAAGGTCATTTTGCCTGACAGCAATCATAACGGTGGGTGACGAATTCCTTGATGAAAAACTAAGGAAAAACATATATTGCATTTGAAAAGAACTTTATGAGAGGGAATGGAACAGAGACAATATGGAAATGTGTGGTCAGCATTCAATGTCCCCAATGTCCTGTTTTCCGTATGGGCAGACTGCCATTGGTCCAGCTGCATGGGGGGCGTGCCCCCTATATGACCTGTGTAATTAGTGATAAGTGTCACCTACATCTGACTATTGATTTAATGATCTTATGTCAGCTACTTGTGGAGTTATTTCAGGGATAAAATCAATGTATCCTACAGCTGCTCCTTGTAATAATCACAATCAGGATTTATGTGCACATCCTCAATCTGAAGTGACGTAGTCTACCTGACTGGAGGGTTCAGCTTGCATGTGGTAGTCTATGTCCACTGTCAGTGCAATACATGTATAACACCGGTAGGTTGTAGTCATCAGTGCTACACTGGTAGGTTATAGTCGTTGGTGCTACACTGGTAGGTTATAGTCATTGGTGCTACACTGGTAGGTTATAGTCATTGGTGCTACACTGGTAGGTTATAATCATTGGTGCTGAACTGGTAGGTTATAGTCATTGGTGCTACACTGGTAGGTTATAGTCATTGGGGCTACACTGGTAGGTTATTGTCATTGGTGCTACACTGGTAGGTTATAGTCATTGGGGCTACACTGGTAGGTTATAGTCATTGGTGCTACACTGGTAGGTTATAGTCGTCAGTGCTACATTGGTAGGTTATAGTCATTGGTGCTACACTGGTAGGTTATAGTCATTGGTGCTACACTGGTAGGTTATAGTCATTGGTGCTACACTGGTAAGTTATAGTCATTGGGGCTACACTGGTATATTTGACCTAGGTCGCTCAGGAGCGACGCTAGAGCGACCGGAAGGTTATGGCGTCGTGCTTATGTAACCCATTGTTCAGTCCTTAGAGTGCTCAGACACTCATGACGGCGTCAGCGGTGCTCAGGCACCCGTGACGGCCGGTTGCATTCACTTACAAGTTATTAATTTGTGCATTGAACCATGAGGTCGCACACTGAGACCCTCATTTTTATTATATTGTGCAGTGAACCATTAGGTCGGAGCCTTTGATGTCATAAACTCTGTCTAACTGACTGTGGCTGGTGTGCAGTGGGGCATGAACGCTCTTATACAAAGTTTGAGCGCTCTTATAGCTCTTAGAACCAACCTATGTATTAATTTCATAGATATTTCTTTGATTAATACAAAATATGTTAGAATTTATGGAACAATAAAATGGTATATCATAGTACATCCCTGATGTGACCTTGGCAGCAGTCCTGGCACTGAGGTCAAAGATTGCCAACAGCAACTAAATAGGAGAATGTGTGAGAGACCTAATGAGATATTGACCGTTGGTCAAGGGAACAAATAAAGATGACAAATAAGGATAATACAGGAAGCACATGAAGGCAGGTACTGCCAGCATAATAGTGCCCCATAATGCATGTTATCCAGCAACAAGCAGGGCACTAGTCAACCTTGCCCTGGTTTGACCACTTGTGTGAGTTGTCATTGTTACAATTGTTGAGTTGCTGTAGTTGTGCCATGACGGCAGCTACTGCCAGCATAATAGTGCCCCATAATGCATGTTATCCAGAAACAACTCATGGTAGTAAAGCATAAAGGGTTCTCCTGCCAGGTTATCAGTCTAAGTGTATCATGTTGGATGTCTGTGATTGGAGGGTGTCTGCCCGGTTGACTCATCTTGGAAGTGATTGACCATAAGAGTCATTATTATGGTCATTAGACTAATTAGGTAGACACAGACTACTTTATCACATTTCTCGTCCATCTACTCAGTAGGCTGGGTCTTCTTAGTGAATGATTTAGCCTTTATGCTCAGCAAGAAGATAAACCTGTGAATATTGACTTGATTCTATCTGATCAGAGTTAAACAGGACATTCATGAGTTGCATGTTCATAAAACACTAGAAAATGTGCCACCTAATGCCTTAAAGGAGAATCGATCGATTGTATGCAAAAGAAGTTTTATTTATTAGTTATCGAAATACATTGTTATGATATACTGAGATGGCCAAGCAAAAGCAGTTATTGAACCATCCTAATTTACTAGTATTAGGATGACAGTCAGATAGTAGGCATTGCAATGCCTGGCTGACCTTTTATGCAGGCGGGAACTGTTTCATCACCTAACCATAGTACAGGTGTGTATCAAATCTTAAATTGCAGAATCAGCATCTTTGAGGTCATAGTTACTTTGCAGTTAGGTACAGGCAAGCACACTCACCTGGATATTGATGGCACGTCATGCCTTGTGATGGACACAATGCACTCCTGAAATAACAGCCCATTTGGACTATGTGTTTAAACACACTGTGAGCCACACTCTGCACAATGAGGTGTCTGTACATGATATTGCCAATCTACAAGGTGCAACACTGACCGATTTTCTCTCACCAAGTATCGCGTGTCATCACCAGGGAGCAGCACTGCTGTAGTTGGTAACAGAGACCCTGGGTGCCTGTTACTGACACTTCCTGTAAATAGGTGAGAATGAACATGGGTAATTTTCTGCCACATATAATGCTAGCGTGTGAATAACACGGGTCAGCTTCCCCAGCAACACCCTTAACCATATGGGACTGCCTGATACCATAAAGTGGTTACCATATGGGACTGCCTGATACCATAAAGTGGTTACCATATGGGACTGCCTGATACCATAAAGTGGTTACCATAATGGGACTGCCTGATACCATAAAGTGGTTACCATAATGGGACTGCCTGATACCATAAAGTGGTTACCATATGGGACTGCCTGATACCATAAAGCGGTTACCATATAGGACTGCCTGATACCATAAAGCGGTTACCATATGGGACTGCCTGATACCATAAAGCGGTTACCATATAGGACTGCCTGATACCATAAAGTGGTTACCATATGGTACTGCCTGATACCATAAAGTGGTTACCATATGGGACTGCCTGATACCATAAAGTGGTTACCACATGGGACTGCCTGATACCATAAAGTGGTTACCATATGGGACTGCCTGATACCATAAAGTGGTTACCAGCAACATCCTTAACCATATGGGACTGCCTGATACCATAAAGTGGTTACCACATGGGACTGCCTGATACCATAAAGTGGTTACCATATGGGACTGCCTGATACCATAAAGTGGTTACCATATGGGACTGCCTGATACCATAAAGTGGTTACCATATGGGACTGCCTGATACCTTAAAGTGGTTACCACATGGGACTGCCTGATACCATAAAGTGGTTACCACAATCGAAGGTGGTTACCATATGGGACTGCCTGATACCATAAAGTGGTTACCATATGGGACTGCCTGATACCATAAAGTGGTTACCATATGGGACTGCCTGATACCATAAAGTGGTTACCACATGGGACTGCCTGATACCAAAAAGTGGTTACCACAATCGAAGGTGTTTACCATATGGGACTGCCTGATACCATAAAGTGGTTACCATAAGGTACTGCCTGATACCATAAAGTGGTTACCATTTGGGACTGCCTGATACCATAAAGTGGTTACCATATGGGACTGCCTGATACCATAAAGTGGTTACCATATGGGACTGCCTGATACCATAAAGTGGTTAACATATGGGACTGCCTGATACCATAAAGTGGTTACCATATGGGACTGCCTGATACCATAAAGTGGTTACCAGCAACACCCTTAACCATATGGGACTGCCTGATACCATAAAGTGGTTACCATAATGGGACTGCCTGATACCATGAAGTGGTTACCAGCAACACCCTTAACCATATGGGACTGCCTGATACCATAAAGTGGATACCATATGGGACTGCCTGATACCATAAAGCGGTTACCATATGGGACTGCCTGATACCATAAAGTGGTTACCATATGGGACTGCCTGATACCATAAAGTGGTTACCAGCAACACCCTTAACCATATGGAACTGCCTGATACCATAAAGTGGTTACCATATGGGACTGCCTGATACCATAAAGTGGTTACCAGCAACACCCTTAAACATAATGGGACTGCCTGATACCATAAAGCGGTTACCATATGGGACTGCCTGATACCATAAAGTGGTTACCATATGGGACTGCCTGATACCATAAAGTGGTTACCATATGGGACTGCCTGATACGATAAAGCGGTTACCATATGGGACTGCCTGATACCATAAAGTGGTTACCACATGGGACTGCCTGATACCATAAAGTGGTTACCATATGGGACTGCCTGATACCATAAAGTGGTTACCATATAGGACTGCCTGATACCATAAAGTGGTTACCATATGGGACTGCCTGATACCATAAAGTGGTTACCACATGGGACTGCCTGATACCATAAAGTGGTTACCATATTGGACTGCATCATACCATAAGGTGGTTACCATATGGGACTGCCTGATACCATAAAGTGGTTACCATATAGGACTGCCTGATACCATAAAGTGGTTACCACAATCGAAGGTGGTTACCATATGGTACTGCCTGATACCATAAAGTGGTTACCATATGGGACTGCCTGATACCATAAAGTGGTTACCATAATGGGACTGCCTGATACCATAAAGTGGTTACCATATGGGACTGCCTGATACCATAAAGTGGTTACTATATGGGACTGCCTGATACCATAAAGTGGTTACCACATGGGACTGCCTGATACCATAAAGTGGTTACCATATGGGACTGCCTGATACCATAAAATGGTTACCATAATAGGACTGCCTGATACCATAAAGTGGTTACCATATGGGACTGCCTGATACTATAAAGTGGTTACCATATGGGACTGCCTGATACCATAAAGTGGTTACCACAATCGAAGGTGGTTACCATATGGGACTGCCTGATACCATAAAGTGGTTACCACATGGGACTGCCTGATAACATAAAGTGGTTACCACAATCGAAGGTGGTTACCATATGGTACTGCCTGATACCATAAAGTGGTTACCACAATCGAAGGTGGTTACCATATGGTACTGCCTGATACCATAAAGTGGTTACCACAATCGAAGGTGGTTACCATATGGTACTGCCTTATACCATAAAGTGGTTACCATATGGGACTGCCTGATACCATGAAGTAGTTACCATAATGGGACTGCCTGATACCATAAAGTGGTTACCAGCAACACCCTTAATCATATGGGACTGCCTGATACCATAAAGTGGTTACCATATGGGACTGCCTGATACCATAAAGTGGTTACCATATGGGACTGCCTGATACCATTAAGTGGTTACCAGCAACACCCTTAACCATATGGGACTGCCTGATACCATAAAGTGGTTACCATATGGGACTGCCTGATACCATAAAGCGGTTACCATATGGGACTGCCTGATACCATAAAGTGGTTACCATATGGGACTGCCTGATACCATAAAGTGGTTACCACATGGGACTGCCTGATACCATAAAGTGGTTACCATATGGGACTGCCTGATACCATACCGTGGTTACCAGCAACACCCTTAACCATATGGGACTGCCTGATACCACAAAGTGGTTACCAGCAACACCCTTAACCATATAAGACTGCCTGATACCATAAAGTGGTTACCATATGGGACTGCCTGATACCATAAAGTGGTTACCATAATGGGACTTCCTGATACCATAAAGTGGTTACCATAATGGGACTGCCTGATGCCATAAAGTGGTTACCATAATGGGACTGCCTGATACCATAAAGTGGTTACCATATGGGACTGCCTGATACCATAAAGTGGTTACCATATGGTACTGCCTGATACCATAAAGTGGTTACCAGCAACACCCTTAACCATATGGGACTGCCTGATACCATAAAGTGGTTACCAGCAACACCCTTAACCATATGGGACTGCCTGATACCATAAAGTGGTTACCATATGGTACTGCCTGACACCATAAAGTGGTTACCAGCAACACCCTTAACCATATGGGACTGCCTGATACCATAAAGTGGTTACCATAATGGGACTGCCTGATACCATAAAGTGGTTACCATATAGGACTGCCTGATACCATAAAGTGGTTACCACATGGGACTGCCTGATACCATAAAGTGGTTACTATAATGGTCAGTCTTAGCGCCCATGTACTTATCAGTTATCACATCAAGACTTTATCCTAATACTGATACTCATGCTTAAGATTGCTATCAACACTCCTGTATTCCCTGTGCGTTTTGGGGCTTATGCTCATTTTGGAACCCTGAGAAACAAGCCATTACAGTTCCATTTGCTGATTACACATTAATCCATCAGACTACTATGTATAAGTCCATCTGCTTGATCAGGTATATCACTTCTTACTTATGTGTACCTTGTAAGCGTTTTGTCTGCCTGATTTCCACTGTCTTCTATCCCTTATGTTAATGTATTACCAACACAGCTAGTTTTGATGTGCAAAATGACTCGTTAGGCTCAGTAGTCCATGTGTGTGTTAGGCCCAGTTGACAAGACAAAGTTGGGGAATCTTAACACCTATAGCTTACTACCATTACTACCATTACATCACTTCTTTAATCAGAACAGATGCTTTCATACATCAGCAGGTATACATACCATATTAAAGATGAAGCCCTGCCGCTCTTCCTCTATACTCAGTCACCAACACGCACAATCAACACCTTGAGTAACTATCAATGGATGGTTCTGATCTTTACTGAAAACCCCAAAATGAGCTGAAATTGATTGACCTTATAATCTGTTTACTCAGATTATTTACAGTTGTGTAAAATCAGCACATTAGTTGTTACTATAAAATAAATAGGTTCTATACCCTCGAAACAAGACACGGGAAAAACCCGTGAACGACTGGTGAATCTGTGAGCACATATTCTCGGGAAGATCCTGGGAATAGTACCTACAATCCCGTGAATTATCCTTATATTCCCCAGTTTTTAACAGGGCCCTCTAGTGAGATTTATACACATAAGTCTGATTCTTCAGCATAAAGTGAAGATGCCAGAGCCCACCAGGGGCCTCTGTGTGAGCATGGAATCCTGGTTTGGTCCAAAGAACAGAGAGAGGGAGTGAGATGGAAAGAAATGAGAGGGCAAGAGAGGCACAGAGAGAGCAAGAGAGATAGATATAAAGAGAGAAAGAGAGAGAGAGAGAGGGAGAGAGAGGGAGAGGGAAAGGAGAGAGAGAGAGAAAGGGAGAGGGAAACGGGAGAAAGAGAGGAAGGCAATAGAGGGAGGGAAGAGAGAGAAAGAGAGGAAAATAGAAAGAGAGCGAGGCAGAAAAAAAAGAGGGAGGGCCTTGCCCTCCCAAAAAAAGGAAAATTGATTGACTTAAGCTACTGACAAAATTGATACATAAAGTTGATTGAATCATAATATTATGTGTCCCATTCTAATATGTGTGTGGTGCACATATGCATGGGCACTGACACATTCATCTGTGAAGATGTGTAATGTAGTTCTCGCCATGAATATGACCTCAGTTGTCAAAATGGCGTTAAACATTTATTACTCACTCACACTCCCGTTCTAATAATTATGACCCTTATTGATATCTCACTAAATGTGCATGTTTCCTAGACATGTCTTGAACAGAGTTGAACCCTTTAAGTGCTAACCCTAATGCATTAATGCATTTTGGTTGTCATGATGCATTAATGCAGCCAGGGCTACATTCAAGCGTCATGCTTACGCTTTGAGAAGATCAGCATGATGCCCCAATGAAGTGCTGGCAAGCAGACTCCCCAAGTCTTCATCGGTAAAACATGCCAGCCAATGGGCACGTTACACTACTGCATCAGCAGACCTTAAAGAGTTAGGTAGCATTTAGAGGCCTGGCAAATAGGCACTCAATGATTATAGGGCATGGTAAGTTGTTTACGGGCACTAAGTAAGGAGTCAGCTAAATTTAGACTGTCAAGGTGGTAGGGTGCAGGCAAACCTCCTGTGGTACACACTTACAGAACAGGTCATTTTAGTCAGATGGGGAGGGGGATTTCTGGTACATAATAGGTGAATGTAAAAGCATATCTAAACTCAGCCTCCCATGAAAAATATACTGGCATCATTTAACACTGTCTGTGCTGTCTACTTAACCGTGCAAAAGCGCCCAAAATCTCACTGTGCCTTATTCACTGTACTAAATAAATACCCAGACATTTGGTTTGGTCTTTACCCCTGGTCCATATCCAAGACAGGTACTTATGAAATTTTAGTGCTGAAGAGTTATTTTAACACCTCCCCACCCCCACTAACCACTGGTACTTATATGAGACCAGCAATCATTGCTGAGTGTCAAGAATTAATCTTCTCAAAAATGAGCATCAAGATACTCACATGGAAAACTTTTCTGACTCACTTTTGTGTCATTTTTGGGGGAAAATATTTGGGGAAATCTCAAATTTACACAAGACTTCCTTCATATGGGATGCATGCCATAGTTCCATCCATTGAAAATACACTGTAACAGGTTTATGCCTAGGTCCATCACACCTCATGTATAGACTCACTATGAACTATGTGATATTTAATGGACTATAACTATGTGATATTTAATGGACTATTAACACATAAATACCATGTTATGACATGTGTGCGTCGAGAACATATTTGAGTATGATTTGAAAAATGAATGTGACATTTCAGATGGAAATAGACCACCCCTGTGCCCCCTCACCCCCTGCTGATACCTACTGAACACTCCCAAACACCAACAGGACCAACTAGTTTGGGCTACACTGCCCCACCTCAGCTGTCATTTCCACCTGGCTCACCTACACACAAGACCTGTCTCCAAAAACTGAGGGTAACAGTGGGTAAGCATAAATTTGCCATTTTTCACCATTTTCTATTCATTATGACATGCAAAGGTCACCATTTTCTTTTGCTGCTCTATTCATAAGGGCACTTACAATCCTAAATAGGAAATGGCACTAGTATCTCAATATTACCAATGGCATTGTACCTTGTTGTGTGCAATATTCATGAATGCTAATTCAAGCACTTTACCAGCATTTGCAATGATCCATAAAATAAATCCTAAGTACTTGACTGGATCTTTATTTGCAATAATATGTGATATTGTACATCTGAAGGCATGATTGCAAACCTATACATGTAATTGTGTGGCCACTGGCTGTGTTCAGAAATAGCCCTCCTTATTGCAGCTGCCTACTACTACTATACAACTAAGTGTCAGAGGCAGTCAGACCCTTTCCCAATCCAGGTCATAGTGGGCCCACCTTGTGTACTGATTACCTTACCTCTTATACAGTGTACCCATTCCCAGCCAGCCTAATTTGGGTAACTCACACAAGCACCTAGCAGAAGGTGACTTTACTTGTATGCAGGGTTGTTGTAGATTGCAACACTCATGGTCAGATTCCCCTTCTGTCCCAGTATATTTACATGTCTGTATATGTGTCCACACTCACATCCATCTATGTACATACATTCCCTTTTATCCACATACACTCACATGCCTCATGTCCACATGCACCCCCTCACACATCCACATCCTCTCTATCCACATCCCCTCTAAGTGCACACACACCTCCCTCTATATACACACCCACCTCCCTCTGTGTCCACACCCACCTCCCTCTATGTCCACACCCCCCTCTCTCTGTGTCCACACTTAACTCCCTATATGTCCACACCCATCTCGGGCTTCCCTAACCCACTTAAAAGGGTCTGCTTCTCATCTTTCCTATCCCCTCAGGATGTGTGTGGTGCACATATGCGCGGGCACTGACACATTCCTCTGAAATTGTGTAATGTCGTTCTCGCCATGAATATGACCTTAGCTGTCGAAATGGCATTAAACATCTATTACTCACTCACTTACTCCACACCCATCTCCCTCTGTGTCCACACACACCTCCCTCTGTGTCCACACCCACCTCTCTCTATGTCAACACCCAGTTCCCTCTGTGGTCACACCCACTTCCCTCTGCGTTTACACCGTACTACAGTGGCCCACAAGGGTCAAATTGAAGTTGAAGTAAAGAGTTGACTTTCACAAAAAAGTTAGAGTCCAAAACCAATATTAATGTTCAAAGTCAATTTCATTTCATTGCTGTCAAACTGTCAAGGTGTCAACTCATGAAAGCCAACTTGTGACAGGTATCTTTTAGCATTGCATGGTGCACTCTATGTCTTTCTATATGAACAAAGTTTATACCAGCAACTACTGGGTAGCTATCGGTTCCCTCACATAATAACTGATGGTTCCACACCAAGTAGTTGGTGGTTCCAG